>CAWUFW010008467.1:0-600000 GCA_963921515.1 Calotriton arnoldi | reverse complement strand
ATTGCCTAAAGCTCAATGCCGGCAAAACGGAGGTTTTGCTATTTGGGAATAAGGCTAACCTCTGGTCACCTGATTGGTGGCCAGAGGAAATGGGCTTACCTCCAGCGCCTTCCGCGAAAGTAAAGAACCTGGGTGTGGTGATGGATGACAAACTCACCTTTGGTGATCATGTTAGCGGGGTGGTATCCACCAGTTTCTTTCTTCTCAGAAAGCTGAGAAAAATAAAAACATTTCTGTTTAAAGATACCTTTAGGACAGCAGTCACGGCGCTCGTCTTGTCACGTCTGGACTATTGTAACGGTCTGTACCTGAGTTTACAAAAGAAACTTTTTAACAAACTCCAGATTGTGCAAAATGCGGCAGCAAGACTGCTCTTGGGCATTCCTAGGTTCGTCTCAGTGGGAAAGGGTCTTCGAGATCTCCACTGGCTTCCAGTGAAACAACGGACACGGTTTAAGGCACTGTGTATGGTTTTCAAAGCCTTGATGGGCAGTGGCCCAGTCTACCTGAGAAACCGACTACTCTGGTATGTTCCTGGAAGATTGTTACGCTCCTCGGAAGCTAAGCTAGTGACTATTCCCCGAGTTAAGAAAGCCAGTTGGGGTGGCAGGAGGTTCGTTTACTGTGCCGCCAGGGCTTGGAATGATCTTCCTGTGCATCTAAGAAAGGCCACTGATCTCCTTTCTTTCAGGAAGGAGTTGAAAACCTGGCTTTTCTCTGTATAATTCTCCGTCAGGTCACCCACCAGGTAGTGCTTAGCGCCAGGACGCCTTTGGGCAGCAGCTGCGCTTTACAAGTTTCATTAACATAACATAACATTAACATAACATCTATGGACGTTTGAGGAAGGAAATCATGAAGGGAAAAAGATAAATGCAGCAATGACATTAGATTGGCCACAAACAGGAAAGTTGTGTATTAGGAGAAATAAGACAGTCTATGACAATTACTTTGTAGGTTCCAGTATCTGCCATGACAATTATCAAATTCTGGGAGGTTGGGGATTCAAAGGTGGAAAAGATCCAATATTTCCAGGTATCTATTATATTTGTGGGAATAGAGCTTATTACAGGTTACCGGACCATTGGTATGGAACTTGCTATGTAGGCCTGGTCTTTCCAAAAATCTTTCATATGGACAGAGAAGAAAAAGGAACATACAAGATGATTAATAGCTTTACACGTAGAAAGAGGGAAAGTTTTTCAGAAATTGTAGGTGATATTTTGGAGCATTAATACCAGCAGTGGGAATATCTTTGAATGCATTTAAAATTCGGAAGTCATCCACAGTAGTAGATCGTTTGTCTACAGATACTGCGGGAGGGTTCTTAATGGTAAATACCGAAATGGTTGCCATGAGAGCTATGGTGATGCAAAATCGGCTTGCCCTTGATATTCTTTTGGCAAAAGAGGGTGGAGTCTGTGGAATGTTGAAAGTCCAACATTGTTGTACTTACATTCCTGATAAAAGTGAAAATATACAGAAGTATATTACAAATATTACAAATTTGCACAAAGAACTAGTTCCACTGGAGGTTGAAAATGTTTTGGGAAAACTTGGTAGAGGGTTTTCTTCAGTAGCCAATTGGTTGACCAGAATGAGTAGACTAATGATAGGGAAAGTTATAATAATAGCAACTGTAGTAATACTGTTAGCCATGGTGTTGAAAATAGTAAGAACGTGTATAAAAAGAAAAGTAAGACAAAATAAGATAAAAAGAAATAACAGAATAATGAAAGAGAGAGAGAGAGAAATGGGTGAAATTGAGTTGGAGAAAATGAAAGAGAACATGTATAAGGAGACAAAAAGACAAGATGAAGAAGAAACAGATGTGTAAATGACAAAAAGCAAAGGATAAAAGACATGCTGCCTGAAAAGAAGTATAACTTGGGTTTTATGTGGTAATTTAAAAATCACCAAAGGGGGAGTTGATGGAGCAGAGAAAATAAATTTTTTTAACCCCTAACAAATTTTATAAATAATTAATAAAATGTTCGTTTAATGTATTAATCAACACTGTACGTGTGGGAAGAGTAACATGCAAATGTATGTGCTAAATAATCTATTAATGAATGTCCATGTGTCTAATTATAACGTAAAAATAAAATGCGTACTAAAATATAATAAATGCATGTTTTTGTGCTTCATAGAAATAAAACGTGTTGTTGCAAAAACAATAGTGATGGTAAGTAAGGAACAGCTTAAATGTTGCTTTCGGCTAGGTAATAACTAATTGGGGTACGTACATGACGGGAGGGAAACGAAAAGGCTATTTTTCTCTATTTTAATTATGTTTTGTTTACTTCAAATTAGTGCTTCTAAAGTATAACCGAGTGGCGATATAAAATGCACAGGCGCAAGGGAGACATGTGACACGGGAGAGAGGTCGGAGAAAAACTAACCTCGTGATGTTGCTGAGAGGCTAGGATGCGAGAAATGGTCAAGGCTGATGTGACCTAATTGAACTGATAGTTCAGCAGAAGACCCGTGGGAAACCAGTTTAAGAGAAAGGACAATGACTGCGGAGTTCTCGAATGTATCGAAAGAAGTTACAAATGTACTGATCGAAGCGGATGGAAACATGTCTTGAACGTGTGGGAAAGGAAATGATCCAAGGACCATTGGATCCAAGAGAACTTGATTAAAAGAATGAATAAGATGACATGTATGGACCAATGAAAGAAAAGCGTGTTAGAAATGTTGCAACAATTAGTTAGCAAAGTTAGAATTAGGGTATAAGAGGGCCTACTCTTAGTGGGAGGGGGTCAGTCGCAGTCGCAGTCACAGTCAGGAGTGGAGTTGGAGAGTCGTGTTGGTGTTGGTGGCTTCCAGTGCTGGGTGGTCCTGATCGATCCCTTACTGAGCGGGAGATGCTGAAAGACTGTTAGATGAGACGGGTTGCAGATAGCTGATGCTGACGAGCTGAAGTTGCTGTCTTAATTTTCCAGTTGAGTATGAGAATCAGGTTATTTCTAATTCTTAAACTTAGGTTAGAAATCATTAGGCTAAATTAGGAAGGTAGGCAGGTAATTAGGGTTTTGGCTTCATGACAAAAATGTCCTTTCTGCAATAAATTGATTATGCTTAATAAATATTTGAATTAATAATGAATGACTAATTGAATAAAGGTTTAAAATTCTTTCTCATGCTTTTAAAAATTATATAAAATTTAAGATTCTTTAAACCAAATGACTCAGTGGTTATTTTCCTAAATGATTGTGACATCAGTAATTGGTTATTGTGATTTAGCTGGTCTTAATCACTATGAACTAATTTCTTACATGAATGATTCATCGACAAAACAATGAGCAGGAATATCTTAAGAAATAACTAAAAGAAAGCGATAAGTTAAGGTAATAAGATATCCCGGCTCCTTCCAGCGGTACATAAATGGTGTTTTCCTTTTAGTTCTCATGCTTCTCCTAGGAGTACAGAATTTCATAAAGGTGTAAAGGAAATCCAGGTGTGTGCGTGTGTGTTAGGCGATGTTTATGGGCCCCATCGTCATGTGGATGTGAGAAAATATAGTTTGCCCCTGGATGACCTATAAGTGACCTAGGAGGAGAATAGTTTTTATTGTACGCGCTGCATCATGCGCAGCCTCGCGCCCGCCCTCACCCTGCCACCCGCGAGTCATGCCGGACGCTGCTGGTGAGTGCATGGTGAGCAGTGTGAGTGCAGTACGATCGCTTTGAGTGCAGGGTGAACATGAAAGTGAAGGGTGAGCGGTGAGAATGAGGAGGGTGTTTTCTGAATGCAGGATTTATTCCCAGACACCTGGGGGCATATGTACAAGCCCCTAACACCACCAGAGAGTCACCTTTTCTGATGCTCCAGTGGCATTGACTCCTTTGCCATTTTACAAGACGGAGTTAAGCCATTTTTTGTGGCTTAACGCCGCCTTGTAAATAATGCCCCTATTCATGCAGCACTTAGCGTGAAAGGGGATTGCAGTGAGTGTTGCAGTGGGCTTTCCACCACAACACCCATTGCTTTTTGATGCTGCCCCATATTTGCAAGGTAAGGGACAACGCCAAAAATACAGCCAGAGATTTCCTGGTCTTAAACTGGCGATACGACGAGAAATGTTTTATTTCTCCTTTTATATTCTTCTTTCTATGTATGCTGTATTGTGCAGCACACATAGAGCAAATCGCATATTAAGACTGTTTATGTGCAGGAAGGTGTCCCTTCCTGCACATAAACAATCACCCCAACAGCAAAGACACTCTAGCAAAATGGCGCTAGTGTGCCTGCGTTGGAGCTAGGTAGATTTTTTAGCACCAGTGCTAGGGGTAATGCAGTAGTGCCATGCATTCTTGTAAATACGGCACATCCCTGCATTTTGAAATTGTCGGCGCATCCCTGCATTTTGAAATTGTCGGAGAGCGGCGTTACCTGATTTGGCGTAACACAGCGCTCCGCCAGTTTCTTATACATATGCCGCTTGGAGTTTCAGATATAAGTTAAACTATTGCTATTATGGCATAAATCTGGGATGGAGGGTGGAGGAAATAAATAATGTGCTGATTCTGCATCAAACTTTCAGGGGCAGATCTACAAGAAACTAACACAGCTCGATGCAGCAAGTCATTTTGCTGCGCCGTGCTGCGTTAGTTTCGAAGCACAGGGATGTGACATATTTACAACAGTATGTAGCATCTCTGTGCTTCCCCCTGCACTGGCGCACAAACTGCAGCCATGCGCCGTGCGCCATGGTGCAAGGATGCCTGCGTCGTGTGAAGATTGTTTTTGTGCAGGAAGGGGCACCTTCCTGCACAAAAACAATCAATTGAGGTGATTTCTCTTCCAATGCGCACGCATTGAAAGAGGAAAACAACGAGGAGAAATGAAAACATTTCTCCTCGTTGCACCTCGCCGTAGCATTCTGACGCATTTCCAGAGTTACGATTTCTCGTAAATCTGGAAATGCATCAGTGGACATGGGTGTTGCGTGGGAACACCCACAGCAACACCCATGTCATGCCCCTAACACGCAAAGTGTTGCGTGAACAGGGGCGATATTTACAAGCACAAGTTAAGTCACACAGGGTGACTTTACCTGTGCTTGTAAATATCACTCAGTAGGCTGCGCCACCGGTGCACTAGCGGCGTATGGGGCTTGTAAATCTGCCCCTCAATCTCCTTATTAGGGTTGCCAGCTTTTCGGATTTATACTGGCACCACCGGTATTTTAATATCCCGGACAGTAAAAAAATAAGCAAAATCACAGCACTTATTTGTGCATACTTGAAACAGCAAATATAAATAGCACTTATAAATGCGTTTTAGGGCTGCATTAATGATTCATGACTAATAATTACAGAAAACAAAGGCAGAAAGGTCAGGTTGCAAATGAATACATACCATTTTATTTACAGCCCTCTTTAGTGTCAAGGGGAGGCCTTTGCAGACTCCTTAAACAAATGGCCTGTATTTTTCTCTAAGAAAGGTGGCATCCCTACTCGAGATGCCTTTTCTAGAAATGCATTCTTCCACTGTAGCAGTAAAAATAAAATACAACGAGGAGACATGATGTCAAACAGGGCGCTGTTCGAAGCCTTCCTTGGAGCAGAGTTGACAACGTAATGCCGAGGGCGGCCTTCTGTCGGCAGTCAGTAGAATTGCAGTCCATAGTCTGACGGAAATCTCGAATGAGGCCATGGTAAAGAAGATATGGTAAATACAACCTACCCATAATGCATTGCATGCAAGACCAAGAGCCGCCACAGCCAATGATAGTTGTCTATAAGCATTGAGCATAAATGCAGATTTTCCACAGTTTTAATGGGTAGAAAATCATGATTTTATTAAAGGCACGGAGTCTAATATTATGCATATCACCTTTATTGCTCCTCAAACACAGCAGCAACAAAGTCTAGAACTAGAATACACAAAAAACTCTAGAACGCAGAACATGCATATAGTCTTAGAACAGGCAGCCATCTTCCTCTTTTAGCTGCTGCGAAATAAACAAAGTCCCAATAAAAAAACAACTCCTTCAGCTGCTCCTGCAATCCAAACCTTCACACCTCTTCCAAATCCGATCTTGAAGTCCAAGTATTCTCCTTTAACCTACATAAACAAAATAAATAATTAATAAAACTGGGCGGGAAAAGAGGAGGGATAATATTAGCCTCCGTGCCTTTAATAAAATCATGATTTTCTACCCATTAAATCTGTGGAAAATCTGCATTTTATGGCAAGGCCCGGAGGCCAATATTATGCAAGTTCAAAGTTCATCCAAAACACTATCCAACACATTTTCCACAGGTTTAAAATAGAAACTTTTAAAAGTTGAATCATTAGACCAATCAGCAGCCTTCAGAATTCCACTCAAACTAAAACCCCTCATAAAAGCTTTACTAGCCATGGCCCCTCTAACAGAATGTGCACCAAACACACTCACATCCAGACCAGCCTTACACATCACCCTTTTTACCCACCTAGCCAAAGTAGGTGAAGAAACTGCTTTAAAAGGCCTCACATAAGAAATTAACAACTGTGAGCAACCACTTTGTCTCAACCCTATATTCCTCTTCTCATATTCCCTTAGGCAACTAACTACACACAAATTATTATTCCCTTCTAAAAGTGGATAAAAAATCGTCCTAGACATAGTCTTTGTCCTTTTCCTTATTTCAAAACACACACCCTCTGGTTGATAACATCTAGAATTCACTTCTAAAACTCTAATATCAGAAACTCTCCTAAATGAAACCAAACATAGCAGCATAGCCAGCTTCCAAGACAAAAATTTCAAATCCAAACACGAATTTGCTCCCCAGCTATCCAACTCCTTTAAAACCACTGAAACATCCCACAGTGCACCATATTTTACTTTTGGAGGCAAAACCACTCGAACACTCTTAACCAATGCATGCTGCCCCACAGGAGATCCGTCAACTAAAACATGCCCTGCCGAAATCGCAGACCTGCTTAAATTGACAGTATTGTATGCCAAACCACTACTATATAGAGCTGACAAAAATTAACCACCTCAACTACAGATGCTGATACGGGATCCAAACCCCTTTCAACACACCAATTACACCATCTTCTCCATGCTGACCTATAAACCTTTGTTGTCCCTGTAGACCAAGATTGAGCGATGAGACCCTCAGCCTCCTTTGATAATACATGCACTTGCCATACTCTCCTGAAATCAACCAAGCTACCAGTTTCAACTGTCCCAACACGACTAATTCGTGTGCATTCCCTTGCACGTCCAACAAAATCTCCCTGAAGTTCGGCAATATGACCGGATCCTCCGTCAACAGATTCACCACATCTGGAAACCACACCTGAGCTTTCCAAAGAGGCGTCACCAGAACCAACTCTGCCTTCTCTCTTCTGACTTTCGTCAACACCCTCTGAATCATTGAAAACGGAGGGAATGCATAATTCCTCCCTTCTTTCCACACCTGAAGGAAAGCATCTATCCCCTTTGCTTCCGGATCCGGCCTCCAACTTTAAAAATCCTTCAACTGCGAATTCAGCCTGTCTGCAAACAGATCCACCTGCAGGGGACCCCACCTCTGCTGAATCCTCTCGAATATACATCTGTTCAATCTCCAATTGCTCACATCCCTGAGGTATCTTGAATACCAATCCGCTTCTACTTTGCTCAACCCTGGGATATACTGAGCCTGAACCATTATCTCCTTTTCTAAACAAAACTTCCAAAATTCCTTTGCTAACTCCGCTAGTCCCCTTGACCGAGGACCCCCCAACTTGTTCACATATCGGACTGCTGACAAATTGTCAATTTTCAGCAGAACACAACATTTCACTTGATCCTTCATAAAACTCTTGATCGCAAAGGATCCTGCTAGAAGCTCCAAACAATTTATGTGCATTTTCCTTTCCTGTTTCGACCACTGTCCCCCCGTTGACACTGTGCCACACCTTGCTCCCCATCCGTGCAAACTCGCATCCGACTCTATCTCTGTCTCTGGCACCTCTCCAAATATTGCTCTCCCATTCCATGCTTCCAGACTCATCAACCACCATTCCAGTTCTTCTTGACTCTCTTGATTCATTCTTACCTTTTGTGAGTACTTCGCACCCTGCCTCAAATGAAAAGCCTTCAACCTCTGCAAAGATCTGTACTGAAGGGGAGCTGGAAATATCGCTTGAATCGATGCAGATAACAGACCCAACAACCGAGCCAATTGGCTCAACGTAATCCACTCTGCATTCTTCGTTCTCTTCACCCCTTTCCTGATTTTCCTCACCTTTTCCATAGGCAACTTCAATACACATTCCAATGTCAGTATCTGAAAACCTAAAAACTGCATCACTTGCTCCGGTTCCACACATGACTTTTCCCTGTTCCCCACAAACCCCAAATCCTCCAGAACTCTCACAGCAAACTCCGTCTGCTCCTTCGCTAAACTCCTGTCTTCCGCCATAATCAATATATCGTCTAGATAAACAATCAAACGAATCCCTCTGGATCTCAACCAAGCTGCCACTGGCCTCATTACCTTCGTAAAACACCACGGTGCTGACGTCAACCCAAATGGTAGACTCTTGAACCTCCAACGCTTTCCCTTCCACCTGAACTGAAGGTAATCCCTTTGATCCTCGCATATCAGAATGGTCAGATATGCGTCCTTCAAATCTAAACGGGTCAACCAATACCCTTTCCTTAACAAATCCCTCAACATATGAATTCCTTCCATCTTGAAATGATTGTAGCAAACCCAATCGTTCAACTCTCTTAGATTTATAACAGGTCTCATTCCTTTTTCCTTTTTCTTCACTAAAAACAGATTGCTTAAGAAACAACCTCGCACCCTTCTTGCAGGTTCTATCGCTCCTTTCGCCTCTAAGGCCTCTACCTCTTTCGTTACCAGATCCTCCATTTCCTTTGAAAACCGCAAAACTTTTGGAATTCTTTCTTGTACCGGCTTCTGCACAAAAACTATTCTGTAACCAACAACTGTTTTCAAAACCCAAGGATCCTGTGTTATCTCTCTCCATCTTGCTACAAATTGGGCTAGTCTGCCGCCCAATTTTACATGGATAGAAAAAGGGTCTGGTAAACAACTTACCTGAGGCACCTCTTTTTCGTCTCTCATCCCGCATGCCTCTCGATCTGTTCCTCTGCCTTTGCGGGTAAAAACTACCCTGTTCCGATCTTGTATACCCATAGCTTCCTCCATAATTCGTCCCATAGGGTCTGTTTCCTCTACCAAAACTTCCTATGGTAATACCCAGTCCTCGGCCGGGGAACCGAACCCGCATCCGCCCGGCCACTCCAAAAACCCTTCTTATATCTTTTTGAGCCTTCTGTAGCTGGTTAAATGTCCCAACATACTTAGCCATGTCTTTAACGAAATCATCGCCAAAGAGCAATCCCTCACTTTGCTCTCCTAGGGGCATATTTACAAGGGCTTTATCTACGCTTTTGGCTTAAAAAGCCAAAAAGCGGAGATAAAACTATCGCCCTATTTACAAGAGGGTGCTAACATGCATAATCGCATGTTAGCACCCTTTTTCCCTAACGCCTCCTTTGCATCTCTAATGAGATGCAAAGTGAGCGTACCCGGATGGACTACCTTGCAAAGATCGCTGATGTTCACATCGCAATATTTACAAGGCTGCCCCAGCATTTTAGCACACGTTAGTTTTTGGAGAAAACCGCTGTTTTCTCCAAAAACTAACGGGCATATTATCAATAACGGCGTTAAAATTATCGCCGCTTTGGCGGCAGAAAACTGCCGCTAAAGCGGCGATAATGGACTTGATAATATGCCCTTGAGAATTCCAATAGAAGCCCATGTTGACACCAGAACATGGGCTTCTATTGAATTCTCAAGAGCATATTATCAAGCCCATTATCGCCGCTTTAGCTGCAGTTTTCTGCCGCTAAAGCGGCGATAATTTTAACGCCGTTTCTTGATAATATGCCCCTAACGTCTGCTAAAATGCAGACTTACCTATCCCTAACATTGGGGTGGATTATGCTGATACGACCCTGTGGGTCGTATCAGCAAGAGTTATCGCCGTTTTGCAGGGAACATCGCTGGAACACCAGCGATGTTCCCTGCAAAACGGTGATAACTCTCGCTATCTCTGGAATTTTTATCGCCCTGGAGAAACGCGTTGTTAATAACGCGCTACCAGGGCAATAAATTCAGAGATAGCCTGCGATTACAAAATTATCGCTAAGCACGGCCAGCGATAATTATCGCTGGCCGTTGATAATATGCCCCTAGCTCTTTATTAGCCAATTCTGCTAAATTTGGATCTATTTTAAAAAGTATGCTTTTCCTCCTTTCTGTACAAAGAGCTGCATTTGATTTTCCAAGAAGACAAATTGCCCTCTGGACCCACTGACGCATTTCCTCTACGTCAATACCTGTGTTATTCGAATGTGCTTCCTCGCACAAATCGAAATTTTTTGTTAATGGACCCAATACATCCAATAATCTATCCTGGCAACCCTTGAGCCCTTTATCCAATCCCCTTCTGGGATCTTTTCCACTTTTATTAAGAAATGCCATCATTTTTTGATCCAACTCTGGCGTATAAGCCACCTTACTGTCTAAACTTGGTCTTGGACATTCTGACCTAAGTCTAGTCCTTACATCTTTGGGCATCTCCCTCTGAATCCAGTACCTTATGTACTTTGCCACATGCTCCGCAGGAGTCCACTGCGGAGACAGAGGGTGCTGTATTAACAGCGGGTCGAACATGTCTTCCCCTTGTGGATCAACAAAATCACCCGCTTCCAACTTAATCTCTTTTCCATCAACCTTTCTCTTCTTTATAGGCACTTCTTCTACATCAGAATCTTCAAAACTAGTACTACAAGTCAACTCTACATCTCCACTTGTAGAGCTTGAATCGCATGCAGCAACACTGTGCCTTCTCTTGCGCGCCTTTATAGTGCCCACCTTTGCCTTTATAGCATTATCCTTCTGAACCTTGCGTTCAAGTTCTTTGCTCTTACATTTCTTTTCTAAATGCTTTTTCTTCTGTGACTTCTTTCTACCCTGACCAGATGCTCCTGCTACAACTTCTACTTCCTCCGTAGTCCAGAAGTTATCCTCCTCTCCAGATCTTCTCCTGGAGTCTTTCCTCATCACACCTTTCTCTAAACTACTCTCTATCTTTTTATCAATAGACGCTCGACATTTCTGCGAACATCTTTTCCATATAAACTTTCATCCTTTCCTCAAATCCTCCTTCTGAACTCTCCATTTTATATTCTGTTCTGTACACCACTTTTCTACTTCACGATCTATCTAATTTATAGAGTCTCAAAATTTTTCCTCCTTTCTTATTCACTTCTCCCTAAAACAAACCACTTATCAAAAATCTTAACTAACTATTTTATATCACCCAACAAACTCGCTTTACGTTAATAATAAAAAAACACTTCTCCACAACACTCTTCACACCGCTATAATTCCGTCCTCCTCACAAACTCTTGAGCGAAGTCTGACAGAAACTGACTCGCGTTCTGTCAGACTTCCTTTTTCCCCAAAATATGTCTGCCATTTTAACAATATAAATCTATTAATCCTTGCCCAAACCTACAAAATGGCCGCCGTATGTTACATGAGTACGGGGCCCCTACAGACTCATAATTCAATCACCACTCTCTTGCGCTTCACTTAAACTCGACGCGCGAGAGAAGACAGACCTGCTCGTGCGCCGCGTCAGCCGGAAGAACAAAGTCCTCGCTCCTTCACAACGCGCTTCCGATTTCGAATCTAAACACCAACGGTATTTGCCACCAGTATCCTTCAAGCTTATTTTCCTTTAATCAATTAAACACGCTACGCTCAATCTAACGATCTACGGCCATCTAAAACACCCGTTTTACATATACAATGCCTCGTTATTAAATTCAATTACCACTTTAAAATATTCCTTTTAAAACATACCATCTATTTAAACAAAGTTCATACAAGGCTAAAACTTACCAATAAAAGGCACTCATACACTATTTAATAATTTTTCCTTAATATCCAAACTTAGTACACATTTTAAAACAAATTAGAAATGAATGTACTTATCTTGTGCTTGAGCAGCAACAAAAGAGGAAGATGGCTGCCTGTTCTAAGACTATATGCATGTTCTGCGTTCTAGAGTTTTTTGTGTATTCTAGTTCTAGAGTTTGTTGCTGCTGTGTTTGAGGAGCAATAAAGGTGATATGCATAATATTGGCCTCCGGGCCTTGCCATAAAATTTTGTGTCGCTCCTTTAACAAATGAGTTTGCATTTCTTGATCACTCGTGAGATCTGTTAACATTATCGTCCTAATTGTCTTATGTAAATAATTTTATAGGACACTTATTACCGTATCATTTTAGCATAGTTAGAAATTAGCATTTCCCTCTATTTAGCTGCTTCTTTTTGGCGCTGATAAAGGAAACTAATTAAATTTTGGAAGGTCTCATTCCATAATGAGATCTTATTAAAATTGTGAAAGAAAGATAATGATATGTGTCCAGATAGTTCGATTGAATAGAGGAACTGATAACGAAGAAATGGAGGTGAAATCCGAACATAACATCACTACTTTCTTACAGAGCTGTCTGTACTAGCTAGTGTGGAAGCAACAGCTGTTCTTTCACGTGGAAACTATAGACCTAATATGTTGGGAGTGGGGGTGGAAGTGTTGGGGACGTGGGAAGAAAACCCGCTATAGAACGTTTTGTCTATTTTGTTGGCCTTTCACCTACAGGTGACTATATCACCGGTCGAAGTGCATTAAAAAAACACAGCATGAGATCTGTGATGCTGTATGCAATGGGGGTGGGCAGGGGCGGTGCGTCCATTAGGGCGCTTGGGCGTTGCCCCCACTGAGCGTTGCCGTCACTCTCTAACTCTGACTCTCTCACGAGTCACACAATGCAATCCCTCCGATTCCCAGGCCGCCAGAGCCGGAGGCAGTCGGCTTAGAAAGGGGCGGGGCAGCACTGCAGTTCAGCTGCAAGTCACTGTCTGATTGACATCCTCCACCATAACACGTAGGTGGTTGGCCGGCGGAGCGCACAGCAAGAGTGCGCATGTTCTGTTTAGGGCTTAAACATTTTGCGACCAGCCCTGAACATGCGCACACTAGGCTGCTCATTAGAAGAGCGAGGGTTGTTCCATGCCGCTCTTCTAATGAGCAGCCTAGTGCGCATGTTCGGGCTGGTCGCAGCGTCTGGATTGGCTGAGAGCAGGCGGTACTTGCCAAGGCGCCAACGCGGGAGTCGGACCCCGGCCCAGGAGGACTCGCAGAGGCGGCGCGGATCCGGTAAGTAATTGCTTAATAATTATTTTAATCCCCCCCGCGCTGCGCGCGACCCCTAACACCCCCCCCCCGCGAGTATTGGAGCGCGAGCCGCGACTGCTAAGGACATTTCAAAAATCAAACAGGACAAAACGAAGTCGTGGATAGGCAACGTCTACGCTCATAAGGCTGAGAAAAGCGCATTAAAACTCTCTAAGGTCGAGTACTGCAGGCATGGTTGAAGGGTTTCCTCGATTAAGAATTTTTATATATGTGAGGCAGAAACTAATGGGTCTTTTTTTTCGCTTCACGTGAGGCACATTGCTGAATTTTTGCTTTCTAGGAAAAAACACATGGTGACTGCACTGCTAAGACTCCATACCCAGATGCAGCCTGTTTAACAGATTAAGTGTGTTTATTTCCACTTTTATCAGACTTTTGAGGCAGCGTAATTAATCTTGCAGTCTATGAGGGAAGAGGAGACGAGGGAGGGAGCAGAAAAAACCCAGATGGGAAACATAATCATGTTGAAAGGTACCATTTATCCTAAATAACGAGGAAAACGTGTGCATTGTTGAATGCGGACTGTTAAAGTCATAACAGAATTGACTGATGTATACACGGTTCTAAAATGGAAACAGGATTGTTAATGCAGCAGACGGTGGCTGTAGTCTTATTAATCATGTTCAAGCAGATGAACCAAATGTAATACGTCATGCATTATGTCGTTAAGTGAACATTTACGCGGGGGCCAGACCCGCCCTGACCTGAAGCTTTGACATCTCTTGCCTTAGTGCACTGACTGATCGTTTGTTTCAAAACTATTACTTTTACTAAGGACTTCTCAGTGCAGCACTATGATGTGACTGACATAGTAATGTGACTTCAAGCGGCCCATGGGTATGTTTGGCTCTTGCAGACATGTTTTTTTGCCACTTTGGCTCCGCTGTCTCGGTCTAGTTTCGTTTTTGCTGCACAGCAGCACATTTCAAACGTTTGCATGTTTAAATTAGTATTTTGGGGTGTTACGTTTTTCCATCACCAATGGGAAAGAGGATTTATCAAGTTCTTCGCAGAAACAGAAGTGTGAAATGGTGCGGGAGGGAAGTGGGCAGGTCCAGCCCAGTTGGAAAATATTCTCGACGTCAGGAATTTTACTTGCATTTGTGTTCCAATGAGAAACAGATTTTTGCTTTGTAATGTGACAGAGCTGGCCACGTGTTCTATTCTGTACATTGGCTGGCATTGTGATCCTTTTTGTGCTCTTTTCTAAGAGGAATAGAATTGGGGTCTTGTTTCACATTGAAAACTGAATAATCCCTTCTGCCTGGAAAGAAGTAATCGTTTCACAGCAATATTTGTCTTCGGTTAATAAGCGCTGGTGGGAAGATACTTATCCAGCCCCTGTGTGTTTCATCATTTGTGCTTCATTCACAGATTAATGATCGGGGTGGGCATTTTAGCTGCATTTGAGTACCATTTGATATGTACATGTAATGTGCATTTAGGCGACTTTAACGAATCTCTGTTGGTAGGTCCATTTGCTAATTGTGTCGCTTGTGTGCCTTTTGGTTTGTATGTATTTCACTTGTTTTGTGCTATTTGGAGTTTATTTAATTTACTTGTATTTGTATATCTGTTAACTAGTTTCTGTCTCCTCTTTGGTATTATGTACGTTTGAGTTTTTGGTGCGTGGGTGTTGTCATTTGGGTGGATGTGTTCCGTTTCGTTTGTACGTATAGCATTTATTGTGTTTGCTGCTTATCTTTATATTCTAGACGGTACGTGTGTGTATGTTTGTGCCAGTTGTCCTTTATGCCATTTAATATGTATGTGACATTTAGCGTTTCGGAGTGTCTGATTGTGACGATTTCTGTATTTGGGCCTGCCTTTTGTTTGCATTTGAAGTCCACGTTCTGCTTGCTGCTGAGTGTGTGTGTGGTATTTCGGGTATTTCTGTTTCCATGTGTATACTCCGTGTGCCCTTTATTTTGATTTTCAATTGCCCATTGCGCTCATCTGGATATGGAGCATCCTTTGTTTGGGGTGTCTGTTATTTGAAAGCGTGTTCTGTTTAGTGTATATATGGCCCTTCTATTTGTTTCTAGTTCTCCCACTTATCTACTGCTCTAGTCTCTGTGCTGCAGCCGGCTCTGTGTGTGGCACCAGTCCTAGTCACAGTGCTGCAGCAGGCTCTATGTGTGTTTGCAGCTCTAGTCTCTGTGCTTCTCAAATTTGCTTGAAAATGCACCATTTACCCACTCTTTTTTCAAAATTTTCTCGGGGGGTTATGCCCCCCGAACCCACCTTAAGATGTTGATGCTCGCTCACTGCGCTCGCTCGCCAAGGTGCTCTACAACAGAAAGTTTACGCCCCACCACTTTCAAAAGGGGGTGGGGTCAGTGAGAGTGGGGTGGGGTCACCGGTCGAAGTGCATTCAAAAACAGTATGAGAAATGTGATGCTGCATGTAATGGGGGTGGGGTCAGTGAGCGTGGGGGCAAGGTCAAAGGTGGGGCTAAAAAATAAAATATTCTGTACGTTTTTTTGGTCTTCCACCTTCAGGTAGCTACATTTAAAATAATGTGCACCTTACATGGGAAATAAAAATTAAAAAGTTAAATTAATTATTGGAAAATGCACTACAGTACATTTTGAAACCTCTATTAGTTAATGCACTGCAGATGTATGTGTGGATAAGATCAAGTCCAGTATCTGTTCTCATCATTCTCAAACCACTATTAAGTGGTAGTAATTATGATAATTATCGGATCTACGACTTTGAAGTGAAGTAAATTTGTATTGTATATGCAACTTCGGGAAAAGGCCCAACTGACTTCTAATGAAGCAGAAGGAGGGATACCATGCTGGTATCTGTTTTGATCACTAGGAGCACAAAATAGTATTCCCCCCCCACCCCCGAAGACCTGTGGTCAGCTCCTACAGCCCGGTAACGTTGCGCTCCCTAGCTACTCTACTTTTCCTGGCGTTTGGGTGGACTAATGCTGGAGGACTAACAATGCTCCTAACATTCTTCACAGCCCTGTAAATCCCCCAGATTTCTGGGGAGGGGATTTATGTTTGGGTGGAAACACCTAAGACCCTCACTTTCGCTCTTGGGAGGAACTTGACAGTTTTTCTTGCACTGCGGACAATTGTTGTCTGCCGGGTGACACCCCAGGTATCCAGATGGCTGCTAGGCAGCACTGGTAATCGGACGGTAACCCCAGTTAGCACCAGTAAACCCAGGGTTTACCAATGGAGTTGCCATTCTAATCAAGGAGAGGCATTTCACTACTGACAAGGTCACCGAGCAGGTGGAGGACGGCTCGTGGGTCGGCGAGCCTGTGAGGCTCATCAACGTCTGTGCCCCCACCCTCCCCGGAGAAGAATGAGCGGCTTGAGATGCTCAGGGTGCTCAAGATGCAACTCGTGACCTCCAGGGCCATCCTGATGGGTGGTGATTTCAAGTGCACAGTAGAGATGGATGGACAAACTGGGTCAGACTCTGCGGGGATGGATGTGACGTCCAGGCTGTTGGTGTAGATGATGGGTGAGGTGTTCCTGGGGAACATGGTGCCGAATGCCAGGAATTTTTCCGGGAGTAGGCCGGACAGATCCGTGCATCCACGGATCGCCTTCCTATTCACCTCCCCAAAGGTAAAGCCTGGGCGAAGCTCCATGGTTGCCGTCCACTTCTCTAACCACAGATTAGTCAGTTTCGATGGCCCAGGATCGTGGAAACTGAACTGCTCATTGATGGAAAACGAAGAGTTAGTGGTGAACCTCAGAGTCGTGTATGTAGAGTGGAGGGACATGAGTGACTTCTTTCACTCTTCCAGCGAGTGGTGGGAATGGTTGAAGGACAGGTTCCGGAACTTCTTCCAGGATGCAAGCGGATCTGCTGCATGAGAAAAAAGAGTGTGTTCTGAAGCAACTGTACAAACTCGAGCTCAGGGGATGGGACGTGGATGAAAAACTGGAGGAGACCCGAAAAGGGCTCACGGAGCACTTTAGGGTTGAATCCAAGAAAATGACAGTAATTACGACCTGCAATTCGAGGCGAATAAATTTGCTTTATGCAAATTTTTGCAAATTTCGAGATCTGCCCGACTGACTTTTAATCAAGCAGAAGGAGGGATACCAGCATGCTGGTATCTGTTTTGCTCACTAGCAGCACAAAATAAGGACCACCAAGGACCTGTGGTCAGCTTTTAGAGCACAGGAACGTTGCGCTCCCTTAAGTCTCTCTATTCCTGGCGTTTGGGTAGACTGATGCAGGAGGATTAACAACCCTCCTAACACCCTTCGCAGGCCTGTACAGTACTCAGACCTCAGGTGAGGGGATTTATGCTTAGGTGGTAACACCTATAACCCTTGCCTTAGCTCTAGGGAGTGACTGGACAGTGTTTCTTGCACTGCAGACTATTGTGGTCTGCTGGGAGACACCCCAGGTATCTACAAGGTAGACACCAGGTGATAACGGTAACCCAACGGCAAACCCAGTTAGTACCAGTAAGCCCAAAGTCCACCAAAATGGAAGACGAAATGGACACTGGAGCCCCAGTGACCATCTCAGAAGGCATCCCCCCACCGGACGCCCCGAAGCCCAACCCCCAGCCCCTGAGGAGGACAGCAAGGTAGCAAGTAAGGCTGTACCCCCAGAACCAAGCACCAGCGCTGGGAAGGCTGGTGCCCAGAAGGCCTCAGGGCCTAAGGCAGGTACACCTGAAAACCCCACTGCTGCCAAACCAGGGAGCAAGGGGAAGGGGCGATGCAGGGACCAGGCAAGGGACTTCCCGAACCCTTCAATGGGTACCCACCAGCACGCCCAGGTCATGCGGTGAGAGGTAAGGGACAAGGAAGGGCCCAGACTGGACAGGGACTTGTTCCTAAACAAGGTCCTCAAACCAGCAGGTGTCCCAGTGACAGAGGTGCTGAGCTGCCAGGCGTCCGCGTCAGGCATGGTTTTTCTCCTTAGGTTCATCATCCAGGCCCTCTTTAGGAATTACTGGGATTTCTTCCAGGGGAAGAAGAAGGAGGAGCCCTACAGCACCTTCAACCCAACGACAGGATGGGCACCGGCATCAATGGAGAAGAGAGTAACGGTTGAGATGACCAACACCCACATCCCAGACAGAGAAATTGCGTCACTTCTCCAGAGATACAGCGCCATCATGAACTGACCCACCAAGGTCAGAGACAGCAACAGCATATGGAACATGACCTGGCGAGCAACCATCAACCTCTACAAAGACACTGCAGGGAGAGACGGAATGAAACACCCACCGGCAAACTTCTACCTAGGAGCCGACGAAGGGAGGATCAGGTACCCGGGACAACCCTTCACCTGCAGGAAGTGCAAGGCCGTGGGCCACATAGGGAGAAACTGCCAAAAGAAGTTCTGCAGGATCTGCAAATGGAGCGGGCACAACACAACCAGGTGCACTGGCAAGAAAATGTGCAACTTCCGTGGAGGAGAAGGACACATATACTACCAGTGCTCCAAATCGGACAAACCGAAGACCTACGCAGCGGTAGCGGGAGGCACCTTAGCCCAGAGGACCACCAGACCAATGATGGACCCCGTTGCCAACGTGAATGACATCCTGAAGGCTGCAAGGAAAGAAGCAGACCAGAAACCAGAGCCAACCAGGAAGGTCGCACAGCAGGGGCCAGTCCCGAAGGATCCACCACCCCAAGGACCAGGCCCAGCACAAGCCAAAGAAGACCCCATGGCGGAACCAACAACAGCGGAGGAACTACCACCAATGGAGGAGGAACAAGCAACGTGAGACCAGCACCCCAATGGAGGCCCTGAGGAAGGATCACCAGAAGCCCAATCAAAGGAAACCTAGGTGGACCAGGACCCACAGCCAGAAGCCGGAGCCAAGAAAGGAGTCAGAGAGGAGCAGGCCCCAGCCAACGCAAAGGGAAGTAAGAAGAAGAAGAACAACAACAAGGGAAAGAAGTCCCAGCCAGATGTCAACAGCAGCTGGGATGATGACAAGACAATAGAGGAGGAATGGACGAAGGTCAGATTGCTGAGGGTGTGGGACAAAGGCAAGAAGGAGAAGGTGGAAAAAGAAGAGAAGAGGAGGCAGACCAGGTGAGGAGGAAAGACGGGAACGGCACCACCACCCACTGACATCAAGGCTGACCTCGACATCAGCGAGGAGGAGCAGATGGGAGACCAGACCCTCCCCAGAGCAACAGAAAAAAGACGAGGCCTAGGAAGGAAGACTTCTACACACGGAAGAAGATCATCAAGGCCCAAGAGGACAAAAAAACAGAGGACGGATACATCACCGTGGACTCTGGAACGGAGGACAGCAATATAGAGGATGACGGACACACCCCGAACAACCCTGTAGCAGCTGTCCTGGAGGACTTGAAGAGCCTACACTGAAAGATCAGCGAAACACCGGACGCCGAGCAGAAGAGGAAGAGGAGGACGAGGAGGAACCCGTTGAGTGGATAGAAGTCCCAGACGCCACAGTGGAGATCTCCATTGAGATCCCCCAGAGACAGATGGCCTGCAGGCGGTTCAGCCCTCCCAACAGAAAGGTTCAGAAACCAGACACTGACTGCTAGCGCTGAGACAATAGCTATATCATTGTTCACCCTAAATGTCAGGAGCGTGAAGGTTCAGGTCAGGGGGCTGGCACGTTGGGCTTCCAGGCCGCTCAGAACCGAGATATCTGCTTTCTGCAGGAATGCGGGATTCCATACGCCCAAATCGTCTGGAGTGGCCATTCTAATCAAAGGGAGGCTTTTCACCATGGACAAGGTCACCAAGCAGGTCAACGGCAGAGTGCTGGTCAGGGACGGCTCTTGGGCCGGTGAGCCCGTTAGGCTCATCAATGTCTATGACCCCCCAGAGAAGAATGAGCGATTTGAGATATTCAGGGTGCTCAGGATGCAACTTGTGACCTTCAGGACCATTGTGATGGGTGGTAATTTCAACCGCATAGTAGAGATGGATGGACACACTGGGTCAGGCTCTGCAGGGATGGATGTGACGTCCAAGCTGTTGGTGGAGATGATAGGTGAGGTGTCCCTCCGGGATGTCATTGGGAGCATGGGGCCAAATGCCAGGAATTTTTCCTGGAGTAGGCGGACGGATCCGTGTGTTCACGGATCGACTTCCTATTCACCTCCCCAATGGTAAAGCCTGGGCGAAGCTCCATGGTCGCGGTCCACTTTTCTGACAACAGAGCAGTCAGTTTCGAGGGGTAACTTACAGGGAAGTTCCCCGCTGGCCCAGGATCATGGAAGCTGAACTGCTCTTTGCTGGAAAACTAGGAGTTAGTGACGAACCTCAGAGTCGCGTATGTAGAGTGGAGGGACATAAGAGAGTTTTTTCACTCTTCCAGCGAGTGGTGGGAATGGGTGAAGAACAGGTTCCGGAACTTCTTCCAGGATGCAAGCAGAGCTGCTGCATGGGAAAAGAAGAGTGCATTCAGGAGGCTGCAGAGCAAGCTGGAGCAACTGTACACTCGAGCTCAGGGGATAGGACGTGGATGACAAACTGGAGGAAACCCGAAAAGGGCTCACGGAGCACTTTAGGGATGAATCCAAGAAAATCATCTTCCGAACCAGAACCGGGAACCTTGAGAAGGACGAGAAATGCAACTTGATCTTCTTCAGGAAACTTCAATCGACCCACACACCGCTGGTAGAGCTTCCAGACTTGGAGGGCAACCTACAAAGTGAGAAAGAGCAAGCCATAAGAGCCATAACAGACATTTATGGCGAACTCTACTCACCAAAGTTGTCAGAGAGATCCCAGGCGGATAGTTTCCTGGAGGGCATCTCGAAGACACCGGGGGGCATATGTACAAGGACTTAACGCCGTCATAGCTATTTTTTTATCGCCTTATTTACAAGTTGCCGCTAACTGGAGTTAGCAGCACTTTTCCGGCAAAAACTTGAATTTTAATGATCACCACTTCTGTTAGCGAGAGTTAACGAAAATGAGATGCAAGGTGGGCGTTCCTGTGAAAAAACTGCAGCTAACCCCACTTCACGATATTTACAAGGAATTCCTTGTATGGTGCAAAACCCAAAAAACTGCCTCTAAGTTCAGCTAGAGGCAGTTTTTTAAGACTGGTCTTAAA
The DNA here is from genome assembly GCA_963921515.1 of Calotriton arnoldi. Taxonomy (NCBI): domain Eukaryota; kingdom Metazoa; phylum Chordata; class Amphibia; order Caudata; family Salamandridae; genus Calotriton; species Calotriton arnoldi. The sequence goes on along the minus strand of CAWUFW010008467.1, from coordinate 578,641 downwards.
ATTGGTGCAAACACTTGGGGCCTCCTTTCAGAGGTTTTGGTGCTGAACAGCGCAGCAAAGAATATTGCTGCGCTGCCCTGCACCAAAACAAAAGCTCAGGAGTGCACCCCACAATAAGATAGGGCACAGTCCTGGGCCTCATTCATGAAAAGTGTTGTATCGCTGCAACAAAACAGAGTTGGCACACTTTTCACTGCGCCCTCCTTGAGACACCATGGATGTGCCGTATTTACTGTACGGCGCTCCATGTCGCAAGGATTTAAAGATATGTCAGTATTCCTAACGTATCTGTCGGCGCTAAAGTCACGCATTGCTGCAATGTTGTCGCAAGCATTACGCAACTCCAGCAATGCATGGGGCAGGCCTATCCCTATGGCACTGCGTCACCTTTACACCCACCATGAGGCAGGCGTAAGGTTTTGATGCAGTGGCGTCCTAGAATTGTCGCAGGGAAATCTCATAGATTTCACTGCGCCACTCCTATGAGGCTTTGGTGCGTGGGAACGCCCACCCTGCATACATCCTACCTGACGCAGGTATAATGTGGCATAGGGGTTCACAAGGTCACACATATGCCAAGATGCATTCCTTTGTACAGAGTCTAGTTTGGCATCCATGGTGTCTGCTGTCACCTTCCCCGGCGGCCAGCGACCCCCAGATGCTCGGTCCACTGACACGGAGGAGCTGCCAGGGTGTCGGCGCAGTTGGAGCTTCATCGGTGGAGTTTGCGCGCTGCAGTGTTGGCGTCTGTAAGCCTTGGCTGAGTGGTGGTGCTGAGGGAGTTGCCGAAAAGTTCTTTGATGGCCTTGATCCGGCTGGGGGGGCGATGATGGCGGTGGTGTACGGTGGGCGTGGTGAAGGCGTGATGTATACTATGATGGTCGGTCCAGGAGAGTTCGGTGGTGTGGCTGTAGTTGAAGTTCCCGCTGGCGGAGAAGACGGGGTCGAGCGTGTGTTCGGCTATGTGGTTGGTGCAGTGACTACCTGCTTGAGTCCGATGTTGGCGAGGTTCACCAGGAGGGTGGTGGTGTTCTGGTCACGAGGGTTGTCCAGGTGGAAGTTGAGGTCTCCGAGTAGGATGTAGTCAGTGGATGGGAGAGCCTGGGGTGCGATGAGGTGTACAATGGCATCAGTGAATGAGGGTTCATGACGAGGGTGCCGCAGAAGGTGGGATTGGGGTTGAACCTGATCTGGAAGTGGAGGTGTTGCATGGTAGCCGTTGGGTCATTAGAGTGCGTAGGCAGTTAGAGCGTGATTTTTTAGACAACGGCAATGCCTCCTCCTTGGCGCTCGGGGTGGTCCGTGCGGGTGAATTTGTAGCCGTCATGGATGGTGATGGCAATGTCCGGTTCGGAGCAGAGGTTGGTCCAGGTTTCTGTGAACAAGCGATGTCTGAAGAGGTGGCCTTGAGGAGGTCCCAGATTTCTGTTGCGTGTTTGTGGAGGGACCACACGTTGAGGAGGATGCAGTTGAGCCGGTCAGCTGCGCTGTTGGTCAGCTGGGCGGCAGGAGGCGCTGGTGTGCTGATGTGGCAGAAGGTGCGTTTGCAGTTTCGTCAGGCGCAGGGTGCAAGGGAATTCTACAGTGATGCTAGATGGCAGGCGATGTGGCGTCCAGGGCTGATGGCGGGTAGGGTGCTCGAGGATGGGTCTTATCCTCGACATCCCCCGACGCAGCCACATCACACCCCACCTGAGAGACCTGCACTGGCTCCCTGTCAACAAGAGGATAACCTTCAAGCTCCTCACCCACGCACACAAAGCACTCCACAACTCCGGACCAGCCTACCTCAACAGACGACTCAGCTTCTACACCCCCACCCGCCAGCTCCGCTCGACCAGCCTCGCCCTCGCCACAGTCCCCCGCATCCGGAAAACGACTGCCGGCGGCAGATCCTTCTCCCACCTCGCCGCCAAGACCTGGAACACCCTCCCCACCAACCTCCGACAGACCCAAGACCTACTGGCCTTCAGAAGACTCCTCAAGACCTGGCTCTTCGATCAGTAGCAGCACCACCCCCCTCTTCCCCCAGCACCTTGAGACCCTCGCGGGTATGTAGTGCGCTTTATAAGTGACATGATTGATTGATTGATTGGTGTAGGTGTGGTCCAGGGGCAGACGGATGCAGACGGGCTTGCCTTTGGCGCACCAGTGGTACGCCCGCTGCGCATGGCTGCACAGCGGGAGCCATTAAGTAGTGCTGCGGGGGGGACTGGACAGCTGGGAGGCTGGAAATGCAGGAAAGGACACTGGAGGGGGCGGAGACACGGGGGGCAGCAGGGGTTGTAACTATATTTAAACAAAATATCTCACCTCAAAGCTGTTTCCTGTGTCTTCTGTGCTCCTGCTTGCCTGAGTCTGCTTCCAGGAACAGGAAGCAGGCAGCCAAGCTCCCTCCCCTTAGCCAATCACAACACTGAAATGTGGCATTGTGATTGTTCTTGAGCACCGTGGCAAGGCGTTCAGCCAGGGGCTGGAGGGGTGGGCATGTTCTCCATGCAGACTGTAATGCAGCCTGCATTGCGAACAGGGAAGTGCGCATGACTGCTTTGGGCGGCCTGACAGGGCCGACCAAACAGTCATTGCGCACTTGAGTGGGCATATCACTCCGCCCCTGCCCTGCTCCGTGAGTGGAGCAGCCCCATTGCAAAGGAAACATAGCATGTGAATATCAGAAAGTTATCATCCCCAGGCCTCCTCTGCTACGCGTCCCACCTTCTCCTCACCTGGACATTGACACTGTGGCTCAATCCGCTGCACTCTCTCCAAACCTGTGACTCAGCCAGCAGGAGCCTCAGCCAGGCTGGATTTCACAAGCCTGGGTACAGCAGTCGCTACCAAGTCTGCTGGGGAACCTCCTGATGCAGGTGATGCAACAAGCCCCCCTTATGCATGAAATTGCAGCGCTCCCGCCACTCACGTTCGGCGCAGCTCAGGGGCCTCACCCTCCACAGTGTCCGGCTAGCGCAACATCCTCCGGTCTGTGATGCAGAAAGGCGCGTGCCACCATTGGTATTCCCCTCCATGCACCCCGGTGTAGTGGTGGCACGTGGTATGTGATGCAGACCTCACTACATTGGTGCGCAGGAGTGCCTCTACCGTTCACAGCTCCAAGGGGCACCAGGCGGTCTTCTCACACAGGTCAGCAACATGCTTCCATGTGATCTGGCAGACCAGGTAAGGGTGATCGCCGACGCCTCAATGTCTACCGCCACAGCCCAGCAACTCCACAGCACCTCCGCATCCCACTCCGGGTCCAGACGCAGGCACAGTGAGGCCTCCGGGCCCCTGGGACTGTCCGCGCTTTCAAGGTTTTGGCTGCCATGGTGTTGCACGGATGGCGCTATTAAAAGTGATGCATCACAGGTTTCCCCCAGCGATGCGCCTCTTCTCATACATGTAGCCCTGATTCTGCATTTCCTCTTCCCCTGGGATTCTGGCTGGTCATCCTGGCTGTTGGGGGGTTTGGGGAGGTTTTTGATCTGTGCTGCACTTGTCCCTGGCTGCTCCATTCTGCATTCCATTGTTTTTCTTTTCTTTTTTTCATTGGAGGTGGACTTATTGGCTATTTATGCCCCTAGAGGCAAAAATGGTGAAGTTCTGCTGACTAACGTGAGTTTTTTGCCCGCAAATTGGCCTTTTGTCAGTTTTTGTCCACTAACGTCAGAATTTGTATCGCCTTCACGCTAGTGTTAGCAGCAGTTTTCACCGTGGCTACCTGAAACTATCTTATAAGAGACAGTGGTGGTGAGATGCACACCTGTTTTCTTTGCTCCATTACTATTTTATGCTCTATGTTATACTTTCATTCTTTTATCGGCGTGCATGCTTGCTCCACGCTCCGCCCAATTGCGTTGCAATCATACGAACCATATCGAAGGAACCGATTCAGACTCCATTCAAGCAGCACAGCCGTTGTCAGCAAATGAATCCAATGAATCAAATTTGTATTCGACTCTTCAATTAATCCATTCTTTACTCCGTTATTTTCTTCTGTGTTTATCCATAGTTTTCTTCAATACATTTTACTCATTGTTTTATTCATTAACGTTTTTCACACAAACACAGGAGACTCAAAATGATTCCGTGTCACGGTTTATTTAAAAACCCAATGCATTTCGGGACAGCCCTTCATCAGGGGTATCTAGAAAAATATATATAAATAACCGTCAATTTAATGAAACATATATGATGTGATACGCAGATTACAGACAGACTAAAAATATCCTTTTAAATTCGGATTAATTAACTGTAAGACACTGTTCCATTTTATACCACCTATTTTACAGTCATTATTTAAAGCACCCACAATAATCTAACCTCCTCATTAACCCCTCATTACATGCGTACGGTCTAACCCTCCAATACTGTTAAATGTCCTCATTCTTATCATTAAAACCTTTTATTTTATCTCTGTTCCAACTATGACATTAAAGTTCTAAAGTACCCGCATAACCCTATGCTTGCCACTGAAAACTGATCATCACTGCTCCTGTGAAACGCTAAGGCTCTATTCTACGCTTACCGTGACAGGTGCTCGTAAAATTCTTGGGAACATTACTCGATGTCATTTCTTATCAGGGTTTAGCCATGCCATCACTCGATTCATCGATAGTATGCCCCCGCACGACTTTCATTATCAGTGTTATCTGTTGTACACCATTCCCAGTCTTCTCTCGCATTTAACACCCTTACATCCCCCCAGGTGATCTGTCACGTGTAATGTTCCCAAGAATTTTACGAGCACGTGTCACGGTAAGCGTAGAATAGAGCCTTATATATATTTTTCTAGATACCCCTGATGAAGTCTGAATCGGTTCCTTCGATACCTGAAACTATCGCCATGTAGTGACGTATTGTAAATACATCCCTAACAAGGCGATAGTTTTCAGCGATGGCCCGCGTTAAGAAAACTGCCGCTAACTAATGCTAACGTGGGGGGGGGGCGGAGCTTGCTCGCGACTAAAATGGCCGCCTGAGCTCCGTGACGCCGGATTAAAATCCTTCAATTATCCGACAGCACTTCGAATTCTATCCAACTCCCGACGGAGTCCTGGCCACCGGAACTCACCCGCTACCGGTACAGCGAACCTTGGAGCTTTTTCGACCAACCTCGCCGGAGTTGTGGCAGTGGGTGTCGGGCTAGAGACCAGGCCCGTAGTCCCCGGGCTGGAGTAGTTTGGGGGCGGAGCTGCGTCAGCAGACGTGCGGCGCACCGCCCTGCAGCCCTGCGGTCACCGGTCGCTGACCAAGAGTGGCCTGGATACGAGGTGCGAGGAGTAGCAGCGCCGGTGGAAACGCACCCGCAGCGACGACCGCCGGTGCACACGAAGTGTGCTGGGGTGTGTAGCGGCAGACCCGCAGCCGCAGTGAGGTAAGACGGAGCACAGTGGAGCGCGAGTGCTCTTGCCCACACCGGCTGCCAGCACGAGTCCGGGGAGAGACACCTTCAGAGGGGCCCATATCGGACAGGGCCCGCCACCATAGCAAGTGCAGGCCCCCCTGAAACACTGCAGTAGCCAGGGAGACGCCATTGACCCCTGCACTGGAGCTCGTCTCGCGGATGGTGTCCCATAGCCCGGGTCTGGCCCACGACCTTGCTGGCGAAGACGATCGCGGCAAAACCTACCTGCAGGACCCCGGAAGCGTTTGGGGCCGGTCAGCTGCGGATGTCAGACACTGGCATGCAACTGCGGTGAAGTGCGGCGGGAGACGGCGCTGGGGAGGCCGAGCGCAGGAGCTGGTTTGGCGCCTGTAGGCACCCGCGAGTGAGGACACTGCAGCATAGCACAAGCAGGGGCATATTACACGGGGTGCGCCTTGGACCAGCTCTGGGACACCCGACTTCACCCTACATAGGGCGGGCGCCGTGGATCCCCCTGCGCGACCGCATTAACCAGTGGCCCAAGAAGCTGGGCCTGGGCTGAGGAACCCCCCTCTGCAGCCGGATCGGCTTTGTGGCACATGGCGGGACACTAGCCGGCTGTCTGGGGAACGTAGACTGAGACCGCTGGAGGAGGGAAGTCACTGCGGTGCGCTGTCGATCCTTTGATTCGATCATTCACCTGTCCCCCCACTATGGGTAAAACAGACAGAACACAAACCAAGCTCTCCTTCGATCAGAAACGCTCAAAATCGCACGATGCCTCCTCTGCGGACGCCTCCGGGGCACACACCCCGGATGAAGAAGACTCTAGCCCTGATATCCGCAAGCTGCTCCTCTCTATGGAAAAAAGCTTGCAAAGCAGCATCGCCTCCTTGGGCACTAAGATGGACGCTCTATCCTACAGGATGGATAGGATGGGGGAACGGCTGGACAAACATACAGAACGCTTAGATATGTCAGAGAGAAGACTAACGGAGGTAGAGGAAGCGCACACCACGCTAGATTTGGACCATAAACAATTGGGGAAGGTTCTGCACGTCCTACAGGATAAGACGGAAGACTTAGAAGCCCGCTCGCGACGCTGTAATTTGAGAATTACTGGCCTGCCGGAGACTACCTCCACGGGCAACATGGAACAATTTGTTGAAAAACTACTCATCACGCTTCTGGGGGACGGCGTCTTCTCAAACATGTTTGTGGTGGAGAGAGCGCATCGCTCCCTGGGCCCACGACCGCCCCGGGCGCTCTGCCCCGTCCAATTATAGCAAAGCTGCTTAATTATCGAGACCGAGATGCTGCACTCCGGGCGGCACGAGAAAAGCAAGTACTGACGTACGAAGGTTCTACACTATCACTCTACCCGGACTTCACAATTCGAGTGCAAGAGGCACGCAGACAGTTTGCCCCTATGAAAAAACAGTTGCGGGATTTGGAATTGGACTATGCCATGCTGTACCCTGCCAAACTGCGAGTCAACAGGCAGGGTCGATCTCACATTTTCACAGACCCGAAGGCCCTCCAGAAAGCCTTAAAAGACTGGTCCAGAGAACATCGCGGGAGCCCGGACCAACGCCTGCCCAACGGAGAGACGGATCGATCGGTGCCAGACCAGGACTGACACCGAAACACCTCTGCTAATTGATGAGTATCATGTGGGACCTTGCAGGATGGGTGGAAGGGAGGTTTGGAGGGACGGCTGTTTAGTAATTACTGTATACATGATTATTGGATCGCTGCCGAACTGGGTTAGGACTTTTCTGGTCTATTCAGGAAGGGTTTACTATGCATGGGCAGGGTGGCACCCATCGACGGACATTAACGGCATGGCCCATACCGTGTGATGGCTACGGGTGACAAGCCTCAGGACCTCGGGGCTTGAGTGGGATGGTGGGTTGAGGTCGGTGGTTCGACACTTTACTGCGCAAATAAGCGAGACGAGATTGAAGATGCTGTATAACCCAGCAGACGGCGCACGGGAGGCGGGGGCAAAAGAGTTGCGGTTTCATTTCTCTGTTTTGTTTTTCTTTTTCTTCTTTTACCCTGCTTAGTTCTTATTTAGCGAGCAACCTCCGCTCACGAGTGCCGCACACCAGGGCTGCGATTTGGGGAGGCGGGAGGGCTCCGGGGGGTTGAGTGGGAGTAATTTGGGATGATGCGCGACCAAGTTGGGGGTGGTCTGCTGTGGGTGGGGGGAGGGAGGGGAAAAGGCGAAGTTAGATCGTCTTGGCTGTTTGGATTTTTTTTGTTTTGTTATGTTATGCACACGGTACGCCCAGTACGCGCATGCAAGGAAGTTCATGAACCCATATGAGAATTGCAACACACTACGATGACACCTAGCGAGGCTAGCGCACCGAGACAGAACGACTCCCTACGCGCACTGTCATGGAACATACGAGGACTTAATGACTATCGTAAAATACGTAAGGTGTTGAATTACCTGAGCAGACATAACATAGACTTAGCCTTACTACAAGAGTCTCACCTCCCTCAGTCTAGCGTGCTGCTGCGTACTAGGGGAATGCAGGGTAATGTCAGTACTTCTGGTTTCACGTCACATGCTCGAGGGGTGGTGACCTGGGTTAACCCTAGATCTGACTTTAAGCTTGAACAGCTACATTCAGACAGTGCAGGACGTTTTGTGATCTCTAGATGCCGGGGCAAAGGTATGGAACTTATTATAGTGAATGTATATGGTCCTAATTTCGACTGCCCCGAGTTTTTCACGTCATTGGCTGACACTGTGTACAGATATGGGGGCGCACAGTTTCTCTGGGGAGGGGACTTCAACTTAGTAAGGAATCCGGAACTAGATAGATCAGCAGGGCCGACGAGGAAGCCAGCAGCGGCGGCGCGGGCGTTGGAGGCTATCATGGTTAGTAGGGGCCTCTGTGATGTGTGGCGAAAGCGCTATCCTAATAAAGGGGGTTTCACGCATTATTCAGCTTACTATAACTTGCACACTCGAATAGATTACTGGTTTGCCACGGAGTCACTGGAGGAGCAGGTCCGCCAGGTTCAAGTGCTCCCACGTACGCTCTCGGATCACTCGCCGCTGCTGCTAGTCCTGGCCACTCCTAGAAAGAATGTGCCGCCATTCACATGGCGTTTTCCCCCCTATTCCCTACTGGACCCTCTCTTTAAGGGTGAACTAGCTGACGCCATAGATACTTTTTTCATTAACAATATTGGCTAAGTGGATAGCTTCCAGACCGTCTGGGAGGCTTTCAAGGTGTATATTCGTGGCGTAGCCATGGCTACGCACTCGGGCGTCCTCCGCTCTATACGGCAAAGATTAAGGGACTTAGAGCGGAAATTAAGGGACTTGGAGCTGCGTCAAGCAACGGGTGAGGATGACGGGCTCGCTAAAGAGATAAAGGAAACACTTGGCGAGTACCATGATGCTGCAGACAGTGAGGTTAAGCACCTGGGCAAATACGCTACAGCCCGAACTTATGGAGAGGGAGACCGGCCGGGCTCGATATTGGCGCAGATTTTGAAAGCCAGACGCGACAAAACGCCAATCTGTGAAATCAGATCTGCAGAGGGGGTAATGTTAACTGAAGAAACAGACATTGCGGATAGGTTCAAACAGTATTATTCGGAATTATACTTCCTCTCGTTCTTCCGGGTCGGAAGAAGAAATACTTGATTATTTAGGACATATTAAAATGCCATTCTTAACCAACACGAACAGAGAGTTCCTTATGCGCCCCATTGAAAAGGAAGAAATAACAGAAGCACTGGCGGGAATGAGAACCGCTAGCGCCCCAGGGGCAGATGGCCTCACAGTAGGATTCTATAAAGCATTCCTCGATTTACTGCTTCCTCATTTGGCAGCGTTATTTGATGATATGTGCGCTACGGGTACAATGCCTTGCACTATGAGAGAGGCACTGATTGTAGCCATCCCTAAACCGGGCAAGCCCCCGGAGGAATGCAGTTCATATCGACCCCTTTCACTCCTGAACGTGGATACCAAGATATTCGCTAAAATTCTGGCCAATCGCCTGGCCCCCTGTCTACAGTGCTGGTAGCACCGGAGCAGGCGGGGTTTATCCCTGATAGGAATTTGACCTATAACTTGCGCACGGTGTTTAGTACTATACAACATGTCAGGCAAGACACCAAAGCGGTAGCGGTCTTCCTAGATATGGAAAAGGCCTTTGATTGGGTGGAGTGGCCATTCATGCGGCAGGTGTTAAATAGGATGGGCCTAGGGTCAGTTTTCCTTCAGCTCCTCGGAGTACTGTATAACGCTCCCTCCGCAAGGATCCGATTGGGCAATCTGGTCACGGACGCATTTGCTATTACCAGGGGGACTAGACAGGGCTGCCCACTATCTCCCATATTATACGCCATAGTCGCCGAGCCTCTTGCATGCGCGCTCAGAGAATACCACGGGCATAAAGGCATTAGTTTCCCGTCTTATAGGATTGTAGTGTCCACATATGCTGACGACACCTTATTATATATTCGAGACCCGGAACACAACCTCTCCCCAATGCTCAGGGAAATAGTACACTTTGGTGCGATATCGGGCCTGCACGTCAATTGGTCTAAGTTCATTGTCTTCCCGCTCACCCCGGTCACGACCCACTTTGACATGGACTATCCGTTACAATGGACCACAGACTCGATACGCTATCTCGGTATCCGACTGCACACAGACTCAGAAATCGTGCTGAAAGAGAATTATGGTATTGCTTTAGATAAATTGGAGACTGACGTTGAATCCTGGATCCGGTTGCCGCTGTCGCTCATTGGCCGCGTCTCCATCATGAAAATGGTGATTTTACCCAGATTTCTGTTTCTTTTCACGAACATCCCTATGGTTCTTCCTCGTTCCTACTTCCATAGACTCAATAAATCAATGATAAAACTAGCCTGGGCGGGTAAGCAATCACGCGTGCAATGGCGCATACTTACATTACCCTACCAGCTGGGGGGCTTAGGAGCGCCAGACTTAGACTTATACTATAGAGCAGCGCAAGGAGCCTTGGCACATCACTGGATACATGGTGCGGTCGACGTGCCGTTTCTCCGAGTGGAGAGGCTAATGGCCGAGCCGCTCCCTCTCCCAGCCACGCTATTTGAACCCGCGGACCGGAGAACCGGAATCCTTGATTCCATCAACTCGACCCGACACGCCTGGCATAACCTATTGCAACTGCAGGCGGGGGCTCTGCTGTACTCTCCGGCTATGCCAATCGCATGGGCATTATGGTTGGCTCCCTGTAGGGACGGAGGGGTAATCCGAGCACTGCATTCACTAAACATAGATGTGGCAAGAGACCTGTTTCAAGATGGGGTGGTTAAAACGTGGGAACAAGCCGCGAACGGGTCAGACGTTAACACCTTGCTCCAGCAATTTCAGTTTTATAGAGTGCGTAGTGCTATGCGCGACTTAATGGGTGAGGACCTGAGTGAACCCCCAGAGGTATCGGAATTGTCCTATATTATAAATACCGAGTCCTCCCGGAAGGCGATCTCCAGCATATACAAAATGGCTATGTCACATAGAGCCAACCAGTATACGAAGGCCAGACTGGCGTGGCAAAAAGACCTGCAAGTGGTAATAGATGATGATATGTGGACGTACTGCTGTGCTAACACTAGGCGCATCTCACTACACGGTAAGCATAGATTAATACACTTCAAATATATTAATAGAGTATATTATACCCCAGAAAGACTTCATAGATATGGGCTTAGGGAAGATGAACATTGCGACAGATGTCGCGCTCGCTCTGCGGACTTTATCCATCTAGCGTGGCAATGTCCGGGAATATTTAATTTCTGGGAGGCCATATTCCGAGAATTGAGCAATGTGGTAGACAGGGAGCTCGTCCCGGATCCTGCAATCGCACTCCTAGGGTACTCTAAAACCCTCCCCAAAGCAATACGCAGGCTAGTGGATATAGGACTACTCATGGCCAAGAGAAGGGTTGCGATGTGCTGGATGAGAGGCCCTGTTCCTACGGTGACTCAGTGGTCGCATGATATGCTTTACTGCTGCACACAATCAGAGACTTTCAGTGAGCTGCTCCTGCCCCGCAGCAGGCCTAAGAATTTTTGGGGACTGTACACAACATATAGGCTAAATAGGACTGTAGAGACACGTAGAGATACATCGGCAGAACCTGAGGGGGAGGCATGTTAAGGCGAGACCAGAGGGATGCACTAACACAGGGGAACATGCAGATAGTTGAGGCGGGATCCTCGGTTAGGGATTTTTCTCAGGAGGCCAACGGAGGGGAGTCGCAGGCCCGATTAGTATGCCTCGCCTATTATAACTACTGGGTGACAATCTGAACTGAACAAATTCCTGATCGCCGTAAGGTATGCTGATTATTACTGTACTGGGCTTTTCGTGTGTTATTGTTAGTATGAGTATGAAGCACATAGCGTTTTCAAAATGTTTTGCGCAGACTGCCCTTTGGGTTGTTGAACATGAAGCTGTGTTAAATTTATTTGTATGCTCAAGCCGCCGGCCTCAGGGTTGTAGGTGAAAGGCTGTGCACGAATGACCAATTCTCATGTAATAAACGCTTTTAAAATTTAATAAAAAAAAAAAAAAAAACTAATGCTAACGTAAGTCAGCGGCAGTTCTTGTAAATATACCCCAGGGTGCGGAAGAGAGAGGGCCTGAATGCGCCCTTCAACCTGGAAGAGCTGCACTTGGAGCAAGACGCCTGGAAATGACGGTCTCCCAGTGGAACTTTATGTCAAACTGTGGGAGCTGATCGGGCCAGACTTGCTGGACCACTAAGAGGAAATGGTGGGCAAGGGCAGTATGCCGCAATCCCTGCATGAAGGCATGATAACACTCTTGTACAACTAGAAGGGAGAGAGAGAAGACCTCAAGAACTGGAGGCCCATCTTGCTCATTAATGTTGACTACAAAATCCTAGCGAAGGTGATGGCCAACCGCCTAAAGAAAGTTATAGCAAAGATAGTTCAACCTGACCAGTCTTGTGGGATACCGGGTCGGCAAATCACGAACAGTCTGGCCCTGGTCCGGGACACGATCGAGTACGTCAAGAGCCGCAAGGTTCCGACGGCCTTGGTCAACCTGGATCTGGAAAAGGCGTTCAACCCGTTTCCCATGAGTTCATGGACCGGACACTCAAAGCACTGAGAGACTTCTTCTGTGACATGGTGACCACAATGTATAGAGACATCTCTAGCACAGCGTTGGTTAATGAATGGAAAACCTTCCCTGTCCTGTCGGGTGTGAAGCAGGGCTGCCTGTTCTCCCCTCTTCTGTTCATCTGTATAATAGAGCTCCTCGCCGAATGCATCAGACAGAACAAGAACATCAGAGGAGTGACGGCGCCAGGAAGCATCAGAAAGGGTGAAGTGAAGTGCTCCCTCTACATGGACGATGTCTTGGTCTTCTGCGTGGATGGACAGTCTGTGAAAGAGCTAGGGAGGACTTGTATCGAGTTTGGAAAGGCGTCAGGAGCGAAGATCAACAGCGCCAAGTCGGAAACCCTACTCTTCGTCTACTGGACCCACACCTGAGACCCACTGCCATTCACCATCAAGCAGGATTTCCTGAAGATCCTTGGAGTCTGGTTCGGCACAGAAGGTGCTGCAGAGAAGATATGGGAAGAGAGACTGTCAAAGATGAAGCAGAAGCTGGGACTCTGGAGCGAAGATCAACAGCGCCTAGTCAGAAACCCTACTCTTCGGCCACTGGACCCCCACCCGAGACCCATCGCCATTCACCATCAAGCAGGATTTCCTGAAGATCTTTGGAGTCTGGTTCGGTGCAGAAGGTGCTGCAGAGAAGACATGGGAAGAGAGACTGGCAAAGACGAAGCAGAAGCTGGGACTCTGGAGCCTCTGGAAGCTGACAATCGAAGGGAAGTCTTTGGTCCTGCGGAACGAGACCCTGCCAGTGCTCCAGTATGTCACTCAAGTGTGGCCATTGGAGACCTGTATAGCCAAGGAAATCCTGAGAATGATCTTCTACTTCATTTGGAGCTCGAAGATGGATAGAGTGAAGAGGGAGATGATGTTCAAGGGAGGCAAGGGAGTGCCGGACATCGCCACCATCCTGAAGGGAATCTTCGTGTGCCACTGCGTGAGGAGCACCCTGAGGACTGAAGAACAGAGCCATGCTGGGTTTCTGATGGCACGTTTCTTCCTGTTGCCGACGTGGAGGTGCCTCGGATGGGCAGAATGTGTGAGCACCATCCTCTACAACTGGGACACCACATAGTTCTACGAGGAAGTGGAAAAGTTTATCAAGGAGTTTGGTCTGGAGGCTGCCACCCCAGCCACGTGGACTCCGAAGATCGTCCAACACCAGATACGTGCGAGGGACATCAGCGAACCGATCGGCACCCTCCCCTCAGCCACAGCAGACCTTGTGTGGGAAACGTTGCCTCCAAGTGTCTGACCAGCCAGCACAAAGACATTACCTGGATGGCCATCCAAGGAGGACTGCCAGTGAGAGCCTTCATGCAAGCAGTGGTGTTCAACGGATACAAGTCCTGCCCGAGAGGGTGCACCTCGGACGAGATGACCTACCATCTCTTCTGGGAGTGTGCGTACTGAAGGCCCTAGGCACGGAGCTTAGGGCCTGGATAGCAACATCAAGCATTGCCGTGGACTCAGTGATGTACAGTATGTTCCAAGGGACACAAGCACTTAGGGACCTCCAGGACTGCTGGAGGCTCCTCTGCTGCATTAAAGATGTTCTTCTGTTTTCCAGAAACCGCCTGGTAGTAGGGAAGAGGAGACATTGATCCTGGTGTGCCGAAAGATGATACACAGTCTTTTACGTGACTATGCTGCACTGGACGGATCAGATGAAGACAGCGACGACTAAACCTGAGGACCCAAAGTGGTCCCCTTGTACCCTTACACAGGGGGCCTGGAAGGCTCAGGCAGTAAAGAAGACGACAATGACACCTGAGGACCCAAAGGGTTCCCCCTGCCCTTACCTGGGGGGGGTGGGCAGAGGGGCCACTAACCTGTTTTGACCTTTTTCTCTTTAACCCAGGAACCGGATGGCAACAGGGGAGAGGAGCATGCGGATGAAGACAGGTGGAGTAAATGTAGTTATTTAATGTATGTATTTGACTAACGTGACCATTACCCATCACAAGTAAAAGGTCAATGGGATAGCTTGTGCACTTGTTGTCAATTTCGTTAGTAACGACTTACGAATAATAGGGTGTTGTGGAAGGTGACGATTGATGCATCTGAACCAGAAATGAGGCCCTGACAAAGGAAAAAAAATGTGGCACTGATGAGGGAAATGATAAAATTTTGGGTAGGTCTCATAAAGAAATGGGATCTCAATGAAATTGTTATGAAAGAATTATTATATTTGTTTTCGGTTAGGCATTCTCTGTGTGGCGTTGACAAGGGAACGTTAGTGGAAGTGAAATCCGATAGAGAACGTAGCAACAATATCTACTTTCAGAGCTGTCTGTACTATTGTGTACTAATGTGGAAACAGCAGTTATTCTTTCACGTGGAAACGATGATCCTAAGTACATTGGGAGTGGGGGTGCGGGCTTGTGGGTGTTGGGGGCTTGGGAAGAGAAACCACTATAAAGAAAGTTTTTCTCTATTTTGTTGACCTTTCACCTACAAGTGACTACATCACTGGTCAAAGTGCATTAAAAAACAGTATGAGAACTGTGATGCTGCATGCAATGGGGGTTGGGTCAGTGAGCGTGGGGGTGGGGTCAAAGGTGGGGCTAAAAAACAAAGGGGCTTATTTATGAGCCCTTGTGTCACTTTTACGCTGCCGGTGCGTCACTTTTTGTGACACACCAGCAGTGTAAAAAATGCGCCATGGTGCGTCATATTTACAAAGTGACGCATCTAGGTAGATGCGTCACTTTGTAAACCCCTGCGCCACATTATACCTGCGCCAGGTATAATGTATGCAGGGGGGGGGCGTTCCGACGCAAGAAAGGGTCGTAGAAGTGACGCAGTGAAATCTATAAGATTTCACTGCGCCATTTCTTTGACCCTAATGCGTCAATATCTTACGCCTGCCTCATGGCAGGCGTAAGACTGACGCAGGCTCTAACAACATGGGACTTGCCCATGAATGAATGAATGAATGAATATGAAATTTGTAAAGCGCGAACTAAGCCCAAGGGCGTCAAGGCGCTATAAGCGGACCTAAGGAATGTGAAAGTACACATTGCTGGAGATGCGTCACTCTTGTGACACACTCCAGCAATGCGTCACTTTTGCGCTTACAGATACGTCAGAAATACTGACGTATCTGTAACTCCTTGCGACATGATGCGTCATACTGTAAATATGACGCATCATTGGTGTCGCAGGGAGAGCGCAGTGAAAAGTGACGCATCGCTGTTTTCACGCAGCGATGCTTCACTTTTCATAAATAAGGCCCAAAATATTCTGTACCTTCAGGTAGTTTCATTTAAAATAATGTGCAGCTTAAATGAGGAATAAAATGTAAAAAGTTAAGTTAATTAGTGGGAAATGCGCTATGTTACATTATGAAACCTCTATTCGTTAATGCACTGCAGATGTATGTGTGTAACCAGACAGCCACGGAATTAAATCTTGGTTGGTGCAGTGGAGAACGCCCTAATTACTTACCACTGAATAAAATCTTGGTTGGTGCAGTGGAGAATGCCTTAATTACTTACCGGTAATCCTCATTACTCCTAGTTCTTCTCGTCCTCGACCCAGTCATCACTAATGAGGATTGTCACCAATCAGAAACAGGAAACTAACTCCACGCACCTTTCAGCTAGGGCTATAAGAACACAGCCTCACCTGAGCACTTCCTGTATTACCAAGCAACAGAAAGGCCTGATACCAGGAGGGTGGGTGGGAGTATGAATGGGTCAAGAACGAGTAGTACTAGGAGTAATGAAGATTACAGGTAAGTAATTAGGAGATTACCTCCACGTCACTTGCCCTCGACCCACTCATCACTAATGAGATATACCAAAGCAAACATATCCAGATGAAGGCCTTTAGCACCACCCACATCTGAACCCAGAAAAGCTGACACAGCAAGGAAATACACACCCAAGTAATTTAATGCTCTATCAGAAATACCAAAAGAAATAGAGTTTAAACAGTGTTATCTGGAACCAACTTCTGTAGCACAGCAGAACCAAAGTTCTTACATGCTGCTTGAACTCAATTCAATCGATAATGTCTGATGAACGTGTGCTCAGAAGCACATGTGGCAGCCCAGCAGATCTCCTCCAAAGGACACCCTTGAGCTCTGCCCATGAAGCAAAAAAAACCCTAGTGGAGTGAGTTTGCACAGTGGCAGGAACAGGGAGAGCAGCACCCTGATACGCCAATTTATTATAATCTTTGATCCACCAACTGATGGTAACCTTATATGCCTTCTTGCCACGTCCAGACAAACCAAAAGTCACAAACAAGGAATTTAAAGTCCATTAGGTAGCAACAGATAAGGCACGCTTAACATCAAGAGAGTGCAACAATCTTCCTCAGAAGAAGGAGAAGGACAGAGAGTAGGAAGAATCAATTCTTGAGAAGAGTGGAATTTTGATCGAACCATAGGAAGGAAAACGTGATCCAACTGTAAAAAAACAGCATCCTCTAGACAGCCAAGAAAAGGAGGGGAACAGCGTAAGGCAGAGAGTTTATCCAAGCACCATATCAAAGTAATAGCCACCAAAATGGCAACTTTAAAAAAAGACAAAAACTTAACATCCATGGTTTCCAAAGGTTCAAAAGGTGGAGACTGAAGAATCTTGAGAACCAAAGGATCCTATGATGAAATAGGAGGAGGCACAGGCGGAGAAGAGAGAGAAAGACTCTGAAACAACCAGGACCTCAAAAGAATTGCGTCAGCAAAAAGACTAACAGAATCGCTGAAAGCTCGAATTGCCGCCCATCGAACTTTCAAAGTAGAAAGAAATTAACCTTTCTCAGAACCAAAAAGAACTGTAGCAAAACATTAGTAGGGCAAGTGACAAAAGACAGATTATGAGAAATACACCACTCATCAAATTAGCCCAGTGCTTAGAATAGGACGAGAGCTCTTCATGGACCCCCGTACCACGGAAGCCAAATGAGAGGAAAGGCCTTGCCTCTCTAAAGCTCTCCGTTCAACCTCCAAACCCCGAGAGTAAGAGGAACCAGAGAAGGAAGGTCGAGAGACTCTAGCTGTGAAAGAATCCGGGGCAGACTCCATAGAGGCAACACCACAAGACTCTTCAACAGAGGAAACCAAGACCACCGGGGCAGAAGGGAAGAACTTCCACCACCTGCATCCTCTCCTGCCCAACCTTCCCCAGAAACCTCTGAATAAGAGAAAAAGGAAGCAAAGCATACAGGAAAAGAGGAGACAATGACAGAGTCAAGGAATCCACACACCAAGCCCCCATTTTGCTTATCCTTGAACAGAACAGTAGCAGTGCATCCTCCTTGGATGCGAAGAGATCCACAGCTGGATGACTGAACCTCCTGCAGATTATCTGAAAGGTCCTCTTGGCCAACCTCAGAGTGAGAGAAGATGGAAACGTGTGACTGAGCACATCCGCACTCGTATTGTGCAAGCCACTGATGTGGATCCCTGATAGAGAGAGACAATGGGTCTCCGCCCACTGAGCCAATGAATATACCACCAGATTTAGAGACTGTGTGCACTGCCCTACTGATGGATGTACGCAAGAGTCACAGCATTGTCCGAGTGGACAATGACATTGTACACCTCCACACGGCGCTGGAAGTAGCACAGCGCTCTCTCAACAGGAGGTTGAGAGTATGGAACCACCACTGCAGCTCCTGGATGACTCTCTGAGAGAATGGTACACGTATCTCCAAGTTGCGAATTGGAAAGGTGACAAACTTGTGCAGATCTCTGAGTAATGGACACAAATCCAACCTCGCCTAGGGAGCTGTAAACACAGTGGCTGCCATATAACACTACACTTCCATTCATTCTTGCAGACTGATTGATGACTGAGCTTAGAGATTCTACAATAGGAGATGGAGCCAGAGTATTCCATTCAATGTGAGAAAGACCTTGCCCTGTATCGAATCGAAGAGGGCTCCTATGAATTGGATCTGAGTGGTAGGCTACAGCCAACACTTTAGCAAGTTGAGAAGAAAGCCGTGGTCATCGAGCATAGATATGGTTCAAAATAAATGCTGCTCCATAATCAGCACAGATGGGACCTGGATCAACCAATCGTCCAGATAGGGAAAGAGGGATATTCCCTGAAGATGGAGGTGAGCTACCAGTGGTGCCACCACTTGGGTGAAAACTCATAGGGGGATATTCACAAGAACGTGCGCTAAACATCTCCAGAAAATGTTAACGCAACTTCACACATCGCAGTCCATTGTGGGAAAATAACCCCGTGTTAACGTGGAATTCACAACACGGCGGTACCATGCGATAGTCTCCCGAAAACGCGGACAATGCCCGCGATACAACACTTGCGACGGTGATAAAAACCCAAACCCCACCGCAAAAAAACATGCGATGGGCCAAACCGCGATGAGGAAATCAGCGATAAGCAGCGCCAGGCCTGCAATACACACACGTCAGACGGGAAAATCACTACAAAAGGAGAAAAAACACACAAACACAAAGTAACCAACACCGAAGCACCATGGAGGCATCCGGAGCAGGCGCAGAGGACGAGCGGAACCCCACAAGCACCCCGGACGACCAGCCTGGGACCTCGGGGACAGGGAAGGGCAATGACAAGAAGAAAAGGAAGAGGCGGTTCGGTCCGCAGGAGAACAGGATCCTGGTCGCGGAGGTGATGGAACACCATCAAGAACTGTTCGTCACCTCCAACGTGTCATTGGGCACCAAAAATGGAATATGGCGGGCCATTGTGGACAAGGTGAATGCCGTCGGAGAGCACAAGAGGTCAATGGATGAGGTCAAGAGGCGATGGATTGACATCAAGCGGAAAACCAAGGAGAAACTCGCAGGCAACCAGAAGGCAGCAATGCAGACTGGAGGTGGGAGCCCAGCGCCACAGCTGGAGCTGGATGACATGGAGGAGCTGGTGTCGACAGTCATCAGTGTGGAGACCGTGGCAGGAGTCGGGGGAGTGGACACTGCTCGACATGACACAACACAACACAACAGCAACAGGGTGAGTAACCACCAGGTACTGGGGGGACGGGGGGAGATGGCCACAGTGGCACACATGCACAATCAAGCAGAGCACAGTGCACACCCACAATGACTCTGGATCATGGCCCTGATCTACAGACTGTCACAATGTACATTGCCATGCTGTCTGAATGTGAACATGTACCATGCGGCCACATACATGTGGACACAATGTAATGCAGCATCTCCCCTTCACATTGCAGAGGCACCGTCAACACCTCCTGCAGAGCAGTCCCAGCCACTCTTCACTGATGACGAGGAGGACACCCCCAGCATCGACACCGAAGCCCTCCAAGACATCATGGAACTCATCCGCCAATCACCTCCAGGATCAGGGCAGCCCAGCTGCATCGAGGAGACCCCACCCACTCCACAAACCACCCAGCAGGAGGCACCCACAACCCCGGCTGTCTCCCAAGACCCCCACGAACAACACATGGCCTTCCAACGCCGTGTGTTGGAGGGCCAGAGGGAGATGGCTGAGCAGGTGCGGGTGGGGTTCGACCTCATGGCTACCAAACTTGACGCCATCCATGGGTGTCTGAGTCCCATCAGGGACCACCTCCAGTCCCTAACGGACACCCACAGGCCGCTCCATGGTCTCCAACGAACCCTGGCTGACATCGCTGGAGTCATGACTCGGAGACAAGAACACCTGTCCGCTCAGAGTGGCTCCAGCGATCTCAGCCAGGAGGTGGCACACATGCGGAGGCTCATGGAGGACATGGTGCGGATGGAGGCAGAAAGGATGGCAGCCACCACTGCACATCAGCAGAATGTAGCTGGGATCTACCATGCCCTGCAGATCTTCATCATGGCATTGCTGCCACAAGGCGTGGCGCAGATGAATGCCGCTGCTCCTACACCATCCACATCTCCGCCCCCAGGTGTGTCAGTGCCTCACAGTGCGGCAGACATTTCCAGTCCGGCACCTGATGTGTCAGTGGCACACAGTGCGGCAGACAATCCACCTCCGGCCCCTGATGTGTCAGTGGCACACAGTGCTGCAGCTGGAACTGCAACACCCACAGGTGAGGCAGGGCACACATCCGAGGACGTGGCTGGGTTTGAGATCAGAAGGAGGCACTAGCATTCATTTCCGCCACCTGGCCTGCTGCTCCTTGGTGCCGCAC
This sequence comes from Calotriton arnoldi, assembly GCA_963921515.1. Classification (NCBI taxonomy): domain Eukaryota; kingdom Metazoa; phylum Chordata; class Amphibia; order Caudata; family Salamandridae; genus Calotriton; species Calotriton arnoldi. Next base: position 557,988 of record CAWUFW010008467.1, on the reverse strand, counting down.
ATGGCCCCATGACGTTCCACTGACCCCCAATACACTCTGCGGCACTCACCTTGGACCGCGACATGGACTGCCACATCCTGTTTGGTGACCAATGACACGGCGACCAGACTGCGAACTGTACTCTTCCTCTTCCGCTGTACTTGTCATTCCCTGATGGACTCTGGCTGGCCCTCCACGTGCCCATATTGTGGAGTGGGGTTGGCATGGCCCTGTAGTGCTCCAGCTGCAAAACTCCACTGGATGTGCATTAAACATTCAGGAATGCACTGCTGTGTCATGTCTTTCATCATTCAAGTATGAATGTGTGGATGAATGTAGGGTCAGTGATTCCCCCTAACGTCAATGAGGCTCATCTAGTGGGATTCCAGTCACAGTGTGCTACATTGCCGATTGCGTTCCGGGTGCCATACACACTACAACAGGGACACACGCATTAGTCACTTCCTTGTCCGAACATGGACTGCACCACGACCAGAGCCCCCGAGTCATTGTTGCAAGCCCTGCTTTGGTCCGACGTACGCCAGGCCAGACCACTCCGCTTGCGCTCCAAGGGTGGGGCCACATAGCCACATGTCGCAGGTTTACACGCTAGTGGACTGCAGGTCACTGGTCTAGTTGTCAGCATGTCACGGCCACTCCCTGCGGGCAGGTTTGCACACACACCACACCCATCCGGCGCAGGCGTCACAGGCCATGTGACCCCGAGAATATAAGGGGCCGACAACGTCACATTCCCTACTGCCGGAGGTGACTGGACGACGGACGTTCCACGGGTCTCAATCATGAAGGGCCCATGAGTTGTTGCGCACAGGGTTAGTTAGTGGCACCGAGGCCTCGCGGCCGTCACGGGCCTACCACCACGTGGCGCTGACTGGGGTTGCACAGGGTTAGTGGCACCCGAGGCCTTGCGGCCGTCACAGGCCTACCACCACGTGGCGCTGACTGGGGTTGCACAGGGTTAGTGGCACCCGAAGCCTTGCGGCCGTCACGGGCCTACCACCACGTGGCGCTGACTGGGGTTGCACAGGGTTAGTGGCACCGAAATTGCTGAGCGGGTGTGCAGCCTGCGATGATGATGTGTGCAGTGATGTGGTCTCTGCCATTGATGCCTCAGGACTCAGTGTCATGTGTGGGACCTGCTGGGCCGTGGTGCGGGTCCGCATGATGTGGAGCATGTCATGGTGGCGGGACCGGGGCCTAGAGCTTGCACGGGCACGTGGTGTGCCCACTGGTGGACACACCGTTGGCGGCAGGTGAGCAGTGGGGCCTGGGTGCGTAAAGGCGGACAGCCAGCGCTGGCCGGCGGGAGGGGGTAGGGTGCGGCTGCATGTGTGCGCAGGGGCGGACAGGCGTTGTTGCCGTGTGCAGTGAGATGGACTCTGCCATGATTGACTCTTGCCTCGATTACAGATTGCAGACCTGGTGGCTTGCAGTGTATACCGGCACGTGGTTGGAGACACACCGGTGGCAGCAGGTGAGCAGTGGTGCCTGGGTGCGCGGGGGCGGCAGTGTCCCTCCCTCTCTCTCTCTCTCTCTCCCCCTCCCTTCCTTTCCTTCTTTCTCTCTCCCTCACTTCCTTTTCTTCTCTCTCTCTCTCTCCCTCCCTTTCCTTCTCTCTCTCTCTCTCCCTTCCTTTCCTTCTCTCTCTCTCCCTTCCTTTCCTTCTCTCTCTGCCTTTCTTTCATTCTCTGTGTCTCGCTCCTTTGATGTGCGCATGACACACGTTCTGATTTTGTGCTTTATTTCCCAGGCTGTGACATCAAGATTGTCCAGGACGGACCCAACAGGAGTCTTCCGCATTGGTGTTTTGTGTTGTATTTCAATAAAGTTTTTGGTTGTTACTTCAATGATGAGTGACTGTTTCTCGTTCTTCTGAACACACGTGTGTTTTTTTTTGTCATTGTGCGACATCATGCGCTTTTTGTGGCTCTTGTGTCGTGCACGGTATGTGTTTGTCAGGGGGGTTGTCCGGGGGGGGGGGTGTTGTGGCCCTCTTGGGTCTCCGAGCTGCATGATCATTGGCTCCATGGCATCTGTGGGTCTTCCGATGTGGCTCTGTGCTGGGCTCCCTTTCGTACTGCACGTAGTCGTCCTGCTTAACACCAGCAGAAGGCAGGTGTTAAATCCCTGCTGCTACTGCGGCTTATCGCCTGTTTTTGGTTCGCATCGCAGCTCTGGCAGTTCGTTGTGAAAGTGGTGTAGTGGTGTTTTCGTGTGTTTTTGCACGGGAACACCTACTCTGCATCTCATTAGCGTTAGTTGGTGGTGTCACCCGTGGAGATAAATTTTGCGGCAGTCATCGTGGAAATACTGGCGATGTCTGCAGTTTGCACTCGCTTGTGAATGGGGCGTTAAATCTATCTCCACTGTTGCTGCGTTAAGGTGGCGATAACTCGGCGATAAGTCCTTGTGAATATGCCCCATAGTTAGGAGCGGAGGTCAAATGGGAGAACGCAATACTGCCAATGCTGGCCTTGTACACAAAACCTGAGATACTGCTGAGATCAGTGCACAATCGGTAGGTGCAGACCAGCACCCATGAGATCCAGTTTTGTCATCATACACTGAGACTGAATCAATGGAATAATGTGCTGTAACGTCTCCATCTTGAAGGGAATTTTGCTCACATGCTTGATCAGAAATTTCAAATTGATCACAATACGAAATTCTCCCTTCACCTTAGATAACAAAAAAATGATCTAATATACTCCCTTTCCCCATTGGTCGGAGGTACTGGAACAATTGCCTTTTTCAATGGGAGAGACTGAATACCCTTCAGGAATGCCATTTGTCTGGCCCTGTCCTTCGGAAGAGGTGTGGAGATGGTCCCCGTGAATATTGGAAGGTATTTGAGAACGCTATCTGATACAACATCCAGATGATCTCTAGGACCAATTTGTCCATTTTCGTCAGCTGCCAAGTTGTCCGAAAGTTCTGATAGAGCGCCATGTTCTCGTGAAATTTGTAGGGGTGCATTATACTCACCTTTAGTCCGCACCTGCATATATCTAGTTACGTATTAAAGAATAGCCAGTAAAATAAAGTTATAAACCGCATTTATTACAGTGAATAAGAAGAGTAATTGTGCTGTTATAATCATGTAAATGTAATGCTTAACTAAAACGTGTTTAAAATGATGCATAGATGATTTAGTTCCTGTGCAGTTGAGATGCAGTAGTTAACGTGTATGATATTAAGTTGCACGTGTAGTTTATTTTTGCATATGAAATGTATGAGCCTATGTTTAAAGAAGTAATTAAGAATTGTGTGTTTAAAATGTGTAAAGGCCTGACTGCATATACGTCAAGGGAAGGCCTGTTTGTTCTTATGTTAGCTTATTTGGTAGGCAGAGAAGGTGTTCTCTTGGAAAGGCTCTCTGGGCAGTTGGTAGATTCGTACAGAGGGAAAGTCTGTTGAAATGTATCTTCTGTTGCAGGTGCAAGAACACATGCCTCGTTAGCAAAAGACTGGCTCTTTGTTTTAGGAGTTAGGGTGGTGGGAGGCATTGAGATGGGAGTATACTGGAATGTAGGGATGATACTTTCAGCGGAGAAGGTGCCTGGGACTCAAGGTCATCGTAACCGTCCTGGATGAAGTAAGAGTTTCGATAGAAAAGTACGAGAAGGAAGACCTGCCCGAAGAGGCGTGATAAGGGCGTGTTCTATTGTATGTGGATTTTGTATTAGGGACAGTGCCCCGAGGGGGGAGAGTAGAAAGGAGGTAGAGGAGACCAGAGAGAAGGGCAAAGAGAGAGATCTATTAGGAAGGAACATCTTAGAACGAGCTCGAAATGCTAAGTGAGTGCACTTCTTAGGAAGTCTTCACAGCTGACACCTTTTCCTTTTACTCTTGCCTGGGGAAATTCGTTAAGTAGGTATGTCACCTTAGTGGTAGAGTAGGGACAGTTTAATGTTTTACGCTTATTTAGGTAAATGAAGAATAATATAGAGATTGGAGCAGTTATTGTTTGTTTAATACTTCTGGAGCTAACGATTCTTCTTATTCAGAGTCGGATGAGACTCCTGCGTAGGATGATGTTTGTATTAGTGCCCATCTATTTCTTTAACCTTGTGTTGAGGTGCTTGCATGTGCAGTTATTCTTGGCTGTAATAAACCCACAAAATTGAATTCGGAGTCAGTGGTCTTTTAAGGTAAACTGAATTCTAAATTGTTGCATAACTGGATTGGATTTTCTTCCCTTCACACTATTGAGCAGGTAAAAAGATTCTGGCGACTAGAGGATTCTTAGTGATGGTAAGATAAGATAAGATAAGAATCCCGCTATATCAGTTGGTAGCAGAGTAGGATGGTTTCCTCTGATAGTAAGGGGAGATCTAGATTAGGATAAGAGATTATTTGCCCCATAGAGCCCGAGTGATGGTAATCCAGTGGATCGTAAGAGGAGGACGACGGCGGTCCATGAAAACTGACGGAGAGTGACGGTGCGGCGGAAGTAGCAGTTCGTGTTAGAGTGAGTATGAGCAGGGTGATGCTTGTCAGATTGCGGTGTTTAATTGTTGTGTGATGTCTTGCGGAGTTGGAATGAGAGTCGTGTGATTGAGGATCGGACCGTGAGCGCGCGCGGGGCCGAGAGATTTGATTCGATATCCCGGGATAATAGATTGTGGTGTAGAAGACACCCAGAACTGAGATTGTTGACCAGAGGTTGTGGGAGTCATGAGACGTTGTTGATTAACCCACTGATGATAGGGAGTGTATGTGTGAGTGTGTGAATAACCGACGCTGGTCGTAGGTTATAGTGTGTAGAACATTTAGTGTTTGGATCCTATCGATTGTGTCAGAAGTGATTGTCCGGTCGTTCGCGGACAGACAGTTGCCAGATTTGAGGTCAACAGTTTCGAGAGACTGTTCGGTCGTTGGTGGACAGACAGTCAGAGAGGTGATTGTCCGGTCGTTTTGAGGACAGACAGTTACTTCAGAGTGTGATTGAGACACGTGCGAGCGAGAGAGGTGAATTGTGAAGGAGGGGAACGGCTGCGAGCGGAGGAAGAGTGACGTCAGACAGTGCAGCGCTGCGATAGGCCGGTTGGTGTGAGTTGCGCTGGCATTAGTGGATTGAAATCAGGAAGTAAAAGCGAAATCTTGTGCGCGAACGGAAATCTGCTTCATCATGAAATGTTTTAAAGTTTTACGAGAACTCTGTAGAGGTGATAGACATGTGGTTACTCGGGGAGGAGAGGAAGCCCCTCCCGAGGATACGCCAGCACATTACATGGCTAAGAATGTAGGATTACATACTATAATTTGGCTTGAGAATTGGCATAAAATGACAGAGGAGAGGGAGAATTGACTTTCCCACGCTATGGTACTTTCAGGTTGGAAGTGTTGTATCAATTGAAATCTGTGATGTCTTCCTTGCGACCACTACCTAGACCCACACAGTTTGAGGCGCTACATGCATGGACTAGAGCAGCGTATGACAGGAAGAGAGACAGAAGTCAGGAAAGGGTGAAGAAGTCAATCAGGGCATTTCAAGATGTGAGATGGGATGCACTGGAGAAAAGGTGGAGAGTGGAAACAATTGAGGGAGATAGATTATATCCGTTGATAGAGAAAACGGGAGGTACGCAGGAAAGGAGTGCAGAGGAAGATGACAGTGATACGGATGACAGCTTGTTAGACAGACTGCTGTCAGAGAGACCACCTCCCTTAAATCCAGAATATAGCGAAGGAAATTCGATTGTGGCAGGAAGGACGGGCAAGTCACAGAATCAGACAAATGTGAGAGTAGTGGGAAAAATCTCCACAGGAACGGAGGGAGTAGAAACCCAATCTTCCATGGGGAATATGAGGTTGCCGGACTCCCTGACGGTACCTGTTACCATTGGTCCTATAGTATCGGTGTATGACCCAGATCGAGTAAGTGAAGGAAGTCTAATACAGACGACAGGGAGAGAGGGGATCAGCGTTGGAGGGAATGGCGTAGAGGTAGGAATGGTCCGTTCTCCGAAGCGAGCACGTCACTACCAGCCACCGCAGACTCCTCTAGTGGACAGGTGGATGTGAGACCGGTAAGACCAGGGTCTTTGGTCGAGTCCAGATCAGACTTGAGAATGTGGGTACCACCTGTAAGGAATCAGAGTGATAGGATGCCAGGAGATGTGGAGCAAGACAACTCAGGAGTTGATGAGGCCACATTAGCTTACACCCAATGGTTAGGTAAAATCTGCAACCTTCTAGCCCCGGAAAAAAAGTGGATCCCCAAACGGGCTCAACCTTCAGCACCCTAGTACTCTGAGGAACTCCGCGCCCAAAAATTGGCCTGTAAGCAATTGGAACGGGCATGGCGCAAAAAGTACACAGAGGCGGACAAGGAAAAGTACAAGCTTAGCATTATCATCTATAAACAACTATTGTCAGAAGCCAAAAAAAAGTTCTTCAACACACAAGTAGCACTGGCCAAATCAAACTCGAAGGAACTTTTCAAAACCCTCAAAAAACTGGCCACCCCGAATGTCTCTAAGAGTCAGAATAACTCTGAACTCTGTGACGGGTTAGCAGAATTCTTTCAAAAAAAAGTAGAAATCATTTTTTTCTCATTTTCACAAGCAGACAACAGGGCACATGATCGCCCGTTTTTGGATAGTCTGAATTGCCCCTGCCCCCCTCTGGTGTTAGCACAATTTAAATCCCTTGAGACCCCAGAAACGATCAAACTCCTGAATTCTATTCGGTCTGGAGCCCCCACAGATCCTTGTCCAGTACGGATTTTAAAGCAAATTCCCGAAATTATTGGAACAGCACTCACACCCCTGCTGAATGCTATTCTGGGGTCTGGCATCTTCCCCAAATCCTGGAAAAAGGCCTCTGTTCTCCCACTGTTGAAAAAACAGACCCTGGATCCAAAAGATCCTAACAGCTACAGGCCCATCTCACGGCTCCCTTTCCCGGCCAAAATTCTGGAAAAAGCCATGAATATCCAACTGAGCGCATTTCTGCAGCTGAACAACTCTCTTGATCCTTCCCAATACGGGTTCAGAGCAGAGCATAACACGGAGTCCGCATTACTTAAATCCACGGAGGAAATTAGAGAGGCCTTGGATGGGGTGGCAATGCCGTGCTGATTTTGCTAGACCTGTCGGCGGCATTCGACACGGTCCACCACGAAGTGTTGATGGACCGTTCATCAGATATAGGAGTAGAAGGGCTAGCTTGGAAACTGTTGCAGTCTTTTTTAACCGACACAACTGTGGATCTGGATGGTAACAGCTCCAAACCCTTCTCCCTTCCATGCGGGGTGCCACAGGGCTCGTGTCTAAATCCGACACTTTTCAATATCTATGTGGCACCCCTGGCTGGTGTCATCAGATCATTTGGCTTCCAACTCACCTCATAAGCTGATGACACTCAAATAGTACTATCATTGATGGAAGGAAGGGAAACGAAAACTGGGGCACGTTTCCATGACTGTATGGGGGCCATCTCTCACTGGATGGCATCTAATTGCCTAAAACTGAATTCCACCAAGACCGAGGTCATAAAGTTTGGCAACAATCCACGTGTGTGGACACCGGACTGGTGGCCAGAAGATCTTGATGTATGTCCCCCCCCCCCACAAGGAAAGCAAAAACCTGGGGGTACTGCTGGACAATACGCTCACCATGAGTGACCAAATAAGCATGGTGACCTCAGCCTGCTTTCTAGTCTTGAGGATTATAAGGAAGATTAAGTTCTTCCTGTCCGAAAATAGCCTCAAGACAGTGATTACGGCTCTTATAATGTCGCGTTTGGATTACTGCAATGGCCTTTATCTCAATGCTCAAAAGCAGCACATTAATCGGCTACAACTAGCCCAAAATGCAGCGGCAAGAGTGCTGTCAGGAACTCCTAAATTTGTTTCCGTGAGAAAGGAGCTAAGGCAACTTCACTGGCTCCCGGTGAAACAAAGAGTTCGCTTCAAGGCACTCTGTACAGTGTTTAAGGCCATCAATGGAGCCGGACCCGACTTCCTTAGGCGTAAATTCCTCTGGTATGTCCCGGGAAGATCGCTACGCTCCTCTGGAGCCAAATATGTTCAAGTTCCCCATTTAAAAGAGTCAACTGGGGAGGGAGGAGTTTTATTAACTGTGCCTCTAGAGCTTGGAACGAGCTTCCCTTTCATCTCAGGAGTGCCCCGGATCTCCTCTCCTTTACGAAAGGGCTAAAGACCTGGCTCTTTGCGCAGTAGCATACATTCTTTTCCCCCCAGCAATCAGTGCTAGCGCCAGGACACCCCAGGGTAACTGTGCGCTCTACAAATGCAAATAACATAACATAACATAACTCAGGAAACAGACCAGGTTCCAGGAATACGATAGAAGAGAGCAAGCCACGAGAACAAAGCAGTGACTATGACGAGCGGAATGGTGCGGCTTGTCGAGAAATTTTGAGGAGTGCCGTGAAGGCAAGGTTGCTGGATGTAGTGAGACTAAAGGCAGAGGTAGACAAAATGATTAGTGGGAACCTGCCTTTGGAGAGAATAGAGATCTATGAGCCAGACAAGCTGCTTTTTGTAGCAAAGGATGTGACTCGTAAAGCGAGGGCCGCACATGAGAAATTGACAGAATTGGCCAAGAAATATGAGGTGGATATGAATAAAACAAAATCTTTGCAAGGATCACATAGGTTTCAATATAGTGATCAAGAGCTGGAGGAGAAAAGGGTCACAGGATTAAGGACGCATACTAAAGACCTGATTGTAGGGATGCGTATATGGGTAATGCTAAACAAATGGGAGGAAAGGTGGTCGAAGAAGAAGATTGCCAAAAAGACTGTAGGAGAAACGCCGCCTCCGGGGGAGGGACGACGGGCGTAGGGAACTATCCTTTACGAGAAGTACAGAACGGAGGGTACGTGCATGTGCCATGGAGTAGAGGTGACTTGGCTGCATTTACAAATGATTTTCCTTGGCTGAGGGAAAAACCCGTAGAGTGGTACAAACAGGTCGACCGTTTTGTTAAAATTTCGAAGGTATTGTGGATTGATTTGAACACCTTGTTTGATATAGTAGTACCAGGAGACTTGTGGTCAGCTTGTAAAATTGCAGTTGAGTGGCCGACCTTCGAACCTGAAAGGGATGCTGTTACAAATGGTCCGTCACCTATAGTCATGAAAAAGTTTGAACAAGTGATTACATGGTTGAAGTTGAAGATCTCGCCTCAAGACATTGATTGGGTTAAGATAGATCGAACTGTGCAGGAACCCAAGGAGACAGTGCATGAGTATTATGAAAGACTCTTGCAAGCTTTTAAACAGTATAGTGGACTAGATACCTTAGACCCCAAGGATATGGGACAGTTTGTCTCAAAGTTTGTCCTAGGATTGAGATCAGAGGTTAGCCTCATGATACAGCAACATTTGATCTGTTGGCAGAACAAGCCGGTAGACGAAATCTTGCGGTATGCGAGGTACTGTAGTGATGAAGTGGACTCGAAAAACCGGAAGCAGAAGGACAAGTTGATGCTTGTTCAGATGCAACCAGCTCAGGTCCAATCTAACGGAGGGACACTGGGCAGAAGACAGGGAAACTACCAAGGGAACCAAAATGGGCAAGGTCAGGGAAAAGGGAAACCTATAGATCCCAAGACGGGGATGGATGTGGCGACATTGAAGAAGACCACTGCGTGTCATCTTTGTCATCAGATTGGACATTGGAAGCGCGAGTGTCCCTTGAACCCAGCCAATCAGGTGCAACAGGAGGTAGAAGTGGTTCAGGCACCCGTGCCGGAGGTAGTCAATACTGTGACGAGGCCCAGATCGATGAAAGGGGGACGTTTAACCCACAGGTGCAGGTTCCCCAGCCACCGAGAATTTCGCAAGGAATGCGGACTTACCAGCAGATGCCCCTTTTCGAAGGGTATAATGAGTACAGCCCAGACCCGTTAGCCTGACGGTGCCTGAGGGGGGAGGAAGACTGCACACTTGGAGCAGTCTTGGAGGTTGACCAGAGAGGACCTTTTGTGGAGGCAGACATTGATGGTCATCCTACCACTCTTTTGGTTGACACTGGCGCTACCCGGTCTACTGTAAGATCAGCAGTAGTCCCCAACCTACCCCTTTCGGGACAATCGATCCAAGTTGTTGGAGTGGCGAACAAGAGGATAACTAGCCCATTGACCGAACCGATTCCAGTGAGAATAGGCTCTTTCCGAGCTAGACACCAGTTCGTGGTGTGCGATACGAGTCCAGTTTGTCTGTTAAGGAGAGATCTATTGTGTAAATTGAATTGCACTATCTATTGCACACCTAGGGGAGTGGCGGTTCAGACGAAGGATGACGATGCCACCTTCAAAGTTGCCAATCAGCACTTGTGTATAGAAATGTATCCAGTGGTGATAGTGGAGGAACTTCCACTAGATCTGAGGGATTCTGTGTCACAAGAGGTGTGGGATTTCATTTCACGGGAGAAGAGATCGGACTGATCAAGGGGGTTGAACCTGTACAGATTCAGGTTAAGCAGAATGCCGAATTCCCTAGCACGCCCCAGTACAATCTGTCACCCGAGACGATTGCAGGGATTAGACCTGTAATCGAGTCTATGATCAAGCAAGGCATTCTGAAGGAGATAAGAGGTAGCCCATGTAATTCACCTATCATGGGACTACAGAAACCGAGCGGGAAGTTCAGGATCGTGCAAGACCTGCGAAAGATCAACACGATAGATGTCCCATGTTGTCCAGTGGTACCGAATCCATCAGTGATACTGTTTCAGATTCCATGCGAAGCCGAGTGGTTTACTGTCATTGATTTGTGTCAAGTGTTACAGCAAACAAATGATGGACGGAATGCTGACAATGCAAACATTCTCCCCCAGTCAAAAGATCTGGGTTAAATCCATCGTTATTTTGCCCACTAAGCCACCCCAGTTTGGACCCAGCCATATGCAAATCAGTCTTGACCCTGTGCCCCATGGGAACAGTCCAGACCGAACTGCCAGGCCAGGTCCTACCTGGACCGGAAACAAGCATCCTGGGACCGTTTTCAGGGTATGTCACCCTTCTTCAGCCAGGCTAGCTTGAATCCAGTGGCACAGTGAGCAAGGGACCCACGTCTGGGCATACCCATCCCACTTAGGGCAAAAAGTGTTACAGCAAACAAATGATGGACGGAATGCTGACAATGCAAACATTCTCCCCCAGTCAAAAGATCTGGGTTAAATCCATCGTTCTTTTGCCCACTACGCCACCCCAGTTTGGACCCAGCCATATGCAAATCAGTCTTGACCCTGTGCCCCATGGGAACAGTCCAGACCGAACTGCCAGGCCAGGTCCTCCCTGGACCGGATACAAGCATCCTGGGACCGGTTTCAGGGTATGTCACCCTTCTTCAGCCAGGCTAGCTTGAATCCAGTGGCACAGTGAGCAAGGGACCCACGTCTGGGCATACCCATCCCACTTAGGGCGAAAAGTGTTACAGCAAACAAATGATGGACGGAATGCTGACAATGCAAACATTCTCCCCCAGTCAAAAGATCTGGGTTAAATCCATCGTTCTTTTGCCCACTACGCCACCCCAGTTTGGACCCAGCCATATACAAATCAGTCTTGACCCTGTGCCCCATGGGAACAGTCCAGACCGAACTGCCAGGCCAGGTCCTCCCTGGACCGGAAACAAGCATCCTGGGACCGGTTTCAGGGTATGTCACCCTTCTTCAGCCAGGCTAGCTTGAATCCAGTGGCACAGTGAGCAAGGGACCCACGTCTGGGCATACCCATCCCACTTAGGGCGAAAAGTGTTACAGCAAACAAATGATGGACGGAATGCTGACAATGCAAACATTCTCCCCCAGTCAAAAGATCTGGGTTAAATCCATCGTTCTTTTGCCCACTACGCCACCCCAGTTTGGACCCAGCCATATGCAAATCAGTCTTGACCCTGTGCCCCATGCGAACAGTCCAGACCGAACTGCCAGGCCAGGTCCTCCCTGGACCGGAAACAAGCATCCTTGGACCGGTTTCAGGGTATGTCACCCTTCTTCAGCCAGGCTAGCTTGAATCCAGTGGCACAGTGAGCAAGGGACCCACGTCTGGGCATACCCAACCCACTTAGGGCGAAAAGTGTTACAGCAAACAAATGATGGACGGAATGCTGACAAATCAAACATTCTCCCCCAGTCAAAAGATCTGGGTTAATTCCATTGTTCTTTTGCCCACTACGCCACCCCAGTTTGGACCCAGCCATATGCAAATCAGTCTTGACCCTGTGCCCCATGGGAACAGTCCAGACCGAACTGCCAGGCCAGGTCCTCCCTGGACCGGAAACAAGCATCCTGGGACCGGTTTCAGGGTATGTCACCCTTCTTCAGCCAGGCTAGCTTGAATCCAATGGCACAGTGAGCAAGGGACCCACGTCTGGGCATACCCATCCCACTTAGGGCGAAAAGTGTTACAGCAAAGTGATGCCCTGAAACCGGTTCCAGGATGCTTGTTTCCGGTCCAGGGAGGACCTGGCTTGGCAGTTCGGGCTGGACTGTTCCCACAAGGAACAGGGTCAAGACTGATTTGCATATGGCTGGGTCTAAACTGGGGTGGTGTGGTGAGCAAAAGAATGATGGATTTAACCCAGATCCTTGTGACTGGGGGTGAATGTTTGCATTGTCCAGCATTCCGTCCTTCAATTGTTTCTTTTGCATATATTGATTTGTGTCAAGCATTCTTCTCGATACCGCTCCACGAGGAAAGCCAATTTCTTTTTGCTTTCCGGCTGGAAAATCGTGTGTTAACGTGGTGTCGTATCCCTCAAGGGTATACAGAGAGTCCATCGATCTTTAATCAGATCTTGAAGAAGAATCTTGAGAGTCTCGTATTGCCACAGAACTCAGTTCTTGTGCAGTACATAGATGATCTACTTGTGGCATCAGAAACAGAAGACGCTTGCAGGATAGACACGATAGCCCTACTGAATCATTTGGCAGAGAATGGACACAAGGTGTCCCCGAACAAATTGCAGTACTGTCTGAACGAAGTACAGTACTTGGGTCACAGATTAGAAAAAGGCAAGAGGAAGGTGTCACCAGATCGAATTGAGGCAATAATGAACATGGCAGTGCCCACCACTCAGAGGGAAGTCAGGATGTTTTTGGGAATGGTCGGCTACTGTCGTCAGTGGATTCCCAATTTTTCCTTGACAGAGGCTCACGCACAAGGATGTGAGCGATCCGGTACCATGGGACGAGGAGTGCTTGGTGTCATTCCTAAGACTGAGAGAAGGTTTGTGCAGTGCACCAGCTTTGGGAATGCCCGATTACAACAAGGCTTTCTCACTGTTCTGCTGCGAGAGAGAAGGTTGTGCATTAGCAGTCTTAGCTCAGAATCATGGAGGTGTCCGTAGACCAGTTGCCTATTTTTCAGCTACTTTAGATCCAGTAGCTTCTGCATTGTCCGGATGTCTGAGATCCGTTGCTGCAACAGGTGTCAGCATTGAAAGATGTGAAAGCATTGTAATGGGTCATCCTCTGACAGTTTATGTGCCACACTCTGTTGAATTGTTAATGACCAGGACAAAGACTCAGCACCTAACGAATAACAGGTTAACGAGGTATGAGCAAGTCATACTTGCCGCAGAGAATGTGACTCTGAAAAGGTGCTCTGTCTTAAACCCTGCGACATTAATGCCCATACCGAATACAGATGATGAAGATTGTGCGGACCATGATTGTCTTGATGTGACTGAATTATGCACCAAACCGAGACCTGACATTGCCGACGAACCACTGACTGACCCAGATGAAATTTTCTTTGTCAATGGTTCGTGCCTAAGAGACAGTGTTGGTCAACTGAGAGCAGTGTTTGCTGTATGTACCATTTCAGGAGTGGTTGAGGCTGCTTGCCTAGAAGGAGTACACTCCGCGCAGGTAGCTGAGATCATTGCCTTGACTCGTGCCTGTTTGGCCACTGATCAAATCCGAATCACGATCTACATGGACAGCCAGTATGGGTTCAGTGTGGTTCATGACTTCGGACAGTAATGGTCACAGAGGGGATTCTTGACATCATCTGGTTCACCCATTAGGAATGGAGAACATGTAAGACAGCTGCTAGATGCACTGCAATGTCTGAAGGAAATCGCAGTTGTCAAGTGCACTGCACATGGAAAGGGGGATGATTTTGTCTCTTTGGGAAATAACTACGCGGATGAAGTTGCCCGTTTCTGTGCAGAACAAGGATGCATATTTACAGAGGGTTACACAGGAGAGAGCCCAGAAAGAACCGAGCTCAACATGATGTTGGCCATGGCAGACACTTGGGAGGAACTCAAGCGACTGCAGGATGAAGTTTCAGACCAAGAACGGGATGGATGGGTCAGAGCAGGATGTGAAAGAGGGGATGTGGATGTTTGGGTTTCCAGTGATGGGAGAGCGGTATTGCCAGAGAATCTGCTGAGCCCAATGGCGAGACTAATACATGGGCCGATACATCTTGGTAGAGATGCAATGATGCGTGTGTTTAGACAGACGTGGTATAACCCACGATTTCGTGCGATTGCTGAAGCAGTTTGTCAGAGGTGTGTTACGTGTCAACAGATGAATGCTGGAAAGAAAACTGTGGTCACATTGAGTCACATTGGAAGGTCAGGAGGACCCTTCAATAGGATGCAGCTAGACTTTGTAGAGATGCCCAAGTGCAATGGGTTGAGGTACATTTTGGTGGTGGTGTGTGTATTCTCACGGTGGGTGGAGGCTTACCCAACACGCAGGTGTGACACCCTCACAGTGGCTAAGTTATTGTTGAGGGAACTCATCCCAAGGTTTGGTTTTCCAACCTCTTTGGAATCGGATAGAGGAACACACTTCCACAGTGAAATCATGAAGCTGCTTTGTGCGGCATTGAATGTTGATCAAAGATTACATTGCAGTTATCGACCAGAGGCTTCTGGGATAGTGGAACAGGTTAATGGAACCTTGAAGGCAAGAATGGCAAAAATGTGTTCGTCAACGTCTCTGAAGTGGCCTGACGCTCTGCCGCTTGTGCTTATGAGTATTCGCAGTGTCCCCGACAGGAGAACTGGGTTGTCACCCCATGAGATCTTGATGGGGAGGGCGATGCGGTTGCCAGCAGTACCAGCTACAGCTTGGATAAACATCACTGATGACTTGATTCTCGATTACTGTAAAGGACTATCTGATGTGGTCCGTTCTGTGTCCCAGCAGGTACAAGCTGCAGCTGTTCCGGCCTTGAGTGATCTGTGCCACGACCTGTGTCCAGGAGACTGGGTGCTTGTTCGAAAGCACGTGAGGAAGAGATGTCTGGACGTTCGGTGGCGAGGCCCGTACCAGGTAATACTGGTAACGAACACAGCAGTGAAGTGTGGAGGATTGCCGAACTGGGTGCATGCTTCCCATACCCGCAGAGTTCCAGCACCCTCGGAAGAAATAGCTCCTCTCATGAATGAAAATCCAGCTGATGTGGTAGGGCCACATGAGAGGACAAGTCAAGCTGTGAGGGCCGCTGATACAGCTGGTTGTGCACCAGAGCAAGCTGAAGAGGGTTCCGACAACCAGAACCTCGACTCTGACTCGGATGACGGAGGTGTTGCTGTGGGTGGAGTAGAGTCAAATTCAGCAGAAGAAGGAAGTGGTGCACAGGGTATAGAGGGGAAAGCGGAAGAACGACCAGAACCGAGGAGGCTTGGCCTGAGAGACAGAGGCGACTGAATCTGAGGTTGGCACCCGAAAGAGATCTTGCTCCAGTGTCTGAAACGTCTGAATCAGAAGCAAGTGACGGAGAGCAGGCTCAAGAGGGTCCGAGGAGGTCGAAAAGAACGAGAGTACCTTGCCAGAGATACGCTACCCCGGAGTGGACTTACGCAGTGACTGATGCTGGGGGTAGTGAGTTCGGGGAGGCTGAGGTCCGTGCAGGTGGTCAGCAAGAGCCCGAACGTGGTGTTGAAGGTGGTGCTGTTAGTGCCAGGGCTCGAAGTCGAAGGAATACTGACCCTCACGGTTCCGAATCCCCCGCTTCTGTGTAAAGTCCGACAATTGGTTCTGCATCGACTCGAATTTCCGTCATTTGGGTTTGAGCCGCCTTCACATGAAATGATAGTTCTTCGTCTTGAACTTTTGTATCATGTTCTAGAAGCGCTTGCAGCTGACCTTATTGTGGATTGAGTATAAACTGTTGTAAATAAAAGCCTAAAGAAGAAGATAACCTAGGTCCGAGTGGAAGAAGAATAAACTTCGAGACTTTCCACAGAAGAGGAACGAGAGCTTAGGGAAGTCTTTTTCTGGACTATGTAAATAAGAAACTGTAGTTGAAAAGGGGATTTCAAGAGGTTTCGGAGTGTTGCTCGAACTGGTTAAGCAAGTCACGTGTGGAGAAGACAGAGACTTTTGAGTGATCGTTGCTAAAGCCAAGAACTTTGAGAACTTTCGAGATCATGGAGGCTGGAGATCCACACCGTAGATCCAAATTGATTGTAGGGACATTTATAGGGGGTGTGATAGTTTCTATAATCACAGTAGTTGTAGTTTCATATGTGGTTCCACACGAGCTAAAAGTGGGGGGGGGTACAAGTGACTCCTACACCCACTACACCTAGCGAAAAGGAGGGAAACATAGGAGCTGACAGAGCTTTGCTAATAGAAGAGAGTCGTAGATTGCATGTAGATTTGTCTAGAAGTGATTTTAAGCTTAATGCGTATGCCAAGCTGCTATATGAGTATGTAGATGCGATGGATGCGAAAGATTGTTATGTGTGTATGCAGTTGCCAGCATCAGTGGATGAGGGTATTAGATATCACCATCTTCCTATCGCCCTATTAGCAAGCTGTCGCTAACAGCTGTTAGCAACAGCTTCATGGCGAAAGCGACCGTTTTGGTGCCGCTTTGCATGTCAGCGATATTTATCGCTAATGACATGCAAAGTAGGCGTTCCCAACTAAAAGCGACTGCAAACAGTCGCAAACACAACTTCCCCCTATTACCAATGCCCGCGAAGCGATAAAAAAAGTTGCGCTAACCGCGATTATCGCTGGAATTTAACACCTGCTAAAAACCTGACTTAACCATTCTTGTCAATGGGAGGTGGATTGTAAGGTTAAGTCCTCACCTGCCTATTAGCAAGCTTTTCATTAGCGCAGTGAATTTATCACTGGATTTCTCGCGCTATTCCTGGGTTTCGCCGCTATCGCTGGATTTTTTATCGCCTTGGAGATAAGCGTTGATAATAACGCGTTATCTCCGCGATGAAATCCAGCGATAGCCGGCGATAAAAAAAACAGCGCTAAGCGCGCTTTGCGATAATTATCGGAAATCCTTGGTAAGATGCCCCCTATGTTTTCATTACGGGTGATTAATGGTCTTTTGCTTATTGCATTGGAAGCTGCTAATGATCATTAGTTGGGCTTATGGATGTATTTCTATACTGTTTTGTTGTTATCAATTATTGGAATTACTGTTAAATGGTGAAGTGAGTAGTTGTTTGATTTATACATGCTTTGTCTTCAAAGATAATAAAGCGTCCAAACAGAAATAAGAGACCAGAATGAGATGCTGATTGTTGCCCGAAGAAAGAGGGAGACTTAACATAGAGAAGGGACTATATTGCACTGTGTCTCTATCATTGATTGATATGGTTGATGTTGCGTTTCTCTACTTTCCCAACTGCTCTTGGGAAAAGTTGTTTCTTGATATTTTAATGCTGTCTTGTGGCTGCTATTTGAATAAAGTGAAGAAAATTCAGCGTAATCCTCGCCTCCGTGTCCTTAATAGAATTGAAACATTCCTACACGTTAGCTAGGGAATTTTATATTACAGTCTCAACATTTTGATCACAGGCCCCCTGTTACCTGCTCAGCAGGGATGCAGCATAGTGGCATGCTAGATGGTGCATTCATCGGGACCATGCTGGCAGTATCTTATTCAGTGGTGCAGAACCATTAGTGGCAGCTCCGCAACTTGCTCAGTCTGCTGGGATGACAGCGCAATAAGCCTGGTTGGCGGATGCTCGTCTTTAGCAGCTGCTGGCTCCAGTGCTTCGGTCAGGGCCTTCGCTATGGCTTCAGTGATAGCTCTCAGAGGAGATTCAACACATCGGGCAATAGCAGCACAAGTCCCTCAGGCACACTGAAAGCGTAATAGATCACACTGTGTTGTTTTGGCTTGTAGTTTCTTCATGCAGGTCACTACATGAACTGTGCAGGGAGACCAGGTGGCCTCATAAGACTGGTCAGCACCGTCTGAGCTTCCGATGTTCCTTGGCATCTCTGGTTACTCCATACACTGGGAACATGACTGAGCTTCTCTTCCTAGATAATGTCTCTCACAACAGAACCAGACACATTCTTTTCGACTTTGAGTAAGCAGGCAGGCTTCTAAGTGCTAGTTACATCCACAGTGTCTCAAGCAAGTTGCACCAATTTCAGGTAATATGCCCACACCTGTTGGAGGCTGTCTGTCATGCTGATTCTAGCCCTGGATCACAGCAGCTCTTCGAGTTCTTCGAGGAGCACTCCCTTCAGCTTCAGCAGGATCACCACGCACCACCACCCGCAACAGTTTCCGCGCAGAAGCTGGAACAAGATCACCACCGACCAACTCACCACATCCCTGAGCCAGAACCCTCCCGCCAGCTCAACGAACCCCAACCAAGCCGCCAGCAACCTCACAAGATGGATCACCAACTGCGCAGACGACCTCGCCCCATTGAAGACCCCCAGTCAGACCCGGCAACAAGAAAGCATCCTGGTTCACCGACGAACTCAAGAAATCCAAGAAGAACTGCCGGGCCCTCGAGAAAGCATGGCGCAGAGACCCGACTGCAGACAACATGACCACCCTCAAGCACGCCACCCGAAAACACCACCAGCTGATCCACACCACCAAGAAAACCGCATTCAAGGAACGACTGGACAACAACGCCCACAACAGCAAGGAACTCTTCACCATCGTCAAAGAACTCTCGAACCCCAGCGCCGGAAACAACGACATCACTCCCTCGCAAGACCTCTGCAACTCGCTCGCCTCGTTCTTCCACAGCAAGATCGCAGACATACACAACAGTTTCAGCACACAGCCGACGTACCCTACGACCGTTCCAACGTCCCCCACCTCCACCCTCCGAGCCTGGACCCCGATCAACACCGAAGACACTATCCGCACGATGAACTCCATCCACTCCGGATCACCAACCGACCCCTGCCCTCACCACGTCTTCAACAAGGCCGACGCCGTCATCGCACCCCACCTCCGGGACATCATCAACACCTCCCTCGACACCGCCACCTTCCCAGAGAGCTGGAAGCACGCCGAACTCAGCGCCCTACTGAAGAAACCGTCGGCGGATCCCACCGACCTCAAAAACTACCGCCCCATCTCGCTCCTTCCTTTTCCTGCCAAAGTCATCGAGAAGACCGTCAACAGACAACTGGCCGCCTTCCTCGAGACAAATGGATCCCTCGACCACTCGCAGTCCGGCTTCCGGGCCAACCACAGCACTGAGACCGCCCTCATCGCAGCCACCGACGACATCCGAGCCCTGCTCGACAACAGGAAACAGCGGCCCTCATCCTCCTGGACCTCTCCGCAGCGTTCGACACAGTCTGCCACCGCACCCTAGTGCAACGCCTGAACAACGTCGGAATCCAAGAGAAGGCACTGGAGTGGATCATCTCCTTCCTCGCCGGAAGAACCCAGAGAGTCCGCCTCCCCCGTTCAGTTCCGAGGCCACCGAAGTCATCTGCGGCGTACCACAAGGATCATCACTCAGCCCCACCCTCTTCAACATCTACATGAGCCCCCTCGCAGCCATCGCACGCCAACACAACCTCAACATCATCTCCTACGCCGACGACACCCAGCTGATCCTCTCCCTCACCAACGACCCCACAACCGCCAGAACCAACCTACATGAAGGAATGAAGGACGTAGCCGAGTGGATGAGGAACAGCCGCCTGAAACTGAACTCAGATAAGACAGAAGTCCTCATCCTAGGATCATCACCCTCCGCCTGGGACGACTCCTGGTGGCCCCCTGCCCTGGGCAACGCACCCAAACCAACGGACCACGCACGCAACCTGGGCTTCATCCTGGACTCCTCCCTCTCAATGACCCGACAAGTCAACGCCGTCTCCTCGTCTTGCTTCAACATCCTACGCATGCTGCGCAAGATCTTCCGGTGGATCCCCACCGAAACCAGGAAGACGGTCACCCAGGCCCTCGTCACCAGCCGACTGGACTACGGCAACTCCCTCTACGCCGGAACCACAGCCAAACTTCAAAAAAGACTCCAACGCATCCAGAACGCCTCAGCTCGACTCATCCTGGACATCCCCCGACACAGCCACATCGCCGGACACCTGAGAGACCTGCACTGGCTCCCCGTCAGCAAGAGAATCACGTTCCGACTCCTCACCCACGCACACAAAGCTCTCCACAACCAAGGCCCCAGATACCTCAACGACCGTCTGACCTTCTACACTCCCACACGCCAGCTACGATCGACCAACCACGCCCTCGCCGCCGTCCCCCGCATCCGAAGAGCCACAACGGGAGGAAGATCCTTCTCCTACCTGGCTGACAAGACGTGGAACTCCCTACCCATCCACCTCCACCTTACCCAAGACCACCTCTCCTTCAGGAAGCAACTCAAGACCTGGCTGTTCGAACAGTAGCGGACCCCCCCCCCCTAGCGCCTTGAGACCCTCCGGGTGAGTAGCGCGCTATACAAATGCTTGATTGATTGATTCTGTGGTTAAGAAGAACTTGGTACTGCAGCAAAGAGGTATGGTTCGGATCCCATCATTATACTCATTTGCAGGAGGGAGGTTGATCCACTGTCCAAGGTCCTGAAACAAATTGGTTTCTTTTGAGAAAGGTGATAGCTCTCACAACAGGTAGTGATAATGCTGGCTCCAAGCAGGAGGATTCAAAACATGCCGTGGCGTCTGACATCCTTGCTCCTAGCTGTCATCAGCCTTCCTGAAATAATAATTTTAACATACTACTCCCTCATCTTTAAAAACAGAGGGGCATCTGTACAAGGAAGTGGCGGAGTGAGGCGTTAGCCGTCATGGCTTAACGCCTCACTCCACCACTTCAGAAACGCAAGGCTTCGCCATATTTACAAGGATATGGTGCAGCTTTGCGTTTCTCCCTGCGCTGGCGCTATACTTATCAGTGCAGCGCCAATACAGGCGCCCTTGCACCATAGTGCAAGGGTGTCTGCGTACAGGGGAGGATTGTTTATGTGTAGGAAGGTGTCCCTTCCTGCACATAAACAATCCTGAAATGCCATTTTGTCACTTCTATGTGTGCTGCTTAATGCAGCTCACATGGAAGTTATAAAATGTCATTTTTTTAATGGATTTTTTATGTGCAGGAAGGGTCACCTCCCTACACATAAACAATCAGAGGCGTTTTGCTTTTTCCATATGTGCTGCACAAGGCAGCACACATGGAAAAAGCAAAAACGAGGAGAAATAAAGCATTTCTCCTCGTTTCGCCAACTTAAGACCAGGTTTTTCCCGGTCTTAAGTTGGGCGCTGCCACCAATTTACGCTGCCCTTGTAAATAGGGGGCAAAAATAATGGGAGTTGCAGGGGAACGCCCATCGCAACACCCACTGCCCACCCCTTTCACGCTAAGCAAAGCGTGAAAGGGGGCCTTATTTACAAGGTAGCGTTAAGCCACTTTAAGTGGCTTAACGCTGCCTTGTAAATAAGGCGAGGCCTCTATCGCCACCACAACGTCACTGAAAGTGATGTTGTGATGGCAATAGGGGCTTGTACATATGCCCCAGAATCTGCTGGCTCACCTCCATTCACCGTACGTCAGTGATCAGGAAGGACTAATCAACAATCCCCTGCTAAAATGTCCTTATTAGTTTTCTAAGGATAGACGTGTCCCCATCCTCCCTCACTTCATTGTCTGGGTCTCCACGCTTCAGCTTCGGGAATGTCGGCAATAAACTTCACTGTCTCTAGAAGTCGCATCCACCCAACATCTTGTGCCACTGCCATGCTAAATAAGGGCCAATCCCAAATGCATCCCACTGGTCTCAGCAATCATACTTTCACAACACACAGTCCTGCTATCGTATATGAGCCACACATCTACCATGCATACACTCACTTTGGAATGTCAGCATCTGGGTGTTACATCTTAGAGGATCTTTGCATGATTGGGGCTGGTAGTCTGCACTTCTCCTATACAGGAAGAAAGTTTACTCAGGACTAATAATTCACAAAAGTTCATAGGCTGCCACCTTTGAGTCACGTCAACAACACAGGACAAGGATGATAGTCCGATGTATATAAAACAGGGTACAATTTGTGCACCCCTCATGGCTGCAGAACAGATTCTGGATCTTGGTTTTACCATGGTCAGGCCTAACCCTCAGCTTATGTGCACAAATAGTGGGTTAGTTTAGCCAACCAAAAGTCAGGACACTAGTTTCACATCCATTGGGGTTACTCAGGGCAGGGGGACATTCCGGTCCAACACACCTGGTGGGCCTCAAACCCCATATGCAGGACTTTAGGACAAATATAAGGACTTCAGGACCACCTCGGGACCTTTAAAGAAAGAACCCTATCCTAATAGCTTGTCATAGGCTTTTTTTCATTCTGTTCTTTTAAATAAATTTAAATTCTCATCCTCAGAACCCTTGTAAGAGTTTGCATATTGGCAAGTAGGCATCTGCCCTTTTATAAACAGTGGAAGCCACTTAAATCATTGGATCTTGACTTCTAACATATCACATTGTCTTCCTTCAAGTAACACTACCTCCATCACTAACTAACAATTAGTAGTCTTGTGTTTACCATGTCAGAACGGGTAAATGTTTGCCATTGAGAGTTAATTAAAAATGAATGAGTTAGACAGAAATAAACCATAGTTGCACAGTTCAAACAAGGAAGAGTAAATTCGAATAGAATATGGGAAAAATACCTACTAGTTTTGCGACCGCAAAAGCACAAGCCATAAGGTACAAAAGACATTTTGCTGTTTAGAAAAGTATTTTCCGCTTGCAAAATGGATTTTGCAACCCAATAGAACTTGCAAATAGCAGGGGTTATGAAAGAGGAGCTCCCGTACCCTCTGTGGGTCCTCATGATGTATAGCAATGCTTTTGCCAAGGCAATTGTGATCACAAACCATTGAAGGCAATCAACACACTATGGGGCAAACATTGCTCTAGGGCAGTGTTCTTAACCTGCTATCCGTCACCTGCAATTGTGTAGAAAATGAAATAATATTAGCAGATTAATGCACCATGCTAAGAAATTGGGTTATTTTTTGGGGTGAGGTACTTCCCACTTCAAGGAATAATCACAACTCTTGTCAGGGTGAACTCTCAAAGGGGCATATTAACAAGGCGGCGATAAACAATTATCGCCGCTTTTGCGGCCGTTTTCGGCCGAAAAGCGGCGATATTTATATCGCCTTATCAGCAAAGACACGCTATCGCGTGTTTTGCTGATTTTGCTCCCGTTTCCAGCACGCCTGACTTCGCATCGATAATGAGATGCAAAGTAAGCGTGTCTGTGGAAACAACATGGGTAAATATCGCGAAGGCAGCTTCACGATATTTACAATGCGGGGAAGCGATTATTTTAATCGCGTTAAGTATGCCTTAACGCAGGAATTTAACGTCTGTTAAATTCCTGACTAAGGCATACTTAACATGGGGGGTGGATTCTGTGGCTAAGACCACAGGCCCTATCATCTAGGATATCGCCGTTTTCCACATGGAAAACGGCGATATCCACGCTATCTCTGAAATTTTTATCGCCTCGGCGATGCGCGTTGTTAATAACGCGCTAACCGGGCGATAAATTACAGAGATAGCCGGCGATAAATATGCAAGCGCTAAGCGCGCTTTGCGATATTTATCGCCGGCCCTTGATAATATGCCCCAAAGTCACTACACCAACCTCACCTCAACTCTCTGATAGCAAAGGCCTAACTTAGGGTAACGTGTAAAGTATTTATGTCAAACCAAAAAAGTAATACATTCAAAATACTAGGCAATAAAAATCCTAACCTTCATTTAAAAATAGAAAACAGCACAAAAAATAGCAAAAAACCGATGGTAGTCAATGGTCGAATTAGCCTGGGACATAGGCGTGAGATCAGGCTAGGATACACCAATGAGGTTCAACACCGGAGGAGGTTGTACCTTTGGGCTTATGACCAGATTTGCTAACATTTTGCACTGTGGTAGTGGCACTTTTTGGGCGCTGCCATGACACTCTGGGGAAGTTTACTAAGATTTTATGCACTGTTTGCATCACAAAAGTGACGCAAATTGGCACAAAATCTTTTTTTCACGATTTACTTTCCAGTGCTAAGCTTGTTTAACGCTGGAAATAACGTGAAAGTAATACAAAGCAGACTTTGCTGATTTCAGCGCTGGCGCTAGGGAGAGTGGAGGAGAGTGCTATATTTTAGTAAATTTGGGGGCATATTAACAAGGCGGCGATAAACAATTATTATGGCCGTTTTTGGCCGAAAAGCGGCGATAATTATATCGCCTTATCAGCAAAGACACGCTATCGCGTGTTTTGCTGATTTTGCTCCCGTTTCCAGCACGCCTGACTTCGCATCGATAATGAGATGTAAAGTAGGCGTGTCTGTGGAAACAACATGGGTAAATATCGCGAAGGCAGCTTCGCGATATTTACAATGCGAGGAAGCGATTATTTTAATCGCGTTAAGTATGCTTTAACGCAGGAATTTAACGTCTGTTAAATTCCTGACTAAGGCATACTTAACATGGGGGGTGGATTCTGTGGCTAAGACCACAGGCCCTATCATCTAGGATATCGCCGTTTTCCCCGATATCCACGCTATCTCTGACATTTTTATCGCCTCGGCGATGCGCGTTGTTAATAACGCGCTAACCGGGCGATAAAGTCCAGAGATAGCCGGCGATAAATATGCAAGCGCTAAGCGCGCTTTGCGATATTTATCACCGGCCCTTGATAATATGCCCCTTGGTTCTCTCCTCCTCTCTCCTTGTCACGCAGCGCAGCATTTACAGCTGCTGCACTGCGCTGTGTGAAAAAGTAGTAAATCTCCCCCAAAATGCTCGTCAAGATTTGCAAAACCACGCAAGGGCTGATTTGTGTCTTTGTAAAAACAATTAATGTAACGCAGCTCAAGGCTGCTTCATGTAGACGTTACATGGATGGAGCATGGCCATTCCCATGCATCAACCCATGTCTTTTGACTCAAAACCCAGAAATGGTGCACATACCCAAGAGAGACGTAAGGAGGAGAAATGTCTTAATTCCTTCTAGTTGCTTCCTCTCTCCATGTGTCCTGCACATTCTGCAGCACACATGAAAAGAGGAATATGCCTCTGACAATTGTTTTTGTTCAGCAAGGTAGACCTTAGAGCACAAAAACCATCCTGCCCGTGACTCAGGCACCCTTGCACCATGGAGCAAAGATGTGTGTGTTGGCGCTAGGCTGCCTGAAGTGCACCAGCGCGATGAGTGAGCAGAAGTGTGCCTTATCTTAGTAACTTGAGTTGCCTTGCTGTATTTCAGTGCTGAAAGGTTTGTAAATCTGCCTCAAGTCTCTGACATGGAAGTGTAAATCCTTAGGCAGCAGGCTATATTTCAAGAAGTCTTCACAAAGTCAGACTGATGTTGTACAAGGTCTCGCTGAAGCTGTTGGTTTTGGTGGGAAAGCTCTGAGTGGCAGGCTGTATCCGACAATGGGGTCTACGAAGCAGGATACCTTCTTGTCAAAAGTCCACTGAATCAGATTTTCTGCTGCAGAGAAACTCCAGGTGGGAAAAGCCTGTTTCTTCAGACCATCAATGTTACACCTTAAGTGGATAGCCTGGGGTGTATTTTCCTGGTCCTTCTGTGGTATGGAAGTCAAAAATGTTTACAAGCCCCAGATTTTCAGAAGTGGTAGGAGAAGTCCAGTTAAACACAGCCAAGGGCCCTAGAACCACAGAAACAGGACTTGAGAGTCAAGACTCAGGCTGCAGAGGCTACCAGCACAGCCTAGGTCAGAACGAGTTGTACTGGGCAGCAGGGCACATCAGGGAAAAAGCCTCTTGTAGTTAGTTGTGGCTGTGTAGCTACACAGGAGTTCAGCCAACGGGCCCTTGGAGTCCCTTGCTTTGTCCTAGGTTCAAGGGGGAGCAGGTCCAGTCCTTCAGGGCTCCTCTCAGTTCGCAGACAGGAGGTCCAGTCCTCTCCTGTTCTTCAGGTCCAGAAAGTGTCCTAATGTGGGTGACTAAAGATGCCATGTTTGTGCCGGGCACTAGCTAGTGAGTGGGATTGTTTTTTGGATCCACCAAAACCGATGGGATAAAAGTTCCTGGGGCAAACCCTATCCACGTTTTCAGTAGTTTCTGTTTGCGTTACTGCAAACATGCCCAAAATGCAATGTGTCAGGTTAAGATGGCATAAATCTTCAGCCATACTAAACTTGGGCTCTGAAGGCTGGGGGGGGGGGGTGAGGGGAAGCGTTGTGGAGAGTGTACTATGGTAATCCCAGTATCCTCAAACAACTAACACTAAAACCGGCTTTAACACTGGTGGCGCCCTGTGTGACAATGTTTGTTGGTGCCCCCCAATGACCACCTCTGCCACGGATTCTCTCACCACCACCCTTTATCAGTGCCCCTCAAGTCTCCAGAACCACTGTTTCTCGGATTCATTTAGTTTTATAGTACCACTCATACCAGTGTAAGGTGTCAGAGCACTTTACATCACATACGCATTGCACAGAGACAATCATATGTGTGTAAATCAGTGTATAGGAAATGTTACATCAGACAGGACTACAAGGTGTAGTGTAGGAGTAACATTGATACCGGTAGGCAATATAGTTTGAGTCCTTATTCTAGAAAAGCACAAATTCAGAATTTAAAATGTAACATCATTGTTAGGGGTTCTCTTTAATAATAAGCATTGTTTTCTACCCAAATGAACCCTTTTGGCAAGATTAGGATAATAAAAGACTGGGCAAAAAATCATATAACATATACATTGCAGTTTACACGCAGCTCTTTGATGACAGTTAATTGCTCAATGTTCTATATTAGGATTTTGACTTACAAACGACAAGTAACAAAAGGAGCACTCTTACAGAAGCAGTAACCTAATGACCTATTTTACATTACATGCACTTTGTTATCTGCATGGTACACATACTTAGCAGCAGGCATTTTAACCCTCTGCGCTACTTTTGGATGAGTCAAACTTCCACTAGACAAACCTCCATCTCTTTCCAGGAAGACGATTAATCACCGGAGTTATCTTGACATTTTAATTGATGTCTGAAAATCGCTGGAGCCCAGGAACGCGGCAGCAGGTACTTAAATGATAATATACTTGCAAAAATGATGCCCCCACCCCAAGTCAGCGCCCGGTGGGGTGGCACCGATCGCACCGCCCTAGAGCCAGCCCTGCACTAAAATCCAATTTAGAGCAGCTACTTTACCCACAACAAACCCAGAAACAAAGGTCTGGGAGGATAAAAGCAGGGTCCTCAAAACACCACACACTGGATACACAAGAACTGCCTTGGCATCCTGTTCTCTCCCTTTGAAGTGTGTCCCAAGTGTTATATGTAAACCCAGAGACAGAAATCAGGTAGGACAAAAGCAGGGTCCCTAAGTAAGCAGACAGACGATACCCAAGAATTGTCTTCGCATCCATTTTGAACTTTAACAGGGTTTATTTTGACAGGCTGAATTGCAGTTTTTACACTGCTACAGTCAGGCAACAATGGTGGGCCTGTGGCCATGTTTGAATTGACATTGTAGCAGATCGCACAAAATGCTTTCACATCCCTAGATAAGGCTCAGTCATCCATAAAGAGGGTTTGCTCCTCCCGGGTTTTCCGTGGGGCCAGTCGAGGTAGGGGCCTCTCGACCGGCCAGTCATTCCAAAACTCCAGAGGGCAAGGCTCCAGGCGTGGGCAGTTTCAAGATCAAGCCCGCTATATCAAGTTCTACCCCACCCGCGGAAGACGATCAAGAGGTCGTGGCTTCAGAGGAGGCGACAATGCCTCAAACTCCAGTAAGTGTTTCCACCTCTTTTCTTGCGCAAGTGGACAGCCATTTGGCCAATTTTTTGCATGTCTGGGAAACGATTACAAGCAATGCTTGGGTGTTGCAAACAGTACAGGGTTTTCGGATAGAGTTCTGCAGCACTCCGATCCAGGAAAGAAGACCCGGACCTATCCAATTCTCGCGGCAAGAGGCTGAACTCATCGATTGAGAGGTAGCCTCCCTCCTCAACAAAGGAGCTATTTGCCCTACTTCACAGCATCCGCAAGGTTTCATAAGCAACATGTTCCTGGTAGACAAAGCAGATGGGGGCATCGTCCGTTATTGAACCTGCGCAAGTTCAACGAGTGGTTGGTTTACCGCCATTTCAAAATGGAGGTGATCTACCTCTTGAGGGATGTTCTACGCCTGGCAGATTGAATGGTCTGTTTGGACTTAAAGGACGCATACCTGGCTATCCCAATTTTTCCACCGCACAGGACGTTCCCGCAGTTCCTTTGGTGCCATCAAGCATACCAGTTCACCACTCTGCCTTTTGGGCTTTCCTCCGCTCCTTGGTGTTTTATGAAGGTGCTCAAACCAGTCGTGGAACACCTGCGAGCACGGGGAACTCGCCTCATTGTCTACCTCGACGACATGCTCCTTTTGGCACAGGATCCCTGACAGTTGCGCCAGCAATTACAACAGGTGGTCGGCCTGTTGGAAGGACTTGGCTTTGTCATCAACGTCAAAAAGTCATGCTAGTGCCGGCTCAAAAAGCCACCTTCTTGGGCTTTGTAATAGACTCTACCGATGTGACTCTCAGCCTTCCTTCCTGGAAGATATGCAAAATCCGGCACGAACTCCGCAGGACGCTACTCAAGGAGAGGTTGCCTCTCAGACAGATTGCCCGCTTGGTGGGACTCCTCTCGGCCTTTATACAGGCCATTTTCCCAGGCCCATTGCATCATCGGGCCCTGCAGCAGCTGAAGGCGGGGCATCTGCGGAGAGGCCTTCCGTACTCTCACTAGGTGAATCTGTCAGACGACGCGCAGGAGGAGATTTGCTGGTGGCTCACTCATATGGAGGCGTGGAATGGCCGGGCAATATTTGACTCCACCCCAGATCTAGTTATCAAGTCCGACACCAGCTGGGGTGCCAGGTGTGTGGATTTTTCCACAGGATGTTCTTGGTCTCAGAGGGAGGAGACACTGCACATCAATTGTTTGGAGCTTTTAGCGGGGTCCTTCGCGGTCTGCTGTTGGACCAGGGACAATATTCAATCATGTGTCCTTCTCAAGATGGACAATATCTCGGCGGTAAGGTACATAAATCACCTGGGAGGTCCTCGTTCAAAGGTACTCTCGGACCTGGCAACAAATTTTCCCATGCTGCAGACCCTTTGGGGTCCGTTCTCCGTGGATCTTTTTGCCTTTAGACTGGATCATCAAATCCCCCGGTTCTTCAGTTGGAGGCCGGACCCTCTGGTGGCAGCCACGGATGCTTTCCTGCAGGATTGGGCTTAGGAGCGAGCCTATGCGTTCCCGCCATTTGCGATGATCAGGAGAGTGTCGGCTCAGATCAGGCGGCAACGGGCGGAGGTGGTTCTCATCACCCCGATTTGGAGGACACAAGTTTGGTTTCCGGTTCTACTGGAAAATTTTGGGGATTTTCCAGTCCGTCTCCCCCAGTTTTAGAGCTTCTTCTCGACCCGAATCAGGTTCCTCATCAGATGGTCCTGGACAGGTTCCTACACCTGATGGCTTGGAGGACTACAGGAGTAGATGATCGATCCCAGGCCTTTTGGCATTCGCTGGAGACCATTTGTCCAATACCAGGTCCGACAGTACGGTCAAGAGGTACCGATCAGCCTGGAGATGATGGTGTCGTTGGTGTGTGCGACAGGGTTGTGATCCCATGGGCGCAGACATAGTGCAGATCTTGAATTTTCTAACGAGCATGGCTCAGCAAGTTTGGCCTATCGCTCTGTCAACACCTTTTGTTCCCCCATTTCGGCAGGACACAATCTGGCGGAAGGGGCACCGTTGGGAGAACACTAGTTTGTGTGCCAGCTTCTGAGGGGGATCAGATTATCCCTGCCTCCTGAGCCACGTTACTCGGAGTTATGGGATGTCAACAAGGTCCTCAATCTGTTCTTGTCCCGGCAACCAAATTAGTTCTTGTCAAGGAAATACATGTCAGCTAAATTGGCGATGCTCCTCTGTCTGATATCATGTAGGCGAGTTTCAGATGTTAGAGCCCTGGATATCACAGGCAGGGTGTTTTCCGCTACTGGGGTGTCTTTCACAATTTGTCAGAGAACCAAGTGTCACACTAGATTGATCGAATATCCCGCATTTCGGGATTCTTCTAAACTATGTGTGGTGCATTGCTTCAAGGCATATGAGGAGATGTCATCGGAGCTTAGACCTCCGGGGGAGAGGTAGCTTTTGATAGCTCTCCGGAAACCTCATAAAGCGGTTTTATCCCCCACTATTGCACGTTGGGTGCGGTGGGTCATGCAGGAGGTGGGTATTGACCTTCGATGCTTTGGAGCCCATTCGGCTAGAGGGGTGATGGCCTCCAAGGCTTTCACTCTGGGAGCGAGGCTGGAAGACATAATGAATGCAGCCGATTGGTCCTCAGACTCAAACTTTAAAAGGTTCAATTTCAAGCCTATCGTTGATACGGCTCATTTGGTGGTAAGTAAGCTTTAAACTAGAATAATCCAAAGCCTCCAGTCCTGACATAGAATGAAGAATTTCCTAGCTAACGTAACGGAAAGTTTCAAATCTATTATGGACTCAGAGGCGAGGATTATCCCACCCTTGCAGGCGCTCCGGAGTGCCCGACCCATACATAGTAAGTAAGTGTTTCTTTTTGCAATCTTGGCTGGTGTCATACTGCCGGAGGGGTGGTAGATGGAAATGTATCTTGGTTTAAACATTGGTTTAGGACTTGTGATTTGAGGCCATGCTGTTCTCTCTGTTGTGGGACGGTTGTCTGAAATGCATTCAAATCATCGGTGGTTGGTTTCTAGTTCTGAACCCTCTTCTTTGGTTCCAGGAGGAGATTCTGGAAAACAAGATGCGTAGGACCAGACAGATAGCATGACTCGCGTGAAGAAAGAGGAAGAGGGGCTATATGCTGGATCCTGGACACTGATTGGTCAATGGCCCGTCATGAACTGGGCTTGTCTGTTGTTTGTTTCTCCAATTTCCCTGGACTTCTGGGAAATGTGGTTTGTTTCTTACTTTGCTAAAATGGCTGCTGTGATTATAGTGAAGAAAGATAAAGCATAATCCTCATCTCCGAGTCCTTAATAGAATTGAAACTTTCTGTTACGTTAGCTAGGACATTTTTAATTCAACCAATAATGTCTGATGAATGTGTGCTCAGAAGCCCATGTGGCAGCCCAGAAGATCTCCTCCTAAGGGACACCATTCAGCTCTGCTCACGAAGCAGAACCCCCCCCCCCCCCGGTGGAGCGAATTTTCACAGTGGCAAGAACAGGGAGAACAGCACCCTGATAAGTTAATTTAATAGTATCTTTGATCCACCAACTAATGGCAACCTTAGATGCCTTCTTGCCACGTCCAGATGATCCAGCGGCGTGCCAACAACAGATACTCCACTACCATATACTCACCTGGGCCCATAAACACACAATTGAGTAAACCGCTGGAGTCAAAGTTTATATAAATACATATACTCACAATATGCAGTATTAGTTATTCAATACTCCTAACTAACCTTTCACTGATCAAAAAGTTCTTTCCTCTGTTCGATGGACCATTAGTTGAACTAGTTGATGGTGACAATGTACATAACTCTAACTTCTCTATATTTAAAGTAAAATAATCACAGACTCAGGAAGGTTTAAAATCTTTATCTAAATTTCAAGTGCATGTGAACCATCTCAAATACACAGTGCAATCACCATCATTCTTAGGAAAGAAAATTCAATTAAATCATCAAACAAATATAACACGGACTTACTCAATGAACAATGTCTAAGGAAAGGAGAGGATAGAGAGAAAAGAACGTCTGCAAATAACGTGAAATTATAGTTACCAAGAATGGTGTGAAGACCAAACCCCTGGCCAAAGGGCTGGTGAGGGTCCCCGGGATAGGTCCGAAGACAAAGACTTCAGGACAGGATTCAGGACAGGATAGTTGACCTCTCTAGAATACCGACGATTGTGTCGCACCCCTCTCTGACACTCTCTTCCTCCTCGAGATTCTTCTGCGATCTTCTGATCTAACCCAATTAAATTAGGATAGAAAGTTCTACTTCAGGTTCTGCATTCGGCTCTTCATCAGCATCTCACAGCATCTCTCTCAGCAACAGCATCCCCGACTCACAGACAGCATCCCGAGCTCTGCTAACTAACTAACTAAAGCTATCTTAATTATACCTTTCGTTCTTCATGTTCCACCCACTAAAGTTTCAATATCGTAAAAATACGAAATCTAATTGGTCAGGCAAAGGGGAAGATCCATCACACCATGCTTACATGTCATCAAAATCAGTTCAACTATTGCTCGCAAACCCATCCCCTTAATTTTTATTCACAATTTCAGTTCACACACGTATTCACATTTTATTTGCTAAATTTTTATAACATTCTGTATGCGAGTCCACTTCGTTGAACTCTTCACTATCCGTTCCCTGGGTATGACACTTGCGACCTTGGCTTCCGTTCAACATCTAAGTCATCATTCCGTGTTAACTTTCAGTGGACATGCGCAGTCTTCCCTTTACTCAGCTTACTTCAGTTATACATGAGAGGCCCAAATGCGCACTAGTAATAAAGTCAGAAAGACAAATATTAATTTAAAAAACAAAATGGTTTCACTGTATACCACCCACCTCTACTCTATACCATTTTATTTATTAATACTTTTCCCGCATTAGCATTAGTAAAGTAACTCGTTTTCATTTCAGCTAAGCAGATGCCATGCACGCGAGTCTTCAAGACTCCATTTTAGTGTCTTCTGCTCATGCGCTAGAATTTCCCTCCAAGCGTTAACTCGTCATACTGCGTAGATGCAGTTGACGCATGCGCAGTAAAGATTTCCCCGTTTAGAGCGGTATTAGTCAGTCTTCATTGTTATCCGCATTAGCAAACACATAAGGAAGCTTCACTAACCCGCGTGTTCATGTGGAGCGCATTAGTTATTCACAAAACATAA
This sequence comes from Calotriton arnoldi, assembly GCA_963921515.1. NCBI lineage: Eukaryota > Metazoa > Chordata > Amphibia > Caudata > Salamandridae > Calotriton > Calotriton arnoldi. Next base: position 524,835 of record CAWUFW010008467.1, on the reverse strand, counting down.
TTAATAACTTGTTAGTAAGTTAAAGGAGAGGATCGCTTTCGAGCAAGTCTCTTTCTTATGAGTCCTTGCTCCATCAATCCCCTCTCTGATGGCATTTTGAGCCATCACAAAATTACCCATCCCTTCTCAGATGCCAACTTTCAGCATTTCTCATTCTCCTATTTTTTCTTTCTTATTTTCATCTTTGTTTTCTAGATCTCTCATCTTATATCCTCCCTTTCATTTCCTCCATTTGTATGTCCTCGTATTTCCTCTTTCTTTTCTTTCCTTTCCCATTCACTTCATATTTTCTTTCTTTTCCTTTGTTTTTGCAACATTTACACCAAACCATTATTGCTAAAACTATTATCGTTATACCAACTATTGGAAGAATTATTTGACCTAAAATACTTTTCCCTAAATCAGAAAACCAAGTCCCTATTGAAGAAATACTCTTTGTTAGTCTCTCCCATAAACTGTCAACCTCCAGTGGTTTCAAATCTTCATGAAGTTTTGTAATATTCTTAATGTACCCTCTGATTTCCTTACTTTTATCAGGAATGTAAGTACAACAATGTTGAACTTTCAGCATTCCACAGACTCTGCCCTCTTTTGCTAATAAAATATCAAGCGCAAGTCGATTTTGTAAAACCATAGACCTAATGGCAACCATTTCTGTATTTATCATCAAGAAACCCCCACCAGTATCAGTCGAGAGACGATCAACTGCTGTTGACAATTTACAAATTCTATGTGAATTCAGAATGACTCCCACTGAAGGTATCAATGCACCAAATATATCAACTACTATTTCTGAAAAACTAGCTCTCTTTCTACGTGTTAGACCATTAGTGTTTTCATTGTTTCCAGTGATTCTTTTTACATGATACATTTTCGGAAATACTATCCCAAAGTAGCAGCTTCCGTACCACCGTGCAGGTAACTTATAATAAGCATTATTCACACACACGTAGTAAATCCCAGGAAATACTGGATCAGTTCCCCTTTTAGTCCCCAACCTCCCAAAATTAGGAAGTTATGTTCACATTCACTGGAACCAATAAATACGTTATTATAATCTGTCTTTAACCTATGGAAGCAGGTTTTCCCTTTCTTCACAAAGTCCAGGGACATCGCAGCATGAGCCTTGCCAGCTATATAAATTCCTTCTTTCCCAGCCCATGGTGGTACATTGGTTTTCTGATCAGCAACTTTCTTTTGAAAATCCTGTCTCCATCCCTCAACTAAATTCAAAAACACTTTCTCTTCTTCACGTAATATACATGTTAAATTATTCTTGTGTGCTTTTACTATATCTATTGATTTCATTGTTAAGAAAAATTCACCCATGAACTGCATCTTGGCTACTAAGTACTGGATTCATATTCTTCCGAATAGGAAGCTCTGAAAATACTACATCTAAGTTTGAATAATAATACTGAAGTTTTCCGGTTTCATAAAACAGACTTGCTAGAACACTACAGGATATACCATATGTTAAAGGTAAATGGTGGTATGTAACTCCCTCTGATACTGACGCTGGTAATTTCATACAGACATAACAATCACTAATCTCCATTGTATCTACATATTGAAATAACAACTTTGTAAAAACATTTAAAGACGTATCATTATCTGATACTGTGTGATGAAAATCTGTCTCATCTGCTGCTTCTAATTCTACTCTATCTCCTTTTATTGTAGCTGCTTTCTCATTAGTAACTGTATCATTCTTCTTATTTGTTATCATCAATAAAGGCACTGCCACTGTTAGAAATAACCATACTGAGATCACTAATAAAATACTACATATGCAAGCTCTACAACATCTTCATTTTAAACTTCGTTTCGGTTGCTCAGTGACTTAATTTTTTGCCATTTTAATCTGAGAAGATATTTTCTCCTCTTTCTTTCTTCACCTGAAATTCAAGCTCTTGTTTTTTAAGGTGGTCTCAATTTTCTTTCATCAATCTGTGCAGCATCTACTTCTTCTGATTCCTCACTTAAATCTAAATTCTCAAATTTTTCTAATATTACATAGGTCCACTCAGGGGCCTTATATTTATTGTTCAAAATTCTCAGTCTTGGGCTTCTTCATGTGTTTCTCTCAGTTGACTGTTTAGACTGAGTTTGACTAGTAACCTCATTCACTTGCTCTGGTCTTTCTTTTGTTTTTCTCAGATAGTATCTCAATCTTTTCACTCCACCTGGCCAGTTATCACCCTTTCTGACCCTTTTAACTTGAACTGCACTTTTACCCTCTTTGTCTTTTTCTAGAGCTCTTTTATTTTCAGTATGTCTAGGCACAATCTGTTCTTGTTCTGAATCACTCTCTACCTGTTCCAGTTCAGGTCTTATTATTGTTATTTCATCCGCCTGAACCTGTTCTTCTTCCTCTATCTGGTCCTGTTCAGGTCTTATTTCAATTTGTTCTTCTGTTGCCTGAACATGTTCTTCTTTCCCTATCTGTCCCTGCTCAGGTCTTTGAATAGTTCTGTTCACCTTTGCCTGAGTATGTTCTTCTTTCCCTATCTGGTCCTGCTCAGATTTTCGAGTAGCTTTGTTCACTTCTACCTGAGCGTGTTTTTCTTCATCTATCTGATCTTCACTACTTTCCTGTCTCTCTAATCTGGTTCTTCCTCTTGTTTGAATAATGATTTCAGGTATGTCAATCACTGGTATCCATTCCTCCTGACTTGTGCTCGGTTGTTCCTCGTCTATTACTTCAGAATCTATCACTCTAGATTCTTCGACTTCACAACCTTCAGCTGTTTCAACTGGTTCATTCAGTTGCTGTTCTTCTTCAGTAGGGCCTGGAACTCTTTTAGTATGACTAGCATGAATGCAATTGGGTAAACCTGCACACTTCACTGCTGTGGTAGTGACCAGTATGACTCGACGTGGTTTATCCCACCTGGGTGCTAGGCACGACTTTCTGGCGTGTTTCTTCACTACTACCCAGTCTCCAGGATTCAAATCATGCTCCTGTGTTGGCTGCCTGGCAACTGCGTCTTCTCCAACCTGGTGAGAGACAGAACGCACTAGGTCAGCCAATCCTTTGCAATAGTCTAATACCAGATCATCAGTTATATTCATCAATTTATGTCCAGGAATAAATGCTTGTCTCATTGCCCTTCCCATGAGTATCTCATGTGGACTCAATCCTGGTTTTCTGTCAGGAATACTTCGGAGTCCAATCAACACAAGAGGCAATGCATCTGGCCATTTCAGTGATGTGGATGCACACACCTTTCCTAACCTTGACTTGATTGTGCCATTTAGTTGCTCAACCACTCCAGAAGCCTCTGGACGGTATGCACAGTGCAGTTTTTGTTCAATATTGAATGCTTCACAGATTAATCAAATTATTTCATTATTAAAATGAGGTCCTCTATCTGATTCCAAAGTGACTGGGAAACCGAAACGAGGTATCAACTCCCTCAATAGCAATTTAGCAACTGTTAGACTGTCATTTCTCCTAGTGGGATATGCCTCCACCCATCGTGAAAACAAACACACTATAACAAGTACGTACTTCATTCCGTTGCTTGGAGATAACTCTATGAAGTCAAGCTGCAGTCTCGTGAATGGTCCTTCTGCCTTTCCAATTTTTCCCCAACTGACCACTGTCTTTCTGCCTGGATTTAACTGCTGACAGATCAAGCATCTTTGGCAAAGGCTTTCTGCGACTACCCTGAACTTTGGATTTTACCAGTTCTGTCTGAATAGTCTAATCATTGCGTCCCTACCAACATGTGTGTCCCCATGATACACTCTTGCCATTTGAGAGAGTAAGCAGTCTGGCATGACTGGTCTGCCATTGGTGTATACCCATACATCATCTTCTGTCCTTCTTTCACAATCTGACTTTATCCAAATTTCCTTTTCATTCGCCTCAACTTCATCCTGCAACTGTCTAACCTCATCCCATGTTTCTAGAGCTGAGAAAAACATAAGTTGGCAGCTGATTTCACTTGTTTCAATTTTTCTGTTAAGTGCCATGTTATTTCTTGCACAATATTGAGCAATTTGGTCAGCATATCTGTTACCTGCCGCCACATAGTCATTTCCTGACTAGTGTGCAGCACATTTGACCACTGCTATTTCTTTTGGCAATTGTATTGCTTCCAACAATTCTTTTACATTTTTGCCATTTCTTAAAGGAGATCCTGAAGAAGTCAGAAATCCCCTCTACATCCAGAGTTGGCCAAAATCATGCACAACCCCGAAACCATATTGACTGTCCGTGAATATGGTTATTCTCCAATTTTTCCCAATTTTGCATGCCTTTGTTAAGGCCACCAATTCGGCTAATTGTGCAGATTTGACACCCGGTAAACAGGATGCTTCAATGGCCCCCGATATTTTACATACAGCGTAAGCTGCACTGAGTCCTCCTCCCTCTGTTCTCATGCATGACCCATCTACAAATAGTTCATGATCTGGCTCTTTCAAGGGCACTTCTTTTATATCTGGGCGGGGCTTGGTACACATTTCAGTTACATCCAGACAATCATGATCCACTTCATCTTTTACTTCTTCACAACATGGGTCTGGCAAAAATATGGCAGGATTCATTATTGTACATCTTATTACGGTCACATTTTCCGCTCCCAGAATCACTCTTTCATACTTAGTCATCCGTCTAGGGGTAAGGTGCTGCGTTCCAGTTCTTGTTAAAAGAATCTCAACTGAATGTGGGACGTAAACTTTAACTGGATGTCCCATCACAATCAATTTACTTTGTTCCAGACTCATACAAGTAGCAGCTACTGCTTTTAAGCAGCCAGGTAACGCTGAAGCCACAGGATCCAGAGTAGCAGAGAAATATGCTACTGGACGTCGGCTTAATCCATGCCTTTGAGTCAAAACTGAAAGTGCACAACTTTCTCTCTCACAACAGAACAGTGCAAATTCTTTCGTATAATCAGGCATGCCTAAGGCAGGGGCCTCACACAGACAATTTCGTAATTTCACAAACGCTTCCACGCACTCATCATTCCAGACAATCGGATCTTTTGCTCTTTTCCGGGTCAACTGAATCAATGGTTTTGCCAGCAGGAAAACCCAACTATCCACTGCCTACAGTAACCTACTACTCCGAGAAACATTCTCATCTCCTTCTGTGTCTGAGGTAGTTGCATTTGCTTGATTATCTTTATTCTCTCTGGGGTCACTTTTCTAACTCTTCTTTCTATTTTATGTCCTAAATATTTAACTTCTTGCTGACAAAACTGCAATTTTCCTGGAGACACCTTGTGTCCTCCTTCGGCCAAATGGTTCAGTAATGCAATTGTGTCAGTGACACAATCTTCTCGTGTTTTTGAAGCCACCAATAGGTCATCAATGTACTGAACCAGAACTGAATTTTTGGGCATGACCTATGTCTCTAGACACTTTTTCAAGATTTGATTAAAAATTGAGGGGCTCTCTGTATCCCCTTGAGGATTCAAGATTCTCAAGTTTATTTGTTTATGATTTTGGAACTCCAAAGAGATCCACACAATTTAACAGGCCAACAACATATAAATACAACATTTTATAAAACAAAGTTTCTACAGTCATTATAAAACATCAGATAAAACCAAAATTGATAATTATAGCCATCATATAAATGTATATTAGTACATATTTAAAAAACACTTAAAAAAGTTAAAAATCCTGTGACAAAACATTTCATTTGGTGGTTCATAAATAGAATCTATTAGTGCAGAGGCCGAAAGGATAGATAATTGTAGACAGATTGGTCTCATCCATTTACGCCGATACAATAATAGAGCGGGGCAGATAAATAGCACATGATTAACATCCTGGATAGAATTATTACACAGATTACAAATTGGAGAAGAACCATACCATTTAGATAGTACATTGTTCAACGGGAGCATACCCTGCCTCAATAATAGCCAAAAGCGGCGCACTCCATGGGGCAGGTTCCAAGAGATATAAACCTGTGCTTTTTTATCACACAGGAATCTGTGGCCGGGTGGATACCTCTCTTTAAAATACGAGCTTCCTTATCCCTGGTAAAACTTAATTTCCAAGTGGCCTGCTTCAAAGTGGCCCTTAATTAATATGGCGATAGAGTAAAAGTAGGGATTCATCCAGTTGTAGCAAATCAACTGCAATTCTAAAATTTTTAACAATTAATGACTGCTCCTTTAAACTTTCTAATATTTCTTTTTGGATTAAAAATCTTAGTGTGCCAGGATCACCCTTTACCAGACTTGTAACCCACCGCACTATCCCTGCAAGACCCTGTACCCAACTACTTCTTAAACCAAACTCTAACCTTAGTGCAGCCACGGGGCAAGCAGTGTTAACTGAGGCTAGGCTCCTCTAAATTTTGCCTTCTGTTGTATTTAAAAAAGACCATTTTTCTATATCAAGTAATTCAATACCATACAGCAGGGAAGCAGGAATTTTTGCACGAAATACCTCTAATAAATGCAAAATGTCTTTTTCCAGTAGATCTGCATAGGGAGCCCAAGCTTTTCCCCTGTGTAGTAGCTTTATAGATGTTATTTTCTATATGGGCTTTATCACTTAGGTTACCACACACCGTTTTTCCCAAGAAAACGTAAGATTTTACAAATTCCAATTTTTGTCCACCTACAGACCAAACAAAATTCTCATACTGGAGCTTTTTTCTTCCATGCATGCACATTATTTTACTTTTAGATACATTAATCTTTAAATAGTGAGCCTCTGCAAATTTATATAGTGCCTGCAGACGACTATTCAATCCCTTAGGTGTTAAATCCAAGATTAAAATGTCGTCAGCATAAAGTAAACAAGCGATCGGTTTTCCCCCTAATAATGGGGCGATGCCCTCACTTTGTGCCAAAGTGTACGGAAGGTCAGATATATATAGGGAGAAAAGTAGAGGAGCCAATAAACAACCTTGTTTTAAACTATTTGCAGTAAGGATAGTTTGGGAGAGACCTATTTCCCCTCCCATTAAAACTCTACACCAAGTGTCTGTATAAAGTGCACGAACTAGCTCCAAGAGGATGGCCGGCATACCCAGGTCCGACAGTTTTCTCCACAGCAAAATCCGATCTACTTTATCGAATGCTGTGGAGAAGTCTATAAAGGCTGTGTACACTCTTCCTCCTCTAACTTTAACATATTTTTCGTTTATTACCTGTAGTGCGGTTAGATTATCAATAGTTCCATGTTTTGTCCTAAACCCGGTTTGTTCAAATGGTAAAATATTTTCCACATCCACCCAATCATTAATTTGAGTCAAGAGGCATTTAGCAAAAACTTTACCCACTGCGTCAAGAAGGGCAATTTGACGATAATTGTGTGGGGCATCTCGATCTCCTTTCTTAAACAGGGGGACTAATATACTTCCCTTCCAAGAGAGGGGAACCATTTTATTTGCATAGCAATAATTAAACACCGGATAAAGGATTTTACTCCACAGTGAACTATTTGGTTTTAAAACTGTGATTGGTAATTCATCGGGACCCATCGCTCCAGAGGATCGCATCCTCTTGATCGCCATTTCAATTTCTTTTTCAGATGGCGATCCATACGATGAGGAGTCTTCCTTTAATGCAGTGTAGTTAATTGCCTTTGCATTATCTGCATATAAGTCCCGAATGAAGCCAACCCATTTATGTTCCGCAATTGCAACGGGGAGTGGTCGAGATCTGGCACCACATCCTTCTCCAATAAGAGACCAAAACGTTCTTACTTGGCCTTTATACACTGCTTCTCTCAGTTTAATCCAGATGTTATCTTCCCTCTCTTTTCTTAACTTAACCCTTACCCTAGTCCTCCTCCTTTTTAATAGTAATATTCTATGATATCTTTCCAAGGAGTAATTCAAGTATTGTTCTCTAATTAGTTTATTTATTTCAAGATTAAAAGGCTGGAGGGATCTTGGGACTACTTTAGTACTTTTTCTTTGATTCGACCTCTTCGCAATTTCTATCGCTTTGATCATAAATGCATTAAAACTGGCAATTTCTTTTCCATTCCAACTAGACAAATTCTCTACAGTGGCCTCTAAAACACTGTCCAGGCCCCAGATGGCTTTGTTATCCCAGTGACATCTCCCTGTTTTCTTAGCGAAACTAACAGATTCACTGTTTAGTGCCCAAGGATCAGTCGAAAATAAATTTAAATTTTCGGTAAGAGTTAGTACTTTATGGTCACTATAGGGAGAGTTACAGACCTTTAAATCTTTCAATAAGAAGAAGGAGATACTTCCCACTACCACATAGTCTAAAATAGATTCTCCACTATAAGATTTACAAGTAAAGGTAGCCGGTATATCCGAAGGCAATCTTCCATTTACTATAATGCCATCAACCTTCGTTAATTCATCAATAAGCATTTTCCCTCTCTTATTTGTTCTAATATTTTGTGGAAAGAGCGCTTGTGGGATCTGCAGAGATTCTTCTTTTTCTTTATTTCGAAATGTGTCCAAAGTAGAGTTAGAGATTTTACAATTCAGATCCCCTACCAGGACTATATGAGGGGGAAGTACTACATCATTAACTTTTTTAATGTAGGAAAAAACCGTCTTTAAGAGTACATCGTGAGAGGCATCTGGTGGAATATAAGCATTTATCAGCATCAGCGGTAGAGATTTTACATTACCAGGATTATACAATGTTATTGCTAGAAAAAGATTACTAGAATCTTTATAGTAATCATAATTCCATTTTATCTTATTAGACAATAAGCAGGCAACCCCTCCCTTTGCATGTCCTCTCCTGGACGGGGTTGCTTTGCAATCTAAAATAAAATAATCCTTACATAGCAATTCCTCTGTACACCAGGTCTCCTGAAGACAAATCACGTTTGCGTCTAATGCACATAAATATTGTAACTTGTCCCTAGTATTCTTTATTCCTGCAGCATTCCAAGATATTATTTTTAATTAATTGCTAAAAGGATGACTGTTGTAGATATTTATTATTTGATCTACTCGATAGAACACCAGGTAACCAGTTCCATTTTGGACTCTCTTCGTTGGAATTCCATTTAAAGGAAGAGGAGGTGCAATCTTTGAGTTTCACTTGTCTACCATTTTTTGTAATACAGATTTGTAATCCCTCTGTTTCATACGAACAGTCTCTACTGTCCAGAAGTAAGTGAGTTGACAAAGACCTATTGTCGAGGGCTCTATTTCGGGGTTTCTCAAAGAATGGAATAACATCAATCCCCCTACTTTGTAGGCCTTCTGACCATTGTAATATAAGGTTTGCTATAATTTTGGAATTGAACCTTACCCTCGACTTATAGCCAACTTCTGTTTTTAAGATAGAGACTAAACTTATATCACTACTTTGTATAAGTTTCAAAGTTTCAATCTCTAGGAGACATTTAAGAAGCGAAGTCCTATTTAATATTAAATCTGTATCAAACAGAGGAATAAAATCTAACTGGAGTGTGTCCATACTTTCCCAGGTGCATTCAACATCAGTTATCTCTGGTTTACCTCTCATTTTTACAATGTCAGAGAAGGGGACAGCCAAGGGATTAAGTACTGATGGAAGAGGATCAACAGGCCTTGACTGCTCCACTATTATAGGTAATGGAGACCCCTTTGTTTTGATATTATTAGAGTCTTTTATGGGATATGCAATATTCATGGGGGAGACATCATAGGCCATCATTGACTCTATTATTAGCTCTTTATTTTCAGGGTTCACCAGATCAACTTCATGTATCTGCTTCATATCTTGTGATGTATTTTGCGGAGTCTGGGAGAAAGTTTCCTTGCTAGCTGAGGCCTCGAAGTTTTCTTTAAAACGAATTCTCCTTTGCTTCTTTTTTGACAATCTTCGTATTGATTTCATCTTTTTCCCTCTATTCTTTTCCTTTTTCCCATTTCTCCCATTTTTTTCCAAGTGTGAGGCTCCTACGGCATTTTCTTTCTCATCACTTAACTGGGTTTTAAAAATAGAGAATACTTCCTTGTCTATTCTTTTCACTGATCCCACCGAGCCTTTTACTTCTTGAGCTAAATCATAGATAACCTGTATGGGTTCGGGTAAAGGATCAGAGGTCCTCTCTAACGTCACCACTTTATTCATTTGCTTATCTATTTGGGAATTGCCATCATGGACAGTAAGGATTGGGTGACTACTAACATTTTCAAATATATTCTCTAGAACCTCTTCTACCTTTACTTCCGCTTCTACATGTTTAATAACTAATTTTGAAGTAACCTCCCTCTCCTGATTACTCTTTAACAATACCTTAAATATTTGAGTTACAGTTTCCAACCCACAGTCAGAACCTCCTACAAATTTTTCCAATAGCGTTAGAATAGAAGATAATAGATGTTCTAAGGATACTAGTGAATCCGAGACTATTATATCCTTCCTTATAATTTGACTGGGTTGGGTATCACTGATATATAAATCAGGGGTCAGAGAGGGGTGTGAAAGCAAGAGGGATTGATTTGATATATTGGATGGGGTACTACTAAATAATTTTAGTCCTATAGGAACTGTTATAGCTGGAGTATTTACTAGCTCTATAATCTTGCTAGTATCATGGGAAATATACCTCCTGCAGGGCTCTAAATCGGGGAGAGTAAAATCTTTATTTTGAGCATCCTCTACTGTATAGGGACCAGAGGTCTCTTCTATAATACCGTGAGGTATGTGGGGTATTCTGTGTGTAATTACCTCTGATGTTTTAAGAGATGGTAAGATAGGTCCAAAAGATACATGGAGGACTGGAGAACACGCCAGATCCCCAGGGCACCGTACTGGATGCCTCTGGGAATCTGGAGAATCTCCCCCTCCATGCTTACTACCAGCAGTATGTAATTCTACGACCTCAACCATATCAGGGCCAATGTTAACAGTATTTACCATTTCACCATCATTCTCATTCCCAATCACATTTTCCCCCATTCCCAATAGTTGCGATGTTAGATCCAGCTTGAAGATTTTTTTTCCTTTCCCTTTCCCATAGACTGAATAGTTGACTTTTTCCTTTCGACAACATGCCAGGAACTTCCTTATTACGTAAGGGATTTGATTTAGTTTTTGCACAGGTCCTACCCACAAGCAATCGTCCTGAACTAAGTTTTTTTGCCGTCATTTTATCTAAGGCCTGTACAAAAAGTGTACTGCCTAATCTTATCTATTATATTAATTATATATTTTATATATTATATATTCTTGTAAGCTTATTCATATATACTCTTATAGATTTGCCACAGACTTAGTTACGGTCCCTTAAATTTTTAGCCCAGAACAGAAATCGCTCGCTCTACTACGCTTGGAGCTGAAACCGTCCTTTCTTTGCTTTTTGTTTAACAATAAGGGAGCCAAGGGTAAGAGGACAGAGATATCAAATAAATCAAAGGACAAGGGACAAAAGATAAGGCGTTACACCATTGGTAACCATAAAATAACTTGGGGAACCACACAGATGACACAAGTAACGATAAAAATAAGTAATTTCACGGAGAAAATACCAGAGTCATCAAGTCACCAAACTATACGACAGAGAGACAGGGGGACACAAGACAAAGGAAAAAGGGACTGCGGTAGTCTGCATGCAAACAGTACTAGCTACTATTGATCACTGCCCACTAGTGCTATTGACTTTTTCTGTGCACAAATTACACAAATTTCAAGGAGACAGGAAGGCAGATCACGGGCAGCTCATGAAGACCCAACAAACCCCCCCCCCAAAAAAAAAAAAGGTAGTAAGGTAAGGTATAGTCACCCCGAGCAGAGCTTTGACTAGGGAGATGACTAATACCTCCTGGGAGAGAAGAGACAAAAAGAAAGGACCACCTGGGGACGGCAATCAGCAGGACAGATTTGTTGAAGCAGTAATGTTTCATGTGCGTTTGCCCCAATAAATATTAGAAGCAAAGGTTGAGCCAACACAAGATGTCTCCTCAGGAAAATGTAGAAAATAAAATGTATAGTCCATACACGTGAGTTGAAGAGCGGAAGGTGCTCCTTTATTGCTTTCCAGTTTTATCAGAGGCATACGTCTGCCTTCTGACAAGAATGTGTCCTTGAGATTACAGGAGAACGAAAAGCAAGCACAATGCACCAGTGGAAGGTCCGTGAAAAGAGTATACTGCTAATAGTTGCCGCTTACGTATTTAAGTAATTTAACACAAACATTGGCAGCCTCTGAGCTCAGTGAGTCCTACCGAGGCAAGCAAACAAAACAAAAGAGAATGTCTCAGCTTGAAATTCTCTACGTAAACGAAGAGGGGCAGGCAGTCAGGGAGTTCAGCGTTTTCTCACGCTACAAAAGCATAAACAAGGAAGCAGCTGACAGGAATGCTGAGGAAGAGATACAATGTAGCGCGGCCGGCTTCCTCGCGAGTCAGCGCATCCTCACGCTGGGAAGAGGGATCCGGTTTTGCCGCTTGGAGTCAGCTGGGTGTAATTGAACCTACGAGAGCCAGGCAGCCTTACTCGGGAGCGCGGGTTCGCGCATTCCAAAACACACGAAATCAAGGTTGTCTTGGCAGAACTCGGCACCATGCCAAGACATGGTCTTCGAACCTAAAAGCGAACAAATATTGGCTGTCTGGGTGCAAAGGAATAGAGAAGAAGGCTTGGCATAAATCAATTACTGTAAACCTGCCTGCATTCCAGGGTATCTGATAAAGGATCACTGCTGGATTTGGCACTACTGGGCAACAAGGCACTACAATTCTGTTGATCTTTCTCAAATCCTGCACTATCCTGTATTTTCCGCTAGGCTTTTTAAGTCCCATTATTGGCGAATTACAAGGACTACCCATTATTTCTTTTAAAATGCCTTGTTTAATCATTCAGTCAATTTCTGGAGCAACTCCTGCTTTCACTTCTGGACTCATTTTGTATTGTCGTGTGTTTGGATAAACTGCACCTTCTTTCACCGTCACTTTAACTGGATCTACATTTGACATCAGCCCAATATCCTTTCCTGTAAAATCCCACACTTCTGGATTCACTGTGGTTCTCAACTCTTCCGGCAATTCACTTTCAGTTATCAATGAAATCATCTCATCTTTCTGTACCTTGCTTAGCTAGCATCATTTTGTATACAACATCTTCATCAGGGGTTTGGAAAGCGACACCATCTGGTGTACAGTAGATCGTGCAATTCATTTTGCACAATAGATCTCTTCCCAACAGATTTACTGGACTGGAATCACAAACTACAAACCGATGCATGTCTTTAAAATTACCAATATGTACCTCCATTGGTTTTGTGATCGGGGTTCTAATCTGTTGATTCAACACTCCTACAACTTGGATAGATTCTCCCGAGAGGGGTAGGTTTGGGATGTCTGCTGTTTTCACAGTAGACCGGGTAGTACCAGTATCCAATAGAAAAGTGATATCACTACCTTCCACTTTCCCATCAATAAATGGACCTGACTGATCTACCGGCAAGGATGCGCCAAGCACGCACTCCTCTTCCTCCCCCCTCAGGCACAGTCATTGGGCAAAGTCCATCTCGTCATTATCGTCTGTAAAAAATATTGTGTAACCACAGAGTTTTTCTTACCACTTTCTCCGTGAAATCCGGCGTTCGCACTGTATTTTTGAGTGTTCACAAAGTTTGGCATAGGAGCTGGTGGCACCTGATACTGTGGAGTAACTACCTGCTGCGGCTGATTCATAAGTACTTCATTCTGCATCTGCGGATTTAAATTTTGGTTTGGGCCATTATTATTCTGAACATTCTTACACTCGTTCTTCCAATGTCCAAGCTTTCCGCACGCATGACAAGGAAACTTCTTCTTCCCTTCCTCTCTATTCATTCGTCCTCTCACTTTACCACCATTCGCCGCTTGATCATTCTGAATCTGCTCTTTGCCTCAATGTCGTCTCCACAATACTTAGCATATTTCAGAATTTCGTCGATCGTTTTACTTTGCCAGCACAACATGTGCTGCTGAATCATCTGACTAATCTCTGGTTTCAGACCATACACAAACCGATACACAAAATGTCCCATATCCTTATCACCAATGTTCTCAAATCCACTATACTGCTTAAACACTTGCAGTAACCGCTCATAGTATGCATGTACAGACTCATTTGGCTCTTGAGTTGTTCTATCTATCTTTACCCAATCTGTTTCTTTGGGAGGGATTTTCCCTTTCAGGAAAGTAATTACTTGGTGATATTTCTTCATTACCTCCTCTGAGGGTGCTCCTGTCTTTGAGTCTCTAGCATACTCCTCACTTGGCCAATCAACTGTGATCTTACACTCTGTCCATAAGTCAGCAGGTACCACAATATCAAACAAACCATCCAGATCCTTCAATAGAACCTTCGAAACTTTCACAAACCTTTCAACCTGCTTGTACCATTCAACGGGTTTCTCTCTCAACCTAGGAAAATCGTTTGTAAATGACAAAATATCCTGTCTGCTCCACGGAACATGAACATATCCACCACCAGGAACCTCTCTCATGGGACACAATCTCTCTGCCTTTTCTGATTCTTTTAGTAAGAATGCTGATGATGCTTCCTTTGCTTGTGCTTCCTCCTTCTTTCTTGTCCACTAGTCTTCCACTTGTCAATGTCTCCCCACTTCTGCAAAATGTTCATTAACTCTTTTATCTGTAGTCTTTTACCAGACACATTCATATTCTCCAAATCCTTGTCAGTGAACTCCACTCAATATGGTTTCTGTAATAATTTTGATCTCCCTATAGCTACTCCAATTTCTGAAGCAACCTCTGTCAATCTCTCATGAAACATTTTGCATTTCTGGTTATACTCCTACATATAAACAACAACTCCTCATCATTGTAAAGGTTCAACCTTTCTATTCCCACATTTCCAGCTATCATCTCTTCCAACTCAAATTTCAATCTGTAAATATCTAAAATCTTTGATGTTGAGCTTTGTTTATCTATTCCCTGCGCTCATCTTTCTAAATCTTCCGGAGTGACTGCTGTTGAGCTTCTAGTTCGTAAAGGTACCATAGACCCTCTTTCTTTCAAATTTCCAGGTGTGAATCTTTTCGGAATTTCAGTTAAAGGTTCCCTTATTAGAAGGTCCATTAATGAAATGACTGAATCGCACTCACTGGCTTGATCATCAGATATTACTACCTCTTTTCTGGGATTGCTCAAAGGAATTGTTACTTCTTGAGGTTTTGGGCAATTCATTTTATCTCCATATAATGGGATAACAGCACCTATAGTCACTGGCACTGTCAAAGCTTCAGCATTTAAATTCAATTGACTTATTTTCTGTACTACTTCCTCCCTAGTTCTATTCAGTGCTTCTCTTTCTTTATCTTGAAGCACCCTATTAACTGATGTATCATGTAAAATTTGAGGAATTAAGGGTGTTCCCATTACCGGTGCACTTGGGGTGACTCTACTGGGTCCTTCTTGGTACGGCGGAGGATTTTTAGTTAAAATTTCCTCCAATAATTCGTCATCTGATTCACCATACCCTGTCACATTCATGTGTTTAGTTTTCTCAGTACACTTGCTTCCCGACTGTTCGTCAGCCATTGACAATGGATATAAACCCTCTGATACTACAGCTCTTCTCCAACGCTTCATTTGATCTCTACTTGACTCATACGGATGTCTAGGCAAAAATCCTCGAAATCTCCGACCACTTCTAAATTTCTCACGATCAAATGCCTCAATCTCCCATTCTTCCGAAGCTTCATACTGTGTTATTCTAGGATTTGGTTCGAACATATTCATTCTATCTCTCAAATTCTGAAGTATCTTCAAATTAAAAGTACCATGATCTGGAAAAGCCAAAACATCATCTCCTTTCGTATACTCTACCCAATTTTCCAACCATACACACGTGTGATATCCTTTCTCCATCATCATAAATGAAGCAGGCGTTTTGGGTGGCGGAATAGGAATTCCCTCTCTAGTCATTACAGGCTTGTCTTTCTTAAAGAAATTTTTAATTTTCTTCATTAACGTCATTTTCTTTGGTCTTCCAAACATTTCAGACGGACAATATAGGAAAGAATCTTCCGTATATCTTCTAGCTCTATTGCCTACGTCTCGTCCTATGTCAGCACGACTCACACCAGCAGTCAAATCAGGACTCAACATACAATTCTTTTTCAACCAATCCTAGTACGGCTTCTATCTATCAACCAATCAGATTCAGGCTCACGCTCGTGGTCTGACCAATGCCAGCACGGCCTTTTGTGACGTCAGTATTGCTCCTTACTACTGACCCCTCCTTTACAAACTGCTTCTGTCTCACGCCCGCTGTTTCAACCAATCCCAGCAGGGCTCTCTGTGACGTCAGTACAACTCCGGCGACTGACCCTCCCTTCACAAGGTAATACGAAAACTTATTTCTCAATACTTTTCATTACATTTCTTCGTTAATAACAACATAAAAACATTCGCTACTCTGCCTGTTCCACTAAACAAAAGGATAGATTTCAACTTACTCTTGAGTTTCAGAATTACTCTTCTTCTACTGCGAGTAAAACCCCTGTTGACCCTTCATTCAAGCTCGGGAAAACCTGTTAGTCCTTCAGTGTTACCCCTACTGGGAAATAAGATCAAAGTTTCACCAGCGAACCCTCTGCTATCACTCACACTCTACTTTTATACGAAATAGTCCCTAGTTTAACACTGCCAGCCCTGCGTAGCTTCTCAGTATTATTCCAACAGACGAGTAACCTCACTGCAGTGTGGCTTCTGTCACCACCCTCTATTCATTTTCCCGGGATTCTCGACAACATAAAACAAGACACTTAGGGGGATTTTCACAAGGACTTATCTCCGAGTTATCGCCAACTTAACGCAACAAAAGTGGTGACAGATTTAACACCCCATTCACAAGCGGTTGTAAACTGCAGACAATGCAAGTATTGCCGCGATAACCACCTCAACATTTACCTCCACAGGTGACACCACCAACTAACCCTAATGAGATGCAGAGTATGCGTTCCCGTGTAAAAACACACCAAAACACCACTACACCACTTTCACAACGAACAGCCAGATCTGCGATGTGAGTCAAAAGCACGCGATAAGCCACGGTAGCAGCAGGTATTTAACACCTGCCTCCTGCTGGTGTAAAGCCGGACGACTACCTGCAGTAGGCAACGGAGCTCCGCACACAGCCACACCCGAGGAACAAACGACGCCATGGAGCTACTCATCATGCAGCTCGGAGCCCCAACAGGGCCACAACACCCACCGCCACCACCCCCAGGACCGCCACCACCCCCAAGACCCGGACCGCCCCCCCCTGGACCACCACAGAGGCAGCGCAGAGTAAGACAGCGGACCTACCAAAAATGCACCAGTCTCACAGACCTAACGCCCGAGGAAGTCATTGCCCACTACAGGCTCAAAAGGACAACCATCATCCGCATCATGACCCACATCGGCCCCAGGTTGACGGTCCCAACCCAGCGGAGAACCAACATCCCTCCGCAGACAAAGCTGCTGGCTGTGCTGCACTTGTTGGCCTCAGGTACCTTCCAACCAACAACTGCCAGAGTCGGAGGAGTCTCATAGCCAGCCCTATCAAAGTTCATCACACCTGTCCTGGATGCCATCATCAGCTTCATACCCCAGTACCTTCACTTCCCCCACACTGCGCAGGAACAGCTGGAGACAAAGCAAGGCTTCTACGCCTTTGCTAGCTTCCCACACGTGTTGGGGGCCATTGACTGCACACATGGCCCACTTGTGCCCCCTGCGGATACTGCACACCACTACCGCAACAGAAAGCACACGCATTCCATCAATGTGCAGGCAATAGTGGACCATCGGGGAATGTTCACCAATGTCGTCGCAAACTACCCCGGCAGTGTGCACAATTCCTACATCTTCCGACAGTCCATCATCAACCAGCGCTTCCAGGATGGCATCTATGGAACTGGACTGCTCGTTGGTAAGTGCCAAATCAACACACCACACACCTCAAAGACACCATCACACAACGCACAACTGTGGGAATGCACACGTGACCAAACCACATGCAACATGTCAATCAACATGCCCACCTACCAGACACGACAACACAACTCCATGGTGATCAAGGGCCTCCCCTGCACACAATACAGCTATATCATGGCACCACAGCCACACAACAGCTGAACGTGTGGAGATGCGGAATGCATCCATGTGCGAAGGATGCACGTGACCCGTAAATGGGAATGTACACAACAACAAGTGAGGCGTGGATGTGCTGGACAGACCTGGGTATGCAAACCACAGATATGTCCATGCAGACATCAACTGCTGGTGACTGGAGAGTAGTGAACAGTGGACGCAACCATGTCACCCCGGGCCGTGGGTCAGATAGCGGAAATGTCGCTCACTGCGTCCCCCCCTGTGTGCGTGAGCGTAGTGGGTTGGCCCAGAGTACGCCAGGCCTGCGCAGGGGTGCGTACAAAAACCCAGTGGCGCAGAGCGTGGTTCTCTCCCGGAAAGGCCAACATCACTGCCAGGGCGGCGCCTCGCAGTCCGCCACGAGGCCTACGCTGCGAGCCTGTGCGCCTGCTGCATCCCAGGATGCTGATACCCAGACCAGGCCTGACCGCCGCAGCGCTCCAAGGCTGTGCTGCTCACCTGCCGACACCGTTGTGTGTCAAAAAGGGCCCACCACGTGCCGGTGCTAGCTCCAAGACCCATGCCCGTGACCTTGGCGGCCTCCTCAGGCCATCGCTGTCCTCCGTGACACAGGCCCCCAGGGGTCCACATTTGTTGACATACTCCACCGCTGCAGCCGGGCTACACTGCAGTCCAGCATGTCCCACATCTTGAACTGAGTAATCAGTAATCAATGGCTGGGTCCATGCCAGTGTACCCAGGGGGAGGACTGAGATTAAGATGCGTCACAGTCCGGCGGAAACACGGTTCACGGTCACGGAGGAGGTCAAGCAGTAGCAAGGACTGACCTGGTGCCACTAACCCTGTGCGCAGTGAGTGACCGTCAGCCTCCGGCGGAACACTGTTGGTGTCTGAGCCTTTGGCCTGGGTGGTTGTCATCAGCAACGGGCAGGTACGGACTTGGGGCCCGTTTCACAGAACTAACTTAAGACAAAATCCTAAACTTACTACCATTTTGGTATTCACAGAAGGCACTTACTCATTTTGGTATTCACAGAAGGCACTTACTTACTCATTTTGAGTAACTTACTCATTTTGAGTAACTTACTCATTTTGTGTAACTTACTCATTTTGGTATTCACAGAAGGCACTTACTCATTGATGAGTAAGTGCCTTCTGTGAATACCAAAATGAGTAAGTTACTCAAAATGAGTAAGTTAATGAGTAAGTTACTCATTTTGGTATTCACAGAAGGCACTTACTCATTGATGAGTAACTGCCTTCTGTGAATACCAAAATGAGTAAGTGCCTTCTGTGAATACCAAAATGGTAGTAAGTTTAGGATTTTGTCTTAAGTTCGTTCTGTGAATCGGGCCCACAGTGTCTGGCATGCGTCTGTGGCATTCATATCCGCCATGTTGCCGGACACAGCTGGCATGTGCCCTCTGCATCATACCCTGGGGGTGCACCTCCCATTCTCTCCTGAGACACTCCGCGGAAGGCACTTCCGAGACATTCGAGACCCTGCTCTGCCCTCATGACCCTACCCCAGTCTCCCGCAGGTCAGCGTCCTGTGGCAGTAGGCTCGTGTCGGCCGCTGTGCATACGGGGCCACTAATCTTGTGCGACTCCAGTCATGCTCCCTTGTTGTTCTGACATTGCATTTCTGAGTGCCTGATGACTGTTGCAGTTGTTGCCAGCACCAGCTACTCCCTGAGGGCTGGCTTACACTCACCCCACACACAGCCAGCACAGGAGTCACTGGATTAGTGGGCCTGCCATCACATCATGCCGAACCAAGTATTGACTCTTTTCTCTCTGCACTGTCCCAGGTGATCAAGGATATGCACTCTGCCCTTGGATGATGACACCCCTCCGAGACCCGAACACACCCGCCCAGAGGCAGTACAATGCAGCCCACATACGCACCAGGGGCATCGTTGAACGCACATTTGGCGTGTTGAAGTCACGTTTCAGGTGCCTGGACGGCACAGGTGGAAAGCTCCTGTACAGCCCGTACATCGTGTGCAAGATGATCGTTGCATGTTGTGTGTTGCACAACATCTGTGTACGCACCAATGCCCCATGGATCCCAGTTCCAGAAGTACCGGACGATGATGGGGACGATGGGGCAGGTGGCCCACATCCCACTGCAGCTGCGGCAGGAATGGCCCATAGGAACACCATCATTGCCAATTTCTTCTCATGAGAACGTCACATTGTGGCCATCCCTGGCAATCATGGGACAGTACATAATGTCCACAAGCACAGCATGTGTGAATAAAACATATTTGCAGGTTACAGGTTGTACTTGTACATTGTCATGTCCCAGTTTCCTGCTGTGCCAGATGTGATGTTCCATGTTGTGCACATTTGCGGCACCAGTTGTGTCCTGTGTTCTGTTGTGAAGGTGTTTCTGTTTGTACCAGGATGTTGTCAATGTCGAGGTGCACTTATACTTATGTGCGTATGCTGCAGCGTGGGTGATTCGCTCCAGCGGCTCTGATCTGTCTGCCACTGATCCCTTTCATGCGATGTGCCTGTCAGTTCTGTGCTTCCAGGGTGCTGAGATGTTGCAGACTTGGGTAACTTGTGCTCCTTGTCGAGTTGTGACTCTTGGGCATGGTTTGTCCGCAGATGTGTCGTTGACGTCAGGGGTTGTTTGGGCAGGTAGTTGTGTCGGAGTATGACCTGCTCCTTTTCGGGTGTTGTCCGCACTCAGCCACCTCAGTGTCGGGCCATGTACATTGCCATGATGATAGGACTGCAGCCAAGCTACTCGTCATGTGGTGTCTCTTGCATTGTCAGTGTGGCTGACGTATATGCATGTTTGCTGTGTTTCGCACGTGGGCATGTGTTGGTTGTGTGAATGTTGATGTGTTGGGTGGGCACATGGTGTTCGTGAGACTACTTGGTGTTTGTGTGTGTGTGCTGAGGTGTTCCCGTGGGATCAGGGACATGATCCAGAGTCATTGTGGGTGTGCAGTGTGCCCTGCTTGATTGTGCATGTGTGCCATTGTGCCCATCTCCCCCCGTACCCCCACTCCCAGGTCGCTACGCACCATGTTGATGTAGTGTTGGATCATGTTGGGCATGTCCAGATCACCAACTCATGTCACCGTCTCCCGACTGGTGACTGTGCCACCATCTTCTCCATGTCATTCAGCTCCTGGTGTTCTGCTGGCCCCCCTCCTCCAGGGTGCGTTGCTGCTTTCGTGTTGGCAGCGATTTTCTGCTTGGTTTTGACATTCACATCAGTCCAGCGCCTCTTGGGCTCTTCCATTGTCCTCCTCTGCCATGCGACGGCATTGACATGGTCCGAGGTGGTGTGCCATCTTTGCCTCTTTGTTGCCAATGACACGTTGGAGGTGACGTACAGTTGGTGGTGGTGTTCGCTCTCATCCTTGGGGATAATCGTGTTTTCCTGTAGACTGTACCCCGTCTTCCTCTTCCTCTTCTCATTGCCCTTCCACGAGCCCTGTATTCCTGGGTGTTCCTCCGTGGGGAATGTGGGGTTCATGTTGTCCTCTGCAGTAGGTCAGGGTGCATCCGTGGTACTCCGCAGTTGGTTTCCTTTTCAGTGGCATTTTCCGTATGCTGTTGTTGTGCTTTTTTCCGCATTATGCGTGGGTATTGCTGGCCTCTTGCTGGTTGTCACTGTTTTCTTATCGCGTTTGGGCCCATCGCGTCTTTTTACGCGTTGATGTTTGTGGTTTTATCTCCGTCGCGGTGGTTGTATCGCGGACATTGGCCGCATTTTCGGGGGACTATCGCATGGTACCGCCGTGTTGTGACTTCCACGTTAACACAGGGTTATTTTCCCGCGATAGGCTGCGATGTGTAAAGTTGCGTTAACATTTTTTTTAGATGTTTAGCGCACGTTCTTGTGAATATCCCCCTAACTCTTTTGTTAAACATAAATCAATAATCAATATTTATCACCAAACTAGTCAATAATAACCATAACTCTGCTACCAGAAAACTGATCCAGCGGCTTTTCAACAACAGATACTCCACTACCATATACTCACCTGGGCCCATAAACACACAATTGAGTAAACCGCTGGAGTCAAAGTTTATATAAATACATAAATTCACAATATCCAGTATTAGTTATTCAATACTCCTAACTAACCTTTCACTGATCAAAAAGTTCTTTCCTCTGGTCGATGGACCATTAGTTGAACTAGTTGATGGTGACAATGTACATAACTCTAACTTCTCTATATTTAAAGTAAAATAATCACAGACTCAGGAAGGTTTAAAATCTTTATCTAAATTTCAAGTGCATGTGAGCCATCTCAAATACACAGTGCAATCACCATCATTCTTAGGAGAGAAAATTCAATTAAATCAACAAACAAATATAACACTGACTTACTCAATGAACAATGTCTAAGGAAAGGAGAGGATAGAGAGAAAAGAACATCTGCAAATAACGTGAAATTATAGTTACCAAGAATGGTGTGAAGACCAAACCCCTGGCCAAAGGGCTGGTGAGGGTCTCCGGGATAGGTCCGAAGACAAAGACTGCAGGACAGGATTCAGCACAGGATAGTTGACCTCTCTAGAATACCGACGATTGCGTCGCACCCCTCTCTGACACTCTCTTCCTCCTCGAGATTCTTCCGCGATCTTCTGATCTAACCCAATTAAATTAGGATAGAAAGTTCTGCTTCAGGTTCTGCATTCGGCTCTTCATCAGCATCTCACAGCATCTCTCTCAGCAAAAGCATCCCCGACTCACAGACAGCATCCCGAGCTCTGCTAACTAACTAACTAAAGCTATCTTAATTATACCTTTCGTTCTTCATGTTCCACCCACTAAAGTTTCAATATCGTAAAAATACGAAATCTAATTGGTCAGGCAAAGGGGAAGATCCATAACACCATGCTTACATGTCATCGAAATCGGTTAGAGTATTGTTCGTAAACCCATCCCCTTAATTTTTATTCACCATTTCAGTTCACACACGTATTCACATTTTATTTTCTAAATTTTTATAACATTCTGTATGCGAGTCCACTTCGTTGAACTCTTCACCATCCGTTCCCAGGGTATGACACTTGCGACCTTGGCTTCCGTTCAACATCTAAGTCATCATTCCGGGTTAACTTTCAGTGGACATGCGCAGTCTTCCCTTTACTCAGCTTACTTCAGTTATACATGAGAGGCTCAAATGCGCACTAGTAATAAAGTCAGACAGACTTTAAAAACAAAATGGTTTCACTGTATACCACCCACCTCTACTCTATTCCATTTTATTTATTAATACTTTTCCCGCATTAGCATTAGTAAAATAACTCGTTTTCGTTTCAGCTAAGCAGATGCAATGCAAGCGAGTCTTCAAGACTCCATTTTAGTGTCTTCTGCTCATGTGCTAGAATTTCCCTCCAAGCGTTAACTCGTCATACTGCGTAGATGTAGTTGACGCATGCGAGGTAAAGATTTCCCCGTTTAGAGCGGTATTAGTCCATCTTCATTGTTATCCGCGTTAGCAAACACATAAGCAAGCTTCACTAACCCGCGTGTTCATGTGGTGCGCATTAGTTATTCACAAAACATAATTAATAACTTGTTATTAAGTTAAAGGAGAGGATCGCTTTCGAGCAAGTCTCTTTCTTACGAGTCCTTGCTCCATCACAGACAAACCAAAAACCACAAACAAGGAACCTGGGGGCAGATTTACAAGAACTGGCGCATCTCTGCATATTAGCAGAGATGCGTCAGTGAAATTGCGTGACGGAAAAAAAGCCTTGCCCACCATGGATGCGTCGCATTTACACTGCGGCGCACCGTGGTTCAAGGATAGACAGATGCGTGACGCATCTTTTGGCGGAAAGGCAGCGCATTGCTGGAGTCGTGTCCCCAGCACGACGCAACTCCAGCAATGGTCAGGAATGCCTATTCCTATCATGCTGCGTCACTCCGTACGCCTGCTTCAAGCAGGCGCAAGGTTTTGACGCAGTGGCATCGTAGAAGTGACATAGTGAAATCTTGTAGATTTCACTGCGTCACTTTTACGAGGTTTTCTTACGTGGGAACGCCCACCCTGCATACATTATACCTGACGCAGGTATAATGTAGCGCAGGGCTTTACAACGTGGCGCATCTCCCTAGATGCGTCACGTTGTAAATATGTCGCAACGTGGCGCATTGTTTACGATGCCGCTGCGTCACAGAAGTGACGCAACGGCGGCGTAAAGTTGTCGCAAGGGGCTTGTAAATCTGCCCCCTGAAGTACAGCAGGCAGCAGATCAGTCGATATTAACAAATAAGGCACGCTTAACATCAACAGAGTGCGACAAACAATTTTCCTCAGGAGAAGGACAGAAAGTAGGAAGAATCAATTCATGAGAAGAGTGTAATTTTGATTGTGCCATGAGAAGAAAAACAAGATCTAATTGTAAAACAACAGCATCCTCTAGAAAGCGAAGAAAAGGAGGGAAACAGCATAAGGCAGAGAGTTCACTCAAGCGCCTTGTCGAAGTAATAGCCACCAAAAAAGCAAATTTAAAAGACAAAAATGTAAGGTCCACGGTTTCCAAAGGATCAAAATGTGGAGATTGAAGAGTCTTGAGAACCAAAGGAAGATCCCATGATGGAATAGGAGGAGGACAGCCAGAGAAGAAAGAGAAAGACTCCGAAACAACTGGGACAACAAAATATTTGCATCAGCAGAGACACTGACAGAATCACTGAAAGCTCAAATTGCTTTCCATTTACCTTTCAAAGTGGAAAGGGAGTAACCTTTCTCAGAACCATCCCAAAAAACTGTAGAAAAACAGAAGTAGGGCAAGTGACAAAAGTCAGATTGTGAGAAGTACACCACTTGTCAAAATTAGCTCAGTGCTTAGAATCCAATAAGAACGTAGAACCCCTCCTGGAACCCCATACCACTAAAGCATGAGAGGAAAGGCCATGCCTCTCTAAAGCTCTCCGTTCAGCCTCCAAACTGCAAGGGTTAGAGGAAGGTCCATAGACTCTAGCGGCGAAGGAATCTGACAGAATCCATGGAGGCAACACCGCAAGACTCTTCAACAGAGGAAACCAAGACCACAGAAGCCAGAAGGGAAGAACTTCCACCACCTGCATCCTCTCCTGCCTGACCTTCCCCAGAAACTCCTGGAAAAGAGGAAAAGGAGGGAAAGCATACAAGGGAAGAGGAGACAATGATGACAGAGGCAAGGCATCCACGCCAGACACCCCCATTTTGTCAGTCTCTAACAGAAAAACAGGAGCAGTGCATCCTCCTTGGATGCGAAGATATCCACAGCTGGATGACCGAACCTCCAGCAGATCATCTGAAAGGTCCTCTTGGCCAACCGCAGAGTGAGAGAAGATGGAAACGTATGACTGAGCACATACGCAGTCATATTTTCCAAGCCTCTGATGTGGATCCCTGATAGAGAGAGGAGATGGTTCTCCGCCCACTGAGTCAATGAACATGCCACCAGATTTAGAGACTGACTGTGTCTACTGCCCTGATGATTGATGTAAGCAACAGTCATAGTATTGGCCGAGCGGACCATGACATTGAGCTCCTCCACATGGGGCTGGAAGTAGCGCAGCACTCTCTCCAATGCAGATAGCTTCCTCCAATTGGTTTGCCTTCTCTCTTCCAATGCTGTCCAACGGGCATGTACAGAAAAGTCGTCCAATGTGGCACCTCAACCCAGAGAACTTGCATCTGTCATCAGGATCTTGGGAGGAGAAGGGTGCATAACCATCCCCTTCTGGAGGTTGGGAGTATGGGACCACCACTGAAGCTCCTGGATGTCTGTCTGAGAGATTGCTACAAGTATCTCCAAGTTGTGAATAGGAAAGGTAACACACTTGTGGAGATCCCAGAGTAATGGACGCAAATGCAACCCTGCCCAGGCAACTGTAAACTTCCATTCATTCTCACAGACTGACTGATGGCTGAGCTAGGAAATTCTGCAATAGGAGCTGAGGCCAGAGTATTGTGTTCAATGGGACAAAGACCTTACCTTGTATCAAATCAAAGAGGGCTCCTACGAATTGGATCTGACTGGAAGGCTGCAACCGACACTTCGGCAAGTGGAGAAGAAAGCCATGGTCGATGAGCATAGACATGGCCCGAAAAAAATACGGCTCCACAATCTGAATTGATGGGGCTGAATAAACCAATTTCCCAGGTAAGGAAAGAGGGATATTCCATGATGATGGAGGTGAGCTACCAGTGATGCCACCACTTGGGAGAACACTAGTTGTGAGGAGTGAAGGCCAGATGGGAGAACGCAATACTGCCAATGCTGGCCCTGTACACAAAACCTGAGATACTGCTGAGATTGGTGTGCCATCGATATGTGCAGGTCAGCGTCCATGAGATCCAGTGTCATTCTCACACACTGAGACTGACTCAATTAAATGATGTGCTGTAGCGTCTCCATCTTGGAGGAAGTTTTGGGCACATGCTTGTTCAGAAATTTCAAACTGATCACAATACGAAATCCTCCCTTCACCTTAGGTACCAAGAAAAGGATCGAATATACTCCCTTCCCCCATTAGTTAGGAGTTACCAGAACAATTGCCTTTTTCAACAGCAGAGACTGAATACCTTCCAGGAATGCTATCCGTTTGGCCATGTCCCTCAGAAGAGGTGTGGAGATGATCCCCGAAAACATTGGAAGGGTTGAGAACTCCATCTGATACCCCATTCGGATGATCTCTGGGACCAATGTGTTCATTGTCGTCTGCTGCCAAGGTGTCCGAAAGCTCTGAAGCCTGCCACCAACCTCTGGCAGTAAATCATCTCCCCCTGAGACACGGCATAATCAGATGCGCTGATTCGAGGTGTTCGACTCCAGTCTCTGCTCTTTTGGTGATTGGAACGGAAAGGCTTGCCTTGGAACGTCCGACCCTCATCAGAAAGAATTCTGCTGTCTTCGGGTTGCTTGCCAAAAGGATTTAGAAGAAAAGAAGGAACTTTTATTCTGCTGCTGGTGTTGCTTTTGGAACGATAAGGAATGTTTCCTTTCTGTATGAATTCTATCAAGTTTAACCTCTAGTTCTTTACCAAAAAGACATTGGCACATAAATTGTATTTTGAGGGCTGCAGTATGCTGTGCAGAATCCGTATTCCATCCATTTAAATACAGATTTCAGCAAGCCGCAATGGATGCCCCACATGACAAGGCAGAAGCTCGAGCAGTCAGAAGAAATTCAGACAAAACCTCTGCCTGCTTCTCTATAGATCCAGAAGTACAGGGCATTGACCGCCCTCCTGCGTGGTCTTGAACAGTTCCTTGAAATTTGTGAGAAGTGACTGAGCCACATAGGCGCCATAAATACCGGACCTTAAAGCCAGATGTGATCCAGAATATACCTTCTTAAGAGAGGTATCAACCTTTGTGTCTACAGCATCTTTTAACAAATTTTCCTCAGACATGGAAGAGCGTCCAACCAAACTCACCACCACTGAATCCACATGCACTACATCAGGCATCATGTCCTACATATTCTCCAATGGATACAGCTTTGACATAAAACGTGGGACAGAAATTTGCTCCGTGTGTTTTCATTAATTCAGGTTTACATCTGATGCAAACAGATGGATGGGCAATGAGATGCTAGAAGTTTTCTGGAATTGAGGCAACAGCATCCTTGGATGAAGAAGGTGAAGCCTCTTTCTGCGGAAACCACACACTATCTCTGACATGAAATAACATTTCAGGAAGCATGTCTCTTTGAACATATTTGCCTTTATGCTCCAATGCCACCTGTGATGAGTCGTCTGAATCCTTAGAGACATCAGAATAAATACTCTCATGGCCAGCAGCAGAGTGGGGGATGTCCTTCTTCTTCAACTAGGTAGGAGTCTCCGGTATCGATTGTTTTAATCTGGTTTCATAACCCCCAGAACGAGTCTTCTTGAAAGGGGGAGAAGGTGAAAAGGACCGACTTGAAGATAAGGAAGGAGAACAATGGCTGCTCTTCGATTAATGCTTTCCCATAATCAAAGCGATACAAAAGGGGATGATGGACGGAACGTTTGAGCCAATCAAACACTCACCCCCAGTCAAATGATCTGGGTTTAATCCATCATCATTCTTTAGCTCACTCCACCACCCCAGTTCAGACATGGCCATATGCAAATCAGTCTGACCCTGTGCCTCATGGGAACAGTCCAGCCCGAACTGCCAAGCCATGTCTTCCCTGGACCGGAAACAAGCATCCTAGGACCGGTTTCTGGCATTCCAGCCGTCATCAGCCAGGCTTGCTTGAATCCAGTGGCAAAGTGAGCAAGGGACCCACGTCTGGGCATACCTCCGCCAACTTAGGGGCGAACAAAGCGATACAAAAGGGGATGATGGACGGAACGTTTGAGCCAATCAAACACTCACCCCCAGTCAAATGATCTGGGTTTAATCCATCATCATTCTTTAGCTCACTCCACCACCCCAGTTCAGACATGGCCATATGCAAATCAGTCTGACCCTGTGCCTCATGGGAACAGTCCAGCCCGAACTGCCAAGCCATGTCTTCCCTGGACCGGAAACAAGCATCCTAGGACCGGTTTCTGGCATTCCAGCCGTCATCAGCCAGGCTTGCTTGAATCCAGTGGCAAAGTGAGCAAGGGACCCACGTCTGGGCATACCCCCGCCAACTTAGGGCGAACAAAGCGATACAAAAGGGGATGATGGACGGAACGTTTGAGCCAATCAAACACTCACCACCAGTCAAATGATCTGGGTTTAATCCATCATCATTCTTTAGCTCACTCCACCACCCCAGTTCAGACATGGCCATATGCAAATCAGTCTGACCCTGTGCCTCATGGGAACAGTCCAGCCCGAACTGCCAAGCCATGTCTTCCCTGGACCGGAAACAAGCATCCTAGGACCGGTTTCTGGCATTCCAGCCGTCATCAGCCAGGCTTGCTTGAATCCAGTGGCAAAGTGAGCAAGGGACCCACGTCTGGGCATACCCCCGCCAACTTAGGGCGAACAAGCGATACAAAGGGGATGATGGACGGAACGTTTGAGCCAATCAAACACTCACCCCAGTCAAATGATCTGGGTTTAATCCATCATCATTCTTTAGCTCACTCCACCACCCCAGTTCAGACATGGCCATATGCAAATCAGTCTGACCCTGTGCCTCATGGGAACAGTCCAGCCCGAACTGCCAAGCCATGTCTTCCCTGGACCGGAAACAAGCATCCTAGGACCGGTTTCTGGCATTCCAGCCGTCATCAGCCAGGCTTGCTTGAATCCAGTGGCAAAGTGAGCAAGGGACCCACGTCTGGGCATACCCCCGCCAACTTAGGGCGAACAAAGCGATACAAAAGGGGATGATGGACTGAACGTTTGAGCCAATCAAACACTCACCCCCAGTCAAATGATCTGGGTTTAATCCATCATCATTCTTTAGCTCACTCCACCACCCCAGTTCAGACATGGCCATATGCAAATCAGTCTGACCCTGTGCCTCATGGGAACAGTCAGCCCGAACTGCCAAGCCATGTCTTCCCTGGACCGGAAACAAGCATCCTAGGACCGGTTTCTGGCATTCCAGCCGTCATCAGCCAGGCTTGCTTGAATCCAGTGGCAAAGTGAGCAAGGGACCCACGTCTGGGCATACCCCCGCCAACTTAGGGCGAACAAGCGATACAAAAAGGGATGATGGACGGAACGTTTGAGCCAATCAAACACTCACCCCAGTCAAATGATCTGGGTTTAATCCATCATCA
Organism: Calotriton arnoldi; assembly: GCA_963921515.1. Lineage (NCBI taxonomy): Eukaryota > Metazoa > Chordata > Amphibia > Caudata > Salamandridae > Calotriton > Calotriton arnoldi. Next base: position 495,117 of record CAWUFW010008467.1, on the reverse strand, counting down.
TTCTTTAGCTCACTCCACCACCCCAGTTCAGACATGGCCATATGCAAATCAGTCTGACCCGGTGCCTCATGGGAACAGTCCAGCCCGAACTGCCAAGCCATGTCTTCCCTGGACCGGAAACAAGCATCCTAGGACCGGTTTCTGGCATTCCAGCCGTCATCAGCCAGGCTTGCTTGAATCCAGTGGCAAAGTGAGCAAGGGACCCACATCTGGGCATACCCCCGCCAACTTAGGGCGAACAAAGCGATACAAAGGGGATGATGGACGGAACGTTTGAGCCAATCAAACACTCACCCCCAGTCAAATGATCTGGGTTTAATCCATCATCATTCTTTAGCTCACTCCACCACCCCAGTTCAGACATGGCCATATGCAAATCAGTCTGACCCTGTGCCTCATGGGAACAGTCCAGCCCGAACTGCCAAGCCATGTCTTCCCTGGACCGGAAACAAGCATCCTAGGACCGGTTTCTGGCATTCCAGCCGTCATCAGCCAGGCTTGCTTGAATCCAGTGGCAAAGTGAGCAAGGGGTTTTTGTATCGCTTTGGTCGCCCTAAGTTGGCGGGGTATGCCCAGACGTGGGTCCCTTGCTCACTTTGCCACTGGATTCAAGCAAGCCTGGCTGATGACGGCTGAAATGCCAGAAACCGGTCCTAGGATGCTTGTTTCCGGTCCAGGAAAGACATGGCTTGGCAGTTCGGGCTGGACTGTTCCCATGAGGCACAGGGTCAGACTGATTTGCATATGGCCATGTCTGAACTGGGGTGGTGGAGTGAGCTAAAGAATGATGATGGATTAAACCCAGATCAGTTGACTGGGGTGAGTGTTTGATTGGCTCAAACGTTCCGTCCATCATCCCTTTGTATCGCTTGGTCACTCCTAAGTTGGCGGGGGTATGCCCAGACGTGGTCCCTTGCTCACTTTGCCACTTGATTCAAGCAAGCCTGACTGATGACAGCTGAAATGCCAGAAACCGGTCCTAGGATGCTTGTTTCCGGTCCAGGGAAGACATGGCTTGGCAGTTCGGGCTGGACTGTTCCCATGAGGCACAGGGTCAGACTGATTTGCATATGCCATGTCTGAACTGGGGTGGTGGAGTGAGCTAAAGAATGATGATGGATTAAACCCAGATCAGTTGACTGGGCGTGAGTGTTTGAATGGCTCAAACGTTCCGTCCATCATCCCCTTTGTATCGCTTGGTCGCCCTAAGTTGGCGGGGGTATGCCCAGGCGTGGGTCCCTTGCTCACTTTGCCACTGGATTCAAGCAAGCCTGGCTGATGACGGCTGAAATGCCAGAAACCGGTCCTAGGATGCTTGTTTCCGGTCCAGGGAAGACATGGCTTGCAGTTCGGGCTGGACTGTTCCCATGAGGCACAGGTCAGACTGATTTGCATATGGCCATGTCTGAACTGGGGTGGTGGAGTGAGCTAAAGAATGATGATGGATTAAACCCAGATCAGTTGACTGGGGGTGAGTGTTTGATTGGCTCAAACGCTCCGTCCATCATCCCCTTTTGTATCGCTTTGGTCGCCCTAAGTTGGCGGGGTATGCCCAGACGTGGGTCCCTTGCTCACTTTGCCACTGGATTCAAGCAAGCCTGGCTGATGACGGCTGAAATGCCAGAAACCGGTCCTAGGATGCTGGTTTCCGGTCCAGGAAGACATGGCTTGGCAGTTCGAGCTGGACTGTTCCCATGAGGCACAGGTCAGACTGATTTGCATATGGCCATGTCTGAACTGGGGTGATGGAGTGAGCTAAAGAATGATGATGGATTAAACCCAGATCAGTTGACTGGGGGTGAGTGTTTGATTGGCTCAAACGTTCCGTCCATCATCCCCTTTGTATCGCTTGGTCGCCCTAAGTTGGTGAGGTATGCCTAGACGTGGGTCCCTTGCTCACTTTGCCACTGGATTCAAGCAAGCCTGGCTGATGACGGCTGAAATGCCAGAAACCGGTCCTAGGATGCTTGTTTCGGTCCAGGAAGACATGGCTTGGCAGTTCGGGCTGGACTGTTCTATGAGGCACAGGGTCAGACTGATTTGCATATGGCCATGTCTGAAGCTGGGGTGGTGGAGTGAGCTAAGAATGATGATGGATTAAACCCAGATCAGTTGACTGGGGGTGAGTGTTTGATTGGCTCAAACGTTCCGTCCATCATCCCCTTTTGTATCGCTTCCCATAATCAAAACCACAACCTGCATGTAGTCAAACAAACATAAGAATGCCCTATTACCTGCTAAGATACACCGAAATACTCAGGATGATGGCGCCGGTAAAATCAACTTGAAACCGCTTTCATGATGACAGCGCAGTCGGTACTACTCGGGCTGAAATACGGTTGCAGCTAGTAGGGAATGGGGGTGGCAGGCGGGAAGGGGGACGGGGTTTGAAAATATTTTTTTTAAAAGCACTTACCTGTTCTGCCGGCCGCATCTCTCCTCCGCTTCTCTGCTCTTCCTTACTCCAGTACGGAAGAGGCTGCAGGAAGCACCCAGGCACACAGGCTCCCCTGAACCAATCACAATGCTGCAATAAAGCGTTGTGATTGGTCTGAGCGCTGTGGATCGGTACTCAGATCGGGTCAGGGATCCTGTGCATACTCCCTACCAGGTTGTCCATTACAGCCTGGTGGGGAACATGTAAAGTGTGTATGACTGCTTGGCCGGCCAAAATATCCGCCTAGCAGTCATGCGCACATAGTGTGCATAGTCCACTCCACCTCTCTGAGCCACCAGCCCAGCAGCAACCAAAAATAAAATTATAATAACGTTCAGTTATTACTATTTTATTTTTCCCTCTTTCACTGCTCTAAGAAGAGTGGGGCGACTCTCCTCCGCCTTAGCAGAGGAGCCGCCACTGCTGAAATAACAAAGCATGCATAAATTGTGAAGCAGAAATAATCTAACACGCATGCGCTCAAGTGTATCATACAATAGAGAGAGAAAGCGCACCATGCAGCTCGCTGGCTGATTCTTGAACAAACAAATAATCTGGGTGATTGCAAGCATCAAAAACCCAATCTCTTACTGTAAAGTCAGATTTTTAGGAAGCCAGCACTGCATCCCGAATCCAGAGACTCCCACGTCGTGGATTGGATCTTCCCAAGCCCAGCAGGGGAAGAGACTCCACCCGATGTCGATGGAGGCAAAAGCCCAGCAGATGCCTCAGCGTCCCCTGTTCACAATACCCATCGAAACAGGAAACAAAACAGGAAGCGCTCAGGTGAGGTTATGACTGATAGCCCTAGCTGGAGGGTAGAGATGACGTTAATGAAGAGTTTCCTGTTTCTGATTGGAGACAATCCTCATTAGTGATGACAGGGTCGAGGACAAGGGACGTGGTGGTAATAGAGACTTGTGTATTTTTAGTGCTATGAGGTCCCAGCCTGTGACAGAAAGCACTGTGAATATGCAAGTTAAATATCTTAAACTTGCATTACATACAGTATTACGCAGACAGCTATAAAAATGCACAAAATGTTTTAAGATAAAATGGTGATTCCAAAATATAAATTTTAGTAATACTCAGACTGTATGTAAGGTAATTGTTTTTATATAATTGTCCCTTAAAAGTAAGGGTGGGCGTAGTTCGCGAAGTAATGCTTCGCGAAGCTACGCAAAGTGCAGTTCGCGCTACGCAAGCTTCGCGTAGCACTACGCGAGACTGCGTGGCGCTACTGTTCGCAATGATTGCACAGTGCCGGATGCTTGTCCGCACTGTGCAATCATTGAAAACGGCAACTTGCACAGTGCGAGCTGTCTTTTACTGCCGCTCGAGTAGATTTTTACTCGAGCGGCAGCTTTCTCAACGCGGACTGGTAGTTTCTCATCGCGAGCGGTCGCAAGCATACGCGACCACTCGCAATGAAAACCTGACCTCCAGCGTTGAGAATCTCGCCGGGAGGTTTATTTTCCACGCTCGCGATCGGCAACTTGATGTTGCTGATCGCTGAGCAGAAAAAAGTCTCGCCGGGATGTCATTTTGCTTGCTCGCGGTCGCCAACTTGACGTTGAGGACCGCGAGCAAGCAAAAAATGACCGCGGCACTACGCTACGCTACGCTACGCGTGTTCGCACTGTGCTACGTGCAATTCGCGTTGTGCGAAGTAGCGCAAACTTCGCAAACTACGCGAGCGTAGCGTAGCACTTCGCCCAGGGTTACTTAAAAGCACGCACTTCACATCTCAGCTGGTAACACTCTTGTACTGCCATTCAAAAAGAATAAATATGTCATCACAAAGCTTCAAGTGATTCCATCAATTGAAGAAAGTACCGACTCCCGAGCACCTTTTAGATTTGTAGACTGACCAGTTGCGCACATTTGCATTTCTTTCAGGGAAGCAGGCAGCCTGGCAACAAGGCTCGTTCCTTGTTTAGCTGTCTGCCCACCTTCGGTTTCACAGCACAGGAGACGCCCTGAATGACACCTCAGCTGAAGCATTTAAACTATTGGAATTAACCGTCCCAGTTATTGTTTAGAGTTATGATAATTTCGATCCCTTGTTTGTATTTTTGATGGTTAAAAATGCATATTTGTTTTCCTTTTAGAATCACCAGCCCCTGATGAAGGGCCGAGATGGCCCGAAATGCATTGGGATTTGGGATGTTCCAGATGATGACACTATGGGGTCGATTCCAATTCGGGCCGGAAAAAGCACCGACCGACTCGGAGACGGAATTTATTCCGACCGACACGTACCTGTGGCGCCCGACACGCCAAGTACGATGCAAGGCGTGCAAAATCCGACCGACACGTACCGAACCCAAGCCGAACGACCGAGCCGCACGGAAAACAGCAATCCGGCCGGAAAAACACGCGAATCGAACCGACCGACACTCACCCGGAACAAATCCGACCGAAACGTACAAGCGAACTCCAAACCGCAAAGTACGATGCAAGGCGTGAAAACCACGACCGAGTCGTACGGAGGACAAGCCGTACGACCGACACGCATACAAAACCGAGCCGAAGTAACACAAAACACCGCGACCGACGCGTACGCAGCATAGAAAACTGCACAAACACAGCGTGAACGAAACGGAGAAGACCGTACGAGACAAATGCAGGGTCCGACTCGGTCACAAGAACGTTTCCAACATGCACAGACAGTACAAAGGAAAAATTACACAAAAAAAGGCCAAACAAGCAATTACAAAGCCAATAAATACTGGGGGGGTGGGGACAGAGAACAAAGACACACCCACAACTCCACCCATATAAAGGACACAAATCCCAACCATGATCCTTTGCAAATGCCATTCTACTGCCAGCACCCAACAGACAGCAACCACACACCCACAGCTCATCCCTCACACAAGCCACACACCATCAGCACACCAACAAATACCTACCTCACATACACCCAGCAAAACACACACTCACACACCCTCACCTGCACACCAACACACACATCACTCACCATCACCACCCATCACCATGCCCCCCAAGAAGAATCACAAGTTCCTAGATTGTGAATTGGAAGTCATGGTAGACGAGATCCTCAGGGTAGAGCCACAGCTGTTTGGCACACTGGTCCAACAGACCCCCATCTCCCAGAAAACCAAGATGTGGGAGAGGATCATCAACAGGGTGAACGCACAATCACCATGTCTGCGCACAAAGACCGACATCCAGAACAGGTGGTATGACGTGCGCAGGAGGGTACGGGACCTGCTCAAGAAAGACTACCTCCTGAGCCAATACACCGGCAGTGGCCCTCCTGCCAAGCCAGTATACCTCAGGCCCTGGGAGGAGAAGGTGCGGGCCATCCTTCCGCCAGTGAGCGTATATGGACTAGAGAACATCCCAGAGCCTGGTGAGTACACAACAAATGTACACAATATTCTGCCACAATACACACACACATCACTGTCAAGGGGAGAGTCAAACCATGCACTCATAGCAATTACACAGCAACCAGAACAGAATCATCCCAAAATGTGTATGTCAGTCAGATAAACACAACACATGCCATCTCAAAGTTACATTTAACCGTGTCATCACATGTACAAACACAACTACAACTACAGCTAGGCAGTGGCACAAATAGAACTAACAAACACATCCAGACATGTAGCCACCACTACAACACCAACACACAGTGAAGACCACTGAAAGAAAGGAATTCTGTGTATGCTGGGCAAGTCAGTGTAGCCAATAGCATCATGGGAGTCGTAGTCACACATATTGCCCCCCACAACTGTCCCATCAACACCACCATGAACCATGCGCACATCACAGGGAGTGGAAAAGGACTCACAAGATGGCTGACACTGGCTACTGCTGTGGGGAGCACAAGGCCCTGCTGGCAACTGTGCAACAACCAACAGCAGGACACCACTGACTGACATCCTGAGAGACAACTTCCACTCCCTGCAATGGAAGCACGTTCCATGGTGGGATATCTGGCTGGGTGGGAAGGAGGACTCGCAGCACTGACCATAGTCACAAGCACCTCCCCTCACACACACCCTCAACACATACTCCACATAACCCACCTGGGAGAATGCAATGCCACACATCCTAACTCAAGATCCCACAAAGAACCTCCACCCTGGGTTATGTCGTGTGAAGCACAGGGACACTCTTGGGACTTTCAGCCAAACAACTGCCAGGACAACACTCCCAGCCATCCTGTCAGCACAGGCAGCCCACCCCACAGGGAAGCAGAGTCAAAAGGAAGGAAGGATGGGCATGCTGGGAAGGGGGTGGAGGCAATAGCATGATGGGAGTCGTAGTCACAGCTCTACATCCCCCACCACATGGCCCAGCAAGCTCACACTCACGCATGCACATCCCACAGAGAGTGGAAAGGCCCATCAAAGATGTCTGACACTGTTGCTGTGTCGTGGGGATCACAAGGGCATGCTGGGAACTGCACACCAACCAACAGCAGGACACCACTGTCAGCCATCTTGCCATTGCTCTCACACCCACACACACTGAACTCCCCACAAAAGCAAGTAAGTATGGGAATGCTGGGAAGTGGGGTGGAGGCAATAGCATGATGGGAGTCATAGTCACAGACATAGCTCACCCCCACAACTGTCCCATCAACACCACCCTGAACCATGCTCACATCACAGGGAGTGGAGAAGGACTCACAAGATGGCTGACACTGGCTACTGCTGTGGGGAGCACAAGGCCCTGCTGGGAACTGTGCACCAACAAACAGCAGGACACCACTGACTGACATCCTGAGAGACAACTTCCACTCCCTGCAATGGAAGCACGTTCCATGGTGGGATATCTGGCTGGGTGGGAAGGAGGACTTGCAGCACTGACCATAGTCACAAGCACCTCCCCTCACACCCCCTCAACACAAACTCCACAGAACCCACCTGGGAGAATGCAATGCCTCACATCCTAACTCAAGATCCCACAAAGAACCACCACCCTGGGTTATGTTGTGTGAAGCACAGGGACACTCTTGGGACTTTTAGCCAAACAACTGCCAGGACAACACTCCCAGCCATCCTGTCAGCACAGCCAGCCCACCCCACAGGGAAGCAGAGTCAAAAGGAAGGAAGCATGGGCATGCTGGGAAGGGGGTGGAGGCAATAGCATGATGGGAGTAGTAGGCACAGATATTGCTCAGCCTCACAACTGGCCCATCAACACCACCCTGAACCATGCTCACATCACAGGGAGTGGATAAGGACACACAAGATGGCTGACACTGGCTACTGCTGTGGGGAGCACAAGGGCATGCTGGGAACTGCACACCAACCAACAGCAGGACACCACTGTCAGCCATCTTGCCATTGCCCTCACACCCACACTCACTGAACCCCCCACATAAGCAAGTAAGTATGGGAATGCTGGGAAGTGGGGTGGAGGCAATAGCATGATGGGAGTCATAGTCACAGACATAGCTCACCCTCACAACTGTCCCATCAACACCACCCTGAACCATGCTCACATCACCGGGAGTGGAAAAGGACTCACAAGATGGCTGACACTGGCTACTGCTGTGGGGAGCACAAGGCCCTGCTGGGAACTGTGCACCAACAAACAGCACAACACCACTGACTGACATCCTGAGAGACAACATCCACTCCCTGCAATGCAAGCACAGTCCATGGTGGGATAACTGACTGGCTGGGTGGGAAGGAGGGCCGGCTGTCAACCAAATACAACCAATGCAGACCATGTTCACACCCCAACAAATACATAGAAATGCCCAAATAATGCAGGACAATGTGCCACACCAATATCAACCCCTGACTGTGACGACTTAGGACAATGCAATGTACAGGCCCGCACCCAGAGGCACAGTCACAACTGTCAGGTGTGTCAACCATTGATGCCTGCAGAAACATAACATACATTGTGTGTGTCTCCCAAAAACAGGTGATGATGGGGACACAGCAGCAGACGCTGAGGAGTCCCAGTCCCAGGCTCAAGAGGATGCGGAGCTCACTGGTGTCGTACAGCCTCTGCCCTCCTCGGACGAAGAAGACCAACCTGGCACATCCGGTGCAAGTCTACATGCAGCACCAGCAGGACCACCAGCTGCAGCACCAGCAGGACCACCAGCTGCACCCCCTGCACCCACCCCTCCAACGACTGTCACCACAAATACCATCCCTGCCGACATGGACAGAACAAGGAGCAACACCAGCACAGGGACCCTGGACCAACGTGGGGCCATGGACACCACCACCACCACCAACCCCCAAGGTGGACCAGGGTCATCTGTGCGTGCCACTGCATGCACTGCACATGTCGGCAGGGGTGGTGGGAGGGGTGGGAGACAGAAGGTCGCTGCTTGCAGAGGTTGCTGGTGTGCATGATGACCCACAACTGGTACGCATAGCCGATGCGTACCAGTCCAGCACCGGAGATCTCAGCCAGGTAGTGGGGCTCCTCAGAGACATGAAACAGCAGCAGGCTGCCCATCATGCCCGCTTGGACTCACACATGTCCCGCGTGGAGTCCAAGTGGGACGCACTGCAAGAGATGACGGCGGTGCACAGGGACATTTTACAATGCCTCCGCCAGATGAACAGCAACCAGTCCACACCTCCCTGTGTGCCAACAACATCTGGTGCTGAACAAACTGCAACTGCCACAGGGAGGGAGGATGACTCTGGCGGAGAGTCCCCTGCACCGCAGCAGCCTGTACTTGAGGGGCCCCCCAAAGAAGAGGGGTCGTCCGAGGAGGGGCAAGTGAGAGGCCGATGGCCAAGCGCAACTCCCAGGAAGCCTGAACCTGTTCTGGATGTTCACCTTTGTGCACAGACTGTTCACCCTGTTGACGGCAACACAACTCCCACACATTGCATGGGGAGTACAAGTTGGACCAATGTCTCAGACAACTGTGGCCCCGATACTGGGGATTTTGTCTACCAGGACTTTCAATTCACCTAGGAACTTCTGATTGCAAGATATATGTACAGCACTACCCATCCTATGCACTATTCACACAAATGTATCACAATAAACACACTAATACACCATACTTGCCTCTGTTGTGATTCCAACGTGGGTGCTGTTATGGGGATGATGAACTGCAAAATTACACTGTGTATGCGAACTGCAACAGCAAGTACAACACAGGCATGTGAGTAAAGGCAACGTGACACATATGAGGGAGACACACCACCAGGGCTACACAACACATACACACCTAGGCCATCTGACTCATTGCCTACACTGATGTTGCCAGGGAAGACGGTGCAATGCACAGACACCACACCTATTCCCAGTTGTAGTCAAGTAGCCCACAGGTGCAGTAAGCAAATGGCAGTCAAATGTGTGACCACAGACAACGCACATCACAAAGTGAAGCACAGGTTTATTACACAGTTGCAACATGTCGTAACCACTACAGATGCAAGGTAATCCCACCTGGCAGCGGGCACACAGTCAACAACTGTAGAAGGAAGGAAGTCCATGGGTGTGGCGCACATCACCTGTAGGGACACAACAGCTACCACCCTGGAAGTACAATCACGTCGTCGGTGGACACAGTTGACCAAACGAATCTGAAAGTACCCTGTGAAGGACAGAAATGACACACAGTCAAAAGCAATGGAGAACAGGACAGAACAGCAAAACTCATGCACAATACATGTTACAAGATACCCACCCAGAACCAAGTTAGCATGTCAACACTGTTGGGGAGTACAGACCACCTGTAAGCACACATCGCTACACACATCCAGTCAAGTAGCCCATGGACACACTCCAACAGCACCAGAGCACCACCTACACATATCATGCCAACTCACATCATTGACATGACACCTCAGGATACTCACATTCAGCTAAAGAAGTTGGTGATGAGCTGTGTGCGGACATCACCCTCATCATCATCATCATCACTGGCATCGTGGTCCAGGCCAGGATCCTCCACAGGTGGCGGATGTTGGTCATTGTCATCCTGGATGAGAGGCAACTCCTTCCGCACTGCCAGGTTGTGGAGCATGCAGCAGACGATGATAATCTTGCACACTTTCGCAGGGGCATATGGGAGGGACCCTCCGGTCTTGTCCAGGCAGCGGAAGCGGCTCTTCAGGAGACCAAATGTCCGCTCAATCACTCTCCTGGTCCGACCATGTGCCTCATTGTAGCGCATCTGGGCTGGTGTCACAGGGTTCCTGAGGGGTGTCAGCAACCACGGCATGTTGGGGTATCCCGAGTCACCTACGGACAGACAAGTGCACATTAGCTGACTTGGAAAAGTGGGCGGAATACTACAGATCAGATCACACACAATGGCACAAAGTCAGTACACACCGACAAGCCAGGCACGCTGGTTCTGCATCTGTGCCATCATCCTGGGGATGCGACTACTCCTCATCACAAAGGCATCGTGTGCTGAACCAGGGAAACGGGCACACACGTGTGTGATGGTCATATCTGCAAGACACACCACCAGTGCATTGACCGAGTGGTAGTGCTTGCGGTTCCTGTAGGCCTGCTCCTGGGCCTGTGGTGGTACCAAAGCCACATGTGTCCCATCAATGGAGCCAATGACATGCGGCATCCTCCCCAGGGCATAGAAGTCACTCTTCACGTCAGTGAGTCGTTGCAGTCTAGGGAAATAGATGTACCGGTTCAGGAATAGCAACATTGCCACCAAAACATCGCGGAGCACACGGCTCAACATGGTCTGTGACATCCCACCAGCAGTCGCCACAGTATGTTGGAAGGTACCGGTGGCAAAGAAGTGTAGGGCTGCCATCACCTTCACCTTGGGGGTCAGCGCTGTAGGATACGGCCGGCCAGGCTGCAAATGTGGGGCCAACTGCACTGCCAAATCCTCAATCAGCTGCCTGGTGAAGCGGTACCGTCGGATGCTGTCCCGTTCCACCATCGTTGCCAGGTCTGGGAATGGTCGATGGACAGCAGGAGCCCTGCAGTGCAGAGGAGAAGAAAGCAAGATTGTCAGTCAGCCCACATATGCGGCATTGAACACACTCAATATCCCAACATACATCATTATGAGGCACAACTACATGAAGTGTGCAGTTCCGTAAGGACATGTATGGTACATACATGGCCAACATCTGTCATCACGGTTCAACAAGTGGCATCAATAAGTCCCAGGTTGGCCCATTGGATATCATGAGGCCGTGTCACAGTTCCCATCTCCTGCTGCCGTGTCACAATCACCCCCCACAGTGACATGTGAGGACAGATGTGCCCCAGGCATCACAGCTCAACGACAGGTACATTCCCAGGGACCCTGTATTGCCACATGGACACTGGCATTACATGGAGTATCATGTATACACCACAGCAAAACAACTATGACCCCCACAGGTAGTGGTCCCACTTGCCACTGCAGGACAGACATGGACGTCTGTGACACACACACGCACAACATCAAAGTCCATGCACACACAACGTGGATGTGGAGACTGTCTCCCATTGTGCACATGAAATCAGAGACATTGTAAACACTACATGCACACAGACTGTGGAGGACCATCACTATTGTGCCACTGGGACACCCTGGCTCAAACATACCGTCCCACATGGGACTCACGGGGTATGTGACATGACATACACATACACCACCGTGAAATGTGACCATGGCACATGCACAGATATGAACAGTTGCACATCACAGTGGTCATGTACACGTAACACCCAGGATCCTGTCCCCATGAACACGTGCACAGCCTGGGGGTGGCTGCCCCCAGGTGACACCCACAGGACAACATGTACACCAACATACACACAATAGGAAATGCAGCCTTACATGCCTTATCATACAGTTTGGACAGGCTGTCGTGTTGTAGGTGTGCCCCTCACTCCCTGGGAGCTATCTGTGGCTGGCATATGTCCATCTGAGACAGGCATGGTGACATATGCCAGTCACTTGTACAGGGATGCGTTGAACAGCAATGGACCGATCGGTGCACCCGGCAGGCCCATTGCATTCAATGTGTCGGGTACGCGTTGTACCCCTGTACGTGTTGATCAGCAATGGACCGATCGGTGCCCCCGGCCGGCCCATTGCATTCAATGTGTGCGGGTACGCGTTGTACCCCTGTACGCGTTGATCAGCAATGGACCGATCGGTGCCCCCGGCCGGCCCATTGCATTCAATGTGTGCGGGTACGCGTTGTACCCCTGTACGCGTTGTACTGCAATGGACCGATCGGTGCCCCGGCCGGCCCATTGCATTCAATGTGTGCGGTGCACGCGTTGTACCCCTGTACGCGTTGTACCGCAATGGACCGATCGGTGCCCCCGGCCGGCCCATTGCATTCAATGTGTGCGGGTACGCGTTGTACCCCTGTACGCGTTGATCAGCAATGGACCGATCGGTGCCCCCGGCCGGCCCATTGCATTCAATGTGTGCGGGTACGCGTTGTACCCCTGTACGCGTTGTACCGCAATGGACCGATCGGTGCCCCGGCCGGCCCATTGCATTCAATGTGTGCGGGTACGCGTTGTACCCCTGTACGCGTTGTACCGCAATGGACCGATCAGTGCGCACCCATTGACAATGGCCTAGCCTGGCAACGGACGCGTTTTCGAAATTCGAACGAGTCGGTTGCTGGAAATTCAGTTGGTCACCCACAACAATGTTGCAAAATCATGTATGTCATGAAGTTGAAGATTTGAAGGATGCTGTGGGCGTGTATTGGTGCTGCTATTCCATGGATTGGCCAGATTCAGAAGATGCAAACGACTTGGACCTATCACTTTGGACACAAGGGACAGTATCTGCCTCTCCAGCACATATATATTGCTGGCTGTTCCCCTGAGAGCTCACTTGCCTGCACTACATGCTCCAGGACGACATCTGCCACTGCACTGCTGCTGTCTCTGCCCCTCTGGACCCTGCAATGGCACGTACTGTGGAGAGAGCCCCAGCCTTCAGCCTTGAGGAGAACCAGGCCCTGCTGGACAGCCTACTTCCACAGTACAGCAAGCTGTATGGGACACCAGGGGAGCAGGTGAGTGTTCTGTGCACTGCCTTTCTGAATGTGCATTTTGTCTGACTAGCAAGGCTGAAAGTCTGCACGCCACTGGCTAGCAGGCTCACTGAGTAGTTGTCACCCCCCATAGTGTGTAGTGACATGCACTGGACAGGTATGGTGCAGTGACAGTGCATTTGAACAAGGTTTTACTTCCCATGCAATGATACCATGTAGTGACGTCTGGCAAACTGTCCATGGGCAGCGTTGCACTGCCTGTGTACATCATGTGCCCCTGTGATTGAGACATGTATATACAACTGTGTCATGCACGGATATGTTGCATGTGTAGTAATGGCCTTTTCACTTTGTCATCCTGACAGGTTAATGCCCATCGGAAGCAGGAGATCTGGAAGGACATCGTCCGGGCTGTCCGGTCCGTGGGGGTCTACAAGCGCCGGATCCGCAACTGCCAGAAGAGGTGGCAGGACCTTCGGGGCTGGACCCGGAGGATTGCACGGGTCCAGCTGAAGCTGTCGCCTCCTCGCAGGAGGGGCGGAACACGGACCCTGACCCCCACATGCTCCAGATCCTGGCGGTGGTGTTTCCAGACCTGGATGGGCAGCTGAAGGCCAGACAGCAGCAAGGAGGGGTGAGTCAAAGACTGCACTGTGAACTCTGTATTACATGCTATGTGCCCTCCTCTGGCCTGGTTAAACTGCCACAGTACAGCAGTCATGTTGTCCAGGAGCCATGTCCCTCTATTGTGCACTGCCCACTCCTCATCTGATACCCAGGTGTGGCCCTTACATTCAGGGAATTGTGTCACTTGGGACTGTGTCCTTGCAGTTTGCTTCACTAAAGGTGGGGGACAGCATCTGTTTCCCTAACTCTGTTGTGGGCATCATGGGTGGGTCCATTGTTCACACAACGCCTGTGTTCGGACATGTAATCTGCGTGTTGCTTTGATATGCGGTCCACTTGCTGAGCTGAGCCACCACATGTGCCTGGGGTATGTGGCACACACCCATGCAGCGGGTGGGAACAATGTTTGGGCCCCAGGAGTGTGCAGATTACGTGTGTCACACATACATAGCCAGCTATCCACTGTCCAGGGCTCATCCCTCATTCATGTGGGGCAGGACAGTCATGCCTACTCCAGGCCATGCAATGCACTCTGTACTCCCACTCCCGTGTATCAGCTGACACATTGTGCGCAGTGATTTGACCCCTCAGGTGTCTGCCTCTGTGTCAGTGTGCTGTGGATTTGTTGCCAGGACTGCTGGGGTGTTTCTCGGTAGGGGCTCAGCATGCCACTGGAGATGTGACCATAGGAGACGATACTTGTGTGTCACATAGGTGTTTGATCAGCTGCCCGTGCAGACTGGGGTATGCGAATGTGAAGTTCAGGCAGCTGTTCCCCATTCACAGCAGATTGTGAGGGGCTCAGGTTCAGAGGGTAGTGTCACAGGTCTCCCATATGTCCAATCGGTATGACCTGGACAGATGAGGGTTAAGATGATGTGTTGTGTGGGGGATGTACATGTGCACTTGTGCAGCTCCAGGACTTGCATTCCCCATGACCTACTATTGTGACACAGTGCAGAGTGTTGTTGTCTGGCTGCCAAGTCATACATCACTGAGACAGTGATGTATGACTTAGCAGTCATGCCTCCGCCATGGCATGTGTCTACTTATTGGTGATCCTGCAGGGGAGTGACATGTGCTACATGCACACCATTGTGGCGATGGCTATCAGGACCTGGGTGCATCATGGTGTCTGTCGCTGGTATGCATCACATGCATTTCCTATTTGACTCTGGGCGTCCCTTTCATCCGGAAACCTGTACTGACTCAGTGGCAAGAGTTGTGATGTGTGCATGTCCACATGCTACACCGTGTCCTCTGCACTGTCCAACTACTGTGTAGTTGGTGCATGTGTCCACACTGGGGTGTTGCTATCCAACAGACACCAGACAGATGGGTGCAAGGCCATGTGGGATGTGAGTGCCATGGTTGGCATCAGACTGACAATTGGCTTCTCCTGTTCAGTTAGGGCACTTTTAGCAATGTACAACTAATGATGCCAGGGCTTGCTCTGTAATGTGCTGTGCTCACAGTGGTGTGTGCGTTTGGTGCAGGTGACTGATGTCTGTCTGTTTCCCCATTGTTTGCAGATACATCCACGGCCACGGAAGGGGACAGCTCCACGGACCAGGAGGAGCCGGAGAGCCAGACTGGGTCAGCAGCCGAGGAGTGGTTGGAGGGACCCAGTGGCACGGAGGGCGAGGGGAGCCACACCGAGGAGTCCTCAGCACCATCCACCTCAGCTGAGGACCAGAGCAACTCGGAGGATGACTCCCTTATGGAGGCGGGTGTCAGCAGCCACCACACCCCAGCTAGTGTTGCTGTCCCCGCCACCACCAGCACCACCACCGCCCTCCCATCGGCTCCCATTCCCCAGGTCCGTGGAGGCTCCCATGTTCGGGAGCGTGTCTCCTTTGGGCCAGGCACCGCACCCCCTGCCCCTGTGTCCCCTGCTGCCCTGAGTGAGGAGTCTGTGTACCTCCTTCGCCAGCTCCATGTAGGGCAGACAGCCATGCTGAGTGTCCTCCATGCGCACACCGCTCTGTTGACTCAGCTGGTGTCGTTCATGGAGGGCATCTCATCGGGCATGTCTGACCTACAGAGGGGCAATAGGTCCATGGACTCCTCCCTGACGGCAGCAGTGTCCCTCCTCAGACAGTCCCTCACCCCTCCTGCCTCTGCTCCATCCACACTCCCCAGCACCTTACCCGTCCCAAGCACACACACACCGGCACAGGCACACACCAGCACACACACATCCAGCACACAGACACACACGCCACAAACAAAACGCACATGCACGCACAGTCAGGGGACTGAAACCAGACTCACAGGGGATGGGGCCCTGGAACACACACACGCATCCACGAGCACTGTGCAGTCCTCAGTTGCCTCTCCCTCCAAAGCACCCTCCCTTGCCTCACCTGCAACCCCAAAGACCCAGCGGCTCTTCCTCAGTGACCTCGGCCTCTTCCCCTCCGATCCAGCTGATACAGCATTCAGGGGGAAGAGGAAGCCCACCCACACGGAGCAGAGTGCCCCTCGCCCCCGGACACCCTCCCCCAGGTGCAGACAGACTGAGGCCCCCACCCGCAAGTCCCCCGGAGTCGTAAGAGCAAGACCCCGCCGCCGCCCTGCAGCTCAGGCACCAGGTCTCCTTCCTCCATCCCTCAGGCCCCCACTCCACAGGTGCCCCCACCACACCCTGCCCCAGGTTCCCCCACCCACAGATATACCATCCCCAAGAGGATCCGGCCTTCTCCCCCTGCCACTTGCTCTCCCGGCACCACACCCCCGCTGCGCTTGTCTGTGCCACTGATGTGGTGAGGGTGTCCTCCCCCTCTGTCCAGCCCACCTTGCCTGTTCCCCATTCTCCTCCCCTGGTGGTAGGCACTGCAGTGGAGTCCACTACCACCCTGTCTGACATGGGCACTGCAGTGGCGGACCTGTCCACTCCATCTGCAGGGTCCACTGCAGTCGTGCCGGCACCCACAACATCTGAGTCATGCCCCCCAGTTGTGCCGGCACACACCATGTCAGACACCTCCACTGCAGTTGTCAGTGGCTCTCCAGCACCCACCACCCCTTCCCTGCTTCCTCCTGGTGAGCCCTGATCCTGTCCCTGCGGTGCCTGGCCTGCCCCCGGTTGCCCCTCCTAGTGGATTGTCCCTGGTTTTGTGCAGGCATGCGTAGGGTGACATCTGCCACTGTCACCCTGTTTGGACTTTGACAATGGACTGGCCATTGGCCTTTGTGTTTTTCTGGACTTTCAGTTTTCATTACACACATATGCTGAATAAAGCAACTTTCTGTTCTCTAGTGCTTATGCTTCTGATGTACATGTTGTTGATTATGCTAACCATGCCCTTGCTGCAATGATGGTGATATTTGGTCTCATGATAATGAAGTGTTACTGTGCAGGAACCCATGTGGTCCAGGGGGAATGTGTCCTATCCTGTGGTGTATCCATGTCATCCATAGCAGCATCTGAGGGTGTCATGTGTTCAGTATTTGGCAATGGGATTTCCTACTTACATTAGCTATTTCACATCTGTGGCTTCCACCCCTGCACATCTGTTGTGCCTGCCATTGTTCAATTCGTCTACTTCCCTGACCGTGTGGCCATCTCCACTGGACATGCAGGTTTGGGCATCAATGGGGAAGGACTCATCTGTGTTGTCAGTGCAACATTGCTATACAAGTGTGTTGGATCTGTGCTGATGATTTCGTTGGCACTTCCATGACCAGGCTGATGTGACGGGAGCCCTCATTTGGTGCTAATTGTTGATTGTGTGACCAAGTGCTCAGCTGACATGATGGGGCCCTACTGAGGCAACATATGGCACAGCTTTCCTCACACAGGAGTGGAGTCCCCTCATGGCAGTGTGTACTCCTGTGACATTGCCTGCGCCCAAGGTGTGTGTTGTATGTGCATGTCTGTGTGTTCACTTCCGTTTAGCTGTGCATGCTGTGATCCCTAGTGTTGTACCTGTTTGTGATGCTTGCTGAGTTGACCTATGTTCCCCCAAAGTCTTCTCCCTGGGTTCTCTGTGATGTGGGTGCATGGCACATTACTGGTCATCAGGGTGTCACCCATAGGTGTGTTTGCTGTCAGGGCTGAGTTTGTGTGCAGACGCAGATGGGTCACAGTCAGGTTTCCCCTTGGCACTTGTTGTTTGCCCCTGTCATGTGATTTCCAGTTTGTGTTATCTTTCAGTGATTGTGACACGTTGTGTGTGTGACTGCTGGCACTCCTCAGGGTCCGGGCTGCAATGTTGGTTGTTGTCTATGTGTGTTCTTTGTGGGTGACCTTGGCTTCTTCATTGGTGTGTGACTGTGGCTGGGATCCCATTGGTTGGTGTGGTATTGCCGTCATGTCCATGTACAGCGTAGTGTGCAGTGTGTCAGACATTCAGGAGTCTTGTTGAGTGGCCATGTGTGATGTGTTTCTGCACCTTGGTTCCCACCCACCACCCTGGAATAGTCATGGGTGCATGTGCAATGTCACCAGTGCATGTGTGCTTCACTGCTGCACATTGTTGGAGGTCGAGGGGTGTGGTGTTGAGTGTGTGCAGATGAGAGTTGTTGCCCGGCTAGGCCCCTGCCTCCATGTTGGCCTTGGCTTACTGGCCATGCTGACTGATTTGTGCTTGTGTAGGTGTGATGGTAGTTTGTTGCTCAGGACACATGACTGTGGTTCACAGTGTGAACGACATTTAGCTTTGTCATCACAGTGGGATTGTAATGCAGCCCAGGGTCACCACATTGTGGGGGCCCTGGGGGTAGTGCTGTGGTGTGTCTGTGTCTTGCTGTGTCAGTTGCTGTTCCTACGTGCCTGTGTGACATGTGTGATTTGTGCTCCCTCTCATCTGACAATGCCTGCTTGCCCACATAGGGGATTTGGATCCATGAGTTACCTTTGTGTGGCACTGTATGCACATCTGTATGATTGGTATTCAGGTCTCCTCATGTGTTGTGTGGTTGCCTGGGGACACTGGCACCCCCCCTCACCTGTTGTGTATGATGTGCAGTGTGGGTCTGCCTGTTTGTGTTTGTGCATCTGCACCACTGCATTGGCATATCTTGGGTGTGCCATTGGCTGTATGTAGTTTGGTGGGATTCCCCTGCTGTCCCTGGGATTCCTAGGTCATCGGTCAGCACAATGATCATGGTTTGTGTGTCCCATTGCTGCCATGGTATGGTATCTGTTCACCTCACATCTACAGTCTCCACAGGGTATCTGCATTTGTGTGCCCATTGGTGCAAATATGTGGGTCTGCATTCTGATAGTCACTTCTGTCATTGTGTCATTGATGAATGTTGACAGTGTCAGCCCCCATGGGTGTTGTTTGTCTGCACATGGCCAAAGGTATGTCTTATTTGCACTGCAGTATTTGGCTCCCCCAATTTATGTTGCAATGGGACACATGCACTACTTTGCCACTGATGTGTTTTATGTTCTGTGACCAGGAATCATCCATGCAGTTTGGCAGTTGCAGCTCTTTCTTTGTCAACACTTACATTTTGGTCACTGTGATGATGGGGTTTGGACCCCATTGCCACAATGTTCAAAATGTGCTTCAGCTATGGACCCCACACTTACATTTTGGTCACTGTGATGATGGGGGTTTGGACCCCATTGCCACACTGTTCAAAATGTGCTTCAGCTATGGACCCCACACTTACATTTTGGTCACTGTGATGATGGGGGTTTGGACCCCATTGCCACAATGTTCAAAATGTGCTTCAGCTATGGACCCCACACTTACATTTTGGTCACTGTGATGATGGGGGTTTGGACCCCATTGCCACACTGTTCAAAATGTGCTTCAGCTATGGACCCCACACTTACCTTTTGGTCACTGTGGTGATGGGGCGTTAGACCCCATTGCCACAATGTTCAAAATGTGCTTCAGCTATGGACCCCACACTTACCTTTTGGTCACTGTGGTGATGGGGCGTTAGACCCCATTGCCACAATGTTCAAAATGTGCTTCAGCTATGGACCCCACACTTACATTTTGGTCACTGTGGTGATGGGGCGTTAGACCCCATTGCCACAATGTTCAAAATGTGCTTCAGCTATGGACCCCACACTTACATTTTGGTCACTGTGGTGATGGGGGTTAGACCCCATTGCCACAATGTTCAAAATGTACTTCAACTATGGACCCCACACTTACCTTTTGGTCACTGTGATGATGGGGGTTTGGACCCCATTGCCACAATGGTCATGGCCTGCTTGCATTGTGGGGGCCACACACACATATGTGTGGCACATGTGATAGGGGGTCACATTGTATGTTCAAAGTCATGTTCAGTGTTGTAGGCATTTGACACAGTCTACACACGCTTGTCATGGTGTTGGGGGGATGTCTTTTTCTTGCATTCCCTAGGTTGTGGTGTGCTGGTTGTGTCATGCATTGTCCATCCTATGAGTGGGGGTGGTGTTGGTGGTAGGCATCCAGCCCCCCATGGGTAGAGGTGGTAGTAGTGACAGGCATCCAGCCCCCCTGGGTAAGGGTGGTAGTAGTGGTAGGCATCCAGCCCCCCCTGGGTGAGGGTGGTAGTGGTGGTAGGCATCTGGCACCCCCCTGGCTAAGGGTGGTAGTAGTGGTAGGCATCCAGCCCCCCCTGGGTAAGGGTGGTAGTGGTGGTAGGCATCTGGCACCCCCCTGGCTAAGGGTGGTAGTAGTGGTAGGCATCCAGCCCCCCCTGGGTAAGGGTGGTAGTAGTGGTAGGCATCTGGCACCCCCTGGGTAAGGGTGGTAGTAGTGGTAGGCATCTGGCACCCCCCTGGGTAAGGGTGGTAGTAGTGGTAGGCATCCAGCCCCCCCTTGGTAAGGGTGGTAGTAGTGGTAGGCATCCAGCCCCCCTGGCTAAGGGTGGTAGTAGTGGTAGGCATCTGGCACCCCCATGGCTAAGGGTGGTAGTGGTGGTGGGCATCTGGCACCCCTGGCTAAGGGTGGTAGTAGTGGTAGGCATCTGGCACCCCTGGGTAAGGGTGGTAGTAGTGGTAGGCATCTGGCACCCCCTGGGTAAGGGTGGTAGTAGTGGTAGGCATCCAGCCCCCCTGGCTAAGGGTGGTAGTAGTGGTAGGCATCCAGCCCCCCGGCTAAGGGTGGTAGTAGTGGTAGGCATCTGGCACCCCCATGGCTAAGGGTGGTAGTGGTGGTGGGCATCTGGCACCCCCCTGGCTAAGGGTGGTAGTAGTGGTAGGCATCCAGCCCCCCTGGGTAAGGGTGGTAGTAGTGGTAGGCATCTGGCACCCCCTGGGTAAGGGTGGTAGTAGTGGTAGGCATCTGGCACCCCCCTGGGTAAGGGTGGTAGTAGTGGTAGGCATCCAGCCCCCCCTGGGTAAGGGTGGTAGTAGTGGTAGGCATCCAGCCCCCCATGGGTAGAGGTGGTAGTAGTGACAGGCATCCAGCCCCCCTGGGTAAGGGTGGTAGTACTGGTAGGCATTCAGCCCCCCCTGGGTGAGGGTGGTAGTGGTGGTAGGCATCTAGCACCCCCCTGGCTAAGGGTGGTAGTAGTGGTAGGCATCCAGCCCCCCCTGGGTAAGGGTGGTAGTGGTGGTAGGCATCTGGCACCCCCTGGCTAAGGGTGGTAGTAGTGGTAGGCATCCAGCCCCCTGGGTAAGGGTGGTAGTAGTGGTAGGCATCTGGCACCCCCTGGGTAAGGGTGGTAGTAGTGGTAGGCATCTGGCACCCCCCTGGGTAAGGGTGGTAGTAGTGGTAGGCATCCAGCCCCCCCTGGGTAAGGGTGGTAGTAGTGGTATGCATCCAGCCCACCCTGGGTGAGGGTGGTAGTGGTGGTAGGCATCTGGCACCCCCCTGGGTAAGGGTGGTAGTAGTGGTAGGCATCCAGCCCCCCCTGGGTAAGGGTGGTAGTGGTGGTAGGCATCTGGCACCCCCTGGCTAAGGGTGGTAGTAGTGGTAGGCATCCAGCCCCCCTGGGTAAGGGTGGTAGTGGTGGTAGGCATCTGGCACCCCCTGGCTAAGGGTGGTAGTAGTGGTAGGCATCCAGCCCCCTGGGTAAGGGTGGTAGTAGTGGTAGGCATCTGGCACCCCCTGGGTAAGGGTGGTAGTGGTGGTAGGCATCTGGCACCCCCCTGGGTAAGGGTGGTAGTAGTGGTAGGCATCCAGCCCCCCCTGGGTAAGGGTGGTAGTAGTGGTAGGCATCCAGCCCCCCCTGGTTAAGGGTGGTAGTAGTGGTAGGCATCTGGCACCCCCATGGCTAAGGGTGGTAGTGGTGGTGGGCATCTGGCACCCCCCTGGCTAAGGGTGGTAGTGGTGGTTGGCATCCAGCCCCCCTGGCTTAGGGTGGTAGTAGTGGTAGGCATCTGGCACCCCCCTGGCTAAGGGTGGTAGTGGTGGTTGGCATCCGGCCCCCCCTGGGTAGGGGTGGTGGTGCGCATTCAGGCCCCTGTGTGCATATGTGGCATTGGTGATGGGCATCCCGCCCCTATGGTGCTGCTGTTGCTGGTGTCAGTAAATTCTGCATCCCTCTGTGTGTGATGTGTGTGTGTACGTGTTGTATGTGTTTTGTGGTTGGTGTCTGACTTACCTTCTGCGCCGTACGCGTCCGTGCCTGTTCCGGTAGTAAATGTAGAATATTGGTATGATCGGGACGAAGGGATTCATGGTTGGTTCGTGTCGTTCGTCTTTCTCGTTGCTCGCGTCGTCCTCGTCGCTTCGCGTCATCCTCGTCGCTGGCGTGTTCGCCTCGTAGCCGTGGATCGTGTTGTGGCGCGAATCGGAGCTTATGTGCGCCTCTCCCGGATGCTTTGACGTGCCGTGCGTAGCGACGGGTTCGGCGCGTACGGAAAGCGCATCGTACTTGTTCAGCCGGACGGAGCTGCATTTTCCCTTCCATGCGACTCGATTCAGCGTTTCCGGATTCGCCTCGGTCGGAGAACAGGACCTGGATTGGGTGAGTACGACTCGGCCGGATTCTGTGCTGTTGTGCGCATCGTACTTACTCGTTCGGTCTGCTGTACGGATCGGTCGGGAAACATGCATTTGCATGGCTTTTTTCCCGACCGAATGGTATTGGGTGCGCCTCCGACCGAGATCGGAATCGGCCCCTATGTAATGTCACCTGAATATGACGTCAGTAGAAAAAATAAGGAAACAATCAGACTCGCTGGAGACATATGAGTTTTTATTTATTCATTATTCTTCCAAGAATTATAAATTGTGGTTCAAGAATCCTCCCTCCAAATTCGCACGAACATTTCCGGTGAAACATGGATTAAATGCTCCTATTGAGGATCTTTTGGAGTACCGGGAGGGGGCACTGTTCCCAGACAGGGAGAGCGCTTCATGTTTATGTCTTCTCACACCCAGGATCAGGAGGTGATGTCCTCCTGCACACACTGAGCTCAAACAAGCATTAGGCGAACATTTGTAAGCAATAGGAGTGCAGTGCCATTTATTATGACTTATAAATGTTCTCATTTAGCTCTAGTTGGTGAGGAGACTTTAACCCAGATGTATATTTTCTATGCGGCACTACATGGTGTAGGTTGCTTCTGTGAAGAACAGACATAGATTAGGGATTTAAAATATAGTTGGTAGAAATCAGTGAAACCAGAAACTCGCAGTTGTAGTATTAATGGGGCTCTTTAGGAACAGAATGGACAGCCACTGGTGCATTTGGGCATGGATGGGTCCAGATAGACAAGCTTTAGGAGGGCCTGTTGTCCACACCTGCAGAGTGTTAGCTTCTAACAGCTGTGCAAAGCACCTCACAGCATATGAGAGAACAGCACCAGTCACTGATCAACTTAAGGCAGACCAGCAAAACTGAGCAAAACGAAACCAAAAAATGAAAATAATATATAGCAGGTCATCGCCCTCAAAATCTTCCTAACAGACCACTCCCTGATCCAAGCCATCTCAAAGCCCACTCACTCCAAAGGAGCTACACTTGACTGGATCATCTCTAAAGAGAAAATGATTGAATCTATCTCGATCACCCCTTGTGATTGGTCAGACCATCACATTATTACTTTCCAAATCTCCTCCACCAAAAAGAAAACGTACTCACGGTAACTCAAAACCAAACACTGGATAAGAGACACGAAAAACCTCAACTGGAACAACCTAGCTTCCCACTGTGAGAATGCTCTCACTCCTCCCAATAACATGTCTGACATCAATGACCTCACTGCTCAATACAACTCCACGATGACAAAAGTCTTTGACCAAGTAGCCCCACCAAAACTCAAAAGGATACCGAATAAAGACAAAAACCCATGGTTCAACGGAGCCCTGAATGAAGAGAGGCGCAAACTCAGACTAAATGAACGGAAATGGAGACAACATCCCTCCCCCCTCCAACTCAAACTACTTAGGAAATCTAGAAACTCCTATAACAAAAGCATTCTACAGTCAAAAAAAGACTTCATCAGATCAGAACTAGACAATGCCAAAAACAGACCGAAGAAACTCTTTGAAATGCTAAAACAACAATCTAACAAATTGGCCAAAACCACACTTTTGACTTCGACATCACAGCTTAGCAGTGAAGAATTTTCCTCATTCTTCACAGCAAAAACCAACACCCTCGAACTCGAGTTAAGGACGGCAGCAACTATCTCAACCACCCCAAAAAACACACAAGCTGAAAATCCTAAACAACTCGATCTACCTCTGCCCAAGAATAACTCTCACTGGTCTACCTTCAAACTGTACGATCCCAGTGACATCACAAAAACATTAACAACTATCAAACCCAACAACCACTTCAATGACCCTGTCCCCTCAACCTGCCTCCCCCATATCTACCATATCATCACCCCTCTCTGGACTAAAATCATCAATGCCTCACTAGCGCAAGGTCACATCCCAGATTGCCTACAAAACTGGTCAAGTCACCCCTATCCTAAAAAAACCGACAGCAAACACCTCCGACCATAACAATTTCCGACCTGTAACTAACATTCCCATGCTTGCCAAGGTCTTGGAAAAATGTGTTCAGCAACAACTGAACCAACACATCTCGAATTTCAAACTACTAAACGACTGCCAATCGGGTTTCAGACCCGGCCACAGCACAGAAACAGCCATTCTGCACATCGTAGACAACGCCCTCCTCGCTCTTGACCGTAATAAAACCTGCCTACTAGTCCTGCTCGACCGGTCAATCACGACAAAATACTAAGATTGGAAATGAGGATTGGTTTATCAGGCACAGTCCTTCAATAGTTCAAATCTTTTTTGGAAAACAGAACACAATCATTCATGGTAAACAAAAATCTCTCCCCCTCTTCACCCAACCTTCTAGGAGTACCACAAGGCTCAACCTCTATCCCCCACACTATTCAACCTCTATGTCGAACCTCTAACCGATCTATTACAGCAGGCGAATATCTCATACCACATGTACGCGGACGACACTCAACTGTACATCAAGATCTCCTCCATGGAAGAAATAAAAATGATGAATCAAGCTCTTAAAAAGACCGTCCAATGGCTAACGACCAACTTCCTCATGCTAAACTCACAAAAAAATGGAATTTCTCTTAATCTCACCCCCTAAAAACTCTCTGGAGATAAAAGAATGGACCAAGATAATCACTGCTCTGAATTGCACGCCGACTCTGGTGGACTCCACCAAATCGCTTGGAATTACACTGGATAAGAACCTTAACATGCAAACACACATCAACCTGTTGGCTAAAAATGCCCGCTTTCACCTCAGTTATCCCAGAAAAATGAAACCATTCATTGAGAACCACGACCTCAAAACGGCAGTGCAGGCCTTGGTCATCTCGAGGTTGGAGTACAGATGTACCACCCTTGCCGGGCTTCCCAAAATCTCAACAGCCCCTCTAAAAGCCTGTCTCAATGCAGCAGCACGACTCCTAACAGGATCTAGAAAATTCGACCACATCTCGCCACACCTGAAGGCACTCAACTGTCTTCCCTATGAAGCTAGAATCCACCTAAAGATGGCTTGCACTACCCATAAAGCCCTACACCACAATACCCCACAGTACCTATCCCAAAAACTTACCTTATCTGGAGGAAACAGATATTAAAGGAGCTCCGACAATCTACTCCTGAAACCCTCTCGTTTCAGCAAGAAAAAAACTTCTGACAGAGCCTTCGCCGGAGCGGCACCAAGAATATGGAACTCGCTACCGCCGTACATCAGAAAAATCTCTTCCACACCACTATTCAAAAGGGAAGCAAAATCTTTCCTGGTGTGCAAATTCCTCCCCTAACTCGGCACATTCCTCACCATATGGGATCTCACCTCCACACCAGCTCTCACTGAATTGCATGGAACTGAACCAGTCTACGACTCCAAATTTGCCCCTCCACACCTCTTAATGACATTGTCGCCCCGTTGTCTTACACATGCCCGAACTTGTTATACTACTCAGAACAAATTGTCTCCCTTTTTAGGTCTCGCCTACGCAGCGCGAATGCGCTGCATAGGAGAGACCTTTAGTAATCGATTTGCTTTTTGGCCCAAAAAGGTGCACGCGTTGCATTGCTTTCAATGGCAACGCGTGCACGTTTGGCGATTCCCTTGCGGGAGTGAGCTTTGAAACCATCTGTTTGTAATCAACAGATGGTTCCTGCTCGCTCCCGCAAGGGAAACAGGCGTAGGCCCCCTCCTCTCTCCCCTCCCCCTGCTGCCTCCTCCTCTCCTCATTACCGATGGCCTTTTATTGTTCGGAAAACGTTTCATTGTTAGTCCGAAAGCGCTTTAATGAGCACCCCCACCTAAACGCCAGACCATATAATGCTAAGCACGTGGGTGAAGAGTGTTTTGCCCAGAATACCGGAAGGCCGATCTTCCCGCTAGCCCTGAACCTGGTTTGTTAAGCATGACATTGGGCCGCTCCAGCCATTATGCCACGTACCTTGCTGCTTAAACTGTAAGTATACCTAGTACAGCTCTCACTGTGCTGCATATTTTTGTGGTGTGTGCAACCTGTGACTGCTTGGAGGAGGAGAACTGACTGCATTATTGCGGACCCTGACCTAACTGCCGGGCTCCTCTCCTCGTAAGATGACCCCCAACGAGCGGTGCAGCCAATAGCCAAAGTAGGCTCTCCTGCGGCCCAACATTACCCCTCCTCCTCCCCCCACCCCATGTAGCACTGCCAGGTGCCAGGCACCACACGTACAATCTTCCTTGCTCCCTGTGCGTGAACGGGGAGGGGAGGGAGGAGCCTCCTTTCCACTAATCACGGCGCAATCAGCCTCCTGTAAACTTCTTGTTGCCGCACTGCCAGACACTCACATCTATGCACACTCCGCCGGCCGCGTGTGCCCACGAGCGCGCCACCCACTGGGGCATATCTACAAGGGCTTTATCTCCGTTTTTCTGGCTTTAAAAGCCAGAAAAACGGAGGTAAAACTATCGCCCTATCAACAAGAGGGTGCTAACATGCATAATCGCATGTTAGCACCCTTTCCAACGCTCCCCTTTGCATCTCTAATGAGATGCAAAGTGGGCATCACTGGCGTACCCGGATGGACTGCCTTGAAAATATCGCTGATGTTCACATCGCGATATTAACAAGGCAGCCCATAGGATTACAGCAGAGCGTTAGATTTTGGCGAAAGCGGCCGTTTCGCCAAAATCTAACGTCTGCTAAATCCTGACTTACCTATGTCAGACATAGGGGATGGATTATGCTGATACGACCACAGGGTCGTATCAGCAAGGATATCGCCGTTTGCAGGGAACATCGCTGGAAAACCAGCGATGTTCCCTACAAACGGCGATAACCTCCGCTATCTCTGGAATTCTTATCGCCCTGGGGAAACGGCGTTGTTAATAACGCGCTACCAGAGCGATAAATACCAGAGATAGCCTGCGTTAGGGAATTCGAAGCTCAGCACGGCCAGCGATAATTATCGCTGGCCGTTGATAATATGCCCCACTGTTCGTTCCACACCGCCGGACTGGTGCCTCTATCCCCGGCGTGCCGCCCTTGTGTGTTAATCAGTCCTGCTCACTAGTAGCCGGTATCCGAAGGCAGCGTACTTTAGTATAGGGCACACAGTTTCGGAACTACACGTACAAAGATCAGATTAACTGCCCGTTCTCCACGCCCACCAGTACCTTTAACGTTGGACAGATGTAACAAAAAACTACTGTAAATTTTTATTTTTTCCAATAAGAATTTCGTGCAGGGAGTGTTGCAAAGTAACAATAACAGAAAAAGTAATACAGAGGGCAGGGTTTTAAGTACAATGAAAAATGTGTGTGTTAGGGTTCTTTGAAGAGCCGTGGCCGAAAAGCGTGTCTTTTACAAGTAGCTGTAAAATATGAACTAAAAACACGTTTGATACAGCATATCACCTCACTGGTGTTTGGGTGCCTCTGTGTTTTCGTTAATCCTTCAAATATATGGCACACATGGAAATCATGCCACTGTTGGCTTTACCAATGCTTGTTAGCACTGAATTGTGTTCAATATCGTGGTCTTCCCCTTCATTTCCTTCTGCTAGTCTCTCTCAGTTTGTCACCTACGCCCTTTTTTGTCCACCCCAGTGGTGTAAAACAAACAGATGCGCCCCCAGACCCCGCAGAATGTGATGGGACCCCAGAGGTTTCCTCATCTCACCGAAATCAATTGGCCTTGGGCTGAATGAGGGCCCTGAAAGGCTGGGGGCTTACTCCATGGCACCCCACCCCATCCGCAAGGGCTTGTGTTATGCTACTGTTCCACAAATCTTTTCCTGCATTTCTTCTATCTGCACGGCTCATCCTTCACCTCTTCCTCTATCACAGTATTTCCGCTCACTTCTCTGGATATACTTTCTTTTATCTCCTCCACTTCACCATCCTCTCTCATTCCTTCTCACACATATCCACAAAAGCTGCAGTCTTTTCCTTTGGCCCTGTCAATATTTCGAGAGCTGTTTTCCTCCTTCATACACTTTTGGACAGAATCTTAATTACCACTACCCTGTGCTCTCTGCAGAGAGGCCAAGGACTGGATGGACATGTTGTCTGAACATCATTATGACACAGCAACGGGCAGTGTGAGATACACACGCTGCCTTCTGCCTCAACTCCAGAACACTGAATCCTCTGAATCGTGCCCTGCCATGAACACACAGCCACACACTGAACTCTCCCTGACACAGAGAGGTGACTCAGTTTGCAGTACATGCTTCACTAGACTCACGTTGCATGAGAAACAAAACTATAGACACACCTGGGCGTACTTACTCCTAGAATGTAGGGAAAAATATACCAAGCAACATGTTAAATATCTGATGAGTAGCAGGAACCGTAACACTGGCTTTGATCACCTTAACAGTTCTTGAACATGTTTTCAAGACAGTGCTGAAAAGGGGACTTGTTGAATAACTGAGCACTACAAACTGAACTAAGGGGTAATCTGCACATGAACTTTGATAAATGCCCAAGAGATATGCTAAACCCCAGGGATAACCTTGGCTAGAATTACCAAAGGGAGGGACACCCAGGAGAAGGGGCAAAGTGGGGCCAGAATCCAAGGCACACTAGCCCAAATGCATGTTTCTAATTGTATCTGTGACCTGCTCTGTGCAGTATTATGTTTTAAGAGTGTAGATTCAAGTACTTTTGTTTATTAAGATAAAGCACTAGGTTGGCCAATCAGTAATTGAGTTGCCCAGGTCATTTTTGAATTATTATCTTGATAAGCCTACACTATCCCTCTGAAGAGACTACTTGCCATTGCTACCACTGAGAGTCAAGTGCCGAAGGGGTTGTAACATGGCCCAGTTTTGCTGAGCCATACTAGGACTGACCCCAGGACATCAGAGACAGACAACCTCAGACCCCACAGCTGAGGCCCAGTAGCCCCTGCTAGCCCTGTGGCCTGAACAGGGTCTGAAAACCTGTTTCCAAGTTCAAACAAGCATTGGCATAGCCAATAGGTCTCGCCTTTGGGACATTATAAGTGTTTAGCCATGCAACAGTTGATGTTGCACCAAGGATATTGTGCTGCATAATTAAATACTTATAAGGTCCCAAAGACGAGACCTATTGGCTATGCCAATGCTTGTTGTGTCTGCTGCCTGCCAAACGTTTTTACAAATATTTTGATACCTTGTCTGCTCTGTCTGTGCAACATGTTTCTACAATTACCATGTTTCTTTGTAAAGCGCTCTGATACCCTTTCCTGGGTCTTGTTCGCGCTATAGAAAACTCTAAAAATAAAATAAAATAAATATGAGGTCAGGCAAAACCAAGTTCAAGAAAGAAAATGCCAAAAAAGCAAATCAGCTAAAATAAAAATTTGACCGCAAGGTCCAGGCATCCCTTGGGGCTGGATGGTCAGGGACAAGAAAAGAAGCAGATGTCAAAATGAAACCAGATCTTGTTCACAATTTAGATTAGCAGCAAATCCCAAGCGTTAGAAGAGAGCCCATATAACGCCTGCTATTAAGCACCAGCAGCCAAAGATGGAGGAGCCACAGTTTATGCCTCAACCCACAATGAAACGTCATCATCCTGTTTTTAGGTCCGGCCAAAAAATGGCTTCAGGTGTATTGCAAGCTGTAAGAAAAAACATAAATAAAAAATACATAGATACATACTTACACAGAAAGGCTTTGGGCCAGCCCTCTTCATCCATTGATCTGTTCAACTGTCATTCATATTTTTCTTCTGCACACCACAATATACAGCATAGGGCAGTGGTTCAGCCTACTTCAGCCATTGGCTCGTTTGCACTGGGAGGGAACCTTTGATTCTTGTATGTTTAAACTATGTCTTCAGGTTACATTAATTGAAAGGCAATAGTATATCTTCTTTGCTCCGTTAGGATCACATTTTTCTGTGATTGTGGTAAAACTAAAAGGGTTTCTGTACATGTACACCTGCTTACTAGGAAATACTTGTGCTCTTATATTAAAATCTTACTCAATGGTTAGTTATCATTAATTTGAAATTTGTATTGCAAATTCTCTTATTTGAATTTTTGTGGCATGTGCTTACTGTAAAAAAAATGAACCATTGCACAGGCTTGCAAATACAGATCTATTGCCTTTGCTAATGCTTCTCTAAAATTGGTAGAGTGCTTAGTAACACAGCGTGTAACATTGCTGCACAGATGAGAATCAACACAAAATTCAAATAAAGGTTACTGGCAAGACAAATTACATCAGGATAGCCAGAATTAATAAAGGAACACTGTGTCAGAAAAGCAATTGGTTCAGCAGCAGGATCTGGACATTGCCTCGATTCTGTTTTCATGCAAACATACATTTTGTGGCTGGTCATGCTGGAGACTGTATATCGGGTGTGACTTGACAACAAGATGATACATATCTTGCAGCCTTTTTAGTTGAATTTCGAAGTTCTCTTAGGATGTTGCTATTTTCGTTAGATTTTATTTTCAAATCGCTTCAGAAAGTAACATATGTTCATCTGATACTATCTCAGCTTATAGAGTGTAGATGAAATTCCTCACAGCTTATATTTTTCTGTTGTCAGTCTGGGTCCACAGAAAGGTCTGCCTGGGTTTGCACATGTTTGTGTGGAGTTGTTTCGCTCTCCAATTTGTGTGCAAGAAGCCTTTACCTAATAATTGTGCGTGCCAGCCAACTGTACAAAGGCTGAGAATATCAGTCAATCTGTTTGTTTTGTAAATACAAAAAAGAGACAATGAGCCAGATGTACGACCCGTTTTTGCATGCGCAAACGGGTTTGCGAACCCGTTTGCGCATGCAAAAACATATTGGGCCATGCACATAGCCTATTTAGTGAGTCGCAATTTTTTGGCGACTCGCTAAATAGGTTTTGCGACTCGCTATTTGGAAGGGGCGTTCCCTTCCAAATAGCTGGTCTCAAAACAATGTACTAATATTTTGCAACTGCAAAACACTCGCAATTACCACCTACTTCAAGTAGGTGGTAATGCATTTGCAATTGGGAAGGGGTCCCCAGAGGACCACTTCCCCTCTGCAAATGCATGCAAAATATTTTTTAAGGGCAGGCAGTGGTCCCAGGGACCACTGCCTGCCCTTAAAAAATGAAACGAAAACGTTTCATTTAAAAAAAAAAATGCATCCCGTTTTCCTTGAAGGAAAACGGGCTGCATTTATAAAAAAAAAAAAAGCTGCTTTATTAAAAAGCAGTCCCAGACATGGTGGTCTCCTGAGCCCAGCTGGCCACCATCCCTGGGAAGGCTGGCATTCACAATGCGCTGGCAAATTGCGAGAGGCTCATTAATATTAATGAGCCTCGCAATTTGCGACCCCATTGGGAATCGCTAAACAGTGTAAACACACTGTTGTACATTTCATTTAGCACCTCGCAATTTGCGACTCGCAATGAGTCGCAAATTGCGAGGCGCTAAATGAAAGGGTCGTACATCTGACCCAATAACTGTAAAGGACCACTGCAGCAGGTGTCTTAACCTCGAGGGGTATTTTAAAATGCAGCATATTTGAGACCAGTTAAGTTAACCAAACCAGATTTATAATCTCATCTGTCCAAATTCCCAATTACTGTGGGACACATTTTAAAAATAAAAATAATGTGAATGTTGCATATCACTCTTGGCTTCTCATTACTCTGCCACTTATGTCTCCTGCAACCTTTATTTAGCCTTCCTTTTACCTATAATTTATGGGATACTGGATTCAGGTGTAACCACTCATTTGCTAATGGTTCCTGGAATGCACAGCCTGATTCTCTTTGAGACTGTGTTTAATCCCTTTTATCTGCTCTCAGTGTGCTGTCTGGGAGCACTCTCTGTCGAGGCTGCAGAACTCCCATAAGTGGCCATGCCATTTCTTTAAGACAAATAGTCCCACAGATGCACCGCCTCATTACGCGAATCCTGCCTCAGTTCAAGCAATCTTGTTGATAATTTTATACACAATTCCTTTTATCGCTTCCCCATTTTGTTAATTGTCACAACATGGTATATGTTTCATTTACTGATCAAGGCCTTTAAGGCCTACTTTCATTTCATTAACAGCACAATTTGCGAAATGTCCCTGAATGTATACTTTGTTTTATGGCCCCAATGCATTTCAGAAAGTTGTCCTTCATCAGGGGGTGGTTAGACCTCCAATTAAATTCCAAAACTCAGTGGTGTAACTGAAAATCAGAAACAATGAGTAATCAGAAAAGGAAAAAGAAAAACACATGCACTTATTTACAAACAGACATGGACCATTAATTAATTAATGCACAACGCAAATTGTCATACCTGACTATAAAACAAGACTGGTCTCCATAGCATGTAACTCTGTGGTATAAACTAGCTGAAAGAAATCTTATATATTCATGAAAAAGCCAGGAGCACACATAATTTAGTGTTCACTAAAGTACACTGTAGTGTAAAAATGGCACCAGATAGATCATAGAACAACATAAGACCTTATATGGTGAATGGTTGATCTTAAAGGTGCATTCACCCTAAGAGTATCAGCCTAGCTGAGTCAAAGCTTGATACAAAGCTGATGAAGTGTCAATGTCATTTAAAAACCAGTGATGTGGAGGTAAAACACTCACATAAAAGGTGATTCAAGTATGAAAAACCTCATTTATCTGAACGCATCAGCATCCGAATTCTTGAAGTAAAACACTGCTTATGTGATGTCAAAGGTCTCAGGTAGAAATATATAGGTCTGTTACAAACGTGCAATTGTAATATTAAACCGTAAGGGGCTGAGTTGTTGTGACGCATCAATCCAGTTCAATGTAGTTGTTACTTCTATAGATTTGGTGAATGTCTAGACTCCACAGGAGCGTGGGATGTAAAGCAAGTCACCCCTTATGATTAGCATCAACTATGGAACAGGTTAAGGAGTGTTGATTGGGAGCCCCTATATATGTATGTCTTTTTTTAATGATATTTTTGGAAAAACATTGTAGCATCTTCCCCAGCCTTGGAGTATGCAAATAGATTACGCCACACATGCGAGCTGTGGTTGAGTATATCTTTATTCTCCAACATTCTTTCACATACTGCACTTATGTCATACTTCCAGAACCACACCCTAACACCTCCCCCCCATATCACGTAGTTCCTGTTCAGAGTCCGCCCAGAACAACAAGGGTCCTAGTGCATATAGCATCAATATGCTACATCTCCCCTTTGTTAAATAAAAAGTAGAAGGCTTCATTTGAAATCACATCTCCTCAATCAGTCTATGAGGAGCTCACACTTGTCTGCCGGCTCGGGTGATCCGAGGTGATCGAGGTTCATCCCTATCAGGCAACGGAGGCACAGGCTCAGGCTCGAGAGCCAGATCTGCAGACCTGGTCGCCTCCGATGTAGTTTTAGGAGCTGGCGAGTGTCGAGTTAGGTGTTTAAAATATGACCTTCTCGAGTGATGGATTTCCCAGGACGATGTGCTGACACCTTGTGTCGTGTGCACGCCACCACCTGTAAAGGATCAATGGCGAAAGGGGTGTCTGCCTTTCGTTTCTGTCTCTGCTGTACCAGTCTCTTTTGTCAAAGACTGTTTCCTGGGCATGGCAGCGCTGATCAGCATACGCTTTCATTTTACTCTTATGAGTAGCGTCGGTGGTACAAAGTTTGTCAGCATTCATTGATCAATCTGTTGTCCATTGAGGTAGTTTTATTCTGATGGCTCTCCCAAACAACAAAGTAGCTGGGCTCTCACCCGTTGTGGAGTGAGGAGTTGATCGATAGGCCCAGAGGGCCTGGCATATAGCTTGGTTCAAGTCGATTCCTTCCATGGACGCTCGCTGAATTATCCTCTTAAGGGTGTCCATAAATCTTTCGACTACACCATTGGCTTGGGGCCAGAGGGGTGTACTCCTTTGATGTTTGATGTTGAGTCATACAAGAAACTATTTGAACTCTTTGCTGTTGAACGGCGGGTCATTATCGGATTTGAGCATCTGGGGGATGCACCAAGTTGCAAAGATGTCATCAAGCCTTTCTATGACTTTATCATGAGTTGTCGAGTGTCACACCACCCACCTGGAGTACTTGTCCACGGAGACGATGCTGTACCTCTACTCACTCCAGGGAGAGCGCCTGATCAAGGAATGGTACCTCAAATCAAGCGATGCCCCAGAAGGGAAGGGGGGTAGGATAAAATAAGAAAGAAAGAGACTTGTGTCTTCTGGTTCTGCTACGAATCTTCTAGAGTGCCTGTTTAACCAGCTCTTTAAGCCCCTGGACAATGTCTTCTGAGCAGTGTTAATGGATTGCGCTAAAAATAATGAACAATGAGTGTATTATTAAAACATATCAACCTTCATGCGTGCATATTACACATTTGATTACATATATCAGTTTGTTCACTTACATGTAGTCTGTTCTATTACAGCATAGAATATCATGATAACCAATTCCTTGTATAAATATTCCGGAGTCTCCCTTGGAGAGTTCTCAGTGATTCATGAGATTGCACAATATCACCATACAAAAATCAGCACAAGTTTTACATAAGAAGCAGTCTGCTCAACACACTTTGAAGTCTTTATGCTGTCACAAGCACGTTCTGTTTCAATGCGCACAACAATGTGTCTCCATGCACAAGTCTTTTTGTAACAATGTGTGCTCCGGTGTGCCTTTATGCAACAGTCTATAGCCTTTCTAGGCTGGGAGCAATGCAGGTAAATGCGCCCACTAAGAATGTGCCATGCGCCAGTCTCTATGCTTTCAGATTCATTTTCTCGTGGTCCAATGTCCAATGTCCAACTCCATTCTTTGAAGTAGTGCACTAACCTCGAGTCTTGTACTTAACCGTGTTTTTTCTTGTCTTTCTTGCAGGTGTCCTGATGCGCTGTTAAGACGATTTGGGAGCGGGACTTGAATAAGACAAGCGCCTCTCTGATGGGCGATGGTCTCATGATCTCACAGGAGTCTCAGGTAAGTTGGGAGCATTGGGTGGTCTCCCTGATGCCAAGCAAGGGTCCTCCAGGAGAGTGGGAGCAAGGAGAGGCCGTCTCTCTCCATAGGGTGCAACGATAAGCACCACCTCATGGTCCAGGTGTGGTATTTATTGCGGCGCCTGAACTGTGACAAAATCAGAGAGCCTGGCATGTGTCTCCGAAGTCTTGCGGGACTTCGGGAGGAAAGAGGCACCGATGGTTATCCAGACATGAGGCATAACGGCCTCTGAGCACCTGGAAGAACACGAGGCACAAACGGTTTGGGAAACATGTGCACACCAACATATTTAACAATTGTACAGGCCCGGGGGATATTATACATTGAGAATCATAGGAGCCAGCCCCGGGGGATCCAACAATATAAACAGTAAGGCTCAATATAGCCAGAGTATCAGCTAGCTTACGGGCCACGGGGGAGATCAGAGAGATCATCAGCAAAAAGGGTCACAGGGATAGCCACATCATTCTGTAAACAGTAATCCAATGCACATATGATGAAGGGCACCTCATGGGAACCCGCGGTCATGACATCGAAGTCAGTGTTTCCACCAAAGGAAACTGTAAATATTCATTTATGACTACCATGAGCTTCTGTCCAGCTCCTAATGATCCGAAGAAGTCAACTGAAGCTCTCTCTCAGGCATGGCCAGGAAGGTCAGACATGGTCACTGGGTGCTGCTCCACCTTACGGGACAGGAAATTGTAAATGTGACATGCTTTCAATTCATTTTCTACTCGCTCAGCTAGTCGAGAGAACCACACTCTGTCTCTCAATGCTCTCTTGGAGTCTACAATTCCACTGTGTCCTTCATGGGCCAATGCGATGACCCATTGCCTTAGGCTCTCAGGTATGACGATACTCAAGCCTCTCAGTATTATGCCTTCTTGGTGACTGCTAACTCATCCTTTACGTTTTTGAACTTTTGGAATTCAATATCATCGGCCAGAGGCTGTGTGCATCGTCTCCATGGTTGTGTCTCAATGAGTTCTTTGACAATAGTCATGTCTTTGTCTGTGTAAGTGGCAGCAATGATTTGGTCCAGACAGAGCCGCTGGTGTGCTGGACCACACAATAAAATTTAAATATTTTTTAGCCATCCTGGATGTTGCACTAGGACAATGTAGCGGTGCTAGTGAAACGTAATTTGCTGGGTTCTGATCATTCCCAGATTTGTGTACAATCTCATTGTCGTTCTCTTGCAGCCTCAACCCCCACCTTTCAATGCAAGGGGGCATCTTAGCCTTCGGGTTTTCATAAATAGTGAGTAATGCCTGGTGGTCCGTGATAACAGTAAATCGTTTTCCATAGAGGAATACATAAAAATGTTTGCACGCGCACACCACCGCCAAACTCTCCTTCTCCGGCTGAGAGTAAGCACATTCTGTTTCAGACAGGCTTCAACTGGCATAGGCCACAATGTTCCTCTGAGCATTTGG
The DNA here is from genome assembly GCA_963921515.1 of Calotriton arnoldi. NCBI lineage: Eukaryota > Metazoa > Chordata > Amphibia > Caudata > Salamandridae > Calotriton > Calotriton arnoldi. Next base: position 457,854 of record CAWUFW010008467.1, on the reverse strand, counting down.
ATGGCTGTTGTGTTGAGCAGGGATTACCCCTAGCCCCATCGGGCTTTCATCTACCTTGACTTTAGTGTGTAGTTTGGGGTCGAAGTAGGCATTTCAGTTGCATTCTCAATTGCATGTTTTATTTCTTTGAAACTCTCAACGCATTCAGAAGACCACCAAAAAGGAACATTCCACTTTGTCAAGTCTCTCAATAGGGCAATCACTGTGGCAAAATTGCGAATGCATCTTGAGCAATAACTGGCTATGCCAAGAAAGGATCACAGCATGGTAACATCTTGTGGGGGGAGGGGGGGTGGGGGGCAAGTGAATGACAGTGCTTGCACCTTGTCTGGATCTGGAGTCCTTCCCCCACCCAAAATATGTGCCCAAATACTCAAGTTTGGTTTTGTGAAGTTCACATTTCGCTGCATGGAAAGTGAGACCTGCATCACCAAGTAACTGGCACACTTGAGTAAGGGCTTTTTCGTATTCTTTCTGGGTCTCTCGAAGACCAATATGTCGTCACTGTATTTGAAAGCATGTGTAACATGTTGGATTACTCTGTGTATAACATATTGAAATATCTCAGCAGCTGAGAATACTCCGAAACTCAGTCTCTTGTATCTGAACAAACAAACATGAGTGGAGAAAGTGGTTATATACCTGCAGTTCTGTTCTAGCTCGAGTTGGTGGTACCCTTTGTTTTGGTCAAGACGGGAAAAGACTTTATCCCTATTCAGTTGCATGATCATGTCTGCTATATGAGGACCAGGGTGTGTCTCCCTTTCAATGGCTCTGTTTGACTGGCGCATGTCAGCACAAATGTGCATCGCTCCACTACTGTCCCTTTTTGGTACAAATATTATGGGCGAAACCCATGGCGTGGGGCCTCTGGAACTTTCAATGATGTCATGTTTCAAAAGTGTTTCCAACTCTTTCTCTAAAGCTTCTTGCAAATGAAAAGTGAGTCTACGGTGCGGCTGGGAAACAGGACGAACATCTTCATTGATATAAAGCTGTACTTTAATTTTCTTGAGTTTTCCCAAGCCATGGAACTACAACAGGAATTGGCTTGTGAAATCAGGCTGAGAGCAGAGGTTGTAGCTGAGGCATATTAAACCCTTATCAGTGGTTGTGGCAAAACTGAGCAAACATGCACTAGATGAGGTTTCTTGCCAAGCATAAATTGTGGCTCGTACTGACATTGTTTAGAGTTGTGTTGCCGTTGTGAATGACCCTTGGCTTTGTAACGGTTTTGAAGTTGCCCAGGTGTATAGCTTCATGTCTGAAGGAGTGAGGCGTGGTACAGGTGAGAGGCTGGTAAACTTTTCCACATATCATGATATAAATCAACACCCCACTGTCAATGATGAAGGTTATGGGGTGACCGTTCACCTTCAAGCATTTCTGGGACAGTGTCGGAAAGAAGTTCAGCACTTTGCGAGTTTTTTAACTTCAGTTGTCTTCACAGGCAGCTAACCCCACATGTGCACGCTGTCTTTTGGTAGACATCATCAGCACACACCAATCTTCTTTGCTGGTAATCAATAGCAATGTTGAAGAACCGTTGTACGACGAACTTCATGGCAATTGATTTTGCTTGGTCTCTACTTGTCGTAGCTGATATTGCTTTTTGATTTTGTGGTCATGGCGAGAGTGCTTCTGGTACGTTCTTGCATCCATCTTTTCTTTCTGTCATGCTACACTTGATTTTTCCTTGGTCCTTGGCCCGACAAACAGTTATGAAGTGGTTCTCTTTCCCACAACCTTTAGATTTATCCTAGGGCTGGACTTTTGCCTTCATGGTGAAAGGAAAATCCACATCGGAAGCATAGTTTTGTTTTCTTTGACAATGTCGACTTATGTGCATCAGTTTTGTGCTTGCTTTTCATGGTCAACACTGATTCATTGTGCTCTGCCCCTGCTTCTATGTCAGCATCTTGTTGTTCTACTCAATCCTTTGCTCTCGCAGCCATCAGCATTTTCTCTAAACTGAGTGTCTCTCTCAGCATGAGCTTTCTAAAAGAATCTGAAAGGGAGTCATCTATGACTCTGAGGCGCATGACTTCTTCATCGGTAAAGTCACAGAATTTGCAATGTTTAAAAAGTTCCCCAGTCTTTCAACAAACTCATCCATTGTTTTATCAGTCTGTTGTCGTGCTTTGCTGAAGATATACCTTCCATAACCAACATTCGGTATTGGATTGAACTTGGCTTCGAGTGCTTCTTTCGGTATGATGATGCATCAGACTGTGAAAATTTCTTTAGCGCTTCTTTCACTCCATCACCTGCAAGGTTTTTTAAATATTCAGTGACTTTCTTATCATCTTCTTCCTCTAGCACATCTAAGAAGTCATCGAATCTTTCAATCCGCGCAATCCACCTGGCACCAATGTTCAGTTTCTTTGATGTGTCGAATGGCAGTAGTGGCTTCAAGAACACGGATGTATTGTATTCTCGCTCCCTTCCGCCGCCATTGTGTTAGCACGTGTCTTTGAAGGGTGGCACTGCACGGGATGACTCAGCAACATCTACAAGCAGCTGCCTCTTGCAGGAATATGGGTTGCAGTATACTTCAATTTCCAATGTCGGTGAGTACGTTCTCTTTGATTTCTGTTGTTGTATTTTTTTGGCGCTATAGTTAATTTTTCTCACGTTGTCTGAATAATCACTCTATGTTTAGGGTACTGCACACAGACAGCATCTCTGCTAACAACCGCACATTGTTGGTGGGCATTTTCAAAATACACTCCTCTGCAGGGCCTTTGATTGCTTCTGCAGCAGCGTATGGGCTGGAGAAGAGCTTTGACTCCACGTGTACCAGTCGCAGGCTGCTTGCATCGATTCTGAGCACATGGGGAGCACCCAAGAAGATTGCCATACCATTGCAAACTCTAAGGAGGAGCAGTCTTGTTTTCCACAGGCATGTATCCCATACTTGTCGCCATTTGTAACGTCTTCCCCAACCCTGGAGTATACAAATAGATTGAGCCACAGACGGGAGCTGCAGTTGAGTATATCTTTATTCACCAACATTCATTCACACACTGCACTTACATCATACTTCCCAGAACCACACCATAACATCTCCCCCGCATATCACGCAGTACCTGTTTAGAGTTCGCCTAGAACCACAAGGGTCCTAGTGTGTATAGCATCAGTATGCTACAAACATGAGGCTGGCAAGACATCTAAAGTTGTCTTAACGCCAGACCTAACAATCATTTGCAATGCAATAGGTCTCACATTTGCAAGAGTTGGAGCTACTGGTGTTGTAAATGACAATGTCTTTTACCTATGTGTTTTGGTTCGAAGTGTAGTGGACGTATGTGGTGTGGAGTGTAATTATGTGGGTTGTATTGGAATTGTTAGTTGTGGAATTATGTGTGGTGGAATTGTGTGGTGTGGAGTGGATTTGAGTAGTGGAATTATGTGGCATGGTGAATAGATAGGGGTGGGAGCTGCACAGAATAGATAGATAGGAAGATAGAGAGGGATACGTAGTTTGTGCAAGAAGTGGTATTTGAAGTTGTGATAGAGGAGCTGAAAGAGTGTATGAGAAAAAGAGAAAGAAGAGGAGAGCAGTCCACAGACGCATAAAGAGGGTGCGCCTGTGTGCGCAGAAGACACCCCAAGACGAGGAGGAGAGGGTGGGTTTGAGGGACAGAAAGTTTGAAAATGCTGGGGAAAGAAACTGCGCTTGAAGATCTGAAGTCAACCGCATGAGAAAGTATGAGAGAGAGAGAGATAGAGGGACAAGTAGAAGGAGCACCCAGAGGGGGGAGGCGAGAGGTGGACCAGTGCACAGCACGAGGATGTACAGGAAGGTAGCATGTGTGAGCAGGCAGTATAGAGAGAAGACAGGACATGTGAAGGAGGGATGTCGGGGGGCAGTGGTATTGTGAGATGAGAGGGGGTAGTGTGAGTTTGAGGGAGATATGAGAGGGGCAGTGGGTGTGTAGTGGAGAGATGACAGGGTTGGTGTAAGTGTAAGGGAAAGATGTGTTGGATTGGAATTGTTTGTTGTGGCATTGTGTGGTGTGGTGTGAAGTTGTGTAGTGGAAATGTGTGGCAGGGGGTTCTGTGGAATTATGTGGATAGTAATTAAATTGTATGAAATGTATTGGAATTATGTAGAGTGAGAATATGTGTTCTGGAGTTAATTATGCAAAAATGGTATTGTGTGTTGTGGAGTGGCATGTTTGGAAGTTGATTTATGTGGTGTGCTGTTAAATTTTGTGACATGTTGTGGAAATGTGTGGTGTGTATTGGAGGTATGAGGTGTGTTTGGGAATTGTGTTGTGTATTTAAAATATGTGGTTTGGTGTGGAATTATGTGGTGTGTATTGGAAATGTGCAGAGTTGAATTGTGTGGGGTGGAACTTTATGGCGTCCAGCGAATTTTTGCTTATTGGAATCATGTGTCATGGTGTGAAGTGCATTTATGTGAATTGATTGTATGTGGCATAGAGTGCATTTGTGTGGTGTGTATTCACGTTGTACTGAGTAGAGTGTAATTATGTGTAGTATAATTATGTGGTGCTGAGTGGTATAATATGGAGTGTAATTATGTTGTCTGGTGCAGAATTGGGTGGCATTGAATAGTGTGGTGTTGTGTGTAATTAAGTGGTATGGTTTGTAGTGTTATTATGTAGCATAGCGTGGAGTAGTATTAAATGGTGTGGAATTATGTGGCATTTTGCGAGGTTTAATTTTTTGTTGGAGAGTAATTATATGTTTTGGAATTGAGTGGATATATGTGCAGTGTAAATATGTTGCGTGAAATGTAGGTTGGAATGTAATTATGTGTTGTGGAATTATGTGGAGTTGAATTGTGTTGTGTGGAATATAATTATATGTTTTGGAGTGGAGTGGAATTATGTACCAGAGTGGTATTATGTGAATTGGAATTTTGTGGCATGGAGCGGAGTTGAATTATGTGTAGTTGTTTTATTGGTTTGTAATTATGTGGCATGGAGTGGAATGATGTGGATTTTCGTGGAGTGGCATTGTGTAGCATGGAGTGGCATGAAGTGGAGTGGAATTAGGTGGCATGATGTTGAATTATATTGTATGTATTGCAATTATGTGGGTTGCAGTGGAATTGTTTGTTGTGGAATTGCGTGGTGTTCGAGTGCAGTTATATGTAGGTGAATTATGTGGCATGGTGTGCAGTGGAATTATGTAGATATCGCAATGAGGACAGATAACTTAAATCACAAATTATAAATTAAATATGGAAGGACATAAAGAGAGCATATTGAATCAACAAATATAATGTTGATACTCTAGCAGCTTGGGTGATTAATGAGGCTCATGGTCTGCCAAGGCACCCTTGGCCATAGCAGCTAAATCTTGTGAAGTAGAGACCACTACAGAATACAGTCAGTAACAGAATGCCCCAGTTACCAAATGCCACAAATGTATCAAAATAATTCCCATAGAAGGGCACCAGTACAAGTGTGCCTTGCTTGCGAGATACATTCACAGCAAACTGGTAATTATGAAACATGTCCCTCAAAATCAAGACGGAGCTCAAGTGACTCTTTCAACGACAGCACTTTTAAGTAAGAGTTGCCACTCTGGAAATCAAAAGCTACAATCGAGGATGCTTCATGACCGTCTGAATTCTGCTGTAAATAAAGTGGCACAGAGGGTCAATGTGTCTGCTGCAAAAAATGCAAATGACAGATATGTATTTTATATAACCCTGGGCGTAAAATCCCTCCACTCGCTGAGTTTGTGAATTTTTGGCAACTCTGCGTTCCGTGTAGAACGTGGAGTTACCAAAAACTCCACGCTCCGCAACGGAGCGGAGTTTTTGGTGTTCGAGTGCTCAAAATGTTTTTCCGCGTGCATGTGAGTGACTTACTAGGATGCCTGCGTTCGCTGACGGGATTTCCCATCCGTTCCCGAGTGCCACGAGATTTGGTAGCCAGCTGCATAGTCCCGAGGGAGTGTGCGATCGCGAATATGTCATTCGGGCGCGCCATCGGACTTCAGGCGGACGTTTTGTGAAGAACGCGATCCCGAACATGCAGAATTTGCAATCTGGAGAAGAATCTCTCTCTGGCAGCATCAAAACCTTCTCGAAATGATGATTTGGATTAAAATAATTCCTCATATTGACATTTGCCTGTACTTTTTGTGCAAGGAGTCCTTTTTCTTTTTTTGAAGAGGAAGGAAGTGCCCCAGAGTCTCCAACTTCCTGTTCCTGTCCAGCAGGCTCCTCCCAGTGCTTTGTCCATCTCCTGTTCACTTTTCATTTGGATTTGGAGCTGGAAGGATCACTCTTTGTGTCTGCTGCACCCTATATCATTGAATTTGAGGACTTTTGGATTTGAGATTTCACAAGTAAGTTGGAAAATTGGTGTTGTTTGTTTGATTGGGGCATTGCAGCTACATTGTTTTGTACTTTTCATCGTTTTTTAAAGTGTATTGTGGTGGGTGGCCTGTAGTTTCAGTAGGGGCCTAGTTGTTTTTGTATGTAATTTTTCTTCTAGTTTTCTCTTATAAAGAAAACATGTTGCAAAGTTCACTACATTTTCTCCAACTTTTGAAATCAATTTGCAATATTTATTTAATTCACTAGCCCAGTAGTCTGCCAATAGGCCTTTCAGTCAGTAGGCCCAGAGATACTCATGGGTGCATGAAACAACTGTTTCTGTGATGTCTGTTGAATTTAAACATTATTTAGGGCATGGATGGCATTGGATTGAAATGCAAAATGCTTTTTTTGGTATTTCACTTTTTTTATGTGTGTTAAATAAATGCCTTTGTTGGATGTGTGAGATTTTACTTGCAAACCTTTTTTTGCCCTTTGGATTTTCGTTTTTGGCATTGTTGCATTAAAGCTGTGTTGTTTAGCATGCCTCCTTCCTTTGTCTGGCCAGTGTGTGAGTGTGTTTGTAATAGTGGGCCAGCATTTGCTTTGGCTGAGCCTCCCCGTGTGTTCAGGGGCCATTTTGTAAAGTCAGTAACAGAATGCCCCAGTTACCAAATGCCACAAATGTATCAAAATAATTCCCATAGAAGGGCACCAGTACAAGTGTGCCTTGCTTGCGAGATACATTCACAGCAAACTGGTAATTATGAAACATGTCCCTCAAAATCAAGACGGAGCTCAAGTGACTCTTTCAACGACAGCACTTTTAAGTAAGAGTTGCCACTCTGGAAATCAAAAGCTACAATCGAGGATGCTTCATGACCGTCTGAATTCTGCTGTAAATAAAGTGGCACAGAGGGTCAATGTGTCTGCTGCAAAAAAATGCAAATGACAGATATGTATTTTATATAACCCTGGGCGTAAAATCCCCTCCACTCGCTGAGTTTGTGAATTTTTGGCAACTCTGCGTTCCGTGTAGAACGTGGAGTTACCAAAAACTCCACGCTCCGCAACGGAGCGGAGTTTTTTGGTGTTCGAGTGCTCAAAATGTTTTTCCGCGTGCATGTGAGTGACTTACTAGGATGCCTGCGTTCGCTGACGGGATTTCCCATCCGTTCCCGAGTGCCACTAGATTTGGTAGCCAGTTGCACAGTCCCGAGGGAGTGTGCGATCGCGAATATGTCATTCGGGCGCGCCATCGGACTTCAGGCGGACGTTTTGTGAAGAACGCGATCCCGAACATGCAGAATTTGCAATCTGGAGAAGAATCTCTCTCTGGCAGCATCAAAACCTTCTCGAAATGATGATTTGGATTAAAATAATTCCTCATATTGACATTTGCCTGTACTTTTTTGTGCAAGGAGTCCTTTTTCTTTTTTTTGAAGAGGAAGGAAGTGCCCCAGAGTCTCCAACTTCCTGTTCCTGTCCAGCAGGCTCCTCCCAGTGCTTTGTCCATCTCCTGTTCACTTTTCATTTGGATTTGGAGCTGGAAGGATCACTCTTTGTGTCTGCTGCACCCTATATCATTGAATTTGAGGACTTTTGGATTTGAGATTTCACAAGTAAGTTGGAAAATTGGTGTTGTTTGTTTGATTGGGGCATTGCAGCTACATTGTTTTGTACTTTTCATCGTTTTTTAAAGTGTATTGTGGTGGGTGGCCTGTAGTTTCAGTAGGGGCCTAGTTGTTTTTGTATGTAATTTTTCTTCTAGTTTTCTCTTATAAAGAAAACATGTTGCAAAGTTCACTACATTTTCTCCAACTTTTGAAATCAATTTGCAATATTTATTTAATTCACTAGCCCAGTAGTCTGCCAATAGGCCTTTCAGTCAGTAGGCCCAGAGATACTCATGGGTGCATGAAACAACTGTTTCTGTGATGTCTGTTGAATTTAAACATTATTTAGGGCATGGATGGCATTGGATTGAAATGCAAAATGCTTTTTTTTTGGTATTTCACTTTTTTTATGTGTGTTAAATAAATGCCTTTGTTGGATGTGTGAGATTTTACTTGCAAACCTTTTTTTGCCCTTTGGATTTTCGTTTTTGGCATTGTTGCATTAAAGCTGTGTTGTTTAGCATGCCTCCTTCCTTTGTCTGGCCAGTGTGTGAGTGTGTTTGTAATAGTGGGCCAGCATTTGCTTTGGCTGAGCCTCCCCGTGTGTTCAGGGGCCATTTTGTAAAGTCTGTGTCCATATAGGCCTGCTTGAGTTCATTGTTTTCCAGGCCTCCTGCTTGTTGTTGTTGTGAGTGACCATGTGGCTGGTGGCCATTTTGTGGTGGTGGTAGTGCTTTTGTCATAGACCTGCATGTCTTCTTTCCTATGTTCCTCTTGGCTTATTGCTTCTTGTTGTGGCCTGCCTGGCCATGTGGCTGGCAGCCATTTTGTGAAGGCATCCAGTGTGCTTTTGCCATAGGCCTGCATTGTCTGTCTTCCCTTTCTTATTGTTGTGGCCTGCCTGGCCATGTGGTTGGCGGACATTTTGTGAAGGCAACCAGTGTGCTTTTGCCATAGGCCTGCATTGTCTGTCTTCACTTTCTTTTTGTTTGTTGTGGCCTGCCTGGCCATGTGGCTGGCGGCCATTTTGTGAAGGCAGCCAATATGCTTTTGCCACAGGCCTGCTTTGTCTGTCTTCCCTTTCTTGTTGTTGTGGCCTGGCCATGTGGCTGGCGGCCATTTTGTGAAGCGGCAGCCAGTGTGCTTCTGCATTGGGCCTGCAAGCCTTCTTTGTGGTGGACATGCCTTCTTGCAGGTTGTTGTTTTGTATGCAATTTTTTTCTTCTTTTATCCAGCACAAAATGCAGCACAGTTCACTACATTTTCTAATAAATTTGCAATTTCATTGATTTGAATTGATTGATTCATTATGTGGCCTATTCTGCCAATGGGTTTTATAACCAATAGGCCCAGCGATACTCATGGGTGCATGAAACAACTGTTTCTGTGGCGTCTGTTGAATGTAAACATCATTTAGGCATGGATGGCATTGGATTGAAATGCAAAATGTGTTTTTTGGGGGTTTTCACTTTTTTCATGTGTGTTAAATAAATGCCTTTGATTTGTGTGGGGTGGTTTGATTACACCATACCTGAAGTAGCACTGCAGGAAGATGATGAAGGCGACTTAGGTCATGGAAGTATGTTAGATGACCTACTTCTGGGTGAACCACCAGAGTTTGAGGATAAGCTCTACTTCCCTGATAACTAGGCTTTCGACTTGTTACTTTCTTTCTTGCTTATTTACTTTTATTATTTGTGTGTGTCTCTGTCTTTCTGGTTCGAATCACAACAAATCCATTACCACCGTCTTACTCTTTTATTGCCGGATTGGAGTTGCAACTGTGTGCAGTCAGTGATAAGTAAGTCCACTCCTCCGAGTCCTACTCCAGTCCACTCCTCACTCACCCTAAATCCATTTCCCTCAAGTCAGACATTGGATGGAGAAATAGTACAAAAAATGTACAAAAAATGTGTGCCTGCCTCGTCGAGACTCGAGTCCCTCCAAAGAACCTGACTAGTAATTATAGCTATCCTCCTTTCAGAGCCGAGACGGACTGCCCCTTAAGAACAGGTAAATGATGGCATGCATTGGACACTCACTCTGAGTGATTGGTGTTTGTGTTGTTGTTGTGCATGAAGTGTACTAGTATAATCTACACACAAAAAAGTGACTCAAGTCAATGTTTCCCTTCTTGTTGTTTAATAAGAAAATTGTACTGCTGCAGGCCGATCCATTGCATTTTTAATTCTGGAATCTGGACTCACTCGGTACACTAGAGAGTTGGACACCATGATGACCATACTATACTCGCAGTCAGTCGGATCGGAGATGATTGATGGAATAACTTGGGGCGTTTCATGAAGTGGCCTAAAAGGTAAACCAGTCAACAACAACCCCACCAGACCTACATGTCTCTGTAGTGGTGGAGGCGAGTGTAGTGGTATGACTGACAGCAGTGCATTGATTTAATTTGGAAAATTATATGTTGCTGTATATGTGTGCATTGATCAGTGCTGTCTGGCTCAAAATCTAAGCTAAGTGGAGGTTCGGTGGGCGCCGTGGGCCTGCCTCTGTCCTGTTGTTGTTGTAGGTTAATGCTGGAAACAGAGTAGACATGATTTAGTCATGCCGCCTCTGAAAGTGTTCTTGTTGCACTCTTCCTTAATTTATGCATTTTAACTTTACTTTTCTCCTTGATTTTTCAATATCCCTTTTGTTTTTCCATCTACACTTACAGGCCGGCCTTTACCCTGTGCTATACTGGGAAAAACAACTCACACTTACCTTACCAATCCGCATCCGCCAGGCAGGCAGTGGCACCCAAGATTGACGGGGCCGATTCACAGAACTAATCTGAGACAAAATCCTAAACTTACTACTTTTGGTATTCACAGAAGGCACTTACGATTTTTGGCATTCACAGAATGCACTTACGACTACTAACTTTACGTCCGCAATCGGCCTGGAATTTCCGCACTCGGGCCGGAATTTCCACACCCGGAGCGGAAATCCCGCATTTGTGCCGGGATTTCTGCTCCCGGGCCGATATTTCCGCTTCCGGGCCGGAATACCCGCACTCTGGCCGTTGATCATTTTCCTCAAGGGTAAACACCTGTCCAAGTGCCTACCATCCCCCACCATGCATCAGCTGACACACTGCAGCCAATCCCAGCCCTGCAGCATGTATAAATGCAGAGCAGACACACACAAACTCTTTCAACATGTCGCTGAATGTGTTTGTTGCTCTGCCCCTTGCCATGCGGCAAGAAGACTTGAAGAGGAGGAGGACGAGGAGGAGAGTAGAGAGGATCTTCAGACAAAGGATCAACCTATTTGGGATGTCCAGCCAAGATGTCAGGGCCAGATACTGTTTCCCTACAGAAGTCATCTTGGAGATGGTATGTGAGTGGGAGCAGGAACTTGACTCTGTGACCTGCAGCTCGCATGCCATTCCAGCCTATCTCAAGATCCTTTCTGCTCTCCATTTCTTTGCCACTGGGTCATTCCAAAGGGTCTCCAGTGACCTTGTGGGCATTTCCTAGGCAAGCCAGTCGCGGTGCTTGCATCAGGTACTGAGATTCATCACTGCAAGAGCCCACCACCACATACGAATGCCCCATACACTGACCATGAGACAAAGGGCAGCTAGAGATTTTTATCTCATTGCTCGCTTCCCATGTGTGCTGGGTGCAATTGATTGTACCCATGTGGCCCTTCAGCCACCCCGCCGCATTGCACACATTTTCTGCAACAGACACCAATGGCATTCCATCAATGTGCATGCTGTCTGTGATACCAGTGGGAGATTCATTGATGTGCATGCAGTGTTCCCAGGCAGTACCCATGACAGCTTTGTATTCCACATGTCACCTCTTGCCCAGCGGATGGCTGCGGGAGAATTTGGCAACATCTGGATACTGGGTAAGTACCAAGCACTAAAAATGAGGGAAATGTGTAATTGAAAAGTCTGAATGCCACCTTACATTAACAACTATTGTAAGATAAGAATCATAAAGCAACATACACGGTCTCAACAGACACTGCATGTACTGAAGTATAGATCATAACCTGTGTAAATCAAAGAGGGAAATGTAACCAATTGCCCTTTCTTCCCTCCTCAGGCGACGCTGGGTATGCACTCTCCCCACAACTCCTCACCTCTTACAGACGTGCAACCACTGTACCTCAGCGTAGGTACAATAGGGCACACATACGAACTCGAGCCATCATAGAGCGTACTTTTGGTCTGTTGAAGTCACGATTCAGATGTCTCCACTGTACAGGGGGTGTGCTGCTGTACTCCCCTGAAGTTGTGTGCAAGATCATATTAGCCTGTTGTGTTTTGCACAACATAGCTTTAACGCATGGCTTACACATACCTCTTGTACCTCGGCTAGCTCTGAATCCGGGAAACCGGGCCATTGCACATAACCGAGGTCAGGGTATGCAAGTCCATGATCAGCTGGTTGCCACGTTTTTCACATGAGCAACCTGTTGTGTCATGGACAAAATGTGGTTTGCAGTCTGTTGTCAATGATGAAAGTTGGATAATTATGACTCTGTCCAAAACTTCCATCCTGAGACTACTTTGCAAGCCACACTAACTGCATGTAAACCACAGCTGTTGACATGAGTCAAAAGATGGACTGTACACCAGGTCATGTGCCCATGTCAGCGATTAGTGTAGTGGATGTCCCTAAAGAATATATTGACGCAGAGGAAAAAATGTACATGTTCTGAGAGACCTTCCTGGACCTTATGAGGATGGGTTTCTTAATCACAAAAGGGCATAACTATTGCATTCTCAGAGTCTTTGCCCTCAACAGATTTGACTCCCCCACAAATGATGGGCCCACAACGTGAGTGACGATGTTATGGGTAAATCTGGCACTATGTGTCTGGGATACACAGCACTGCTTCCCCCCAATTTTCCGTAACACAACACACAACTCTTGTGTTGAGCACTAAATATGGACTACATGTACCATTATGCAAAGTAGGAGAAAACTAAACTGGGGTTTGATGTTGTGTCAGCCCCCCTCTTGTCCGAGCCAAAATGTCATTAAATGGTCTGATCCCCCTTTTGTTACATGTCTATGATTCTCTCTTGCACTGTCATTTCAGGTTTCTCCACTACAGAACAGCGGGATGGCAGTGGATTTGATCTGTGATTGTGGATAAATCAGAATGAATACAAAATGGCTGTCAACTACTTCCTGTGATGTTTTTCCTGTCTCCCACTTCCTGTATCATTTCCTGTATGAAATAATGATTTCCGGTTCAATTTCGGAGATTACGGCCCGAAAACGTAATTTCCGGTTCCGGAGCGTGTGCCACGCATGCGGACCCGCCGCTCTGGAACCGGAAATTACGTTTCGGGCCGTAATCTCCGAAAATGAACCGGAACCCATTATTTTATACAGGAAATGATATACAGGAAGTGGGAGACAGGAAATACATCACAGGAAGTTGTTGACAGCCATTTTGTGTTCATTCTGAGTCATCCTCTCTCACAGATCAGATCCTCTGCCATTCTGCTGCTCTTTTCAAACTTATTTCCCCCAAAATGGCTGAGGGTAATGAGGAGAAAGCACCCCCTTTCACTGAAAGGGAATTAGACATTTTGGCTGAGGGGGTGCTGTCCAAATATCCTCAGCTATATGGGGGGGCCAGAGTACCAGCTGAGCAATGCAGCCCGGGCCAGACAATGGGCCGACATTTGTGAGCGCTGCAGTGCAGTGGGCTTTCACACCAGGAATGCCAGGGCATGCCGCAAGCGCTGGGAGGACCTAAAACGCTGGGCCCAGCACAAGGCCGAGGAGCTACTGGGCCAGTCTTCCCAGCACCATGTGCATCATCCTCGCCTCTCCCCACTGTACAGGAGGGTCCTGCGTGCAGCTTAGCCGACCCTCCATGCTCAGCTGGAGGAGCATGAGCAGCAGAGACCTGGCAGGTGCATTATATGCAATATGCGTCTGGAAGTATGATGTGAGTGAAGACAGAGCTGTACCATTGTGTGTCCCATGCCTCCATTCACCTATTCTGTGTCTATGCAGCAGTCATCATGAAGCAAAAGGCCCACTGTAGTATATGGACTGTACAGGGCAGAGTGCATTCTGGGAGTTGTAGTTTCTTCATGACAACTGGGGAGTTGAGTCACACATTTGTACTGAAATTTCACTGCCAGCATTACTAACAGTGAACCAAGGGAATCATAACTGATGTGTGCATTGGATGAGGAATGGTACAGACACTGTCCAGTGTGTGTATGAGAGGCCAATGGGTATTGGATGCTGTGATTTGCATTGCATTTGTTGAGTTTGGGTTCTGATTGAGACAGATCATCATGTGCCATGGAGTCAAGACAGACTTTGAGATCCTTGCCTCGCTCTTAAGTGTTTCCAATTTTGCCAAATGTGTCCACTGATACACGTCTTACCCTCAGTGGCTTGTATGCCATTTTTCATGTACAGGTAGCTGTAACAACGACCCACTACTGTTCACCGGTGCACAGCATTACATTATCAGTCACCGAAGCCAATATGTGGCACTGGATTGTCAGCTTTTGTGAGGGAATATCAAAAGGCTAGACTCACAACTTAGCAAACTAAATAGCCCAGACCCTATGTGGATGTGTGACCCACAATTGGCATTTGTCTTGTCCCATACAATGCTACACAGCAGATAACATTTGTCCAGATGTAAAAGTGCCCAGACTCCATATCACAGGCCCTTTTCAATACCATCTGGACTCTCTCTGATCTCCTTTTGTAGACTGGGTTTGGAACCTGCCCATGTAGCAGTGACAGGACACACAGATCACAAGAATGCCAAAGTTGAGGGTTGGCCAATACAGTTGTGTAAGCCACAAAAAATCTCGTGAGATGTCCATGTCAGACTCAAATCGGGAGATGACAGTGAACATACACGTAATGTAAGCTCATAAACACTGACAACTGTATAGTGTGATCAGAGGAAAGGTGGAAAGCTACTCTCCCCCGGACCATTCACCAGTAAGTTTTGTCGAGGTGTTCCCGGGGCAGGCCACTACCCAACCTGGGCCTGCCATCATCCCCTCCCTGACTCTAGAGGCCCCCATTCCATCAGGGCCTCCAGCTGCATCCCCTGCAACCTGTCCCCCTCATCATAGCTGCCAGGTCAATCCCAACATTGGCTCCGAACCTGAGGCACCCTACCCCTCATGTTCAACCCTAACCTCTCCCTGTGTTGTTCCTTCTGTGGCTGTCCCAGAGGACTTGATGTGGGTATGTGAGGGTCAGCCAGACATTTCCTCTCGCATCATGCTGCAGATGTGTCTAGAGATACGCATGATGCGAGAGGAAATTGCCGGAGCTCTGGCCACCCTCATTGCCAGTGTCAATTCCCTGGCTGCAGCAATGTCGTTTTTTGTTTCCCAACTTCCTTCCCACACCACCGTCAATATCTCCCCCTGTCCGTTGCCCCAAACTGTTTCCCCCCGTACTCCACATGTGTCCTGACCCCGTGTGGTGCCTGTTCCTGCACCGGCCAGCCATGTGCCCGCATCGGACTCGGAAGATCTGGACATTGTGGTACTAGAGGATGACCAGAAGGACACTTCACCTGTTGGACAGAATTTTCTTTGTGGACAATTATTTACTTTTCCCCTTGTAAATCGACTGGTTCCCCTGATGCTCCCTGACGAGTTATATTTTTGTTGCCCCACCCACCCCAATCCAAATTCCCTTCTCCTTCTGCATTAAAAACATCATTTGTTTTCCTTTCTCCCTTCCAAACGTACTGTTGTTGTTTTTCAAGTCACACACTTCTATTTACATAAAATCTATTTTTGAATCCTACTTTCTTTAACTTGTTTAACTTCATTGTGAATGTCTTGTACAAAATATGGACATGTATTTTGGGAGTCATCTGCTCTGCACATTATAGCTTGTTGCAATGATGGGGTTATACTTGTACATGTGTCACACACACACATACATCCTCACATCTCTAGGCCACCAAAATTGGTATACGTTTGCCTATCAGGACATGATACGCAACAGAGTCTTGACTTGTGAAGATAATTACTTTTTATTTACACATATTCACAGTGGTCAATTCGTTTTTGGGATGTTGTCAATGGGGATCGTGCTTGCGACTTCGCAATTTCGGAGGTGAGGATTGCTGTGAGGGATTATGTCTGGGTTGTCGCCTACGTGTAGGTGGGTGTTGTGCATGTGCCTGTATAGGGTGAAGTTCATGTGCAGGGGCAGATGGTGTATGTACAGTTGATGTTTGTGCGTGGACAGGGGCTGGTTGTGCAGGTGGTGGGAGTGCCTGTTCAGGGGGTGGTGGTGGTTGTGCAGGTTGTGGGAGTGCCTGTTCAGGGCGCAGTTGTGTGTACCCTTGCTGTGGTCCTGTGCAGTTGGTGGTACAGGTGTGTGGGTGTGATGTGCTGCAGGCAGATGTGATGGCTCCCCTCCCTGCGTTGACCGTGAAGGAAGACTTTGGATCACTTTCAGCATGCCCTCCATCATCTTCATGGCCAAGGCATGGTGTCTTGCACTCTCTTCCCTTTGGCTGGATATCATGTTTTTGATATTCTTGTACATGTCTTGTCAAGTTCTATCCATCCTATCCAAAACATTGGTCAGTCTGTCCACCACCTGAGGGATTTGGAGCATGTCCTGCAGGGCCTCAGACATGTCTGACAGGGTCGCCCCTATGGCACGAATGTCCTGCCTCACATCTGCCTGCTGTTGGAAGAAGTCCTGCTCCCACTGGCCACCATAGCCAGGTGCAGGCCCTCTCTGTAGGGGTCGGCCATGGATGAGACCAGCAGGTCCAACAGCAGGGGGGGGGGGTTGGCAGGTTGAAGCATGTGAACAGGAGAATGGTGCCCAGGGGATACCTGCACCACAACAGGGTTGGTACTTCCCCCAGATGGTGGAGAGGATGCCTGGGATACACTGTAGAGGGAGGAGCTTGTAGGGGAACCACCATGTCTGTCCTGGATGTGAGGGCTGTGAGGGAGTGATGTCTGTGTTGGGATGTGTGTGAGCTGTGGCTGGTTAGCTCTATGCTGGAGACAGGCAATCTTTAGTTTTGGAGGAGGCTGGGGTACTTTGCTGGGCGGAGGGTGTGATGCCTTGCAAGATTTGGGCAATGTGGTAAGATTTCTGTCCATGGCATCAGAATCGTCATCCCCGGAGAGGATGGACATATAGTCACCATCATCTTCCAATCCTTCAGCCTCCTCAGGTGCTTCCTCCTCCTCTTGCACAGTACTTGCAGCTGATATAACTGCCTGGAGGAGCAGTGGATTTTCCCCTCTGATTACCCGTCGCCCAACACTGGTGGAAGGTCCGTCCTCCTCATCGTCATCATCCCCTGGAACACAGAGGTTGCAACCGAATAAGTAATTGACCTAGCATAAAATGTGGTGCAACACAAGGGTTGGATTAACTGTACTTTGCATCAACAGATGACGTAAATGTGACCTGGTTTGGGTACCCCTACAAGTGACAGCTCACACCATAGCACTGAGGTGTTAAACGGAGATGTACATTGCACAAGCAAACTCACCAGCTCCAGCCACAGCTTTCTGTCCCTTTGCGATCCCCCTGATGTCAACTGCTGAACCATGCTCCTCATAGGTTTTGTTGACAAAGCCGTCCCCGATCTAGCAGCTGTAGAGGGAAGTGACACCATACTCAATGATCTGCATTACTAATTTACAAACAGGCACATGTGACACTTATAATATGTATGTAACTTTGTAAACAACGACTGCAGATTCTATGCAGAAGGGGATTTTGATCTTTGTCATGGCTTAGTAATCTATGATAGGGAAACACTTGACGCCACAATTACCTGATGGACAGGTGCGAGAGGGTTTCACTGCTGCAGCCAGGATGTCATGCATTCCCCGGGATGGTGTTGTACGCTGCACTGGTGTCATCCTGTCAGCAGCTGTGATGAGACATACATGTGCATATTTCAGTACACCAGATCATAGCTATGAGCTAACATGTACATGTCATTCTCAATGACCATTGACAGGATATTCATGGCCAATGTGCAGCATGTTTACCTCATGGACTTTACATGTGGGCCCCTGCTCACATGCAGCAATTGCCAGCTGTTAACTCCACACAGCACTGACATCAATGAGATGACACATCAACAGACAAACTTGTATGAGAAGGTTACTGATATTTCAAGGAAGGGGATAAATGATCAGGACTCCTCCGCATTACATTGATTACACCTTCACCATTAAGACTAACATGTTTCATGAGAATAATGTTGTCTGTTGACAAGTCGAAAGGAGTGTACATCACCAGGCTGACCAGTATCACATTTGCACATCAGTTCAAACATTGCATTGCAGAGTTCACATGTGAGATGTGCAATAGTCAGGTACATTTTGTGTGTCATTTGTGCTTCCCTACCAATGAAGTCACAAAGGTCATTTTGGAATGAGAGATCACACATTTGTTATGTCCATCCTTTGAGTGTCCTCTGTTCGCATACTCCGTTTCCAACATCATGGTAGTACTTAGCTGACAACGGATGGTGTTTTGTACAGCAGACATCCTAACCTCATATGTCAACCACTCACTTATATATGTGAATACAGTAAAAGAGGAGGCAAGCAGAATGCAACATTTGACTAGGATCTCACATTGTGGGTAAGTTGAGAAGCTTTGATGGTAGCCGCCTGCACTGGACTTGCGTTGTGCTTTTCAGCCAAGTTAATTGAAAAATTCACTTCCTGAAGATTCACCTTAGCAGCCCATACACCCATCTCAAAAGAACCCAACTGGCATCAGTGCGAGGCTCATCCACACCAATTTCAATATGATTTTACCATTGATATTTTGCAAGTGAGTTTTCATATCATTGATTTACAATCCAGTTGTGTGTAGGACACTTCATATCACACTATGTACTATTCTATGTCCTTCTGCACTCACTTGGCATACATTTCGTATCATCCTTTCAGTAGCCACCATGGTGTGATCTGGTATGTGGTTAAATGCCATGTGTAAGCATATTGTGAGGCAGGACAACAGTGTTGTACAACACATACAACATACAGTGGAGATTAAAGGCACATTTCATGAGCATTCAGGTACATTATTCTTGGGTTTACTTACCATGGCCCAGCACCTGCCCAGTGTGTGGGCCCTGACCAGATGTCACAGCCAACCTTGTAGCAGAAGTCAATGTGGGTGTTGGAATCTGGGAGGACATCTTTGGACCCACAATGATAAGTGTGTTTGCAACTTTACATTTCTGCTGCCACATGTGATGCACTCAATTTCAGGCATAAAGGATAAGCACAAGCAGTTGTGGGCACTACCGTTGCAGAAGTGTGTAGCACTAAATATCATGAGTGATCCCACATTTAACTTATAATGGCTCCACTGCCTAGAAGCCACGTCTATCAAAATGACACGACTACAAATCCTGAAGTAAGGTCCACTATCGTGTTTTGTTAATGGCCAAAAAACAAGCCATCCAATGAAAACATATATAACCAGCTGGGTGGACTGGACAATTTCATGTATAGAAAAAACATTCTAAGTTGGACAGTGGATGCATTCTCAATACTCCTGACAATTGTATCTCACTTCTTGTTCATCATTGTCATATTTGTTAACATTGGATTTCTTGATTTAGTCTACAAAAACAATTACAATATAGTGGGGACTCCTTTTTGACTTGTTGTGGCACTTGATTCCAGGATTGAGTTCCCAGTTCTGAAACTGTTGGTGGAATACATGTAATGTTCCCAAATCACAAAGGTATGATGAGCCTAGATATATTATATTTTGTCTTTCGCTATTCATAAATGCCATTTGCTAAAGGTAAATGTCCATTAAGAACTCCAATAGTTGTAAAGCTAGTTTTTCCTCTCCGGTTACCTTTGATATTCGGGCCCTATATGTCCCTCTGTTGTCTGCTGACAATGTATGCATTTTGACCATCTCCTGACCAGTTTGACTTACCAGTTAGTGAGGGTGGTAAGCGTTGCTCTGGATTATGTTTTTTCCTCCCAGAAGATGCAGGGACCTCTGCTACTGTGGTTGTCTGTACTCTGGCTGAATGTGTCAATAGGTGAGAAGAGAGAAAAGTCACCAAATGGAAAATGTACATGTGGAACTTGTCAGACATTTCCTCATATCTTCTGCATGCTAACAGTATTGTGAAGTACTGCCACGGCCGGTGCAGGTAGGAGCAGTGGGGCGTTGGGGATGTGATGGCGTGGCAGGGTGGGAAATAGACAATGGAATATGTGAATGAAATGTTTTGAAATAAGGATTCTCTCACCTTCTGTTTTGTGATTTTGGCAGGCACAAGGTGAGTTACTTTTTGAATAATTTGTATTTATTTTCCCTATTCCGTTGTCAGTTGATTTTCCTCTGCACCGCAACCCCCACCCCATTACGTTCTTGACTGACCCATCTGCGTCTGGATAAGTGGAAGGGGCACTTTGACAATTACTACTTAATAGTGTTAGGTATATACGACAGCAGTACTGGGCCCATGTTTTAAGTAGTGGCCAAGGGATTTGCCATTTCTAATACAAAGGATTCTGGGACTTGTGGTGCAACTTACAAAGGGAAACACATGAGCCTCTGACTGACTATATTGTTATATAAACTTTGGACAACTTCCTTACTCACAATGGCAGTGCAACACAGACAATCTTTTCATATACTTATTCTTGTCATCCCATTTACCTGGTACCACGTTGCGGACATCACTCACAGGCAGCCCATGGAGCATGTGGGGGTGGATTGTAGTGAGGATATCCTCCTCAAGTGAGGTGAGTCGTAGGCGGGTTCCAGATTGTGGGGCAGGGAGAATCCTATTCAACTCGATCCTGGAGTACTTCTCCTTCACCCTCGTCTTTTCGTCCTGCCACTTCTTCTTGATGTCCTGGCCTGTGCGCCTCTCCTCCCCCAATGTTGTGACAGCAGTGGCTAAATGCTGCCATAGAGCTGCCTTCTGTGTGCCACTGGTGCAGTAAGGTGGGAGACCATATAGGCGTTTGTGGTGCCTCACAATGAACTCCACAATCATGGTGGTCTCCTCAGTAGTGAAGTTCTTCTTCCTCCTCATTCAGTACATTTTCCTCTAGCGATGAACAGCGAATCAAAACGGGAACTCTCTGTGGTCAAACCTGTTCCTTGAATGTGTGCTGCTTTTATATGTTTTGTGGTGCTGGTCTTGCAGTTAGTGTTAATTGACTTCAGCTGGAGCATGGTGGGGGATGGTAGGCACATGAAATGATCATCAGGCCCAAATGCGGGTATTCCAGCCCGGAAATGGAAATTCCAGCCCGGGAGCGGAAATCCCGGCACAAATGAGGGATTTCTGCTCCGGGTGCGGAAATTCCGGCCCGAGTGTGGAAATTACGGCCTGATTGTGGATATAAAGTTAGTAGTCGTAAGTGCATTCTGTGAATACCAAAAATCGTAAGTGCCTTCTGTGAATATCAAAAGTAGTAAGTTTAGGATTTTGTCTCAGATTAGTTCTGTGAATCGGCCCCCTTGGATGGAGTGTCCATGGAAGGAAGGACCAAGAGGAATGCTGAGATGCAACTCCCAATTTGACCATAACATAGTAACTTATAGTATCGTCTTCTTTTATTTTATTTTATTCATTTTTTCGCTTCAATCATTTTACGACTGTGTGTGTTGTTGTTTATTATGTTTGGTTATATATTTGACCCCTACAGCTCTTTTTTAATTTTCTTTTCTAGCTTTAAAAGGAAGCCCGGTACAACAGAACATAAAATGTATGTAATTTGGGTTTTTCTGGGGGCAGACAGGCAAGGCAATTGCATAATAATAATAATTGATAGTATACTGCTGCCCTGTACTACTAGTCTAGTACTACTCATCATTAACCATCAAGTCATCATCATGCATGCATTTCCTTTTTCTCCCTTAACAGATTTATGATGGTCGTCTGCCAAGATTGTCTGTTGTCCATGTGTAGTGTTTGTCTTTGTCAAACCTTTCCCTCAAATATCCCTTCCCAACCATTCATCAAACCCTAACCCTCTTCCCCCGGGCTGTGTGATTTATATTGAGGTGTGACTAAATTAAATTAATTTACACCAATAATTGATCACACACTTGCTGGGGCGGATGTGGTGAAAGCAACGCTAACTCAAGGCAGGGCGAGGATCTTCTTCTGCTTGCCCACCCATGCTCAGTATTTGCAAGTCAATTTTTTTTCCAGAGACACATAATTCATCATAATTAATTGCCGGCATCGATTCATCATCCTTACAGCACTAAAGGTTACGCTTGTCCACTTCATAGGTCGAGTCAACTACAGTTTGTTTCTTGTACTAGGCTATATCCGCCACCATTATGTTTTATTTTACTGCAGCATTGCTTATCATCATCATGGTTTCTTGTTTGCCAGTCTTCTTGTGTACTGTACTTCTACTACTCCTTCCCGAGTCTCCCTCAGGCGACTGACTGTCTCATTTTCATTTTTTTGTAAATGCTACTGCCAGTGTCTTCTACTACTACTACCACCACCACCACCATGGCATCTTGGGAAACCAAACCATCATCACCATGCAGCCATCGCTTTGCCTACATTTGGGGGAGGCATAATTAATAATATGGAAATTAATTCATTAATTCACACACCCACATCCTTCCGAGTCCAGTTGCACACTGCATAGACTAGGAGGAGAGACTGACAGTACTAGTAGGACAAGTCACTCACAAGTGAGGGAACCATATCCATCTGTTCGTGTGTTACACTATCGGCAGATTATTTAAATCAAAAAGTGGCTGCGGCCCTGCAGCAGCAAAGGAAACCGTGTGTAGTAAAAGAGTAACCCCCCCACAAAACATTTACATTGTATGTAAATTTTAAGTATAAATAATTTATTCCCCTAACAAAATAAACTAATGAAAAAATCCTTCAACACCTGACCCACCCCTCTCCCTAACCCCAACCAATGTCCAAAGACAAAGAAAGAGTCCAATGCCTGTTCCAATGTCCATAATAAATAATAAATATAAACCCCAACTTTTCCCCAACGCCCAATTACCACCCACCAAAAAAAAGATTAAAAAAGGGGCAAGGCGACGGAGTTCTAGCGGCGGGCTCGCTTGTTACCCTCCAGGACCTTTATCCGCTCCTCTAGGCGCGCCACCCAGAGGAGCATGCAGTGCTTGAATTCTTTACAGTTGGATCCACAGGGGGGGGGCAGCAGTGTTCAACGAAGTACGGCGGGTGGCTGCCAGACTGCGGCGCCGTACCACTGGGGCTCGGGGTATTGGAGGAGGCTGCAGCTGCTACCGCCTCCTCCTCCGCCAGAACCACCAGCCGCTGATATTCTTTGCAGATGGCCTCCAGCTTCCGGCGCCAGGTCATGTCTGCCAACTCCTTCCTGTTTGGTTGTGCTTTTAGTTGGGAAGGAGTAGCTATAGCAAGAAAGAAAAAGGACAATTGTAACCAATACTCTTAGCAAAACAGTAACACAAAATTAATTCTACACATAGTGGTACAAGAGCACTAGCAATCACATAACATTTGTGATATCCTCCCACTTCCTCAGACTTTAACATTTGTGGGAGTTTCAGACATTACTATTACTAGGCACTATGGAGTAGACAAGTCTTCTTCTTCTCTCTCTTGTTTAGCTAAATTAACCTTGTTGTAGGCATGCCAGCTCAGTCAGCTTGCGCCCTAGACAAACATACTTGTGTCACAGACTCATGTTATTTTTATTTACTACTGTCTAAAGGTGGGGAAGCTGTAGTCTAAAACTACACAATTATCTTATTTATCTATTATGGCCATACTCTGTTACATCAAAGGCAACTACTCAATTTCACTTTCACCCTGACTACTACAACAAGGCAGATGATATCAGATCCAAATGATCATTGATTATATATGGGACGACATGAGGTACTTTTGATTGATTGTGTAACCATGCAGCTGATAGGCCAACCACAGCAGGCTGACACAGTCGAAAATAAATGACGTAGGTAGGGAGTGGGCCTCGGAGTCGGAGGGAGGTGCTTGATAACATACATACACAATATATATGCTGTGCTTGCAAACTACTGTGAGTCAAAGGAGTATTCGGAAAATACAACCTTGAGTCAAAAACCTTGCAAAAAAACAGTCCTGTTGTTTCTCTTCCCAGCGATTTTTCCATTTATCAATCATTGCATTTCTCTTCTAGCATTATATTTTTTAAATTCTAATCTTCTATTCTCCTTGGCTTTGCTACTCTTGCGCAGTTTATTTTTCTTTTAGATCCTCTTCAAAGACTCTTCATCCAGTGACAATCTCCACCTATGTTGTGATGATTGAATACCATCCAGGCATCCATCCATTCAAAGGAAACATGCCTATCATTCTTCTTAATCACTCAACAAACATTAGTTTCACCAACAACATACTTTTTTTTTTTTAAACCACCACCCATGCGTCCTTTCTTGCTTGCCTTTGAGTTTGACCCATGAAACCCCCCGGAGGATTCTTCCTATCACCCATACAGTTTCACCCACCAAGGCAGGCATCTTTTCTTTCACCTTCCGCCCATCCTTCAACCACCCATGCATCCGATTCCTATCAGCCACCTATGCATCCCGCGCATCCTTCTCTGCCAGTCATATATTACATCTGGCCCATCCTTTCTCCTTCCATCCTTCCATCCTTCTTTCCCTTTTCGTTCAACCCATCCATCAAGGTCGTCTGACTCTTAGACTTTTCCATAAAACTTTCCCAGCTGAGTTGAAGTCAAATAGAAGAGGCCATTAGTTACTCAACTCCCGCCGCTAATGCTATTGCTAATGCTAAGTAAAGGGTGTCTTCTTCTTCAACCGTTGTTCACAACAACTTAGTCTCTCTCAACAGTACAGTGTACACCCTTGCAGCGAGTGTGTAACTATTGTCAATAAGTAAGGAATATAAGTATAACTTACCACCACCCGCCACTGCTGTTGGCTCACCCACCCCTGTGGCAGCTGCCACATCCGCTGCTCCCTCCTGGCTGGCGTCGCCTGCCCCGCCGCTGGCCCCACACTGGTGGTTGGTACGCCTAGAAAAAACATTACACATTTTTTAGATGCCATATACGCCTCCCCCTATTTATTCTTTTTCACTAGCAAGATTGAAAATAGTTAATACAATACATACATACACCTCATACATCACTAGTACAAATCGAGTACTAGAGTAGAGTTGACAGTAGTAGTATGTCCTATCCTATCAAAAATAGTAAAATATATGGTTGGGCATTTTTTTGGTGGCGATTGTCGAAAAGCCTCTCAAGATTAAGAAGAGGACAACCCAAATGACTGGACTCATTGGCTACAGCTATTGGTGAATCAGAGTTTTAAAACCTTTTAAAAATAAAGAGTGGCCAACTGGGCAAGCTACAGACAGACTAATTGTAGTAGTACAGAGTCAGAGGCAGTTAGAGGCAGGGATAACAAGAATTTAGAAACAGCTAGATCGAAAAAGATTTGGTAAAAAATAGAATTAGGAAACGGAAATAATAGTTCGGAAAAAATAAGATACAGTAAAAGTTAGGTAAATATAATTATTAATAACAGGAGGACTTACTGGAGCCAGCAGCAGAGCCCTCGGTAGAGGAGCAGTCCTGGCCCTAGGAGGCATCTCCAGCTCCCGCCTCAGACCCGGTCGTCTTCTTGCCCCTGGGTGCTTATCATATAAGATATAATAAAGAAAGAGACAAACATTGATGATTGGTGTGAAACAAATAAAATATTTTTTAAAACGCTGTAAAAACATTTTTGGAAACAAGAATTGCAATAAAATTGACCTATCTAATCTGATCGACTAGTAGTATCGCTGACCATCTAGTTATTATTTATTAATCCAGTGTTCCATTCTGATTCCAGTATCCTAAACATAAGTACCACCTGACCTAGCCCACCTATTCCAAAGACATTGGAAATGAATTGCCAAAAATATATTTGCTTCTTCTAAGTTTCGAAATCATCAATAAATCAACCCGCTTTGACGGGCCAATTGTTCACTAAGTCTGCATTTCCATTTATTTTAGTCCTCAAAAATGCATAGATGGACGCATGCATAAATTTGCATACACCAAATTGTTGGTTGGTTGCTGCTGATGTGCTGATGACTTAGTTGCTATATTACTCACTCACTAACAAACTACAAAAGGTTCTACTAAGTACTGGAGTCAGCACTCAGCAGCACGTGACGTGCCGGAGGACACGTCACGCGGACCGCTAAAAAAATTACCAACTAATACTAAGTAACTAAACCACCTATCAATCCACCACTATCTTAGTGACAGGAGGACAAAGGAAAGGACTGGAGTCTCTCTAGCATTACCTAACTTAAGATTTCTAAACTCTCTTACATAATCAGCCCAAGTGAGTGCAATACTACTATAATTAGCTACTCACCAAGCCCCACGACCACTACACTATTAATTTTGCAAAGATCCTGCACAATGCGGTACACACCTCCATGCTTCTGTGAGCCCATAATGGGAGAGTTACATGGACTCCCCAGGATCTCTTTCAAAATGGATTGCTCAATCATGGACTCAATCACAGCTGTTATTCCAGCAATTGTCTCGGGCGTCAAGTTATACTGTGGTGTTCTTGGGTATTCAGCATTGGGCTTCATTTGTACACGGACTGCCTCTACTCCTTAAATTAGTCCAATGTCCTTTCCTATAAAAACCCAGACCACATCTGATACTGTGTTTCTGAGATCTAACAGTAAATCGTCTACCGTCAGAAAGGGAAACAATGAAAGACTGAGATTTTGATTTGCCAATTTAAATGCAATGTCTCCATCATTCATTTGCAGGTCAATTCCCTTTGGGGTACAGCATATGGTGCAATTTAATTTGAACATCAAGTCACATCCCAAAAGACAAACTGGACTTGAATCACACACAACAAACTGATGGTTATCTGCCAAAGTCCCTATCTTCACAGGCACTTCTTCTGTCAAAGGATTTGACAACTCCTACAACTTGGATTGATTTTCCCGAGAGGGGTAGGTTTTGAACTTCTGCTGTTCTCACAGTAGAGCGGGTAGCACCAGTATCAATCAAGAATGTGACAGTATGTCTGTCTACATTAGCATTGACATAAGGTCCACTCTGGTCTATCTCTAAGACTGCACCAAGTGTACAGTCTTCCTACCCCTTCAGGCACCGTCATAAGGACGAATCTGTACCATAATCATCAGGAGACCCAAACACAGGATAATGTTGGATCAGGTTATTATTATGGGGCACATACTGCACAGCTTGTTGTAGCATCGAGGGCTGTGGTACTTGCATAACGAGACCTTGAGACTCTCCCATATTCAGGGTCTTCTGGGGTTGCACAACAGTTCCCTGTATCTGATTATATCCCCCATTCTGATCTTGATTTGCAGGATTAAGATGATATTCACACTGCCAATGCTCCAAACGATTACAATAGTGACATGGAGTAGACTTCTTTAACGTGGCAACATCAACTCCTGTGTTTGGGTCCACTGGGACACTCCTACCCAGGGCCTGACTGGCCATAGCGGGCACCCGGCATTTCCCCGATGGGCCGCTAGGGTGGGGGCCGATTTTGGGCCACCTGGGGGCTGTTTTTGTTACCGGGGGCCGATATTGCCTGCTCCCTGTAACCCCCCTCCTCCCTCCTGGGGGCCGGCCGAGGAGTATGCCAGGGCCGGTTTCGGTTCCCAGTCCGGCCCTGCCCCTACCTCTTCTTTGTCCCTGTAATCCTCCACCTCGCAGAACTTGAACTCCTGCCTGATATGTTCCTTGCATTCGAGCAACATTCCCTACATATGGCTAAACTTGATTACCTCTCTGGGCAGCCTTCATTTGAGCCAACATCAACTTCTCCTTCATCTTTTTGTGTCTTGTTTCAATCTAATCACTACAGTACTTTGCGTAATGCAGAATTTCGTCGACATACTTGTTCTGCCAACAAAACAGATGCTGCTGAATCATAATGCTAATTTCAGGTCTTAAACCAGTCACACATCTAGACACAAATTGTCCCATATCGTTCGACTCAAGTGTATCCATTCCACTGTACTGTTTGAAAGCCTGCAATAGCTTCTCGTAGTACGCTTGAACTTTCTCTTTGGGCTCTTGGGAAGTTGTATCAATCTTAACCCAATTAATATCCTGTGGAGCTACCTTAGCCTTTAGCCATGTAATCACCTGAATGTATTTTTTCATCACCACTGAGGACCGGCCATGTATCACGGGATCTCTCTCTGGTTCATCTTCAGGCCACTCTGAAGCTATCTTACATCCCGACCACAAATCACTAGGGACCACAATTTCAAATAACGTGTTCAAGTCAACCCACAGCACCTTCAAAATTTTCACAAATCGATCAACCTATTTGTACCATTCTACAGGCTTCTCGCTCAGCCTCGGAAAGTAATTTGCAAATGCAGCAAGGTCACCTCTACTCCAAGGTACATAACCTCCACTAGGCACTTCTCGTAGTGGGTAGGCTTCCATTCCCGTTCCCTTTTCTACCGAAGGAGGTGGCTCTCCTGATGCTTTTTTATGGACCTTCTTTTTGACCATCTGTCTTCTCATTTATCTAGCGTGCCCCAGACTCAAACGTCTGCGATTAATTTTCAAATGTGTGTTTTTAATCCAGGTATTCTATTCTCTTCTCTATCTCGATTACTCTATTCTCTTCTCTTCTATAAATGGTGCCCTTGGTACCTAGGGCCTGAGGTACTAAAGAGGGTCCCTGGGGGACTGCAGCACAAATTGTGCCACCGTCAGAGACCCCTCACCAAGTACATGCATAACTGCCAGTGAAGGCTGCGTGTCTTGGTGCAGACAAAAGTGAAAAAAACGATATGTCACACATCCCAGTGTGCCATGTCCCCTACTACTGCAAAGATATTTGTAAGCCACCACTACAGTAGGCCTGACAGCCATGAGGCAGGGTGCTTGATATTATAAGTAAGGGCATACCAGCATAAGCTGATATACCCCTGTGCTGGTCAGTTCGATTACTGCCAGTGCAAGTGAACAGGGAAGCCATTTTAAAACATGTGCTGGGCACTGAAGAAAACGAGTTCGCCAGCTACATGATGGCTCCACAGAAAATAGGGATGTTTGGTATCAAACATCAACTGATTCAATGTTGGATTTATCAACGCATGCACCCAGAAGGCACCTTAGAGGTGCCCCCTGACACCATCCAATTCTGGTGGGATGACTGACTGGTTTTAGCCAGCCTGACACCAGAGACAAATTCCAGACCTCCAAGGGTGAGGGCCTTCACTCTCTGGAGGCCAGAAACCAGGCCAGCTCTGGCAGGGGGTGGTTAGCACCCCCTCCTATGAGATGACCTGCAGATTAGCCTGCACAGGCAAGGGAGCTTCAAAGCAGCCCTTCTGCCTTGGGTATGTGACTCTGGTTTCTCTCATAGGAGAGGATGACAATGCCCCTGTCCTGCTCGACTTTTGGTGAGAGGACACACGGGAAGAATAATTACATTAGTAGGTGTGTCCACGTTCAACCAGCACCACCCCTAGGGTGGGGCAGGTTATGTAGACCCATCTAGTCAAATACCTCCATCTTGTGTTGGAGAGAATTACCCAACCAGGGTCAGGGTTATGCCCACTTCCCAATAGAAATGATCATAGGATGGTGTAGTGGCCCTAAAGGTAAGTAGCCTATAGGCTACTACCTAGTACTTCCTTTAATGCCCTTAAATTCAGTATTTAGGTGGTACCCCTGAGCCCAAAACCTTGGATTCTGACAACCTAAGAATAGAGAGGACACAGAAGAGCCGCAAAAGCCAAGAAGACTGAGGAGAGCACGTGACTTGGCCCTAGCCCAACTGGCCTGTCTGCAGACCTCTTCGAAAACTGTGCCAAAGTCGACTCATCCTGCAGCTGTTGACTCCAGAAATTGGGAGGACTGCCTGTGTAGGAAAGTTGGATCTGCTTCTTATGGTTACCCCCACTTTTTGCTTGATGTGACACTGTTTTTGACTAGTCTGACTGGGATCCTGCTAATCAGGACCCCAGTCTATCTGCTTTCTCCTAAAACTGTTGTGTATGTACGTAGGTACACCCCAGATTGGATACTGGGGTACCCTTGTCAGTCCCTAGTATATGGTACCCATGTACCCAGGGCATAGGTACCCCAGAGGTATTCCATGGGCTGCAGCATGTATTATGCCATCCATGAGAGACCATTCAAAATGGAACCACAAGCCTGCCATTGCAGCCTGTGTAAGTTGGTGCCTGCACCACTTACAAAAGCTATAGGTTTCCTATATCTAAGGGTCACTGCACTTAAAACCTATAAGTCACCCCTCTAGCAGGCCTTTATAATCCTGAGGGCAGGGTGCTTGGTTCTAAGTGAGAGGGTGCCCCTGCATGAGCAGGACACCCCTGCAGCCTACGGAGTCCATTCTCCCGGGTTGTCAGTGAAGCAGCCATATACTAGTATATAGGGGCATTACGTGACCGCACGATGACCATCTCGAAAACAGCTGCAACGAACTCTATCGTGTTTGGTGTCAAACATGTTGGAATCATACCCCCACACCGTTACCAGTGTGGGAGGTATGATTCCACCCACCGGGAGAGCCCTCCGTGAGGCTCTCAGTGTTCCCGGTACCAGCCTTCTAGTCCCGGACAGCACAAAATGGTTGCTGCCAACCAGAGACACATTTCTGCCCTCCTGCTGTTGAGCGAAGCTGGAGCAGGGGAAGGCAGGGCAATAGGCATCCTGTCACAGGGAGGTGTGACCACCTCCCAGACAGGATTTAGTGTATTAGGGCTGGGTGGGTGCGCTTGCCAGCACCTGAAAGTCTGCATGAGGGGCAAATTTGGTGTCCCTGGGCATAGTCCTGTTCAAACCAGTCCTGGGATCTGTTGGCTCCCGCTCTGGCGCGAAACTGGACAAAGGACATGGGATTACCTCCCCCTGTCCAGACCCTCCCCTGAGAGGGTCCCCTGAATCTTCCTAACCCTTTCCTTAGGGTACTTAAGGGCTTACCTGGGTGTAGGTCCCTAGATTCGTCGTGGACAAGATTCAGAACTGAAACCACTGCACTTCTACCGTCTGGGCACTCTGGACTTCGCTGGACTTCGTTTGGGCCTGACTTCGTTTCCCCTTCAGTCTGCTGCCTCGTCTGTGCCTGTGCACCATACAGGATCCGTTCAGGGCCTGTGGAGCATCCAAGACACCTGAAGATAATCTCCCTTGGAGTGAAGGAGTCACTCCCCTGCATTTGCAGACACAGCAACACTGCTAACCGGTCTGCGAGAGCATTTTGACCGCAACTGGACCGAGCGATTTATGCTTTCTATCGTGCACCTTTGATATTCCACAACAACCGCATAAGAATTTCCTGCCTTGAGAAAGCCCTGGCTTGTTGGCCTTCGGGCGAAACACGTGTCGGCTGTCTTTCTTTTTCCACACACGACTTCAAATAAAAGAAAAGAATGCCAAAGATGAGTCCTTATTTTCTCAGTATATATGACGCAGTAAACTAAAATTGGGGATACTACTACCCCTGAAATCTATATTCGGAAGAGCATAAAACCAATCACACAATGCACTACTTGGATCCAAGTGGTATCTGGGTGAAACCACCGTTTTGGTTTTTTGCCGCAACCCAGAATCGGGTCATGACCTTCTGTGTGTGAACCCTGGTAACACCCACCAACTAAACCATTTGCCTGGTGAAGAACCTGTATGGAACACAGGCACAGACGTTGCAGCAGACTTGCAGGACGACGAGACCAGGAGCAGCAGGAGTCTTCCAAGTTGCAGTCTCGGTTCCCAAAAGCGAAGTCCAGCGATGTCCAGAGTGCCCAGACGGTTGAAGTTGAAGTGGTATTTGATCTGGATCTGCCAGATCCCATCGAGTAGTGCCGGTTACCGCACACACACGTTGAACACTGCCATCGGGGGTGTTTCCAGACTACAAGTCCCTTGTGGCAATGCGGCGTGAGACGAGATCGTCATCGCGTACGCAGGGTCAATTTCCTTTATACTGCTTCCGGGGCGTGATCACGCTGCCGATTATTATGATTGTTCCCGGCAAGTCTGGATCGGAGGAGCCGGTCCGATAAGGGTGTCCGTGACACCAAAAATCATTTTTTCTTGGTTTTCTCCCCGTTTGCCTGAGCCTGCAATTCCCGCAGGTATTGTGGGGATACGAAAGGCCCGCATTTGTTCGCACTGTACGAGCGGACCTTCCTCGTTCTCTCCTCTGTTGGCTAGTCTCTACGGAGGCTTTGCAGGGGAGGAGAAGAAGTTGCCTGCGCATTGATCCTTTGTTGTTTGCCATTTGTACTTCGTTTCTCTCTGTTGGCGAGTTGGTGTTGATTACTCATGCAGAGAGAAAAACCACGGACCTCATTATAGCCCGATTGTGGTTAAGGCTGTCCTGAGGAAAGCTCTTCACATTTCTTTTGGAGTGATTCCAACTCCATTGGCATGGAATATTATAACATTGGTATTTAAGTGACTTATTTGATCCATTTGGCATCCGGAGTGATACCTGTTTTCGCTGCAAATCAGTATCTGAACATCCCTGAATAAAAGTGCTCTGGATACATATATATAATGTTCTTGGACGCTATTAAAATAATAGCACGCTGATTTTCTACCTTTTCTTTCTTGCCATTTGTTGTGCTTTTAACAGGCGTTCTGTGTGGAATGGCAAGCTTAAGTGCTATCACCTTCCCTGTGAAGCTTCGCATGACAAATAGAGAGGTATGTAGATACATGATTAGAGTGTTTTATATCTTGAGTGAGATAGCAGGAGATTTATGTTCCTTTTTGTTTTCTTCTCTTTAGTTGTACCTACCTCTACTTTACTAATCTTTAGTACAGAGGCGACCCAACTTTACTATACTGTCTATGCAGCATCTTATTTTTCTTTACATGTATTACTATTGCAATATAGAACAGAGGGGAAGGGTATTTTACGGAGTTAGTTAAGAAAGTACTTCTGATGCTGTCAAATAAGTAATTGTGTGTGTTGCTTATTTCAGATCTCCCTCCCAGCTGATCCCTACCTTACCTTCCCCCGCTTAATCACTTCAATAGCCTGTGCTGTGATGGCTGTCAGACTTGAAGCTATTGAGAGGTGGACCCATTTGAACATCAAACCATCCATGAGGACGTGTGAGGATTACAGAATCTTATCCCACGACGAATCTAGGGACCCACCCACAGGTAAGTCCTTAAGTACCCTAAGAAAAGGGTTGGAACGATTCAGGGGTCCCTCACAGAGGAGGGGCTGGACAGGGGAGGAGACCAGAGTCGTTTTAAGGCATGGGCAAAGTGGGCTCTGGCCCAGGGCCCCAGCCTTTCAGGGGGCCCCCTCATAGACTGAGCTCTGTTCTGCAGAGTCTTCCTCTGATAACCTTAAATAATTTTTAAACAGATGGTTTTAAATATCGTTTTCCTTAAATTTATTTTTAATGTTTGTGATGTGTGAGAATATATTACAGTTATTTTGCAGGAAAATGTGTTTATGTTTCATGCAAGATCCATCAAAAAAAGTTTCTTTTAGAGCAAAACAGGACCTCACATATGAGAAATGGGAGGGTCACAGGGATTATTTGCAGTAACATTAGTGAGCTGCTGCTGTGTTACAATATTGAAAACACAAGCCACTATTCCTTAATATTAGCTGTAAACACATTTATAATTTGCACCATTGTGCCTGTGCAAAGTCAGTGACCTGACCAAAGAGGGCATATAAGAACTGAAAATTGATCATAAATTCAAAGCTGTACCAAACAGGGGCCCCAAAAATACAATTGGCCCAGGGCCCCCAAAATCCTTAAGATGGCCCTGGAGGAGACTCCCATGTCCTTTGTCCAGTTTTGTGCCAGAGCGGGAGCCAACCACTCCCTGAACTGGTTTGAACTGGAGTATGCAAGGAGTGCACCAAATGTGCCCTTCAAGCAGTCTCAGTGACGCTGGCAGGCACCCTCACCCTCTCCCAATACACTAAGTCCTGTCTGGGATGTGGTCACAGCTCCCTGTGACAGGAAAACTATTGTCCTACCTTCCCCTGCTCGAGCTTGGCTCAGAAGCAGGAGGGCAGAATCGTGTCTCTGGTCGGCAGCAGCCATAGTTTCCTGTCCCGGTCTGGAAGACCGGTACCTGGGGCACTGAGGGGCCACAGAAGGAGCTTTATAGTGCTTGGAATCATACCTCCCACACCGTTTATGGTGTGGGGGTATGATTCCAACATGTTTGATACCAAACACGACAGGGTTTGTTACAGCCAGTTTAGAGATAGCCCTCGCGGAATGACACATGGCCAATCTAAGTATCGAAATGGCTGATGCACTTACAACCCTGTAAAATGGACTCTGAATGTTGTAGGGGTGTCCTCCTCATGCAGGGGCACCCTCTCACTTAGAACAGAGTACCCTACCTTCAGGATTGAAAGGCCTGTCTTAGGGGTGACTTATAGGTTTTTAAGTGCAGTGACCTCAGATATAAGGAAACTTATATCTGTCGTAAGTGGTGCTAGCACCAGCTTACAAAGGCTGCAATGGCAGGCCTGTAGTCAAAATTTAGGTGGTCTCTAATGGGTGGCAAAATACATGCTTCAGCCCATGGAGACCACTGGTGTACCTATGCTCCGGGTGCCATATGCTAGGGTCTTACAAGAGTGCACCAGTAGCAAATTTGGAGTGTACCTAAGAACTCACCTTGTCCAATTTAGGGAAGAAGCATGGAGAGTGCGGTCCTGCTTAGCAGGATTCCAGTCAGACTAATCAGAAAAACAGCAACACGAGGCAAAAACAGTGGGGGTACCCATGCAGAAGGATCCTACCTTCCTACACAAGCTGTTCACACTGGTACAGCACAGGGTGGGGAGGAGGGGGAGATGGAGGGGTGGGGGGATCGAAAGGATGGCAATGCTTACAGAACAGCTGCCTCAGAGGCAAATGGGATTGCCCCAATTATTGCAATGGAAGGCACAGCGCTTACCTTGAACATAAGGGGTCTTAACGCTCCGGCTAAACGCCACAAGGTCTGGAAATACCTGTTAGACGGGCACTATGATATTGTGGCCTTACAGGAAACCCATCTTTAAAGGTCGGAGGATCACAGGCTGAAACATAAGTGCCACCCCTTGATCTACAAATCTTCCGGATCTACGAAACACAATGGTGTGGCTCTCCTGTTTCACTCTGCGTTAAAGTTCCAACCCGAAAGCTATGAGACAGATAAACAGTGGAGGGTGGTCTTGGTGAAGGGGCATCTTTGAGGGAAGATGTGCACTGTTGCAGCGATTTATGCATCAAACACCAATCAGGTAGCAATTATAACAGGATTGTTAGTGCTTCTGTGAGGTTTTTCGGAGGGAGTCTCAACCTCATGGGGGACTTCAACATCACTTGGCACTCAGGCACAGACAGCACACACTCACACAGGGCCCACACAGGCAGTTTTACAAGAAATCTTAAACTTGCGATCGTGACCTAGGCTTACTCGACGCCTGGAGGGAATGCCACCCTGAAGACAGGTACTAAACTTTTTTCTCACATATTCATCGTACCAACTCTAGGCTAGACTATATATTTCTAAGCCAGACCCTCGCCAGAGACATCTGAGAAGCAGAGATTCACCCAATAATTATCTCTGATCACACACCTATGGTTGTCTCTCTTGACTGGACTAACCCCTCCTTGAATACACGCGTTGGTTTTTCCCCTATGCTCGAGACAGACTGTCACAGGACGACTTGCGCAATGCCATTAAAGAGTTTTTCCAGCTAAATAATCCCCATGACAAGTCCCCCTCGACCAACTGGGACGCGTTCAAGGTGGTCTTGAGAGGCCAGTGTGTGGCATTACTATAGGCACTCAATAAACAGAGAATCACAGAACGCTTTGTCATGTCCCTTAGGATAGTCCCATCATGTACATGCAAATTACATATAGTTTGTCCCATCCACATGACATAATGGTTCTACATAGGTGACCTTTTACCTAGTAGCTTCCTTCTGTCTTTTTGACAACAGGCTCTCGGCTTTTCCTATTTTAATCCCTGTACCTGACGTACATAAACATGTCCTCAGGCACAGCAGATTTATTCTGTATAAGGGTCACCCCTTTTTTTCCATCCATGGCCAACAGCCAGCTGTGAATGAGTATTTTGTTTAGAAACGGATTAACGCGGAATTAGTGAATGTTTCCAAAACATATTGATTCTCGAAAAACCCTGGAGTGACCACTTTAGTATAAAAGGCCCTCATTCCCCCTAGAAAAGCAGAGGAGAATTCCTTCCAGGCTGGACCGAGACTCTGCAGGTCTCACACCCTGTTATTGAAAGCGTTGCAATCCCTGGGTATTGAGGGCCTTGCTCTCCAATGGATTGATTCTTTTCTTAACAACCGTACGTTTCAGGTCTTCTCCACCACAGCCAGTTCTAAAACTCATCGTTCTCCGTATGGAGTGCCCCAGGGCTCGGTTCTGAGCCCTCTCTTGTTTAGTATTTATGTTCGCCCACTGGCAGATATTGCCGAAGAGGCAGGGCTGTCCATATTTTCGTATGCTGATGATACCCAGCTAATTTGTTCCCTTTCGACAGCAAAGGAATCTGAATCCTCAACTCTCCAGTTTGGTTTGAGGAAAATTGCGTCTTGGTTGCAGGACAATCTACTCAAGCTAAATGGAGAAAAAACAGAAGTTCTGATCTTAGGGAAAAAACAAGATCTTTGGGGTCCTCAGCACTGGCCCCTGGAGATGGGCGTTTTACTCTAGCCTGCTCAGCAAGAAGATTCTTTGGATGCTGCCCCTTTCCACTCAGAGAACTGTGGTCCAGGCCCTAATAACATCTAGACTGGACTACAGAAATGTCTTATATTTGGGCTGCAATAAGGATGTGATACAAAGATTGCAGATAGTGCAAAATGCGGCGGCCAGATTGCTCTGCCAGGTCCCTAGGACTGCCTCTATTTCAGGGTTTCTTCGTAACCTTCACTGGCTTAAGGTGGAGAATCGTATTAAATTCAAAGCCTTGAACTATATCTTCAAAATCAAAACTGGTTCAGCCCCTCAGTACCTGCAGTCTTTAGTCCAACCCTATTTACCCTCACGCACTCTTCGCTCCACTACGCAGCTTAAATTTACTGTCCCTAGAATCAGATTGAGGCGTATGCACGGTCGATCCTTTGCTTACTTAGGACCCTCCCTGTGGAACTCTCTTCCCATTTCTCTACGTAAAGAAACGGTTTATGGTAATTTTCGAAAACAGCTGAAAACTTGGTTATTTAACTTGTAGTTTCTTTTCCTTACCCACCTTCCTTTCAGGCTGGCGCCGGGAAACCCCTTGGGGTAGCTGAGCGCTTTATAAACTCAAATAACATAACAATAACATAACAGGCTGATCCTTCGATAAGCAGAGACCTGACATCCCTTGTGGGGTGCCATCCTCGAGACGTGGTCCTTCATTCAGAACCATCAGGTGAGGGGTTAGTACTTCCCTGGGGCATTCTTGGCTCCATTAGGATCTATCCTAACATTTACACACACAGGCTTCACCTACGTATCAGGCTAGGGACATTTATTTATTTATTTATTTAAAAGGTTTTATATAGCGCTGGCTAGAACCAGGGGTATTAGAGCGCTTTACAGGAGTATGAGGCGGTACAGTAATCAATACATTTGGTCAAAAGCATTGCAATAAGAGCCAATATAAGGAGAGCAGCTAAATATGAATGTTATTTACAAAGGTCAAATAATAAGCTCACGTCGGTAGAGATTAATTAGGTTCGGGTGGGTGTGTGGAGGTGAGCAGGGTGAGATAAAGTAGGGGGATAAGGAGAGTGGGAGTTAGGGGAGTGGGGAAATGGGAGATCAGAGGGAGGCCGTGCGGTAGGTTATATGTCATAGGTAAAGGTGGGGACAAGGAGGGGTTGCTAGGGGGAGGGGAAGGGAGTAGCGTGAGGGAGGGGAGTTAGGAGGGAGAGTGAGGGGGTGAGAGAGTTGGATGGCAAGGGGGGAGCCTGGTGGGGCGCAGAGTAGGATACGTTGCCAGAGTGGTGTATTATTGACCCCAGTATTTGTTGAGGAGAAACAATTTGAGTTTTTTTTTTAAGTTGATGTAGGAGGGTTTGCAGCGTAGGTCTTTAGGCAGGGAGTTCCATATGGACAGAGCGTTTCCAGAGAAGGATCGAGCTTGTGTGCATTTCTTTTTTAGCAGGGGGGGGGATAAGAATGAGGGCGTTGGTGCTCCTTGTTGGTCGAGTGCAGCCCGCTTTGTGGAGTTTGTCTGATAGGTAACGTGGCGTGTTTTGGTGAAGGGCTTTGTGAGTGATACATGCAATCTTATAGGTGGATCTGCCTTCGATGGGAAGCCATTTGAGGGTTTTAAGTGCAGGGGAGGTGTGGTCGAAATGTTTATAGTCAGAGATAAGTCTAGCAGCTAGGTTGAGTACAGATTTGAGTGGTGCAAGATGGACTTTGGGAGTTCCAGAGAGGATAGCGTTACCATAGTCAATTCTCGATAGGACCAGCGATTGGACAACAGTTTTGAAGTCATCTATCGGGATGAAGGTTTTGATTTTTTTGAGTTGACGGAGAGTGAAGAGTGCTCCTTTGGCTGTGGTTTTTATGTGGGCGGTAAGGGCAAGGTTATTGTCAATGGTGATGCCTAGAGATTTAACAGAATTGGAGGTGGTGAGAGAGCAGTTGAGCGCATTAAGGTCAGATATCCAGTTTTGTATGGGGAGTGGGTTGTTTTTAGGGGAGAAGAGAATGATTTCTGTTTTTTTAGGGTTGAGTTTGAGATGATTTTGGTGGAACCAAGATTGGATCTTAGTTAGGGTGTCATTGAGGTGTAGCACATCAGAGTGGGATTTATCTTATAGTAGAGTTGAGTATCATCGGCATAGAGGTGGTAGTTGATTCCTACTTGTTTGAGAATGAGGGTGAGGGGATCCATGAATAGGTTGAAGAGAGCGGGGGAGAGAATGGATCCCTGCGGGACACCAAGGGGGATAGGAGTGGGGTTAGAGAGGCAGTTCTCGATTTTGATTTGTTGTGTTCTATGTTGGAGAAAGGAGGTGAACCAGTTAAGGACATGGCCATTGAGGCCAAAACGGGCTTTAAGAGTGTTAAGTAATGCAGTGTGGTTAACAGTATCAAAAGCAGCGGAAAGGTGGAGGAGAATGAGTAGGCAAGCTTCGTCATTGTCAAGTGAGTGATGGATGTCGTCCACTATATTGAGTATAGCAGATTCTGTGCTGCATCCTTTTCTGAAGCCGGATTGCAGCGAGTCAAAGAGGTCGAAAGTGTTAATATGATTATCCAACTGAATCAGGTGCGCATTTTTCAAGGGCTTTGGAGAGAAGAGGGAGGTTAGAGATAGGTCGGAGGTTATTGGGGTCGTTGGGATCTGCGTTGGGATTTTTGGGGATGGGTGTGATTTGACCCAGTTGGAGGGAGGCGGGAACATACCCTGAGGTCAGGGATGAGTTAATAATGGTGGTCCAGAGTGGGGCGATGATATGTTTAAGGTCTTGGACAAGTTTAGAGGGCATGGGGTCTTTGGTGTGAGAGGATGGTTTAAGCTTAGAGATGATATTATAGACTTCGTGTTCCATGACAGGAAGAAAATTATGCCAGGTGGCATTGTTTTTTAGTTGCTGGGGGTCAAAGGTGTTGGGTTTAGGTGGGAGGGAGACGGATGAGAGACGGGAAGGGACCTGGGGAAGATTAGATGGGGATGGAGATTCAGGAGAAATGTCATAAGAAAGTTGTGGGTTGGTGGGGAGAGGATTTAAGAGGAATGATTGATCTATTTTAGTGATTTTATCAGAGAAGAAATTAGCAATTTCTTCACATTTCTCATTTGTGGCCATCAGCTTTTGGGGGGCAGAGGAAGTTTGATTTTTGACGATGCTGAATAGTTCTCTAGGTCTATTTTTGGAAGGAGGCCTTTTCATTGAGGATGTGTTTTTGTAGTTGGACCTAGCGGATCGGAGGAGGGCTAGGTGGGAGGGGGACGGGTATTGTCTCCAGGTCCTTTCGGACTGTCTAAGAGAGCGTCTTTCATTGTTGAGATCAGAGTTGAACCAGGATTTGGAAGGTAGGTTTCTTTGGGCTAGCATTTTGGGAGGGGCCACTTGGTCTAGGACCTCGGTAACTGATTTGTTGTAATGTTCGGTGAGGGCGTTCGCATTTTGGGAGAGAGGTGCGAGCAGGAATTGGGCTTTGAGTTTCGTTTCCAGTTCACCGTGGGGGATAAGATGAAGATTTCTGGTCAATTTCTTATGTTTGATGCTTTTGGAGTGGAGGGGGGGGGCCATGGTGCCGATCGAGAAGAGGATGAGGTGATGGTCAGACCAGTCGATGGGGACGATGTTGGAGAGGGAGGCTAAATCGTTATTTGTTATGATGGCATCAAGAGTAGCCCCTTTAGTGTGGGTTGGGGAGTGACAAATTTGTTTAAGGTCACTAATCTCCAGAAGATTCATGAGGAGATTAATAGCGGGGTCTTTGATATCATTCCAGTGGAGGTTAAAGTCTCCAAGGAAGAGATTTTTAGAGTTTGAAAGAGAGCATTGAGTGAGTAGGTCGGAAAGTTCCTCTGCAAAGAGAAGGGATTCACCAGGAGGATGATAGATATTGTGTAGACGAATAGGTGGGGCGCCCTGGATTTTGAGTTCTGCACCGAGGTATTCAAAGGTGGCAGGGTCGGAGTTCTTGACAAGCGAGAGTTGAAGTTCGTTTTTGAAGATGATAGCTAAACCACATCCAATTCCCTAAGGTCTATCTTTCCTGAGTATGGGGTAACCGGGTGGGATGAGTAGGTC
Organism: Calotriton arnoldi; assembly: GCA_963921515.1. Classification (NCBI taxonomy): domain Eukaryota; kingdom Metazoa; phylum Chordata; class Amphibia; order Caudata; family Salamandridae; genus Calotriton; species Calotriton arnoldi. Next base: position 417,142 of record CAWUFW010008467.1, on the reverse strand, counting down.
AAGGATAGGTGTAGAGTGGGCCTTGAGCCAAGTTTCCGTAAGGAAGGCAATGTCAATGTCTTCTCTGAGAATGGTTTCAGCTATTTCCGTCGCATGCTGGGCAGCGGAGCGGCAGTTGACCAGCATGCATGTTAGGGGTTTCGGGTTGTTTATGGGTGGAGGGCATGTATGGATAGCGGTGAGTTGAGTTGGGGGTCTAGGGGAGACGGGGGAAGAAGGGATTCTGCACGTCCCCAGGATCACAGGAATGGTAGAGTGGGGGTGGGAGGGTCAATTGGGTATTTAGGGAGGTAGGAGTTACAAAGGTCGAGGAGGTCTGAAGGGGAGAGATGGCTTGAGGCACGGGGGGAGGTCGGTGGGAACAGTTGCAACGAAGGAAGGTTCTCCATTGTTGAAGCTTAGAGGTGCTTTGTGCATCTAAGTTAGGGGAATTCGCCCGGTTTAGGAGGATTTCAGAGGAGAGGGAGTTAAAATCTTTCTTTAGTTGAGAGAGTTCAGACGACAAGGAAAGATCTTTTCTGAGCTGGGAGAGTTCAGACGACAGGGTAAGAAGAGCGCTTTCGATGTTAGATAGGGTCTGTGTTAGATTAGCCTTTGAATTTTCCGGGAAGAACTGTCTGTGGAGTGTGTGGGTTGGGAGGTCGGGGGTGAAGGGGAGGCGTTCCCAGGTTGTTGGACATGGGGGAGTCCACATCGTCGGGAGGGGAGTGCATAGAGTTATTGTCGGTGTTCTGAGGTGGTAAGAGATCTTGAGGGGAGAGAGGGGAAATAACATCCTGGCTAATAGCATCTTGTCTAGGGGGAGGAAGGCAGTTTGGAGAAGGTGAAATTGGTACAGGCGGTTGAATAATAGGAAAGTCGGGAGGAGGGTGCTGGAAGGCGGGAGTGAGGGAGGGGGTGTGTCTAGTGGTGGGAGGGGGGGAGTTATTAGAGAGAGAAAGTGTTTGGGAGATTGGGCATGCTGTTGAGGTGTCCGGATGAGGGGGGTTGCTAGCGAGGGGGGAGATTGGAGGATTGGGTTAGAGAGTCATCACACGTAGTATTGATGCCTGAAAGGAGAGGGATTGGGGGCAAGGAAAGGGAGGGTGAGGGGGCGTCAGTCGGTTGGGAGGTAGCAGTGTTAGGAGGTGGGGTGGATAGTAGGTAAGAGAATGTGCTGAAGTGTTGCTCAAAGATGATGAGGTGATTTTCTGAGGCTTGGATTAGGATGTTACCGGATTTGAAAATGGAGATGTCTATTTCGCCGGGGAAAGAATGGGAGGGGGAGGGGGACAATTTAAAGTCATACAGGATTTTGCATGATTTAGTGATGGGGAGGTGGTGGAGAAAAATGCTTTTCCATTTGGAGGGGCGTTTGGAGTAAAAAATGTAGTTTGTTTTTATTATGGAGGAGAGACTAAGGTAGTTATCAACAAATAGGGTTTCATGGTGACCGATAAGTAGTTTGTGTTTGAAGTTTCTTTTAGCGTTTTTGGAGAGATTGGGTGGGTAGAGGATGGACCAAGAGTTCGGGCCATGTCTAGTGATGGATGAATCCTGTGGATTGATTCTGAATTCTGTTGTAGTGAGGGGGTGTGTGAGGGTTGGCATGGTGTTTGGATTGAGGAGGCTAGTGGATGGGGAAAAGAGGGAGGGTGGAAGACTTGATGAGAGGCGTTGGGAGGTGTGGGGGTCAGAATAGCAGCAGGGTTAAAGTGAATGAATAGTGTAGGAATCAGAAAGAGGGGGGAGGGGGGCCGAGTTAGGGGAAAGGAGTGAGAGGATAGAGTTGGAAGGAGGAGAAGCCATGAGTCGGAGTCATGTGTTAGGTGGGCAAATCAGTCAGTACACATATTGGAGAACCTGGACAAGTGTAGGAGTAGGTAGGAGTAGGGGAAGGAAGAGGGATTGGAGCGAGGGGGAGGAGAAATGGTAAACTCAGGGAGAGACAGAAAGAGACATTGAGGATATAGTGAAAAACTAATAGTGAGCAATAGAAGTAAATCACAATGAGAAACAATACATGGAGCATGAAGGGCTCAAACCATCATTAGGAAGTCTGTAGCTCCCCTATGGGAGTGGTTAGGCAGTGATCAAAAGAAATGACAGTATATGTTGCGAAGCTAATAGCATAGGCTGGTAGTCTTGGTGGCAAGGACTTAACAACGTTCCAGTCTTCAGGTTAGGTTAAATAGTGAGAGTCCAGCCCAGTGAGCTGCCAGTGAGAGGAGGTTTATAGAAAGTTAGGTGAAGGATCTTCTGCTATTTTGTGGGGTGAGATCGTGCCGTCATTTAGAGGGATCTGGTCACTGGGGATGAAGTCAGTAAGAGATTCCCCCTCCGACTTAGAAGATTGCGGGGTGCATTTAACCCCAGTCAAATGGAGTTGTGGGGGGGCGTCGCAGTTCTGAGGCCACTCTGGGATAGGGTAAGGGAAGAGACAGTATTAAGAAGTAAGTAGCAAGGAGAGCCAGGCAGAGTGGAGCAATTCAATGGCCTTCTCATGGAGACCTAAGAGTCCTCTCAGTGGGCGCTGAAGCTATTGGTGAGGTGGAAGCAGGTGTCAGGCACCCCAGTGGGCGCTATGGCGTTCTTAAGTCTAGAGGCACACACTCGCAGCGAGGGTGGGGGCTGAGAGCCACATCAACGTGACTTTTAGGTAGGCTACGCATCGTAGGAGTACGCAAATGCTATTGTTTTATATAATCTGTTTTTATTCATTTTATTAATGTTTTTATTCATTTTATTAACAATATGATAGAAATGTATCTGCTATTTACGATATTGGTTCTAGCAATCACATTTGTCTGCTCCTGTCTTTTGATTGTCGCAGCTAATATGTTTCACACTAGACTGACGCTTGACCAATAAATACTTATTGAAACCGTTCCAATCGTCGTTCTATGTGTAATCTGACAAAAAGCAAGCACGAGTGACTGAGCGAAAGATACCGTATTGTTTCCACAATACCTGAGGAATCAGGGTTGTCATGTTCGGTGGTTGCCAGAAACTACACACACCACTGTAGACTACAGGGGGGTGGTAGTGGCACCAAAGAGCTAGCTGGTCTAACGGCTGACTCATCCTGTGGGGGGGTCCAGAGTCTGTCTGCACACCAAGCCCTCAGTTTAGGTAATCCAAAACGCACAGGTCCTGGGGAGTCCTAGGAACTACACGACATGGCACCCAACGTTGGTTTGGTTCTTATATTAACAGTAAAATCTGAGTGGTTCAGTCGTGCTTTCTCAGACAACCCTACTCACATTTTTCAGAGACGTCTGAAGTGGGAAGGATAATCCGCCTCTGCTGAGCAGGCACACCCTCTGTATTGGGTGAAGGTTTTAGACAAGCTTGTAAGGATCAAAGTTTCCCATATTGTGCAAAACCCTACCTCTTAGAACTTATACTTACCTCTCCTTTCAAAATTACTGAACCTGCAAAGAGCTGTGGAAGTGAGAAAGGAGATTAATTTTCTAATGCTCTTAACATTACAGACAACTGTCGACAGGCAGTAACTCTGAAATTGTTAGAACATGGATTACCTGCAACAGGTGGCCATGTAATGTTACCTTCGTGATTGAGGCACATGAGGTGTTCGGATTAGAGGTATTCTATTCCTGGGTAAAATTCCCACCTACAGATCCACAAACACATCTATTTCATGAATACATTGCAGTGGATCCACCGGAAGAATACATCCCATACGAGGACATTGAAGTCCCATTAACTTACCAGCAACATAAAAACTGGTTTAAAGGCGCCCTAAAACACACAACTTCAGTCGTAAGACTCGGTACGCTCAGCATAGGAGGAGTAACATGGCCGGTCTAAGCGGCTTACACTCCACATCCTGAGATAGACACACTCCCAGTAGGGGAAGTGCGTACACTTTACAAAGAAATAGTCAGGCTATACAGACACATTGTCCAGTTCGTCATGCGAACACTCACATTACAACCTGCGAGAGCTGCTCCACCTGGAATACTCCAGACTCAACCAACACCGGTAATTAGTCCACAGACACTAAAAGCAGTCATGGGTGCGTTCCCATCAAAGAGGGATCAAGTACCATTCTGGATTGCTAAAACAATAGCACAGTTGGAAGCAGTGTTTCTTCATACGGGTCCGCTGGAAAAACACAGAGGCATATTCTCAAGGACCCATCGCCGAGTTAACGACACTTTAGTGCAGCAAAAGTGGCGAAAGAATTGTCGCCCCATTCACAAGCTGGTGCAAACTCCCCACATCGCCAGTATACCAGCGATAGCTGCCGCAATAAACATCGCCACGGATGAGAGAGACAACTAATGCTAATGATATGCAGAGTAGGCGTTCCCGTGCAAAAACACACGAAAACACCACTTCGCGATATTCTCAACGACCAGCCAGAACTGCGATGCGACCCAAAAACAGGCGATAAGGCGTGTTAGCAGCAGGGATGTAACACCTGCCTTCTACTGGTGGTAAGCAGGACAACAACCTGCAGTATAAAGGGAGCCCAGCCCAGAGCCACATCGGCAGACCAACACATGTCATGGAGCTACTGATCATGCAGCTCGGAGCCCCAAGAGGCCCACAACACCCACCGCCACCCCCCGCAGGCGCCCCACCGACCCCAGGACCACCCCCCCGGACTACCACCGAGGCAGTGCAGAATGAGACAGCGGTCCTTCCGAAAGGACGACCATCCTCCGCATCCTGACCCACATTGCCCACAGGCTGATGGTACCAACACAGCAGACAACCAACATCCCTCCGCAGACAAAGCTGCTGGCTGTGCTGCACTTGTTGGCCTCTGGTACCTTCCAACCAACAACTGCCAGAGTCGGAGGAGTCTCACAGCCAGACCTATCAAAGTTCCTCACACCTGTCTTGGATGCCATCATCAGCTTGGTACCCCAGTACTTTCACTTTCCCCACACTGCGCAGGAACAGCTGGAGACCAAGCAAGGCTTCTACGCCATAGCTGGCTTCCCGCACGTGTTGGGGGCAATTGACTGCACACATGTCCTACTGTAGTGTAGCTCCTATTTCCCTAATAGGCTCTGCGCATTGGAATAATATATCCTATAGGTTTGACATAGGACTGAGGTCGGTATGTCCCTATCGAGTATATTAAATTTAATTACTTGTGCCAGCTAGCTCAGAGGCCACTAGAAACTTCTTGACGACAAGAAGGGAGTAGTTTCTGGCAACCGCAAAACATGACCAGTTTGTTTCCCTTTAGAATCAGAACGTGTCCCAGAGTCGTAGAAACAATAGATAACTATTTCACTCAGCTCAGTCGTGCATGCTTAGTTTTCCTCAAAGTTACACAGAAAGAACAGACGGGCGTTTCAATAAAAGATTTATTGAACAGTCTTGTTTCTGATGTAAGTTAAATGTGCTGTTACGATCACAAGACAGTATGCGAGATAAATAATGTACAGGGTGAGCAGTAGAAATAAATAATACTGCGATAGCATTATCTTTTTAGCATATATGCATTTACATAAAATGACACAGACTAAAAAATGCGAGTACTCATACGATGTGTTTCTAACCTAGTTCTACCCCAATGTACCTGTCCTGTCCTAGGTGTAGGGAGAGGTATGAAGAAGGTGAAGTATTCCTTACTATAGTATACTAAGAGCATGTTAAGCCTAGTATGCCAAGAGTCCGTCTAGGTTCTAGTCAGCTCCATACCTGAAGAATGAGAGAGGTAGGAATCTCTTGCCAGACTCGAACTCCAACACCCCGCAAGGGAAGTTAGATCACTGGAAGCTGGACTCTCTGCGTGCAGGGATGACAGTGTCTTCTCAGTGCGTCCGGCCGGGAAACGGGCTCCTCTGAAGTCGAGGTCTCCTCTGATTTACAGGGGCTAGGGAAGGTATATTTATACCTGAGAATTACCTCAGAATGTTAGCATTGACGTGAGTCGGACAGCGGAAGACGTCATGAATGAACCCCTAAGGAATAATGGTTCATGCATAATATATGAGTCCTTGAAGAAATGAATAGTCCTGGGCTAGGGAAAGTCCCGCAGCCTAAGGGTCTGTTCTTCACGAACTCGTTGTGACGTTAGGGTGGACGGATGTCGGAGACCATGCCTGTATTTGGAGTGCACGATTTAATGCCTAAATAAGAACTGGGATTTTATGCCTATATAAGGGCAGGGCGAATTGTGCCTATATAAGGACATGATACTGGAAAGCCCATTTATGGACACCCTAAGAGGAATACAACACCCACTCCACTTTCGTGTGTACGATAATACTAAAATGCTAAACATTGAAAATGCTAAACATTAAAATGGAGTACTGCATATTAAAAAATATTTCTTAAAAGCATTAAAAAACATTAAAAATACAAAAGGTACTGTACATATTAAGCAATGCTTTTCCATTTCAGGCATAAAGTATTAAAATCAAATGCAATTGGAATGAAAATAAGCAATAATATTTACAAGTGACAAGAATGATCGACAAGTTGTTCAAAACCAAAGTCATTTCATGTCATGAAAATTATTTAACTGTTCTAGACACACAAGATGACTAAGTGTCCGTGGAAGTACCGCGAAGTCTGTATTATAAGGCTAGTTCTACTTTAAGCAGATTGAAGTGCCATTTTCGTTCGAAAAATGGGACAAAAGTTCAAATTTGGTAGAGTTCCAAGTTTTTGAAAAATGAAGGCCAAATTGTTACTGTATCTGTGGAACACTGTACGCTGAATCAGAGTCAGTTTGCGGGTCTGGTGTAAACATGAGATCATCTATTTCTATAGACAAAACATCATCCACTGTAGTTTGTGTTAGTTGGAACACCTCGTGAAGAAGATTAACTGCACAGAGATGTGAAGCATCGCTCTCAGCATAGGTCACCGCAGCAATGTTCGCGTCCGTTGTTACCTGTGTGCCTGTAGATCTTTCTCGTACCTCAGCAGCAGCCGGAAGCGTCTGTGAGATCTCAATGAATGCTGAGATCAGGATTGGTAGCCGCTGGGGACAACACAGAGCATGGGCCGTTATCGGGACCATCAAAGTATCGACATCCGTTGGCGTAGCTGATGGAAACGTCAGACAGGTGTCCAACACGCATTCTTCACCGCATAGCAGGCATTGTAGAACAGGTAAGATGCAATCTTGCCAGATTGGTCTGAATGACAGGAACCACGTGGTATTCAGGTCCCGTAGACGAGTCATGCCTAATAGCTGTACTATTCGCTCACAGAACTTTCTTTCAAGGAGAGCTTTCTCCATTTCGCTCAGAGTGATGTCTGCGAATAGGCTGGCCATAGCGCAATAGCAGGAAGAGAAATAGAATTCCGGCAACAAGTGCTAGAATTAATGGTATGCCACCAAACACCGAATGTGCAAAGTTCGGGATGATTCCGAGTATTGCCTGGAAAGGTGCTAACAGACCGGAGCAGATGCTCTTAAATACATGTACAATTCCTGTTGTATCAGACATGTTAAAGATACGTGTTATCATTTCTACGAAATGTATAGGGCAGTTTGTACGTATTAAAGTCTGTATCTCAGCCGAAGTCCTTGCTACTTGTAGATCATAGGTTTCTTTGCCCGAGGTCAAAGGCACTGTTTGCTGTAGAAGCATGGCTTTCATTCTGCTCAAAGTATCAAATCTTATAAAAGAGACGTTCAGCGAAGGCCATAGAGCGACTCCTGACTGTGTCTATTGGGGCAAACAATACTTGCATACAGCAAGTGACCCTGGAGTTGACCGTTACTAGATATGGGATGCCTGGCAACATTCCGCAGCAACTCTGATCATTCAACATGCGGTAACTCCCGTTAGAAAGTTGTCCAAACGTTGGATTAATCACAGCAGCTGGTGTACCCTGCTGATGGCAAGACAAATTTGCCACAGAACCATTACAAGCCCCGTGTAAAGAAATGTCCTGACATATAAGTGAACCGCTCAGTGCACGTTTACAGTTTGTACCGCTCAAAAACACTTCACGATCCCCACTCCAACATTTATATGTATACGGTAAATCCCAAGATGTCTTAATGTATTCCTTACCCAACCTTTCAGATTTGCCTGCTTGCATTTGTCTGAGGCAATACTGAAACTGAAAAGTAGTCACAGGTAATGTTATTTTGCCATGAATAAGCCATTCCGTAGCTGGTTTTTCTGCCACTGTGAAAGGTAATTTTTCCAGCTTTTCAATGCTCAGCACTGTATACTTTGCTCCTCTTTGAGCCAGTTCGATCTGTTTATCAGTTAGATTGTATTCTGCAAACAGAGCTGACGTCTTCATAAAACGCCAAGGCACATAGCCCGCTCGCAAAGATTGCAGCGTCCAGCTCAATAACACTATAGAACGTAATTGAGATTGACCTTGTTGTAACATCGCCAAATCTTGTTCTAGAATGTCGATAGCAGAGGATACAATGCCATCCAATGAGTATATTCTGGAGGACAAAGTTGTTAACCCATTGTTGACCACAGAGAGTGTTTTCTCTAAATTAATACGATCAAGTTCACGTATCCGTTCTGCGGCCTCCATCTGTGACACTTTCCATGCTTCATTATAGGCAGCATAAATGCCGGCATATATGAAACGTTTTTGACGCGGTTTTCCTGGTCCAAGCAAGAATTCCCTAAGGTCTGCGTCCTCTTTAAGTAAGGATAAGTGTTGTTTCACATCCTGTAGTGTAGATTTATGCAGCCAATCGAGGCATAATTTACCTACACTGTATGTTACTACCCCCGGATGCTGTCTTTGGACATATCTTGGGTCTGGCCTATGAATAGTAAAGCCCTGAGTGTTATTCAGGAATCTTTCCTGACAGTTGTTTGTGTCTGTGGGCCAGATCAACCATTTCTTCCAATCAGGATTAGATCTGTTGAGTTGTAGTATATTGTCAACTGTCACCACTGCCTTTGTATCGTTATCACTGGCAGGTGTTGGCACAGAGGGTGTTTTCATCTCTTTGATCTTGGCTAATCCAAGACAAGATGTTTGTTGGACGGTTTCATTCAAAAACAGTATTTGTTCAGGGATGATGCAGGCTCTAAATAAAGCTTCTATACCCTGTACTTTCCATTCTTTAGTACCCCACACAGTTTGTGTGCCTATTGTGTCTTTCCATAAGTCGAAACCCTGTCTAGACAGTTGGGCAATAAATGCTGCAGAGTAAATCTGTTTGGTATTAGTTAACCATTTTCAGTCCTGTTTTGTTTACATTTTTGTAGTAAAACGTTTCTGGGTCAGATGTATTGTAACCTGAAAAATATGGAAACTTACTAGCAAATGTTTTTGAACTACCTTTTGGTGGTGTAGGACAATGTTCCCATTGGTTCAACATAAACACATTTCTTGGATATGCAGTTTTATGCAAATAATGATGACCATAGTGGTTATAACAATACATTTGTTCATAGTCTGATGAACCCTCTAAATATTCATTTTTAGAAAATGTAGCAGATTTTTCTAAGTCAAACATTATGTCATTACAGTCTCAAAGTCCCAATCATCTGAATAGGTACTGGACGTAATTAGATCACTTAGTGAAATTTTAAACAAATGTGGAATGTTCAATTGTTCCGTCGGGCCGAAAATGTCATAATCCGTTTTGTCCCACACTATACCATCCTGTATAGGAACGGCTGTGATGTTCACTGATGACAAGTCTCTTGCTTCACGATGGGAAGATTTATGAGGTTTCAAAAGTACTTTTACGTCTTTACCTTCAGTGTTCACATGGATGTATCTGCCACTTATAAGCACGCTCACAGTTGTTACCAAAGCTAGCCAGAGCAGGAAAACAAAAAGTCCAGATATAATCCAGAGTTCAATCCATGGAGAAACCAGATAAGTCCTTTTCAGAAAGTGAAGAAAGTCTTGTACTTGCTGCTTGAATTTGAATGATGCTGGCGTCGTTTCAGGTTCACTTGGATCTTCTGAGAACGTATCAAAATTAATGAAATAGCCAGAAGCAGTTCTGTCAATTGTTGGAATTGCATCAGGATTTGTAGAAATCACAGGAACCAGTTCATCACGTGCCACGTTGGTGTAGACAGGTGTATTTGGACGAACTGTTACTTGGTTGTCAAGAGGGATGAGTTCCATAGCGTTGTTGTTTAGTCCTTCATCAGTTACAGCTGAATTCTCGATAGTTATCAGTCTTTCAGTCTGAACCTCTTGGATAGTAGCGAGTGGAGTGCGTCTGCTACTAGGTCGGAGTCCACGAGGCCTACTGTTTAGTATTGGCCACATACTGTGGTTTGATGAGGTCGATGGACACAAATCTTTTCTCCTTTCTTCCAGCAAGGGGCGGCAGAAGTACTGTTCTAGTTCCTTTAACTGTTAGAACAGGTACTGGTTGTCTGTAAGAAGGTCCAAATTCCTTCTTGTCCGCAATCTTTTCTCTGACTAGATCCCCAACTTTTGGAATCCAGACAGGCCTTGCTGGGACCACCGATGTTTCCCCAGTGGTGGTTGGCTGTAGGAATACGTTGCTTTGTTTTGTTCTTAGTACATTCAGATCCTGTAAAACAGCCAAACGATCTTTGATATCAAACGGTTTATTTTCCACCACTGTGCCTGGTGTTCAAGGTCTGGTACCCACATTCTTGTCCCAAATAGGACCTCATATGGAGTGACCCCCCCTTGAGAACTTCTTGGTAGGTTGTTCAATGAGCGCTGTACCCCATTGAGGTGTTTGACCCACCCATCACCCGAACCTAATACCCTAGCTGTTATAGACTGCTTTAAGTCCCGGTTTTCCTTTCCACAACCGAATTTCCCTCAGGATGGAATGGAGAGGAGTACCGCAATGCAACGCCCAGACTGGCCATGGCTTCTTTGTAAGCCCGAGAGCTAAACGCAGGACCCTGGTCAGAATGAAACGTGCCTATTGCGTATGTGCCGATAAAGACTCGCAAATCTTTGATAACAGTTCGAGCGTCAGCCGAGTGCTGAGGCCATAACCATAGGAACCTAGAGCATGAATCCACTGCAACCATGATATATTTATAATTACCGTCCCTTTGCAAGGGACCGCAGTGGTCCAGGTAAACACAAGCTAATGGTTTGTCTGAAATTAACAGGGGTGTCTGCGCAGGACGTTTCACTGTTGAGACTTTCATCTGTTAAGGCAAATATCACATTGCAAAACATAGTTCTTAATTTGTTTCCGAATGCCAGGCCACCAATATCTTTGCTTGAGTAAAGATACTGTCGCTGATACACCTGCATGGGCAGACGCTATCCCCTCGTGTGCTGCTAGGATTAGTCCTAATCTGCGTTCCTTGTTTGGAATTACCCTATCCCCCACTCCAGGGATTCGAGCAAAAGGAACGTTGTTCGCATCAATTACATAAGAGTACTTGAGTGGAAACTTTTTGGTAACGTTGCACTGCTGCCTTTGCTTGAAGCATTGACAGCCAACATTATCTCACCGTCTATTTTAGTTTTGAGCGAGTGATCGCAGCTACAGAAGCCGTCTGAACAGCCCCCTTTGCAGCTTCGTCAGCCAATGAATTCCCGGCAACGTGAACGCCATCACGTTGATGACTCAGTGTGTGGATCACGTGAGCCTTTGGTAGTTCGTTTTTCAACTGAACTACTTGTTCCCAAAGCATTTTATGCTTTATTGTGCCACCTTTCGCATCTTTGAAACCATTTTCAAGCCAGTTTCGTATATAGTCATTATACGACTGAACACAGTAAAAGGAATTGCACACTATCAGCGTGGGGAATTCTCGATCCGTACTCTCAAGTGCCAGTTTGAATGCTTGTAGTTCAGCTCGCTGAGCTGTACAATCTCCTAGAGATTGAGTTTTTGTGACCATGGGTCTGAAGATGCCATTTCGCATGCGACATTTAACGATTGCACACGCTGCACTGTAAGCTTGCTTACTCCCTGTTGCGGGTTGTGCGGATCCGTCAGTGTAAATTATCATCATCATCATCATCATCAAAATAGCTTTATTTCGATACAAAGATCATAAAAGCATCGACCAGTTCATCAGAAGTATCAAAATATAAAAGATGAAAACAGAGTTTGAACACACACAGTCGATAAAAAGACAAAGATAAAATTCTGATAGCATTAAAACGTGAAGCTATTTTCTCATGGTTCTAAAATCCATAAAATGTGATTTAAAATCAATACAATTATACATATACTAAGCAATACCACACTCAGATGTTCTATACTAATGGACGATGGCCATACCCGTCGAAGTCATCAACTACTCGTTGACGGAGGTAGCTACCCTCTGTAAAGCCCTACACCTGCTTAACCATGCGCATCCCAAGAATTTGGCGACTCCACAGACATACAGGGTGCTAGTGTCCGAGTTCAATATGCGTAAAGCAACTCTATGATCTAGGGTGCCTAGTTGTTTGCATATGGGCACAAGCCACCTGGATCTAGCACTAGCGTGTGCGGGACATTCAAACAGAAGGTGGGCAACACTCTCCTTTACCGAGCCGCACAAGGGGCATTCGGTGGTGGTGCGGTAGGGTGGAAACCATTTTGCAGTAAATTCGCGCACTGGGAGGGTGCCCAACCTAAATTGGATGTACAATGACCTGTCTCTCGGGACCTGAATAGTATCCATAAATGGTTCTAAACTTCTATGATATTTATGTTGGAAGAACTCCTCCGTGAGTCTTCCCTTTTCAGGATTATTAAATTCCTTGGCATCAAGCCAGGCCCAATAGGACCGTTTAAGGTCCTCTTTGCTTGGTGGAATTTGGGTGTCCCAAGAGTCCTTAAGGTCAAATGCAATTAACAGTGATTTGACATTAGAGATCCACTTGATCTCTTTTCTGCTATCAATACGCATTAATTCTGTAAGTGCCTCCGCATAATTCGCCAATTCTGGGGTCCTCCTAAGGCGGGCCCAGTAGAGCAGAGGTCGGAGTTTGGCCAGGTCTCTAAAATGGCGCCTACCCAGATCACAGAACAAAGGAGTTAGAGGAACTCCTCGTGGGAGCATAAGCAAATCTCTAAAGAATTTATTTTCTGATCTATTAATCTCATCAAGATTTTCGAAGCCCCATAACTCAGCACCATAAAGACCTGAGCTAACAGCCTTGGCTCCATAGACAGTAAGGGCCGGAGCAACAGGTCTACTATAAGATGAGCGATGTTCTCAGCTCAGTGCCCCCGTAACCCTTTTATGATTTAAGAGCATTTTGTCAAGGTGGGGTCGCCAATGTGCTTTTTCAGATAGACGGATCCCCAGATAATCAAAAGTGGGAACCCTTTCTAGTCTAATCCCATCTAACGTAAGATTATTCCTAAACGATTTGTGTGGATTAAAAGTCATTAGTTTTGTCTTCGTGGTATTTATAGTTAACCCCCGACAGTGGCAAAAGTTTTGGAACCTATTCAGAAGGAGTTGTAGGCCTGCTGGGGTCTTAGAGATGAGCAACGTATCATCAGCAAACAGGAGAGTTGGCACTTTTTTCCCTGCCAGGGCTGGAGCATCAGCCGGTACTTCTTGCAAGAAGCTAACCACCCCATTTACATATAAAGAAAACAGGGTGGGTGCCATCACACAGCCCTGGCGAACTCCCCTGTTTACTGGAATCTTCCTAGTGACCTGTCCTTGAGGCCCCCATCTTATCTGGGCGTAATTACCCTCATGAAGCCTTTCCAGCAGATTAAGAAGTGTCAAAGGGATGCCCAACTCTCGCAGTATTTCCCACAGTCTGTTACGGGGGACCAGGTCAAAAGCAATCCTCAGATCAATAAAGGCAAGGTACAAACTGCCCTTGCCAATCGTTACCACTTTCCCATAGAACATGAGGAGCCTAAAGACCTGGTCCACTGTGCTGATGTTGGTCCGAAAACCTGCCTGGTACTCGGAGAGGATTTTCTCCTCCTCAGCCCATACCTGGATTCGCTGTAAAATTACCCTCCCAACTACCTTTTGCATTGAGTCGATAAGACTAATTGGTCTGTAGTTCGAAGGGTCTTCCCGTTCTCCCTTCTTATAAATGGGCACCACCTCTGCACCCTTCCATGATTCTGGAACTGGGCATCCTCTAGTGATCGAATTAATTAGGAGCAGAACATACTCAGCCCATTTATCCTGATCAGCTAAAAACAGATCGCTGGGAAGGCCATCTGGTCCCGGAGCCTTGGCAGGAACCATCTTGCCTATGGCCTCTTTAACTTCCTTTTGCGTAAAAGGATCGCCCTCAATAGGCCTAAAGTGAGACAGAGATTCACCACCAGTAATCATGTCAGTGGGCCTGAATTTAATTGAGGGATGACCATCTACGCCTGGGCTGCTAGGCCCAGAGTAAAGGTTACCAAAATGGGCACACCAAGCTTCAGGGGTGATATGATTGGGCATTTGGTCTACTTCTCCCCTGCCTGTCCTCCTGACCAATGTCCAGAAAAGATTAGTATCTCTTACAAGACTCGCATTTTTTAACGCTTGCCATCTGGCTTCATCCCAGTCGAGCTTTGCCCTATGCTGCACCTCCCTATATTCTTTCCTAGCCAAAGTGATTGCTGCACCCTGCTTTATTTTGATGGCTGCGGCTAGTGCCCTCCTTTTGAGTCTACACTCTTTATTAAACCATGAGTGGACTTTCCGTGTATGGGGAGCGGGGCCATGTGGTCTAAGTGATGCCTGGAAGTGTACCCTAATCTCCTCAATAGTACAAGTATGTATGGCAAGAGCATGGGTGGGATCTTCCACTGTCCCCTCTCTTTTTTTAAGTTTGATTTATTAAAAGACAACAAACGAAACAAATATTCATAAAGATGATCAATCTTCCTATTGAACAATAAAATGATTAGATAAAATTAGAAGACAATATAGGAATTAAATTTATACTATATATATAAGTACGAAAACAAATATACGTTGAAAGGAACTAAAAAAAGGGGGGATGGGGAAGGGAGGGATAATAGAAAATAGAAACATAAGTCATTAATATAAGACAATCAAAGATATTGTCTAAATATACATAGTGAATAACATTGTAAGCATATTTGGTCTAAACCTCTCGAGCTGCAAACACCACTGTCCCCTCTCTAAGCTTAATGGTTTTTTCATATAATATTTGTCTAATGGCCTGTAGCTTTGTATCCTGGAGGGCAACCTTTAGTGCCCTTCCTGAGTTGATAGGTAGAACTTCTTTAGTTGCTCGGGGCGTAGATGGAACCAATGAAGGGCATACAATTTGCCAAGGCGATCTTAATGACAAACATAGAGGGTTATGATCACTTTCAAGTGTACTCCCTACTACCATGTCTAAAACATGACCCCAAAAACCAACATCTATTAATATATAATCAATGCGGGATGGGCAGGATACTTTGTTATAGGTGAAGGCTCCCTGCAAGTCTGATGTTGTCCTGCCATTCACTGCTCTTAAACCATACTCCACGGTGAAAGCATTTAATTGGATGTCCCTTTCGGACCATCTTTTCACCGGGGGTAAGGTTAGCGAGGGTATGCCCCATTTCCTGTCCTCCTCTTCTATCCCAGTTAGGTCTTCAATGCTAAGAGGCTCAAAGGTGCTATTCAAGTCGCCGGCCACTATAATCCTGGATTCGGATGAACAGTTTGTCAGGCCTTGTTCAAGCAGAGTAATAATAGGGGAAGCTTTACCCCCTGCTAGTCCCCTTGCATAGACATTAAACAAATCAATTTGTTCCCGCCCTCTTTGTCACCTAATTGTAAGCCTCAAGATGTCAGGGCATAGTGCTGCATGGTGTTTTATTTTAAAATTTAGGGCGATTTTAACCCACACAATCAACCCTCCAGACGGTCGGCCCTTGCCTACAGTAGTAGCCGGGATATGATAACAGCTATAGCCAGATTTATATAATGGGACCAAACTCCACGTTTCCTGGAAAACACATATGTCATAACCCTCTATTTGCTTGTTCCAATCTGGAAGTGAAAGTTTATTACATAGGCCAGCAATATTCCAGGAAATAATTTTTAAATGATTTAAAAGGGTTGAGTCACATGCTAAGGCTATGCTGGAATCAGTGGAGTCTATTAAACCGGCTATGGGTAATTGGGCAGACACTGGGGGGGAAGCCTGGGTTATACTTGTCAAAGGAGTTGCATTATATAGTTAATCATTAGAATCTAATGAAGAAGAACCTAAGCTTCGGCCTGCTCCAAGTGTGTTTTTTGAGATAAAGGGACATCGCTTTAGCTGTATAGCTGAAGAGTCAGGGGAAGAAGTGCGAAACTCTAGAAGGATAAGGTTCTCTGCCAGATCAGCATTACTCAAGGTAAGCTCAATGTGATCCCATAAGAGCGAATGCGATGTACACCTTCTGGCTCTAAGTATATCCTCCCGTATAAGTGAGCGACATCCCCTAACCTGCCGTATCCAATGAATAGATTTATTAATCAATGATTCCTCGTTTTCATAACTACCCCCATTACATAACTTAGGGACATTGATCATACAGACTTTCTGTCCAACAATATCCAGTGAATTCGACTGGTGGATCCTACTAGGGGGGTTAACAGACGTTAGACTCTTGGTAGGTTATTTACTTGAGGAAGCAATGAGGTGTTCAGGATTTTGCAAGGGAACCGTAGCTCTAGAATGTAGCTTAGTGGGCTTCGAGCTTCTCATGGGGCGTGTTAACAGCACATCATTATGTGTTGATTGCAAAGGGGCAAGAGAACTAGCTCCTACTTGCTCTCTTCCGCTCTGAGGGAATAAATGTGTTTTTTTTACTTGTAAAAACTGATGGCCGTCTGTAGATGGGGATGCCTTCTGGCCACTAGGAGTGTTAGTGGCGGTTAGTGTGTTAATTATATTTACTAAGTCATCCATCTTCAATCTCATAGCCCCAATTTCCTGCCTAAGGGAGCTGACGAGCTGATATAAGTCAGACAGGGATGGTGCCATCTCTCCAGTACTCTCTAATTGGGCTAGGGGCGTGGGAAAAGGAGTCGATGAAGGCGGAGGATCAGTAAGTTGGGCCAGGACGGAGAACCTATTTGCACATATAATAGGAACTCCGGATTGGTTAGGCGCGAGAGCAGTAGATGCAATAATAAGAGGTGCCTCTAAACTAGGGGTGCTTGCTCTCTCTGCCTCGCCTAAATCATATCTGGGCTCAAAGTCAGAATTTAAGACTGCCTCCTTCCTCTTCTTGTGGAACATTGGGGGGATAACAGGCGATTGTGATATACTAGGATTCTGAGTAGCCAAGTGCGAAGTGGAACTAGTCGCAGCTGATTCCGCTCCCAAAATGTCCTCACACTCATAAATGAGGACGTCTATCCTGTCCATCACACAATTTTTTGCAGAGTGTCTATGCATTTTTTTTGCTTTCTTCCCTTTCCCAGGCCCTACTGGTACTACAGACCCTGCTCCCTCCATTAACTTCCTTTTGCCCATTTTATATCCCCGAATAACAGCAGAATCAACACTAAAATTAACCGAGGGGTAGAGGCAAATTTTTACAGAGTACTCAAAAAGTTCAGCCGTAAGTCAGTGAGCCCATGAAGGCAAGAGTCACAGTACCTTTTAAGGTGAGTTCCAGTAAGCAAAGCAGCCCAGCGATGAAAGAGGGGTGGCCCAGCCCAGCCTTTTCCAGGCGATGACGGGCGCAGGACGGGCCCGCCCAGGTGCGGCCCGCGCGCATCCCGCGCAGCGGTGTGAAGTCGGCGCTTTTCAGCGCAGGTGATAGAGGCTCCTCCTCCCCCTCACCAGGAATGACAGCGGGGCACCTTGGAGCTTGAAGTCTCCTCCAGGCAGCAACAACGACCAGCAGCGCGTCCAGCCGCAGCGGTGTGGAAATCGGCGCTTTTCAGCACAGGTGATAGAGGCTCCTCCTCCTCCCCCTCACCAGGAATGACAGCGGGGCACCTTGGAGCTTGAAGTCTCCCCTCCAGGCAGCAACAACGACCAGCAGCGCGTCCCGCGCAGCGGTGTGAAGTCGGCGCTTTTCAGCGCAGGTGATAGAGGCTCCTCCTCCTCCCCCTCAGCAGGAATGACAGCGGGGCACCTTGGAGCTTGAAGTCTCCCCTCCAGGCAGCAACAACGACCAGCAGCGCGTCCCGCGCAGCAGTGTGAAGTCGGCGCTTTTCAGCGCAGGTGATAGAGGCTCCTCCTCCTCCCCCTCACCAGGAATGACAGCGGGGCACCTTGGAGCTTGAAGTCTCCCCTCCAGGCAGCAACATCGATCAGCAGCGCGTCCCGCGCAGCGGTGTGAAATCGGCGCTTTTCAGCGCAGGTGATAGAGGCTCCTCCTCCTCCCCCTCACCAGGAATGACAGCGGGGCACCTTGGAGCTTGAAGTCTCCCCTCCAGGCAGCAACAACGACCAGCAGCGCGTCCCGCGCAGCAGTGTGAAGTCGGCGCTTTTCAGCGCAGGTGATAGAGGCTCCTCCTCCTCCCCCTCACCAGGAATGACAGCGGGGCACCTTGGAGCTTGAAGTCTCCCCTCCAGGCAGCAACAACGACCAGCAGCGCGTCCCTGTTGCGGGTTGTGCGGATCCGTCAGTGTAAATTATGAATTCGTACTGATCGAGAGGCAGAATCTCAGTGGGCAGATGACATTCTTGTTCATATTGCAGGAATGCTTGAGTTTTTAAATCTGGATCAAAAACATATTCAACATCTGTTGCAGCAAGAGAGAATTAACCCATTTTATCCATCTTGGATGTAATGTTTTAGCATTTGGAATGCTTGCTTTTGTGACCGCTTCTAAAGTTGGTACCGGGGTTACGACAATAATGCGTTTCCCTTGGGCTAAGACTCTTTCTTTTGCTACAGCGGTTTGAACTGCTGTCAGAATTTTTTCAGTCGAACTGAGCGCATTTCCGCTTGTGTGTACAAATGGGATTTGTATGCGATTGGTATCTTCTCACCCTCATTGAAGGTTAAGTAGGTGAATCCGCATTGACCCGAAATTATCAGGATCACCAAATTTCTTTGACTTACGCGTGTTTGTAAGTGATTTGTTGCTAACATGTTAGCCTGGAGTGAACATCAAGATTTCTGTGTGTTCGTTTGTCCAATTTTGATTGAAAAATCAGGTTTGATTAATGCGTAGAGAGGTTTAACCCTTTCTGCGTAATTTAGAATGTATGTTCTTCCAAAGTTTAGGAAACCCAGGATGGATTGTAAGTGTTTTAGCGTTTTGGAGGTTGGAGCAGCGCACATTTCTCTAGAAAGTTAGCTGCCAAGCTCTTGCCTTCACTTGAAAGCTCATATCCCAAAAATAGGACATTGAGATGGGCAATTCGAGACTTTTTAAAGTTGAACTTGTAGCCCTCAGAGGCGAAACCCAGTATAATGGTGCTCACCCTGTTCAAGTGTTTTTCCAGGTCATCGTCTGTCAGATAGATGTCATCGACATAGGACAATGCCTCGTTGTCATAAATTTGTAGTAACTCCGTTACCCTCGCTGAGAATAAACCTGGGCTGTTCTTGAACCCTTATGGGAGTCGACAAAAGTGACGCTGGGTCTCCATTATGGAGAATGCTGTTAAGTACCTGCTTTCAGGTGCTTTGTTTTGACAAAAGAAACCATTTGAGATGTCTAATGTGGTTTTATATTTTTACGCTACAATGTTATTCATTAATGCTGTGCTATGTGCACTTTGCACTGCAAAAGTTTTAGATCAAGTGTTTAAATGTCTGTAATCCAAAACTAGACGATATGTATTGTCTGGTTTGGAGACAGGAAACAAAGGATTGTTCATTGAGGAGGTGCATGTTTCAATCACCCCTTGGTATTCAAGTTGATCTAAGATCTCCCTGACCTGTTTTTTAGCTTCTTGCTTTATAGGATACTGCCTTTGAGCAGTTGGTTCATGTTTCAGATGTATTTTATGGTGAGGGGAGTCCTCGTCCGATCCTACATGATTTTTATATAATGCTGGGGCCTGGGCCACCGCCCATTTCCTGACATATGTATATCTTAGATGCATTGGTATATGGTTGGAGAAGGCAGGCATAATAATGTCTTCGCCGTGTGGGCACTCCCTGACAAATTGTGGTGGCCAGTCTTTTTCTGCTAGAAGTATGTCATAGCCCTTTGATAGTCTTTCCCAAAAAGTGCTTTAACCTGTCTAGGTTTGTCTCCCTCCATCCGGAGTGTTATGTCATAACTTTTGTGGAGTACTAACCCTGGTGTCTACAGTCTCTACTGTAATGTACTCATTCAAGTCCACTATCTCCAGAAGTTCCTTCAGGTTCTGTGAGCTATTGTGACTTCTTCTGCACTGTCCAGCATTGTCATGAGCCCGTTCTCCGTTCTTGAGTTGTGTTCTCAGTATTCTCGGCATGTCTGATCTTCAGACCTGCTACTTTCTTTTGGAGAATTGAGGTTTTGCTTTAGTTTTTGGAGCGTGTTTTTCGTCTTTCGATTTCCACGTGTTCTTCTCTATGTTCTGTTAGTCCTCTTCTTTCCGAAGTCTGTGATGAGATCTGAAAGGGACGAGAGGAACGTGTATCAGTATCTTGATACCTATCAGGTTTTCTCAAATTATCCCTATTCCTGAGGTTATACCTCCTTTCAGAGGGCTCCTTTTGAGGAGACCTACCTCGAGATTGAACGTTTCTCATTTGAATTTTGTTTATTAGTCTCCCACTTCTTTTTTAGAAGATGTAGGAGTTTGTTTAATTGAGTCCTTCTTCAGGACTTTCAGATAGTTTCGGTTTCACTGGTCTTCCCCCAAACCTATCTCTGCCTAATTCTGCATAAGATTGTTCTATTATTCTGGGTAGCTCTGTCTGATGTTCTGTAACATCGAATTCCCTTAACTTTTGGCGGATCGCCACTGCCGCTACCTCCCTTTAATATTAGATAATATTATTATTTGAGACCTGGACGAAATTTTCAGTAATTTCATACCTAAATTTAGAGCAGGCTCTGCCCGTATTCGTTTTGAATTTGTTTCAGGACGTCAGGTATTACCGCAATTGTGGAATGCCGTGTGCTTTAGTATAGATGGCAGCAAAGACTGAGCCCCCAAGTGGTTGCAGTCTTCCAGTTGTGGTGTGATCCCCATCGGTAAACTGATTGTCAGTATTCTGTGTTTCTCATGCGGGCTAGTATTTGGAAATACTGCTTCGATTTGAGTAATTTTTTGAGCTATCCAAAATGGAATTTGCTCACGTTTTGTGGGCATTTTACCCGTGACTGTGTATAGAGTCTGTGGTGTAATTTTTAGTGTACTCCCCTGGTGAGGAGTTTGATTTGGAATTATTAATGGTGGTTGGACTGTGAAAGTCCGCATGACATATTGGACCAATTGTCTGTAGATTTTATTAACTCTGTGAGTTGAGTAAGTAGTTCCTCATCTGACATTACTGTCAAGTTCAGGATGAGTGTGTAGCCGGCTAGAATCGGCCATGTTGCTCCTGGTCTACCTAGTGGACCGAGACACTGAGTAATGTTTCTGTGATGTTTTAAACCAGAGCTGATGCTCCTGGTATGTTAATGGAATCTCAATATCCTCAAAAGGAATGTATTCCTCTGGTGGTTCATCTTCCTTGTAGAAGTGAAACATGTGTGTTACTGGATTGGATTCAGGAAGTATTACCCATGAATAGAATACCTCTGTCTGAAAGGATTCGTGTGCCTCTATCACGAAAACTGCTCTACCTCCTCTTGGTGGTAGGCCATGTTTTATATGTTTTAGAGTAATGGCTCTTCTTAAGTTTGGAGCGATGTCAATGACACCCTCCTCGGCTTCATTTAAACCGGTATTGTTAAAAAATGCTGCTTGGGCTGGATCAGCCGCAGCTCCACCGTTTTAGGTTTCAGTCATTTTGTTTTATGAAAAATGTAGAACAAGTTTCAAGGAAACAAAGATAAGGTGCACAATATTTGTGGAACACTGTATCCTTCAACGTTGAGCAAACCAAACAGCTAATATATAGGATACTGCCCTATGTAGCCG
This sequence comes from Calotriton arnoldi, assembly GCA_963921515.1. Lineage (NCBI taxonomy): Eukaryota > Metazoa > Chordata > Amphibia > Caudata > Salamandridae > Calotriton > Calotriton arnoldi. The sequence goes on along the minus strand of CAWUFW010008467.1, from coordinate 395,292 downwards.
TGGCGGATACTTAACCCTGCCCACTCCAGACGTCTTTTGGAGTATATGGGTAGGAGTCTCTGAGAGAAAAAGCACGGCTGAGTTACTCAGTATCTAACGTTGAATTACTGCCTTACCAAACCGTTGGGCGCCATGTAGTGTAGCTCCTATTTCCCTAATAGGCTCTGCGCATTGGAATAATATATCCTATAGGTTTGACATGGGACTGAGGTCGGTATATCCCTATCGAGTATATTAAACTTAATTACTTGTGCCAGCTAGCTCGAGGCCACTAGAAACTTCTTGACGACAAGAAGGGAGTAGTTTCTGGCAACCGCAAAACATGACCACTTTGTTTCCCTTTAGAATCAGAACGTGTTCCAGAGTCGTAGAAACAATAGATAACTATTTCACTCAGCTCAGTCGTGCATGCTTAGTTTTCCTCAAAGTTACACAGAAAGAACAGACGGGCGTTTCAATAAAAGATTTATTGAACAGTCTTGTTTCTGGTGTAAGTTAAATGTGCTGTTACGATCACAAGACAGTATGCAAGATAAATAATGTACAGGGTGAGCAGTAGAAATAAATACTGCGATAGCATTATCTTTTTAGCATATATGCATTTACATAAAATGACACAGACTTAAAAAATGCGAGTACTCATACGATGCGTTTCTAACCTAGTTCTACCCCAATGTACCTAACCTGTCCTAGGTGTAGGGAGAGGTATGAAGTAGGTGAGGAGTATTCCTTACTATAGTATACTAAGAGTATGTTAAGCCTAGTATGCCTAGTATGCCAAGAGTCCCTCTAGGTTCTAGTCAGCTCCATACCTGAAGAATGAGAGAGGTAGGAATCTCTTGCCAGACTCGAACTCCAACACCCCGCAAGGGAAGTTAGATCACTGGTGCAGGGATGACAGTGTTATCTCAGTGCGTCCGGCCGGGAAACGGGCTCCTCTGAAGTCGAGGTCTCCTCTGATTTACAGGGGCTAGGGAAGGTATATTTATACCTGAGAATTACCTCAGAATGTTAGCATTGACGTGAGTCGGACAGCGGAAGACGTCATGAATGAACCCCTAAGGAATAATGGTTCATGCATAATATATGAGTCCTTGAAGAAATGAATAGTCCTGGGCTAGGAAAGTCCCGCAGCCCTAAGGGTCTGTTCTTCACGAACTCGTTGTGAGACGTTAGGGTGGACGGATGTCGGAGACCATGCCTGTATTTGGAGTGCACGGTTTAATGCCTAAATAAGGACTGGGATTTTATGCCTATATAGGGGCAGGAGCGGGTGTGCCTATATAAGGACATGATACTGGAAAGCCCGTTTATGGACACCCTAAGAGGAATACAACAATACTTGTGCCCCCTGCCGACACTGCAGACAAGTACCGCAACAGAAAGAGCACGCATTCCATAAATGTGCAGGCAATAGTGGACCACCGGGGACTCTTCACCAACATCGTCGCCAACTACCCAGGCAGTGTGCATGATTCCTACATCTTCCGACAGTCCATCATCAACCAGCGCTTCGAGGATGCCACCTACGGAAATGCACTGCTCGTCAGTAAGTACCAGCGGAACACACCACACACCTCAACTCCACAATCATACAACTCACAACTGTGGGAATGCATACGTTACAACATCACATACGACATGCCAAACATGCCCACCTACCAGACACGACAACACATGGAAATGTTGTAACAGGGGCCAGACATGCAGGCAAGCCATCCACATAATGGCACCTCTGCCACACAATAGCAGGATGTGGTGAGAGCGGGAACCAAGTATAGTCTGAGGAGGCAAGTGACCCATGAATCAGAATGTACACAATGCCAAGTGTGGAGGAGATGTGCTGGACAGACTCAAGTATGCAGAGCACAGACATGTCCATGTGGACATATACCTGCTGGTGTTTGCTCAGTGTCGTAGACAGTGGGCGCTACCATGTTACCTCCAGGCAGTGGAGTAGACCCTGGACATGTAGCCATGTCGTCCCCCTGTAAGCGTAAACGGAGTGGGCTGGGCCAGCGTAGGATGGCAATCAATAGCCCGGGGCTCAGGGCGTGGTTCACTTCCGGGATGGCCACCAAGGCAACTACTGCGTGTGTCTCTGTTCCGCCAAATCCTGACCATGAGCCTACACACACATGGCCGACCGCCTTCAACGGCCAACATCACAGTGTCGTTGTCAGGCTTGTGAGACAGGCAGCAGACAGTCATGACAATGGTGTGTCCTAAGATGCTAGCGCACACAAGCAAATAGGCTCAAGGAGATGAGGAGCAGCTGTGAGGCAACCTACTACACATTGATGCCGCTCATTTGCCACATGCAAGACATGTCAGACATGTATCCCAAAGTCCCACACATCACACACCAATATACTAATGTGCCTGCCAACACAGAATGCCGAACCACCGATTGACACATCTCTCTCCCCTGTCACAGGTGATCAAGGATATGCACTCTGCCCGTGGATGATGACACCCCTCCGAGCCCGAACACCCAGGCCCAGAGGCAGTACAATGCAGTCACGTACACACCAGGGCATTGTGGAGCGCTCATTTGGCGTGTTGAAGTCACGCTTCAAGTGCCTGGACATCACAGGTGGAAGACTCCTGTACAGCCCGCAAATAGTGTGCAAGATGATCATTGCATGTTGTGTGTTGCACAACATATGTGTATGCACCAATGCCCCATGGATCCAAGTGCCTGATGCACCGGACGATGATGATGAAGATGAGGCAGGTGGACAACACCCCGGTGCAGCAGCAGCTGGAATATCCCGAAGGGACACTATCATTCACAATATTCTTCACATAGGCACGTCACATGGGGACTGTCCTTAGCAATCATGGGACAGGTCAAAATGACCACAGGCACAGCATGTGCAAATAAATTCATTCCTAGACACATTCCCTGTGTGCATGTCACTCCTCTGCATTGGCACATCGCTCAGACAAGTGTATGTGCAACATTTAGTGCTGTCAATTACGCCAATGGCAAATGGATGGTGGAAGTGTCACCTCCGTTCTCGGGATCCTGTTTTCCTGCGGACTGAACCGCGTCTTCCTCTTCTTCTTCTCCTTGCCCTTCCCTGGCCCCGAGGTCCCAGGCTGGTCCTCCGTGGGGCTTGTGGGGTTCGGGTTGTCCTCTGTACTTGCTCCAGCTCCCTCCATTGTGCTTCGCAGTTATGTCTTTTTTATTTCTTTCTGGTTTTTTTGCTGCTTTTATGGTGATTTTACCCACCTGACGTGGGAATTGCAAGCCTGCCGCTGCTTGTCGCCGGTTTTTCTATCGCGGTTGGGCCCATCGCAACTTTTTTTCACGTTCGGTTGAGATTTTTATCGCCCGTCCCGGTAGTGTTATCGCGAGGATTTGCCGCGTTATCGAAGTACTATCGCATGTTACCGCCGTGTTGTGAATGCCACGTTAACACGCGGGGTTATTTTCCCGCGCTAGACGGCGATATGAAAACTTGCGTTGACTATTTTGGCGATGATTATCGCACGTTCTTGAGAATATCCCTCACAGAATGTTAACAATTTGCTTGCCAATGGGGATGGTTTCCTCACTGGAGGATGATACCACATAGGGAACAATCTTTGCTGCAGTATACATTAAAATACATGGTACCCTAACCATATCAGTTATTTCTGAAGTATTAAAACAAATACAAAATGAGTAAGGGGCAGGACCTGCCCTGGACTTGGGAATGAAACTGTCAGGTAGTTTTGACCAAGTGTTGGCAATTATGCTGAGCAACATCAAGGGGGAAGCAGCAGCGGTGGCCATACGCCAACACTTAAGGGAAACAACTCCTGCAAATCAGGAGCATGCATTACCAAAAATTATCGAAGAAACCTATGCTTCACTAGATAGAGATAGTTTGGGAGCCAAACCAGCAAAACCACAAATGGTGAGTAATTCTGACAAGGATAACTCAAAGCAAGCACCCATTTCTTCTAAAAAGAAATGGGATAATAATCAGTCTAAAAATAATAATACCAGAAACACTTCACGATCAAGGGGTGGGTCTCCCTGACGGGAGTCCTCCGAAAAGAGGTACAACCTGAGGAATCATGATAATATTAGTTAACCGGACAGGTATCAGGATACTGATACACGTTCCTTTCGTTCCTTTCAGGGTTCATCAAAAACTCGGAGAGGCAAGGACGGTCAAAACAAAAAATTGAAGATCAACCAAAGGGACAAAGGGAAACACATCGCACTTCAGATTTCATTATCAAACAGGGATAACAACCTAAAGCAAAGACTCAATTCAAAAAGAAGAAAGTAGCTGGCTGAAAGATTAGAAATGCCCAGGTTACTGAGGACTCAGCTTCTGAATGGAGAATGGGCTCTGACAATGCTAGACAGCGTGGCAGAAGTAACAATAGCTAGCCAGAACCTGTAGGAATTTCTGGTGACAGCAGTATTGAATGAATAGATCACAGTGGAAACACCTGATATAAGAGTGAGTGTCCCACATCGTCTACACAAAATGAATCTCCAAATAGAGGGGACATCTCAAGAAAAATTAAAGGTCTCTTTTGCAAAAATTTGACATATGGATACAACATCCTGTTAGCAGAAAAAGATTGGCCACCTGAATTTATGATGGATTGCCCAAAAGGTGAATGCGTCATTTTGCCTGCTTTTTCTGACCTTGTTCCTGTTTCCTTAAAACACTCATACGCGCAGGAGTGGGTGCAAGCGCTAGCTCTGGCATTTTTACCGCAACCATTTAGGATGGGACAAGAAGTCAAAACACCACGAGATTCAATTAAAAACTACTCGAACTCCACAGAGACAGTACCCTATTAAAAATGAGGCAAACAAACAGGTCAAAGAAATCTTAGACCAACTTGAATACCAAGGAGTGATTGAAACATGCACCTCGCCAATGAACAACCCTTTGTTTCCCGTAATGAAACCCGACAACACATATTGCTTGGTTTTAGATTACAGACCCTTGAACACATGCACAAAAACATTTGCAGTTCAGAACGCAAATAGTGCTGCATTAATGAATAACATTGTGTGGAAAAAATACAAAACAACACTAGATATCTCGAATGGATTCTTCTGCCAAAATATAGCTCCTGAAAGCAGATACTTGACTGGATTTTCGGCCTTAGGCACTCAGCGTCAATTTTCTCGCCTACCTCAAGGCTATAAGAATAGCCCCGGGTTATTCTCGGCAAGAGTGTCTGAGCTATTACAAACTTGCGATGAAGAGGCAGTGTCGTACGTAGATGATATTTATCTGACGGACGATGAATTACTTGAACACTTGTGCAGTGTGAACATCATAATTGTTGGTTTTGCCAATTCGGGCTACAAATTTAACTTCAAAAAATCGAAAATTGCCCATCTGAGCATCCTATTCCTGGGATATGAGCTGTCAAGTGAAGGCAAAAGACTTGCGCGAACTTTTTAGAAAAGTGCGCGCTAATCCAGCCTCCAACGACTCTGAAGGGTTTACAATCCATTTTAGGATTTCTAAATTTCGACAGAACATACATTCAAGACTACACAGAAAGAGTCAAACCTTTCTACGACCAGATTTCACAGCAAACAAGTAGACTCAAAAACATACAGAAACTCTACGTTCAGTTCAGGCTGGCATGGTAGCTTCTAAACACTTGTAAATGTCCGCAACCTGGTAATACGGTTCATCTCCGGGTTATCAGGGTACACCTACATCACGTTCAACAAAGGTGAGACAGTTCCTATCACAAACTTATCACATCTGTACACAAATGCTGAAAATCGATTTGCAGCAACAGAGAAAATTCTGATAGCAGTACAGATGGCTGTAGTGAGAGAAGGAGCAGTAGCACTGGGGAAACACATCATCGTTGTGACCCCGATACCGACTTTAGAAGCGGTGACAAAAGCCAGCATTCCAAATGCAAAGGCATTGCATCCACGATGGATACAATGGGCTAATTCTCTCACTGCAACAGATGTAGAATACAGATACGATCCAAGACTTAGAACACAAGCATTTCTGCGGTACGAACAAGAATACCCTCTCCCGAATGAAATCTTGCCTCTAGAGCAGTATGAATACATTATTTACACTGACGGATCTGCTCAGCCTGCCATAGGTAGTAAACAGCAATATAGCGCCGGGTGTGCTATAGTGAAAGGTCGAATGCGGGATGGCAAGTTCCATCCCAGCAATACGACTACACAATCTCTAGGAGATTGTACAGCGCAGCTGGCAGAATTAAAAGTCCTGATACTAGCACTACAGTATACGGATCGGGAATTCCCCACACAGATTGTGTGCGATTCATTTTACTGTGTGCAATCTTACAATGAATATCTTCACTACTGGGGCCAGAATGGGTTCAGAGATGCAAAGGGTAGCACGATAAAACACAAATTGTTATGGGAACAAGTGGCAAAGTTGAAAGAATGCCTGCCACGAGCTCAAGTTATTCACACCTTGAGTCATCAGCGTGTTGGCATACACGTTGAAGGGAATTCACTGGCTGATGAAGCCGCCAAAGCGACAATGCGAACTGCTGCCGTTGCCACAATCACTCGTTCTCACACGAGAATAGACGGAGACATACTAGTAGCTAGCAATGCCACAAAGAACGGCTCGGCCGTCCTGCCAAAAAGCTTTCCACTCAAGTACTCCTACAAGTTAGATGCGCACAACACACCGTATGCTCAAATTCCAGGATTGGGGGATAGAGTAATACCAAACAAAGACCACAGATTAGGTTTAATGCTTGCTGCACACAAGGGTCTCAGCACATGCTGGAGTCACTGCAACAATTTCATTATTGAAGCAGCGTTACTGGTGGTCGGGGTTGACAAAACAAACAAAGGACTATGTCCTAACGTGCGATATTTGCCAACAAATGAAGGGCACCGTTAACAGGCCACCACAAACACCACTACTGATTTCAGACAGTGTCAATTTGGACCACTGCGGCCCCTTAAATTCAGACGGGGCTTACAAGTATAACTTGGTGGCAGTGGGTTCATGCTCTAAATTCCTGTAGGTTTGGCCCCAGCCCTCGGCTGATGCTCGAACTGTTATAAAGGATTTGCGAGTCTTCATCAGGACATACGCAATTGGCACGTTACATCCCGACCGTGGTCCTGCGTTTAGCTCTAGGGCTTACAAGGAAGCCATGGAAAGCATGGGGGTGGCCTTGCGGTACCCCTCATCCTACCATCCTGAGGGAAATGCGGTAGTGGAGAGGAAAAACCAGGACCTAAAGCAATCCTTAACAGCTAGAGTATTAGGCGCGAGTGGCAGTTGGGTCAATCACCTATATGGGGTCCAGAGGGCACTAAACAATATGCCAAGAAAATCCTTGGAAGGTGGTGCCCCTTTTGAAATACTGTTTGGAACAAGAATGTGGGTACCTGATCTCGATTGTGCCAGCACAGTGGCAGATGCAAAACCAATTGAACTGAATGACCGTTTGGCTGTTTTACAGGAACTCAATGAAATCCGAGCAGTACAAAGCAACATGCAAGTCAAACGCACCGTCACTGGGGAAGTGAAACCAGTTCCGGCAAGACCTGCCTGGGTCCCGAAGATTGGGGACCTAGTCAAGGAAAAGATCGTGGACAGAAGAGAATTTAGGCCTTCATACAGAACAGCTGTACCTGTCCTAGCGGTAGTGAGAACAAGAACAGTACTACTTCCCCCTCTAGCTGGCAAAAAATGAAAAAAGATTTGTCTCCATTGATCTGATCAAACCGCATCATGTGGCCGATTCCCAACAGTAGGCCTCGTGGGGTCCTGAGTAGCCGCAGACCTCCTCTAGCTACTATACAGGAAGTTCAGAGGGAAAGACTAATAACCTTTCAAGACTCCACTACATAAAGTGAAGGAGTACCAAATAATGGAACACAAATCATTCCAGTGGAAATTATCAAGAAGAAACAACAATGCAAGTTGCAATTCGGCCCAAAAATGATGTCTACATTAATGTGCCTTCAAACGACACATCTGCAAGTTCTATAAAACCTGCGGAGCTACCAAAGATAGATCGAACTGCGTCTGGCTACTTCATCAACTTCGATGATTTCTCTTCAGATCCAAGTGAATCTGATCAAACGCCATCCACTTCAAAGAAAGAAAAATTTCACCAATTCTATCTTATGCTCAAAAAGACTTACTTAGTGCCACCTTGGTTGAACATTTGGTTTGCGATAGGGGTAGTATATCTGTTAATTTGGATTGGCACAGTGACGGTCTTTTTTCTGCTTCTGAATGGACATTATCTCCGAGAACGCTCTGCAGTACAATCCGTTAACATGGTCTTGAAAACACGTACATCATCACACCGTGAACAAAGAGACTTGTCCCTAGTGAACATTACAGCAATTCCAATACCGGATGGTATTGTTTGGGATAAAGTTTCTTATGATGTATATGGCCCCACTGAACATTTGAAAATTCCACATTTGTTAAAAATTTCTTTAAATGATTTCATTACCCCCAGTACACTATCTGATGATTGGGACATTGAGACTGTAACTACTATGCTCACAGATTTAGAACAATCTGCTGCATTTTCTTACAGGGAATTGTATGAGGCTACAACTGACTAGCATACCATGTTTTGTTACCAACATTATGGTCATCATTTTTTGCATAGAGCAAGTGTACCACACACTGCTAATGTGTACCATCAATGGGAGCATTGCCCAACACCACCAAAGGGTAGTTCTGCCACATTCGCACAGAAGTTTGCATACTTTTCCGGGTTCAAAAAATCATACCCTAAATCGTTTTATTACAAACTTGCAGAAACGAATGCAACAGCAAAGAAAATTATGCTAACAAACATGAAGCTGATATACTCAGCACCTTTTATCTCCCAACTGTCTAAACATGGTTTCGACTACTGGAGAGACACCATAGACACAAAATCCATCTGGGGGACAAGAGAGTGGCAGGTTCAGGGAACTGAGGCTTTATTTAGAGCTTGCCTCATACCATTACAGATGATTTTCCTGAACATAACAGTGCAACAGACTACCTGTTATGGGTTTGCAAAAATCAAAGACCTGAAAACACTGCGCATCCCTTCACCCACACCTATTAAGGGTACCTCAAATAACACACTAACAAGTGAGGGGACACATTGTATAAGTACATACAATTCATCATCTCCCGATTGGAAGGGTTGGTTGGTTTGGCCGGTAGACACGAATAGGTGTCACTCAAGATTCAGGGGTACAACCAAAGGGTTAAGTATCCGTAGGCACGACCCACGCTATGTACACACAGATGACCCAGGGATAGTGACTTCCTATAGTGTCGGGAAGCTGTGCCTAGATTGGCTAAAGACCTCGACACTATCACAGGTGAAACAACACTTGTCCCTTCTGTCAGACAACATGGATCTTAGGGGTTTCTTGTTAGGTCCCACGCAGGAAACGCTTCTTATATGCCATCTATAATGAGGCTTGGAAGGTCTCCCAACAGGAAGTTGCTGAGAGACTGCGTGAAATTTATAGAATTAACCTAGAAAGGGCCTTAGCTGTTGTAGACAACGGTATGACCACACTCTCGTCTCGTATTTATTCACTGGGCAACATTGTGTCCTTAGCTATCGATATAATGGAACAAGATTTGTCTATTCTACAACATGGGCAATCACAGCTACATGCTATAATGCTTCTAAGCTGGACGCTTCAATCACTGCGTTCTGTCCACGTTCCATGGCGATACATTAAAGACACAAATCTGTTTTCGGCATACAATCTGACCGACAGACAATTGACCATGGCGCTCAGAGATGCGAAGTACACCATGCTTCTCATTGAAAACTTAGAGAAATTACCTTTTACTGTAGCAGAGTCACCGTCTACAGAATGGTTAATTCATGGCTATCTCACACTGCCAATCACGACATTCCAATTCCAATACTGCCTAAAATATTACCCAGTAGGCAGGTATGAAGAGTTGGGCAAAGGGTACATACGAGAAACCAGGGAGTTGCCATACACTTATAGGTGCAGGAATAAGGACAGAGAAGTCTTTTTGAGTGGTTCAAACTGTGAAAAGGCCTTAAGTGGGTCTTTAGTGTGTAAAGAAGTATCGTTGCACAGGGCGCGTAATGCATCAATAGCAAACTTGTCCTGCTTCCTGAAAGGGTCCCCAGCTGCTGTAATTCATCCAGTTTTTGAGTTACTTTCAAATGGGAGTTCCTTAATGCTGAATGTCCAAGGCTGCTGTGGTATGACGCCCGGCATTGCTTATCTAGTGACCGTCAACTCCAGGGTTGTTTGTTGTGGGCAAGTATTGTTTCCCCCGGCTCGCACAGTTAGGGAGGCACGAGTGTGGCCTTCACTGAATGTTTCCCACATAGGGTTTGATTATCTGAGCAGACTGAAAGCCATTCTGTTTCACAAAACGTGGCCTTAACGTCAGCCCGAGTCATCTTTGATCTCCAGGTTGCAAGGTCCTCGGCAGAGATACAAGCGCTGGTCCATATGAACTTCCCGCTCTATTTCGGAGTAATGGTCCATCGTATCTTTAACATGTCTGACACGTGGGGGATAGTACACTTATTTAAGAGCATGGGATCAGGCCTGCTACCACCTTTCAAACCATTTTCGGAGTAATTCCATCATTTATACACTCCGTACTTGGAAGCGTTTTTGGAGGGCTTCCTTTGGTCCTGCTTTCAGTAGCGGGTATCCTGATTTCAATCCTATTGCTTCGCAATGGATGCCAACATCACTCAAGACATGGAGAGAATACTGCTGGAGCAACATTGTTGTGAGCGTTTGGTGTTCTTCGTGGGTATACCTCAGCCTCGAGAGTTGAGTGAACATTGGTTCCTGTCTTTCAGATCGACCTGGCTTGACTGCATTGTACCAGTCTTCTGCTGCCTCTTTTGTGGATTTGAACGCATGCTGGGCCTCTGTCTGACACTTCCATTGGTTACGCCACCAGACATTGAAATGCTCCTTGTGCCCTTGCGGGCCCAAGTGCACAGTTGTCCACAGCGTATTCCCATGTTGATGATGCGTTCCTAGAGCCCCCACGGGACGCTTCAGCTCCTGTTGGAATGGAGATCAGCTCCACCACGGATACACAGGCATCAGTCTCAGGTGCACAGGCATCAGTCTCAGGCACACAGGCATCTAATTCTTCCCCGACGGCTGCTGTGGGAACCTCTGTTCACTTGATATCATACTGGAGGTGCTGGGAAGACTGCCTCCTGTGGATGACATGTTCAGTGATGTTGAGTCTCCGGAGCAGGATTTTTAGGTCTTGCTTAGCGTTGCAGCGCGAATGCGCTGCCATCGCTTTGCGAGGCATGCAGTATACACTATAGTGTGGAAGATTCGTGCAAGCTCCGCCCACTCTCCGGCCTATCTTTTTCATTGGCTTAGGTCCTAAATGCTGCCTTCCGATTGGTTTTCGGCTTGTTAGTCCCTCCTCATGACGAGCATGTTGTCATTTGTATCCTTCCACAGCTATCGACCCCTTTACTTGAGTGTTGCACGTAACTATTTTCTTCTTATGCCTTCTTCCCACAGCCCCCCTCCCGCAGTCCGTGCGTTCTCTGTCTCTGCTTGTCTATGTTATGGGGCGTTTCTCTACGAGTGAATTTCAGGTATCACTGCATTTTTTCTTCACCTGCTAAGAGTGTAACCAATTTGGCTTTCACTTCTCGTGAATGACGCACTGAAATGAAGACCCTTTGACACCTTGTCACAAGCCGCTGCAGCTACGGCTCGCTCAGCAGATGCCTCCCCCCTCCGGGGCCGCCCCAGCCGGTAGCTTTGCATCGGCGCTTCCTTTTATAAAGACGCGCTTCGTTAAAATGTTTACACGTTTCAGTGGCAGAGATTAGCGTGTTTAGATTTCCAAGTGCCGCTTTGACAGGGGCGAGCGCACAGAAGAAGAAGCCGCCAGTACAGCCTCAGCTGAGACTCACATTCTGTGGAGTCAGTGTATTTATCGCCCTTGTCACTTCCGGTTCTAAAACCCGACGGAGGCTGCAATGCTCGCTTCAAGATCCGCAGGCGAGCCCAAGGCTAGTAAGACTGCGTGGGTCTTACAGCGTGTAATCACAAAAGCTAATGGCAGAGATCAAATGTGTTTAAAATAATACGCCTGGGTTTGCACCCATGAATCTACTGCCCCTAGTGGTCGGTATCTGAGACCCTTGGAAAAGGATGAAAACAAAGAACAATGGTATGGTGCGTGTCCACGCTCTTACCACACTGGCCCCCACATCACGGTGCGTGCCGGGGCTCTCATTCACCTCGGATTTTTAAAATACAATTCGGAGCAGTGAAAACCAACTGCGTTGAGTGTGCTGATACCTTCGCATAAAGAGCCCTTCCCCACTAGGCACAATCATCCCCTCCAAGGCCTCTCAGCTCCATTAACCCCTCCCACCTGAGACCTCTTCCCGAGGGTCCAGCTGTCCAGGAGCTCTCTCTATGCCTGTCCCTGAGACTCACGGTCCCATCCCTTCCAAGGCCTCTCAGCTCCAGTAATCCCCTCCCCGAGCTGTCCTGTAGCTCCTCTCTATACCTGTCCGTGAGGCTCACGGTCCCATCCCTTCCGAGGCCTCTCAGCTCCAGAAACCCCCCCCCCCATTTTGCAGCCTCTTTCCCCCCTCTCCGCAACCTCATTTCACCACAGCCCCTCTCCCAGGTGCTGTGTTCCGGATGTAATTACATCTTGGGGTTCTGCCCAACGCCGGACTTTACAGCTGCGATTGTCTCTGTCAAGGGCAATCTATTAGTGCTAAGAAACGATGATCTGCAGCTAGTGGCGCTGTGCGGGGGGGCGGGGGCTGCTCCTCAAGCCGGAGGCGGTGGGGGAGGCTTCTGGTGGCCCCAGGGCATCCATGTAGCGTCTAGTGTGGGGCTGAGGGTTTCACAGCACTACCCTGGCACCATGGGCACCCCATGAGGCCTGCCTGAAAGAACTAACTCGGGGACTGTGTTAAGACCCCCAAGGGCCACTATCCTAGGCGGCATGGGCAACAGTAACCGCCGTCACCGCAGTAACTGGCGTGACCGGTGCAAAAGAGGACACCAGAAAGGCGGGGGGGGAGGTATAAATACACACCCCCCCCGGACCTCTGTGTGCTGGAAGTGACGTGCCTAGCGCGCCGAGCAGGGGGACTCCTCCCCGAGTCCCCAACACTAGATTGGCACTAAAAGGGCTGCCCTTTTAGGGTGGCCCCCTGCGTGGGCAGCCGCATTTCACCAATAAGTTGTTGTTTTCAGGTGTTGGTCTAATCCGTTCAATTAATTTATGGATTGCAACACCCATAATGCACTGGGATATTGCAGGAAAGTCCGGGACCGGAAACAGTGTCCATTAACGACATGGAGCGAGATGGTACTGATCCAGCAGGTTACTAGCAAAAAGCATTCATACACAAAATACTCACCTGGGCCCATTCATTCACTCTAACTAGCAATCACCGCTGGGGGGGGATCAGTTGTACTCTTTATCAAAATCCCTGCTACCAATTACCTTTTCTGATTGAAGAGTAATGACTTACCAATGGACCTTTGATAATTGGGGATAAAATGAGATCATACAAATACAATTTCATAAAACACCTGAAATAACCACTGACTCAGGAAGTTTTAAAATGTTTATCTAAATTTTTTAGCAGAGTAATATACAAGCCACATGGCACTTAATTGCATATCAAGGAGGAAGTACACTATAATATCACCTATTAATCACAAATGACGGTCCCTCAGAAAGGAGAAGATAGAGACAGCAGTACAACTAAAGATTACGCATTTATAGTTACCTAAAGGTGTGAAAACCAAACCCCTTGGCCAAGGAGTTGGAGAGGGTCCCCAAGAAAGGATGAAGACCAAGACCTCCGGACCAGGTTCAGTACAGGATAGATGACCTCTCTACCAACGACGCCTGCGTCGTTCCCCTCTCTGACACTTCGTTCCTCCTCGATTCTTCCGTGTCTTCTTTCTAATGGAATCCGCCACCCCCACCTCAGGACTTCTTCAGACAGCGGTTCAGTCTGCAATCGATCAGCTCTCGTCTGTGTCAGCATCTGATTCTAAATGCCTAGTCTCCAACTAATTTGCTAATTCTATATCTATTATACCCTTCTACACCCAGGTACCTCCCATTAATGTTTCAAAATTATGGGCCCACTACTTCTGATTGGACAGGGACAGGGGGTTGTTCCTCACACCATGACAATTTAGTTCAATTTCTTTAAGCCCATTGTTTTAAAATACCGCCCCTCACAATTAATACATTTGCTTTATTTTCCACCCGTCTCACGACAATTTCAATACAAAGTGTATACAATATGTATCAAATTTTGGACATCTCAGATGAACTGTGAAGGTGATCAGCGGGTCATGTCCTTGGACATCTTCCAAGTTGACTTCATCGCTTTGTCTTGTTAGTTTCAGAGCGCATGCGCAGGTCCCATGGCTGTTGAGCTGCTGTTCAGTTAACCTCGGCCCATTTTACAAACTAATAGAAATCGAAGAAGAAACATATTCAAAATCAAAAATAAATGTTTTCACTTTATACCCCTACTTCTACTCTATTCCCATTTAATTATAAAATCTATCCCGCATTAGTAGCGTTAGAATACCACATTATTAATTGCAGCAACGCGAAGGCTTTAGCATGTGAGAACATAAAGCAGCCATTTTAGCATACACTGCGCAGAAGCAAAGATTCCCTCCAAGCAAAGAAAGACGTCATACCACGTGATATGGTTGACACATGCGCAGTTGAGTTCCAGCGCTTTAGCTGCCATTTTGGATTAGACAAGCATTATTTATTAGTGGAAAACACATAGGCAAGCATCATCTGGATAAAAAAAAATTTGTGTATGCACTTATTAATAAAGACGTTACAAGGTTTTAGTACAAATTAATTAATACTGTGAGAAGATTGCTTACGAGCAAGTCTCATTGTGAGTCCTTGCTCCATCAGCACCCCTAACAGTGGCCTTTTTTTTCCTCCCTTGCTTGTTTAACTGTGTGAGGCCTGGTTCTGCGACACTACATCTCAGGAATGTGTGACAGCGAGTGAGTGGTGCTATTTTTCCTGAGAAACATTGATATTTTCATTCTTGCCTGTAAGAAGGCCAAACATACTGCCTGGGCTCTAGGAAGGAAAAGAAATCTTTAGATTTAAAAATTCATAGTAGCCTAAGAGATAGGTCATGTATCTGTTTTATCTATCACACCACATTCAAAGACCATGTAACTGACTTTGATGGGCATTGTCTCAATAAGAAAGTGTTTTCACATCATTCAGTTTCCTGGCGTCAACATCACTTTGTGTAAGAGAGAACATTTATTTAGCCACTCAGGCTGTAAATATTGTTTTAGTTCGAAATCCACATCGACTTCCAAGGTATCTGAGTTATTAAAATCTGTTAACCTGAGGTATTTTTTAAAGGCACTATGCCCAATTTTGAAATAATTTCACTTAAGTTATTAGTTAATTATTCTCACCGCATGTGTTTTGTGGTTTGGGGCAGTCGATATGGGAATGACCCTAGCAGGAACATTTATCAGTGGCAATCCTAATTGGTGGAAATGAACACATCACCTTCTTTGGAGGCTATGGTGTTTGCTCTTAATGTGGCATCACCCAAAATTGGTGGGTGATGCTTCTGCCAAACTTTGTTCCCCCACTTGACTCAGAGCCCAGGAAATTGGTCTGCTGCTGTTAGTGTGTCAAATGGCATTTGGAAGGGTCACCTGTACCACACAACTGCTCCCTGAGATGGCGTAAGAAGGCATGCACTATGCAGGGTGCATCCTCTAATGTCAGGAAAGCCATATGTTTCCTTTCTGGATTGTCATGTGCAGCACAGTGTACAAGGCAGGAAAATATGAACAAGGCCCCCTGCTCAGTGAACAATGGTGATTGCAGCAGTGACCTATTTTTGCACCAAAGTGTGGCCTTCATATATGAACGATTTGCAATTCGGTCACAAATGGCTTTGCGACTCCTAGAATTTGCGTTTGCAGAACTAAAGGGCTCAATGGAAGGATTTCTTAAATCTGTATTAAAAATCCAAAAATGATTAGATCGGTATTTTGAGACTTACTCTTGCAAATACTTAATACAGAAATTCTGTATTAGCAGATCAGTGTTTGTATGTATTAAGCATTTGCAATTAGCGAATGGTGCAAAACGGGGAATTCGCTCATATAATATGTCATCAACTTGAAGCAGATGGTAAACAAGTGCAAAATATAATAGAGAGTGAAACTCATGTTACATTTTAAAACGGCTGCACTCTATGCTCTTCATGCTCTGTTGAAGCAAATGTGCATTGAAATTTCCTCCCTCTACTGCCTATTTCTCATAGGAAAACAGTGGTCCAAGCACTGATTATGTCTAGGCTGGACTACGTGAATGTGTTGTATTTGGGCCTTCCGGACTACTTACTTAATCGTCTTCAGGTAGTTCAAAATATGGCAGCTAGGGCCGTACTCATGGTAGGACCCAGATCACACATGTCTCCTCACCTTAGATCCCTACACTGGTTACCAATGAAAAAAAGGGCCAGCTTCAAATCCCTGGTACTGACTTTTAAGGCCCTGAATGGAATCGGGGCACCGTACATCAGGAATGGGATCCAGCCCTATAAACCGTCCAGAACACTGCGATCATCTACTCAGCTAAAGACAATTGTGCCTAAGTTCTGCCGTTCTCGCAAAGGCGGACGCTCCTTTCAAGTACTAGCTGCAAAATTATGGAATAGTCTCCCACTTTCCCTTAAACAAGAATGTGATCTCCTTAGCTTTAGGCGAAACCTTAAGACCTGGCTTTTCCAACAGTGAGTAGTTTTTCTGCTCTAGCTGTCCGGTCTTTTAATTACTCTGTTCTGGGGTCAGGACAGCGCCGGGACACTCCTCGGAGTAGCCGTGTGCTTAACAAATACCCCATAACATAACATAACATTGTGGCTGAACAACAGTGGAGAACGAGGCGAAAGGAAAGGGTTTTTAGGGTACTTGGAACTTTATTTGAGCCGGCAGAGGATGAGGTAAATACTATATGCTGGTTGTGAAGGCAGTTAATTATGGATTTAATAGATGCACTTGATCCCATTTTAGGGGCCACATACACGTAGCTAGGACATACCCACCCACATACAGGTGGTTTGTACCCACCACTTTCTAACTTTCTAACCTGAAGTAGCTACCGGGGGATATTGGTGTTACTGGAGGGATATCTCAAAGTGCCCTTTCAAGAATTTCTCGCATAAATTTAAGTGTCCAGCTATCAAAAATACATTTGCATGTTTCTTTTCCAAGTAACCAGGCTGAACTTATTGTCACAAAGGTGGATTTTTATGCGTTTGCTCAGTTTTTACATGTAATAGGATGTGTAGATGGCACTCAAATTAAAATATTACCTCCCTCTGAAACTGAGTACTTGTATAGAAATAGAAAGAAAATCGCTATTCACTTATTATTCAAATAGTATGCAAAGTTGTTTATATTAGAATATATTTAGTAGCAAACTATCCAGGGAGTACACATGACTTAGATTTTGCCATTCAGCCCTTTTGAACCAGCTGGTAAGAGGCAAGTGCGTCCGGCACAGGTAATAGTGGTGGGGCGGGGAAGGGGCGGGTGGTGGTGGGGAGAAGAGGATAGACGACGGGTTAGGGAAAGTAAAATAAAAAAATAAATAAAACCACTTACCTTGTGCTTGCAGCATCGCCGAGTCGGCGATGCAGCGAGTGCAAGATAAGTGGTTTATTTATTTTACTTTCCCTATCCCGTCGTCTGCCCAATATACCCTGCCCCCAGCACGCCCTGCCCCAGCACCCTACTGCTGTTACCTGTGGCAGCTGCGCCTGGTAAGAGGAGAATTTGGTGATGGTTGTCTTCTTGATACATTTTAGGCAGATTTTCACCTTACAAATCATATAAATGATTTGTCCCATAACTCTACTGAGCCTTTTTTTTTTTTTTACATCTAGATGACAGCGTATGGGTTATGACCCTTTATATATATATATATATATGCAAGAACTTCAAGGGATAACAGATACAACAACGCACATAAGTGACCTAGATCAGAAATAGAGAGCAATTTTGACATTTTTAGGGAAGCTTTTCATGCAAGTGCAGAAGCATTGGATTACACACCAGAAACAAGCTGAAGTATTATTGCTACCTGTGCTATACTGCACAACAGAGCCATGAGAAAGGGCTTACCGCTTGGTCCTAAGTATGGCAGCTGTGATGATGATGAAAATCTACTCCCCTACCCAACAAAACCTGGACAAGAAACAACTATGATTGCAGAGGGCAGTGCAAGCCAAACTGGCATAAGAAATAACTGTTTCTAAGGGAAGTGTTAATCAAACATTGTCAAAATAAATAGGCAGGGTATTTTACTTATTCACAGATGAAGAACTGGAAGAAAAGACCCTAGTAATGATCGGTTATTTGTAATGATATTTTTACCTTGCAAACATAAACTACAACTAAATGAAAAAAAGATGTCATAACTTCAAAATAAAATTACTTTTTCTTTACTTTGCTAGTGGTCTGATGTGTTTGTTTGAAGCCCACAGCACAAATCATGCCCCTTCTTGGCCTTGCAATGGTGCCCCGGGCACTGATATGTTGCACATACTAGACACCTCCTCACTTTCGGCTGATTATATTGATCTTTCCGTAGTGGCATTAGCTGTATATATTTACTCCAGGGACATTTTTTATTTGGGTAGGACTACCTGTTAAATCACCACTTTGTTTTATGACCTCATCCTGCAAGTTGGCTAAATGTCAGCACAGAAAATGTGGTGAATTTGCAAGGAGATCTACAGATCTACATAAAGCTTGCTGTTTAGAATGCTGCTGCTCTTGGCTGAATAAACCCCTCATTTAGAGAATGAGACAAACTGCTTATGGCCTGTGAACATTTATAAATGCTTTGAGCTATTGCTGCAATTGTTTCATACATGATGCATTTTAAGCCATCAATCTAGCGGCTAGTTTCATGTAGGGCCTTACTGCACCTGATCCAGCGCGGCTAATATAATTTCTCCTTATGACACTAATCCAGAAAAACACCTACACAACCTCTATTACTTAAAACTTATGTCGGTGGGGCCCATGACACCGCATACATACATTCATTCAATTTCTGGATTAAACGCTAAGGAGAATGAGCTGCTGGACAAACGGGATACCTTGTTAAATTTGACAGAATAATAACCTATACATTATATACATTAACTTTGGATCCTGTCGTTTCTAAACATCAAGGTACTCCGCTATTCGGTCGATAGACCAACTAGTAGAATTAGTTGATGGTGATTAAGACCAGCTCAATCACAATTAAAACCTTTAACATTTATTAATCATAAATCTATTAAAGAACCACAGACTCATTTTAGACTTAGAATATAATTTTATCTAAAATTCTTCGAGCAAATAAGTAAATTCTTTATTAAGTAAAACATTTAGAAATATCAATAAACATTTTACGAAAGATTTTTAGGAAAAGAATGAAAAATTACTCATTACCCTTGGCCTTAGGGCGATAACAAGAATGGTTCATCAAAGGAAGATGAACCGCAGATCACAGGATAGGACTCCCAAACTGACTGACTGTCCCGCTAACCTCCTCCCGAGCAAAATTCCCGCAACGATCTCGTTCCTTCCCCAGTCAAAGTTCAAAGTCCAAAATGACAGAGTCTCTCGCAGCATCAAGGTGGAAAAATGAAAAGCAAGCTTTTTTTCACAACGTAAGAGCAGACTCTCTTATACCCTATTTTCTGGCTCTCTACACTTAAAAGTTGCAATCTTTAGGGGCAAGAATCACGCTAATTGGTCCATTGGAGGGGTGGTGATGGTCACCTCATCGCCCTCCTTGTTCGAACTGGTTTGGGGACAATAAAACACACAATAAGTCTCATGATCACAGTGTCCAAAAGTAGTCCAATTTGTTAATCCATTTTGTAACAATCTTTGATGGTCACACATTAGTTCGTCCCCTGTTGCACGATTTTTCCATCCGTTACCAGGCATATATGCTGAACACTTGGCACGCTCCTCGTTGCAGGTCAGATTGGCCTTGACATCTCTCACTCCGAGCACGTGACTGGAGCTTTCATACTGAGTCTGCGCGGGGGCCATCTTATTGAGCGCACGCGATCTCGTCCTTTCCAGCGGCCGTTTTAGAAGCATGACCTAGCAGGCCCGAACGAAACTAATATAAGAACAAACACAATAGAAATTAAAATATGGAAAATAAGCCTGTTTACCACCCGCCATTCTAAAGACCCGTGTTAGATATTACCTAGCAGAAGCGACATTTAAAGCCATTTTACTTACCATCTGCATTCTTTGCCACAATACAATTCTATTACGCAACACAAATCATGCAATTCACTCTAATTACTACGCAAATCACAATACTCACGTTAATTAGCTTCACATTTGTAAATAAATTAGATTTTGCAACATTTAGCAAATTGCCCGCGTGTAATGTCTACTAAAAGGTGTATTTGTTGATTAATTCATGCATTTCAAACGGTTAGTATCATTAAAGGCTATGGGGTCATTAATGTCCAAGGGGTACAAACATTTTTTCGTTTCCCCTGCTCCATCACACCCTTAGCATCTTCTTTTCCACATTTTGAAATTCAGCTGTAGCAGGTGTGCCAAGAACCACTTGTGTAGATCTTCTGCTACGTTGAGTATTCTTCTACTCATACCTGGTGTAGGAGGTGTGGAAATCACTAATGAGCTTAATCTCACAGTGTGGTAGGGTAGTAGTAGTTGCTGTAATACCAGCGAAACTACCAATATTATGGCTTGCTTCTTATGTTTCTTCAGGCTGGTCACGAATGACAACTCCACTTTCCCTGCTTGTATCACCAGAGTGACTTTTCTAATCTCAAAATGTCTTAGTACGTCTGGGCAATAGTAAATGGTGTTTTATCTTTCGTTAATAGCAGATCTGTATTATTCGCTCTTTAGAAATTGCAAAAGGAACTCTTTTGTACCCCAGGCTCTATATGTGTGCGTAAACTTTTGCAGCACTTAATTTTGCTGCCTTGGTTTGCACACTAACAACCTCTTACAAATGCTTAGGTTTTAATTGGCTGAAAATGCGTACTTTGGCATACAATGTTTTATTTTCACGATAAAGTGAAATTGTTTTAAGGATTTGCCATGGAAATCATAATTCAGAACTATGAGTTTTTCAATGTAAGAAAATGCATGTTAAAGTGAGACTATCTTACCAAACCAAATCCTTAATACTGCATAGCCTTGTGTAGTGTAGCTCCTATTTCCCTTATAGGCTCTGCGCATTGGAATAATATATCCTATAGGTTTGACATAGGACTGAGGTCGGTATATCCCTATCGAGTATATTAAACTTAATTACTTGTGCCAGCTAGCTCAGAGGCCACTAGAAACTTCTTGACGACAAGAAGGGATTAGTTTCTGGCAGCCGCAAAACATGACCACTGTGTTTCCCTTACAGAATCAGGATGTGTCCCAGAGTCGTAGAAACAATAGATAACTATTTCACTCAGCTCAGTCGTGCATGTTTCAGTTACTCCTCAAAGTTACACAGAAATAACAGACAGGCGTTTCAATAAAAAGGTTTATTGAACAGTCTTGTTTCTGTTGTAAGTTAGATGTGCTGTTACGATCACAAGACAGTATGCGAGATAAATAATGTACAGGGTGAGCAGTAGAAATAAATAATACTGCGTTAGCATTATCTTTTCAGCATATATGCATTTACATAAAATGACACAGCCTAAAAATGCGAGTACTCATACGATGCGGTTCTATCCTAGTTCTACCCAGTGTACCTAACCTGTCCTAGGTGTAGGAAGAAGTAGAAGTAGGTGCTGTATTCCTGACTAGAGTATACTAAGAGTAAGTTACGCCTAGTATGCCAAGAGTCTATTATGCCAAGAGTCCCTCTAGGTTCTAGTCTGCTCCATACCTGAAGAATGAGAGAGGTAGGAATCTCTTTCCGGACTCGAACTCCAACACCCCGCAAGGGAAGTTAGATCACTGGAAGCTGGACTCTCTGCGTGCAGGAATGACAGTGTCTTCTCAGTGCGTCTGGCCGGGAATCGGGCTCCTCTGAAGTCGAGGTCTCCTCTGATTTACAGGGGTTTGGGAAGGTATATTTATACCTGAAAATGTTAGCATTGACGTGAGTTGGGTAGCGAAAGACGTCATGAATGAATCCCTTAAGGAATAGAGGTTCATGCATAATGTATGAGTCCTTGAAGAAATCAATAGTCCTGGGCAAGGGAAACTCCCGCAGCCTGAGGGTCTGTTTTTTCATGGACTCGTTGAGACGCTAGGGTGGACGGATGTCGGAAGCCATGCCTGTATTTGGTATACATGGTTTATGCCTAAATAAGGTCTGGGATTGTATGCCTATATAAGGGCAAGTTGGATTTGCCTATATAAGGTCATGATTCTAGAAAGCCCGTTTATGGACACCCTATGAAGTATACAACACCCACTCCTCTTTTGTGTATACAACAATACTAAAATGCTAAACATTTAAAAATGCTAAACATTAAAATGGAGTACCGCATAATAAAACATATCCTAAAAAGCTTTAAAAGATAGATTAAAATGCAAAGGATTCTGTACATCATTAAGCAATGCTTTTCATTTCCAGCATAAGGTATGAAATAAATGCATTTGGAACGAAATATAAAAGCAATATTTACATATGACGAGAATGAATGATAAGTTTGTTTCAAAATCAAAATCATTTCCTATCATGAAATTTAAATGAATAGATTTAGACACACAAGCTGACGAAGTGTCCCTGGAAGTACTGCCAAGTCTGTATTATAAGGCTAGTTCTACTTTAAGCAGAGGGAAGTGCCATTTGAGTTCAAAAAATGGGACAAAAGTTCAGATTTGGTAAAGTTCCAAGGTTTTGAAAAATGAAGGCCAAATTGTGGCTGTTGTACTGGAATAGAATATGCCAAACAGAGTCAGTTCACGGGTCTGGTGTAAACATGAGATCATCTATTTCAATAGACAAAACATCTTCCACTGTCGTTGGTGTAAGATGGAACACCTCGTGTAAAAAATTGATCGCACAGAGATGGGAAGCATCGCTCTCAGCATAAGTCGCCGCAGCAATGTTCACGCTCGATGTTACCTGTGTGCCTGGAGTTGTTTCTCGTACCTCAGCAGCAGCAGGAGGCGACTGTGAGATCTCAATGAATGCTGACATCAGGATTGGAAGCCTCTGGGGACAACACGAAGCATGGACCGTTATCGGGACCAGCAAAGTATCGACGTCCTTTGGCGCAGCTGATGGGTATGTTAGACAAGCGTCTAACACGCATTCTTCACCGCATAGCAGGCAGCGTAGAACAGGTAAGATGCAATCATGCCAGATTGGTCTGAATGACAGGAACCACGTGGTATTAAGATCCCGTAGACGAGTCATGCCTAATAGCTGTACTATTCGCTCACGGCACTTTCTTTCAAGGAGAGCTTTCTCCATTTCGCTCGGAGTGATTTCGGCGAAGAGGCTGGCCATAGCGCAATAGCAGACAGATGAATAAAATTCCGGCAACAAGTGCGAGAATTAATGGTATGCCACCAAACACCGAATGTGCAAAGTCCGGAATGATTCCAAGTATTGCCTGGAACGGTGCTAAGAGACCGGTGCAAATGCTCTTAAAATCATGTACAATTCCTGTTGTATCTGACATGTTAAAGATACGTCCTATCATTTCTACGAAATGTATAGGGCAGTTTGTACGTATTAAAGTCTGTATCTCAGCCGAAGTCCTTGCAACTTGTAGATCATAGGTTTCTTTGGCCGAGGTCAAAGGCACTGTTTGCTGTAAAAGCATGGCTTTCATTCTGCTCAAAGTATCAAATCTTATAAAAGAGACGCTCAGCGAAGGCCATAAAGGCGACTCCCTGACGGTGTCTATTGGGGGAAACAATACTTGCATACAGCAAGTGACCCTGGAGTTGACCGTTACTAGATATGGGATGCCTGGCAACATTCCACAGCAGCTCTGATCATTCAACATGAGGTAACTCCCATTCGAAAGTTGTCCAAACGTAGGATTAATCACAGCAGCTGGAGAACCGTGCTGATGGCAAGACAGGTTTGCCACAGAACCATTACAAGCTCCGTGCAAAATAATGTCCTGACATATGAGTGAACCGGTCAGTGCATGTTTACAGTTAGTACCGCTAAGAAACACTTCACGATCCCCACTCCAACATCTATGTGTATACGGTAAATCCCAAAATATCTTAATGTATTCCTTACCCAACCTTTCATATTTGCCTGCTTGCATCTGTCTGAGGCAATACTGAAACTGAAAAGTTGTCACAGGTAATGTTATTTTACCATGAATAACCCATTCAGTAGCTGGTTTTTCTGCCACTGTAAATGGTAATTTCTCCATTTTTTCAATGCTCAGCACTGTATACCTGGCTCCTCTTTGTGCCAATTCGATCTGTTTATCAGTTAGATTGTATTCTGCAAACAGAGACGACGTGTTGATGAAACGCCAAGGCACATAGCCCGCTCGCAATGATTGCACCGTCCATGTCAATAACACTATAGAACGTAATTGAGATTGACCTTGTTGTAACATAGCCAAATCTTGTTCTAGAATGTCAATAGCAGAGGATACAATGCCATCCAATGAATAAATCCTGGAGGACAAAGTTGTTAACCCATTGTCGACCACAGAGAGTGTTTTCTCTAAATTAATACGATCAAGTTCACGTATTCGTTCTGCAGCCTCCATCTGTGACACTTTCCATGCTTCGTTATAAGCAGCATAGATGCCGGCATATATGAAACATTTTTGACACGGTTTTCTTGGTCCAAGCAAGAATTCCCTAAGATCTGCGTCATGTGCAAGTAAGGTTAAGTGTTGCTTCACATCCTGTAGTGTAGATTTATGCAGCCAATCGAGGCATAATTTACCTACACTGTATGTTGTTACTACCCCGGATTTTGTCTTTGGACATATCTTGGGTCTAGCCTATGAATAGTAAAGCCCTGAGTTTTGTTCAAGAACCTTTCCTGACAGTTATTTGTGTCTGTGGGCCAGATCAACCATTTTTTCCAATTTGGATGAGTTCTGTTGAGTTGTAGTATATTGTCAACTGTCACCACTGCCTTCGTATTATTTTCACTGGCAGGTGTTGGCACAGAAGGTGTTTTCATTTCTTTTATCTTGGCCAATCCAAGGCAAGATGTCTGTTGGACGGTGTCATTCAAAAACAGTATTTGTTCAGGGATGATACAGGCTCTAAATAAAGCTTCTATACCCTGTACTTGCCAATCTTTACTACCCCAGACAGTTTTTGTCTCAATTGTGTCTTTCCATAAGTCGAAACCCTGTGTAGACAGTTGGGCAATAAATGCTTCAGAGTAAATCTGTTTCGTATTTGTTAACATAATTTTCAGTCCTGTTTTGTTTACATTTTTGTAGTAAAACGTTTCTGGGTCAGATGTATTATAACCTGAAAAATATGGAAATTTACTAGCAAAAGTTTTCGAACTACCTTGTGGTGGTGTAGGACAATGTTCCCATTGATTAAACATAAACATATTTCTTGGATATGCAGTTTTGTGTAAATAATGATGACCATAGTGGTTATAACAATACAGTTTTTCATAATCGGATGAACCCTCTAAATATTCATTTTTAGAAAATGCAGCAGATTTTTCTAGATCAAACATTATATCTTGAACAGTCTCTAAGTCCCAATCATCTGAATAGGTACTGGACGTAATTAAATCACTTAGTGAAATTTTAAATAAATGTGGAATGTTCAATTGTTCACTTGGACCGAAGATTTCATAATCTGTTTTGTCCCACACTATACCATCCTGTATAGGAACAGCTGTGATGTTCACTGATGACAAGTCTCTTGCTTCACGATGGGAAGATTTATGTGGTTTCAAAAGTACATTTACGTCTTTTCCTTCACTGTTCACATGGATGTATCTGCCACCTATAAGCATGCTTACTGTTGTTACCAAAGCTAGCCAGAGCAGGAAAACAAAAAGTCCAGATGTAATCCAGAGTTCAATCCATGGAGAACCCAGATAAGTCTTTTTCAGTAAGTGAATAAAGTCTTGTACTTGCTCCTTGAATTTTGATGATGCTGGCGTCGTTTCAGGTTCACTTGGATCCTCTGAGAACGTATCAAAGTCAATGAAATAGCCAGAAGCAGTTCTGTCAATTGTTGGAATTGCATCAGGATTCGTTGAAATCACAGGAACCAGTTCTTCACGAGTCACGTTGGTGTAGACAGGTGTATTTGGACGAACTGTTATTTGGTTGTCAAGAGGGATGAGTTCCATTGCTTGGTTGCATAGTCCTTCATTTGTTACAGCTGAATTCTCGATCGTGATCAGTCTTTCAGTCTGAACCTCTTGAATAGTAGCGAGAAGAGTGCGTCTGCTACTAGGTCGGAGTCCACGAGGCCTACTGCTTAGTATTGGCCACATGCTGTGGTTTGATCAGGTCGATTGACACAAATCTTTTCTCCTTTCTTCCAGCAAGGGGCGGCAGAAGTACTGTCCTTGTTCCTTGAACAGCTAGAACAGGTACCGGTTGTCTGTAAGAAGGTCCAAATTCCTTCTTGTCCGCGATTTTTTCTCTGACTAGATCCCCAACTTTTGGAATCCAGACAGGCCTTGCTGGGACTGCCAATTTTTCCCCAGTGGTGGTTGGCTGTCAGGATACGTTGCTTTGTTTCGTTCTTAACTTGTTCCTGTAAAACAGCCAAACGATCTTTGATATCAAATTATTTTTTATTCACCACTGTGCCTACGTGTTCCAAGTCTGGAACCCACATTCTTGTCCCAAATAGGACCTCATATGGAGTGACCCCCCCTAGAGAACTTCTTGGCAAATTATTGAGAGCGCGCTGGACGCTATTTAGGTGTTTGACCCACCCATCACCCGAGCCTATTACCCTAGCTGTTATAGACTGCTTTATGTCCCGGTTTTTCCTTTCCACAACAGAATTTCCCTCAGGATGGAATGGAGAGGAGTACCGCAATGCAACGCCCAGACTGGCCATGGCCTCTTTGTAAGCCCTAGAGCTAAACGCAGGACCCTGGTCAGAATGAAACGTGCCTATTGCGTATGTGCCGATAAAGACTCGCAAATCTTTTATAACAGTTCGAGCGTCAGCCGAGCGCTGAGGCCATAATCATAGGAACCTAGAGCAAGAATCCACTGCAACCATGATGTATTTATAATTACCGTCCCTTTGCAAGGGACCGCAGTGGTCCAGGTAAACACAAGCTAATGGTTTATCTGAAATTAATAGAGGTGTCTGCGCAGGACGTTTCACTGTTGAGACTTTCATCTGTTGGCAAATATCACATTCCAAAACATAGTTCTTAGTTTGTTTCCGAATGCCAGGCCACCAATATCTTTGCTTTAGTAAAGATACTGTCACAGAAACACCTGCATGGGCAGAAGCCATCCCTTCGTGTGCTGCTAGGATAAGTCCTAATCTGCGTTCCTTGTTTGGAATTACCCTATCCCCCACTCCAGGGATTCGAGCAAAAGGAACGTTATTCGCATCAATTACATAAGAGTACTTGAGTGGAAACTTTTTTGGTAACGCTGCACTGCTGCCTTTGCTTGAAGCATTGACAGCTAACATTATCTCACCGTCTATTTTTGTTTTTGAACGAGTGATCGCAGCTACGGAAGCCGTCTGAACAGCCCCCTTTGCGGCTTCGTCAGCCAATGAATTCCCTGCAACGTGAACGCCATCACGCTGATGACTCAGTGTGTGAATCACGTGAGCCTTTGGTAGTTCGTTTTGCAACTGAACTACTTGTTCCCAAAGCAATTTATGCTTTATTGTGCCACCTTTCGCATCTTTAAAACCATTTTCAAGCCAGGTTCGTATATAGTCATTATACGACTGAACACAGTAATAGGAATCGCACACGATTAGTGTGAGGAATTCTCGATCCGTACTCTCAAGTGCTAGTTTGAATGCCTGTAGTTCAGCTCGCTGAGCTGTACAATCACCTAGTGACTGAGTTTTTGTGACCATAGGTCTGAAGATGCCATTTCGCATGCGACCTTTAACGATTGCACACGCTGCACTGTAAGCTTGCTTACTCCCTGTTGCGGGCTGTGTGGATCCGTCAGTGTAAATTACGAATTCATACTGATCGAGAGGCAGAATCTCAGTGGGCAGAGGACATTCTTGTTCATATTGGAGAAATGCCTGTGTTTTTAAATCTGGATCAAAAACATATTCAACATCAGTTGCAGCAAGAGAATTAACCCACTGTATCCATCTCGGATGTAAAGCTTTAGCATTTGGAATGCTCGCTTTTGTGACCGCTTCTAAAGCCGGTACTGGGGTAACGACAATTATGTGTTTCCCTTGGGCTAAGGCTCTTTCTTTTGCTACAGCTGTTTGAACTGCTGTCAGAATTTTTCAGTTGAACTGAAACGCATTTCCGCTTGTGTGTACAAATGTGATTTGTATGCAATTGGTACTTTCTCACCCTCATTAAAGGTTAAGTAAGTGAATCCACATTGACCCGAAATTATTCGAATCACCAAATTTCTTTGACTTACGCGTGTTTGTAAGTGATTTGTTGCTAACATGTTAGCCTGGAGTGAACGCAAAATTTCTGTGTGTTCCTGTGTCCAGTTTTTGATTGTGTAATCAGGTTTGATTAGTGCGTAGAGAGGTTTAACCCTTTCTGCGTAGTTTAGAATGTATGTTCTTCCAAAATTTAGGAATCCCAGTATGGATTGTAAATTTTTTAGCGTTTTTGGAGGTTGGAGCAGCGCACATTTCTCTAGAAAGTTAGCTGCCAAGCTCTTGCCTTCACTTGAAAGCTCATATCCCAAAAATAGGACATTGTGATGGGCAATTCGGGACTTTTTAAAGTTGAACTTGTAGCCCTCAGAGGCGAATCCCAGTATAATGGTGCTCACCCTGTTCAAGTGTTTTTCCAAGTCATCGTCTGTCAGATAGATGTCATCGACATAGGACAATGCCTCGCTGTCATAAATTTGTAGTAACTCCGTTACCCTCGCTGAGAATAAACCTGGGCTGTTTTTGAACCCTTGTGGGAGTCGACAAAAGTGACGCTGGGTCCCCATTATGGAGAATGCCGTTAAGTACCTGCTTTCAGGTGCTATATTTTGACAAAAGAAACCGTTTGAGATGTCTAATGTGGTTTTGTATTTTTTACGCACAATGTTATTCATTAATGCTGTGCTGTGTGCATTTTGCACTGCAAAAGTTTTAGAACAAGTGTTTAAATGTCTGTAGTCCAAAACTAGACGATATGTATTGTCTGGTTTGGAGACAGGAAACAAAGGATTGTTCATGGATGAGGTGCATGTTTCAATCACCCCTTGGTATTCAAGTTGATTTAAAATCTCCCTGACCTGTTTTTTAGCTTCTTGCTTAATAGGATACTGCCTCTGTGCAGTAGGTTCATGTTTCAGATTTATTTTATGGTGAGGTGAGTCCTCATCCCATCCTACATGATTTTTATATAATGCTGGAGCCTGGGCCACTGCCCATTTTCTGGCATATGTATATTTTAAGTGAATTGGTATGTGATTGGAGAAGGCAGGCATAATAATATCCTCGCCGTGTGGGCACTCCCTGACAAATTGTGGTGGCCAGTCCTTTTCTGCTAGAAGTATGTCATAACCCTTTGATAGTTTTTCCCAAAAAAGTGCTTTAACCTGTCTAGGTTTGTCTCCCTCCATCCGGAGTGTTATGTCATATAACTTTTGTGAAGTACTAACCCTGGTATCTACAGTCTCTACTGTAATGTACTCATTCAAGTCCACTATCTCCAGAAGTTCCATCAGGTTCTGGCGAGCTATTGTGACTTCTGCTGCACTGTCCAGCATTGTCTGAGCCCATTCTCCGTTCCTGAGCTGCGTTCTCAGAATTCTCGGCATGTCTTATTTTTAGACCTGCTACTTTCTTTTTGGAGAATTGAGGTTTAGCTTTAATTTTTGTTGCGTGCTTGTCGTCTTTCGATTTCACGCGTTCTTCTCTATGTTCTGTTCGTCCTCTTCTTTCCGAAGTCTGTGATGAGACCTGAAAGGGACGAGAGGAACGTGTATCATTATCTTGATACCTATCAGGTTTTCTCAAATTATCCCTATTCCTGAGGTTGTACCTCCTTTCAGAGGGCTCCTTTTGAGGAGACCTACCTCGGGATTGAGATCTTTTCTCATTTGAATTTTGTTTATTAGTCTCCCACATCTTTTTAGAAGATGTAGGAGTTTGTTTAATTGAGTCCTTCTCAGGACTTTCAGATAGTTTTGGTTTAACTGGTCTCCCACCCAAACTATCTCTGCCTAATTCTGCATAGGATTGTTCTATAATTCTGGGTAGCACTGTTTGATGTTCTGTAACATCAAATTCCCTTAATTTTTGTCGGATCGCCACTGCTGCTGCCTCCCCTTTAATATTTGATAATATTATTGTTGAGACCTAGTCGAAATTTTTCAGTAATTTCATACCTAAATTTAAAGCAGGCTCTGCCCCGTATTCGTTTTGAATTTGTTTTAGGACATCAGGTATTACCGCAATTGACGGAATGCCATGTGTTTTAGTGTAGATGGCAGCAAAGACTGAGCCCCAAGTGGTGCAGTCTTCCAGTTGTGGTGTGATCCCCATTGGTAAACTAATGGTTAGGATTCTGTGTTTCTCATGCGGGCTAGTATTTGGAAATACTGCTTCGATTTGAGTAATTTTTTGAGCTATCCAGAATGGAATTTGCTCCCGCTTAGTGGGCATTTTACCCATGACTGCGTATAGAGTCTGTGGTGTAATTTTTAGTGTACTCCCCTGTGGAGGAGTATGATTTGTAATTGTTAATGGTGGTTGGACTGTGAAAGTCCGCATGACATATTGAACCAATTGTCTGTAGATTTTTATTAACTCTGTGAGTTGATTAAGTATTTCCTCGTCTGACATTATTTCGATGTCTGGATGAGGTGTGTAGCTCGGCTAGAATCGGCCATGTCGCTCCTGGTCTGCCTAGCGGACCGAGCCTGGTTATATTTTTGTTATGTTTTAGGGCGCCTTTAAACCAGAGCTGATGCTCCTGGTATGTTAATGGAATCTCGATATCCTCGAAAGGAATGTATTCCTCTGGTGGTTCATCTTCTTTGTAGAAGTGAAACAAGTGTGTTACTGGGTTGGATTCAGGAAGAATTACCCATGAATAGAATACCTCTGTCTGAAACGATTCATGTGCCTCAATCACGAAAACTGCTCTACCTCCTCTCGGTGGTAGGCCATGTTTTATAAGTTTTAGAGTAATGGCTCTTCTTAAGTTTGGAGCGATGTCAATGACACCCTCCTCGGTTTCGTTTAAACCGGTATTGTTAAAAAATGCTGCTTTGGCTGGATCAGCCGCAGCTACACCGTTTCCGGCGTTATTGTCTCCGTCAGGCATTTTGTTTTTTGAAAAATGTAGAACAAATTTCAAGGAAACAAAGATAAGGTGCACAATATTGTGGAACACTGTATCCTTCAACGTTGAGCAAACCAAACAGCTAATATATAGGGGTCTTCCCTATGTAGCCGTGGCGGATACTAACCCTGCCCACTCCAGACGTCTTTTGGAGTATATGTGGTAGGGGTCTCTGAGAGAGAAAAGAATATATTGCACAGCTGAGTTACTCAGTATCTAACGTTGAATTACTGCCTTACCAAACGTTGGGCGCCATGTAGTGTAGCTCCTATTTCCCTTATAGGCTCTGCGCATTGGAATAATATATCCTATAGGTTTGACATAGGACTGAGGTCGGTATGTCCCTATCGAGTATATTAAACTTAATTACTTGTGCCAGCTAGCTCAGAGGCCACTAGAAACTTCTTGACGACAAGAAGGGATTAGTTTCTGGCAGCCTCAAAACATGACCACTGTGTTTCCCTTACAGAATCAGGATGTGTCCCAGAGTCGTAGAAACAATAGATAACTATTTCACTCAGCTCAGTCGTGCATGTTTCAGTTACTCCTCAAAGTTACACAGAAATAACAGACGGGCGTTTCAATAAAAAGGTTTATTGAACAGTCTTGTTTCTGTTGTAAGTTAGATGTGCTGTTACGATCACAAGACAGTATGCGAGATAAATAATGTACAGGGTGAGCAGTAGAAATAAATAATACTGCGTTAGCATTATCTTTTCAGCATATATGCATTTACATAAAATGACACAGCCAAAAAATACGAGTACTCATACGATGCGGTTCTATCCTAGTTCTACCCAGTGTACCTAACCTGTCCTAGGTGTAGGAAGAAGTAGAAGTAGGTGCTGTATTCCTGACTAGAGTATACTAAGAGTAAGTTACACCTAGTATGCCAAGAGTCTATTATGCCAAGAGTCCCTCTAGGTTCTAGTCTGCTCCATACCTGAAGAATGAGAGAGGTAGGAATCTCTTTCCGGACTCGAACTCCAACACCCCGCAAGGGAAGTTAGATCACTGGAAGCTGGACTCTCTGCGTGCAGGAATGACAGTGTCTTCTCAGTGCGTCTGGCCGGGAATCGGGCTCCTCTGAAGTCGAGGTCTCCTCTGATTTACAGGGGTTTGGGAAGGTATATTTATACCTGAAAATGTTAGCATTGACGTGAGTTGGGTAGCGAAAGACGTCATGAATGAATCCCTTAAGGAATAGAGGTTCATGCATAATGTATGAGTCCTTGAAGAAATCAATAGTCCTGGGCAAGGGAAACTCCCGCAGCCTGAGGGTCTGTTTTTTCATGGACTCGTTGAGACGCTAGGGTGGACGGATGTCGGAAGCCATGCCTGTATTTGGTATACATGGTTTATGCCTAAATAAGGTCTGGGATTGTATGCCTATATAAGGGCAAGTTGGATTGTGCCTATATAAGGTCATGATTCTAGAAATCCCGTTTATGGACACCCTATGAAGTATACAACACTTGGTGTTGTGACGTGTGCCAATTTGTGTGTGTGTATGGGTAAAGGAGATTCTTTGGGGTGTTTAGGGGCATCACACCTTTTTAGGTCTCACCTAGCATTACAGCGCATGCGCTGCTCGCTTTGCGAGGCATGCACTATACACTATAGTGTGGAAGCTTCGTGGAAGCTCCACCCACTCTCCGCCCATCTTTTGGATTGGCTTAGATCCTAAATGCTGCCTTATGATTGGTTTTAGGCTTGTTAGTCCCTCCTCCTGTCGGCCATGTTGTGATTTGTATCCTTCCCTGGCTATTGACCCCTTTACTACAACACTATTTTCTTCCCTGTGTTCCCCCCCCTCCCGCAGTCCGTGACTTCTCGCCCCCCCCACCCAACCACCACCCACTCCCGTTCATGCTTCCTTGGACGCCCGCCCTCCCGTTTCCAATGCAATAGGTCTCGTGTAAATACGAGTCCTATTGCATTGCAAATGCTTGTTTGTTGTGCTGTCCTCGAGGTCAGGAATGTGCTCAATTGCAGTGCACATGAAAATGAAAGCTGCAGCGCAGTGCTACTGAAGTAACGGAAGCAGCGAACGATTTCGATAGTGCTGCAGTGTTGTGGGGAAAACAAGCTCATTGACATGTCTATGCAACTAACTCCTTCAGAGAGTTATACTCGGCAAATCAGAAAAAGTTGAATGTTATGCCCAGTCTTGATCACTTAAGAAGCCGCACAAAATGATTGATTTGTGCATATTAGGGCGAGAAGATCAGGCACAAATAAAGTGTTAAAGTGTTCAAACCTTAATCTCGCCTGACTTAAAGATGGCAGCAGCACAGCTGCATTGTCCGAGTTGACTGTGCTGTTGTCGCTGTGGGGGGTGTACTCAGCTTCGAGGCGCATGCGCAAGGCTGCGGCAGGAGCCGGTGTGCGTGAGGGGCTGGGCGGGCAGCGTGTGCTGCTTGTTTTGTGCTCAGAGCAGCCAAGGGGCAGCTGTGCAAGAAGCTGTGGCTGCAGCAGTAGGTGGAGGAAACCAAGTTCAGAGCCCCTGCCTCCGGTACCCCAAACAGAAGACGGCA
This sequence comes from Calotriton arnoldi, assembly GCA_963921515.1. Taxonomy (NCBI): domain Eukaryota; kingdom Metazoa; phylum Chordata; class Amphibia; order Caudata; family Salamandridae; genus Calotriton; species Calotriton arnoldi. The sequence goes on along the minus strand of CAWUFW010008467.1, from coordinate 361,259 downwards.
GGGTGCGCAGAGACTTTTGGACCGACTGCCTGGGGGTTTCTGAGCATCTTCTCCAGTGTCTGGCCTGTGTGAAAGCGGCTGGGGAGTCCCGTCAGCTCACCGCGACTCCTCTGTCTCTCTCGGCTGCCAAATTGTGCCCCGGGGCCTGGTGGAGCACTGAGACAGGAGGAATCGTCCCGCGGCTGCCACCGCCGGGGTATTGGGAGGCCGTGGAGAGGGAAACATGGGAGTGAGGAGTCCCCCAGCTAGGAGAAGAAAGGCAAATAAACCCCCGAACAGCCCATCACTGCTCCGCAGCTCCTCCGCTGCCCCGGGCAGGAGGTGCGTCCCAGCCGCAGAGGTGCCCTTGGATGCAGCTTGCATTGAAGGTACATTTATGCTTCTTGTGATAGGCACTGTGCAGTGATGGGGCAGGTAGCGCACCATCGCTCCTGGGATGAGCAGCTGGAGTAACTTCATGGTCCATTATGCTGTGATAGTGCAGCCGTTGTGCCTGCTGGCAGCTGCATACTCTGCTGATCCAGTGAAAGTGCCTGTGGAGGAGAGAGGTGGGTGCAAGGTACCGTGATGGTACAGTGAAATTCCTGTTGTGATGTAATGGAAGTGATTGTTTACTCTGTTGATGCAGTTGTGGTGGTTATGGGAGGGTATGTGTTTTAGCTGCAGTTTTGGTGTCTATGGGGGCATTGAGCTGCGATGAGGCAGTTGTAGTCCCTGCATGGGACAATTTTCTAAGAGGGTGCAGTGGTGATGCTTGTTTAAGGCAGAGCCCTGTGATGATTGAACAGTGGGGGGCACTGTTGTATGATGGTATACGTGTGGCACACTGGGTAGGACACATGGTGTGACAGTCTTTAATCAGAGGTGGTGGCTGTCTGTGAAAGGCAAAGAACTGTAATGTGGCAATAGAGATGTCATCCGTGCCAGTGGGGGAAATGTGCTATAATGGCAAACTGCTGGTACCTGTGGGACGAATGGTGTTCCAGTGGCTTCTTAGGGCCATTACTGTTTCATTGATGGTGGGTGTTTCTGTATTACGTAATAATAGGATCCTGTCTATGCAAATTAAGTTTGGGCTGCGAGTGTCACGCCGCCCTCCTCCGTCTACCAAAGTTACCCAGTGAATTTGGTGCTTCAATTATAATTCATAAGATTATAAGGTTCAGGATACAATTTCATGCCTATCTAATGTTAAAACTATACAGAGAAGGTCACCCTTGTGATGTCCCTCGCATTGCCAAGCCCACTACCCCTCCTGTTTTGTTGACCTAGATGGTGTTGGGTAATTTTCAAGGTACACACAGTGGTCAGTAAACACACATCTATATTGGATAATATTTCTTTTAGTGCTACAGTGCCCTCAGTGAAGGGTTTGCTATGTAACACTGTATATTAGTGCAGTTGCAGGCTGTCATCTTTCCTCCCCAGCGCTCTTCCCACTCGTTCCTGCCCCCACCACTCGCTTTGCATTCTTTCCTCTCTCCTCATTGCTTACCAGTCCCCCAAACCCCCTTACCTTGCTGCAGTAAGTAGAAAGCTGAGCAGGGCTAGGAAGGTGGAGAACAAGTGTGTGAGCTTGTTAGGTTGTTTAAATTATTTGCTTTGTCAATAGTAGTTAGTTACATATAATAAATAAGCACCACATATGGCTTTCTTGTATAACACATTAAAAATGCTTTAGGTCCAACATGATGATACTCTAAAACAACTACAACAAGTCTCTTTAAAGTTCTATCAATGGCAGTGAAAGGTGGTACTACTAGAACAGTAAATGTTTCAGCACCCAGGCTAATATGCTGCATAGCTAAATACATATAAGGTCCCAGAGGCGAGACCGATTGCACTGCAAATCCTTGTTAAACAATCTGGCCTCTCCTGTGCTGGGAACGTTTGGCAAGTTTTAAAAAAAACATCTTCCAAATTGAAGGTCGAACTGACTTTGTTTCCATCATTTCTTTTTTTCTCTCTGAGCGTAGTGACTTTCAAGGTGCTCAGAGAATTTATACATAAAGGACATATAAAGGACCTTTTTTAGAACACTTTTGGGGAAAGAGGTTTTCTGCTTTTATGAACAATATTTTAAAGATCTTTTAAAGTGTTTTAGTATGTTTTAATATACATGCTTTCTATGCCTTGTTAAAGCATTTATTTTAGCATTACCTAGCTGACCTTGTTGACCTTTTGATAAGGAGTGGGTGTCATGTCCCTTAGGATAGTCCCATCATGTACATACAAATTACATATAGTTTGTCCCATCCACACGACATAACGGTTCTACATAGGTGACCTTTTACCTAGTAGCTTCCTTCTGTCTTTTCGACAACGGGCTCTCGGGACCCTATCTTAATCCCTGTACCTGACGTACATAAACATATACTCAGGCACAGCAGATTTACTCTGTATAAGGGTCACCACTTTTTTCCATGGCCAACAGCCAGCTGTGCATGAGTATTTTGTTTAGAAAAGGATTAACGAGAAATTAGTGAATGTTTCCAAAACATATTGATTCTCGAAAAAACCCCGGAGTGACCCTCACTCCCCTCTAGAAAAGCAGAGGAAAATTCCTTCCAGGCTGGACCGAGACTCTGCAGGCTGATCCTTCAATAAGCAGAAACCTGACATCCCTTGCGGGGAGCCATCCTCGATGCAGAGACGGGTACTTCATTCAGAACCATCAGGTGAGGGGTTAGTACTTTCCTGGGGGATTCTTGGGTCCATTAGGATCTATCCTAACATTTACACACACAGGCTTCACCTACGTATCTAGGCTAGGCACATTTAGGTAGGCTACGCATCGTAGGAGTACGTAAATGCTATTGTTTTATATAATCTGTTTTTATTCATTTTATTAACAATATGATAGAAGGAGTTAGAGACATCAGATCAGGGAAAGGCAGGCATCTTTGGGCAGTTCTACAAATCGCTATACACAGCTGGCCCTGCTGACTCCCAGTCCCAATTAGATTACCTGACCGCAGTGGATCTTCCTCAAGTCCCGCCAGTGCAAAATGCACTGCTGGGGGAACTCATTAGCAAAGAAGAGGTGAGGTAAGCAATAGGCTCCCTGAAGCTCTACAAATCCTCTGGCCCAGATGGGCTGGCGGCGCACTTATATAAGACCTTCACCGCATAACTTGTCCCCCACCTGACCTTTCTTTTTAATCATATGGCGGAAGCTGCCACATTAACACCCTTGATTAGTGAAGCCACTTCAAGATACTGGCCAGCCCCACCGCCACCCTCCGAGGAACCCTCATCTACCGACCCCCTGGACCCCATGGACCCTTCGCCAACTCTATCACGGACATTATCTCCCTGCAGGCCATCGCATACACCAACTACACCCTGCTGGGAGACCTCAACTTCCACCCCGACAACCAACTGGACCCCAACACCACATCCCACCTGGACAACCTCCACAACATTGGACTCCGCCAGATCGTGACCGAGCCCACGCACTCAGGACACACCCTCAACCCCCTCTTCACTACAGGAAACTCCATCACCTTCAGCCACACCACCGAACTCCCATGGACCGACCATCGTTGCGTCCACTTCACCTTCAGAACACCCACCATCCACAGACACCAGCACCTGCTCCCACGAAGAAACTGGACCAAAATCATCGACGACCAGCTCACCTCCTCACTCAACAACTCCATCCCAACCATCGCGGAAAACGACGACCCCAACACCGCAGCCGGAACCCTGCATAGATGGATCTCGGACAGCACCAACACCATAGCCCCCCTCAAGAAAAACAACAATACCCGCGCCAAGAAAGCCAGATGGTTTACCACCGAACTTCGAGAGTCCAGACGCACATGCCGCCGCCTTGAAAAGGCCTGGAGGAACACCAAATCCACAGAAGCCCACAACAACTTCAGAGCCGCCACCAACGCCCACCATCAACTCATCAGAGAAATGAGGAAAAAAGCGATTGAAGACAGAAACTCCACCCACGCGCACAACAGCAAGGAACTCTTCAGCATCATCAAGGAGTTCGCCCAACCCACCAGCGAGTCTACCGACATCCCTCCCCTCACAAGACCTCTGCGACAAACTCAGCACCTTTTTCCCCCACAAAATCAAGAGCATCTACGACAACTTCGACGAAGACAACCAACACACTGAACCCTCACCAACCACCCCGACACCTGGAAACCAGCTATTGACGACTGGACAGCCCTCACCACCGAAGACACACTGAATACAATGAAATCAATCCACTCAGGGGCCCCCACGGACCCCCGCCCCCACCACATCTTCAACAGAGCCGCCGACACCATCGCACCCATGCTCCGCCACACCATCAACCGCTCCCTGGTGACCGCCTCGTTCCCCGACGACTGGAAACACGCTGAGGTCAACCCCCTCCTAAAGAAACCCTCAGCGGACCCCACCGACCTCAAAAACTACAGACCCATCTCCCTGCTCCCGTTCCCAGCGAAAGTCATCGAGAAAGCCATCAACAGCCAACTCGCCACATTCATTGAAGAACACAACATCCTCGACTCCTCCCAATCCGGCTTCAGAAAAAATCACAGTACGGAAACCGCCCTCCTCGCCGCAACAGATGACATTCGCACCCTACTGGACAAAGGAGAAACAGTAGCCCTCATCCTCCTCAACCTATCAGCGGCGTTCGACACAGTCTCCCACCGCACCCTAATACGCAGACTCTACGACGCAGGAATCTAAGACAAGGCCCTTGACTGGATCCGCTCCTTCCTCTCCGGCAGGATGCAGCGGGTCAGACTCCCCCCTTTCCTCTCGGACCCCACACCTACCACCTGCGGAGTCCCCCAGGGCTCCTCCCTCAGCCCGACGGTCTTCAACGTCTACATGGCTCCACTCGCCCCCATCGTCAGACCCTACGGACTCAACATCGTGTCATACGCAGACGACACCCAACTCATCCTCTCCCTATCCAACGAGCCCAACACTGCTAGACGCAACTTTCGAGAAGGCATGGAAGCCGCCGCCAAATGGATGAAAAACAGCTGCTTACAACTAAACACCAACAAAACAGAAGTACTCATCATGATCCCAAACCCAGATGCCTGGAGTGACACCTGGTGGCCCCCCGCCCTCGGAAACCCACCAACCCCCACGGACCACGCACGCAACCTGGGAATCATCCTGGACTCCGAGCTCAAAATGGACCGCCAGATCAACTCCGTCGCATCTTCCTGCTTCACACCCTCCGCCTCCTTCATAAGACCTTCAAATGGATCCCCTTCGAACACCGAAAGACCGTCACTCACGCCCTGGTCACCAGCAGACTTGACTATGGCAACGCACTCTACGCCGGAATAAACAAAAACCTCACCCGTAAGCTACAGAACATCCAGAACGCCGCCGCAAGACTGGTCCTCAACCTGCCAAAACACTGCCACATCTCCCTGCACCTGCGCACACTCCACTGGCTCCCCGTTGAGGCGAGAATCACCTTCAAGATGCTCACCCATGCACACAAGGCCCTTCACGGCACCGGACCAGCATACCTGAACAGCCGACTCAAATTCTACACACCCAAAGGACCCTACGATCAGCCCAGCTCTCCTACGCCATGGTCCCCCGCACCAGAAAGACCAGATCAGGAGGCCGCTCCTTCTCCTTCCTCGCGGCCAAAGCATGGAACGTCCTTCCGCTCCACCTCAGACAGACAACATCGCTCCCCATCTTCGCAAGAAACCTCAAAACCTGGCTCTTCGGCAGACCCCTTTCCTTGATGGAATGGAACCTGCACCCCCCCCACCCTTTGCGTCTTGAGACCCTTACGGGTGAGTAGTCACGCTTTAACAAACCCCTGATTGATTGATTGAAGCCATAATCACAATTATACCCAAAACAGGAAAATATCCAAAACTATGTAGCTCATATTGCCCCATAGTACTCCTTAATCTCGATGCAAAACTGTATTCTAAAATCTTAGCCTCGCAGTTGGAGGACCTGATGCCTGACCTGATCCACCCAGATAAACCAGGCTTCATCAAAGGCAGGCAGACCCACGATAATGCCTGGAGGGTGATACATTTATAGAGAAGGCCACCAAGAAAAATAACCCTGCAATCATGCTTGGATTGGAAGCCGAGAAAGCGTTTGACTGGATGGACTGGCCCTTACTGTTTTCTGCCCTGAAACAATTGGCTTCTGCGAGGCCTTCATTGCAATGGTCTAAGCTAATTATGCAACGCCATGCACCAGAGTACTGGTTAATGGAGTGGGCTCAGAACGTTTCCGGCTGAAGAGGGCGACGAGACAGGGATGCCCACTCTCCCCCCTCCTTTGAGCACTTAGCATTGAGCCCTTTGCAGCAAAATTACAGGCAAGCCAGTCAATTAAGGGAATCTATTTCGGATCGGTGGATCACAAGATCTCATTATTTGCCGATGACGTCTTATTGACCCTTACGGACCCACAGCCCTCCCTGTCCGCCCTCCAGAGCGAACTCTGACTCTTTGAGGAAGTAGCAGTCCTACACATAAATCTGTCCAAATCTTTTCTGCTCAATCTAACGCTCCCCGATGCGGAGATGGGGTTGCTGGTGGCAGCGACACTCTTTCGATGGGTGAAGAATGAACTCACTTACCTGGGCATTAAACTAACTCCTAAGATCCCAAAGCTATTTCAGGCTAACTACCCGCCACTCTTGCGACATTTGAAAGAAGACCTTAAGAGGTGGGCCCCTACTTATCATGGTTGGGTAAGATACATGCAATCAATATGGTGGTGCTTCTTAAGTTCTTCCATCTGTTCCAAAGCTTACATATTAATCTTGAAAAAGACTACTTGAAGATGCTCAAGACAGTTAACTAAATTTATTTGGCAAAACAAGAGAGCCCTTCTCCCATTTAAATTGCTTAGATGCCCCAAAACTGAAGGGGGTTTGGCACCTCCAGACTTTGGTCTCTATCGCAAAACCGCCCACCTGAGAGTTATCACCAAATGGTCCCAGAGAGAGTCAGATAAGCACTGGCTCCGTATGGACAGAGCAATTTCAGGGAGAGTCATCTGGGTTTTTCTGTGGAAAAAAAAGGCAGATCGCCCCCTTAATGCCTACCTCAGCACGCCTACGGGAGTTACCCTGAGAGCTTGGGACGAGGTAGTCAAAAGGGCTGCCTGGACAACATTTCCCTCCCCTTTCACCCCAATTCATTACAACCCAGCATTTCCCCCGGCTGTGCAACCGGGTCCATTCGAGGCATGAAGGGAAGGGGGCTGCCTTTCACTATCACACCTCTTGCGCAACTCAGGCATTCTCACCTTTGAGCACTGCCAATGGGATTTTCACCTCTCGTGGTGTAACACTTCCGATATTGGCAACTACGTCACTGGCCACAGTCACTAGATACATGGGAAGAGGCCACGAGGGAACTCACTCCACTGGAGCATTTTGTGAAGGGAACCAAGGGCACTAGGGGTACCATCGCCTTTGTGTACGACCTACTACTCCGCACAATGTCCTCTCAGCCACTTCATCACATTGCCTTTTGGGGACACACTCTGAGATACAACATTTCAGAGGGGTGCTGGAGAGCACTATGGAAAGACATACCCTGACACAACCGCTCCCTAGGCCTACGGGAAGCCCTCCTAGGTGACTTTCGCCACATCTGGTGGGACTGTCTAAGTATCCACCCCTTCCGGACCGAAAGTTTGGCTCAGATCAAAGACATATTAGGTTACCCGATCCCAGACAGTCCGACATTTGCACTCCTGGGACTAAGGGCTTCCTCTTTAAATTACCAAATGAACGCAGACAGGGATGTACTATGGCTTTGTCTGGGCGCGACAAAGACTGTGATAGCTGTTGCCTGGAAGAAGAAGGAGGCACCAGCCTTGACACAAAGGCATGCCCGCTTGTGGCAGGCAGTCACGATGGAAAGAATGAGCGACATCTTCAGTGATGACTTTAAAATTTTTAAATATTCTTCGGGCTCCCTAGGGCTTCCTCTCATAGCCTGCCCATCAAGGATACGGGCATTGCACCTCGTCCAGGTCTGAATAACGACCATTGACGCAGAGTGCAATCCCCAGGTGAGAGAAGCTCCCTATGCCTCACTCGAATACCCTGAGATGTTGGTCACTGCTCCTCTCCTTGACCAGTGCCGAGGGAGGGAAGGGGATGTAGTGCAAGGAGGAAATGTGGTTGTGGGAAGACAAGGGGGATGAACTAGGTTTCTCGTCCTGGTGATACATTGTGATTGTCCTATATAGTGGTGCGCCATGGGAACATGGGAACGATGAACACTGATATAGCTGCGGTAGGCTTCTCATGGTGGCTGAGAGTGAAGGTATTGTTACCCACCAGGCTATAGAGCGTATTAAAAGCTGTCTGAGAGAAGGAGAAAGAGCTATTGGAACTGGGTAGGGTCTCAGGAATATTGAAGGTCTCTGGGTCCCCTTCGTTGGCTAATCCTCAAGGGGTGTCGCCCCCGCACCCGCCATTTGCAGGCATGAATGATATTTCTTTTCCAGTCCTGCAGAGCGATTTTGTGTTCAGGAAGATATTCCCACTCATAGTATACTCCTTTTGGCTTCATCTGAGTACCTTGTTCTGTTCATTTTAATTTACTGTGTTTTTTAAACGTAGGGAGAAGGGTGTTAGTGGGAGGGAAGGGTGTTGTTGAGGACGAAAACGTGAGTTCCATTAGACTCCTGAACTTGGTAATACAAAGACAGGAATCCAAGTAACAGCAGAACGTAAGAGATAGATGAAAGCTGATCATGGATATAGCAACTGCATGCGGGATTATGTTCTTGTTGATAAGATTGTATTGCAACTTACTGTGGTATAAAACTCAATAAAAAGGTACTTGACAAAAACAACAAAAAAGAGACAATAACTGCAGAGGACCACTGTAGCTGGTGTCTTAACCTCGAGGGGTATTTTAAAATGCAGCATATTTGAGATCAGTAAAATTAACCAAACCAGATTTATAATCTCATCTGTCCACATTCCCAATTACTGTGAGACACAGTTTAAAAATAAAAATAATGTGAATGTTGCATATCAATCTTGGCTTCTCATGACTCTGCCACTTAGGGCTCCTGCAACCTTTATGCTGCCATCTCTTTACCTTTAATTTATGGGTTTCTACATTCAGGTGTAACCACTCATTTGCTAATGGTTCCTGGAATGTTATGTTATGTTATCAAGATTTGTAAAGCGCACAAATACCCGGAGGTGTCTTGGCGCTACGGACAAAGTAAGCCACTGGTGAGTCTCTAGTTGCGGAAGAGCCAGGTTTTTAGCTCTTTTCTGAAAGAGACAAGAGATGGCGCGTTTCTCAAGTCAATCGGTAGGTAATTCCAGAGTTTAGCATATACAGATCCTCTTTGAGACTGTGTTTAATCCCTTTTATCTGCTCACAGTGTGTTGTCTGGGAGCACTCTGTCGAGGGTGCAGAACTCCCATAAGTGGCCATGCCGTTTCTTTCAGACAAATAGTCCCACAGATGCACCCCCTCATTATGCGAATCCTCCCTTAATTCAAGCAATCTTGTCGATAATTTTATACACAATTCCTTTTATCGCTTCCCCATTTTGTTAATTGTCACAACATAGTATATATTTCAATTACTGATCATGGCCTTTAAGGCCTACTTTCATTTCATCGTCAACACAATTTGCAAAATGTCCCTGAATGTATACATTGTTTTATGCCCCCAATGTATTTCAGAAAGTTGTCCTTCTTCAGGGGTTGGTTAGACCTCCAATTAAATTCCACAACTCAGTGGTGTTACTGAAAATCAGAAACAATGAGTTATCAGAAAAGGAGGAAGAAAAACACATGCACTTATTTACAAACAGACATGGACCGTTAATTAATTAATGCACAACGAAAATTTTCCTACCTGACTATAAAACAAGACTGCTCTCCAGAGCATGTAACCTTGTGGTATAAACTAGCTGAAAGAAATTTTATATATTCATGAAAAAGCCAGGAGCACACATAATTTAGTGTTCACTTAAGTACACTGTAGTGTAAAAATGGCACCAGATAGATCATAGAACAACATAAGACCGTATATTCTGAATGGTTGATCTTAAAGGTGCATTCACCCTAAGAGTATCAGCCTAGCTGAGTCAAAGCTTGATACAAAGCTGATGAAGTGTCAGTGTCATTTAAAAACCAGTGCTGTGGAGGTAAAACACTCATAATAGGTGATTCAAGTATGAAAAACCTCATTTATATGAACGCATCAGCATCCGAATTCTTGAAGTAAAACACTCTGCTTATGTGATGTCAAACGTGCAATTGTAATATTAAACCGTAAGGGGCTGAGTTGTTGTGACGCATCAATCCAGTTCAATGTAGTTGTTACTTCTATAGATTTGGTGAATGTCTAGACTCCACAGGAGCGTGGGATGTAAAGCAAGTCACCCCTTATGATTAGCATTAACTATGGAACAGGTTAAGGAGCATTGATTGGGAGCTGTAGGAAGGTGGAATCTGACTGCATGGTTACCCCCACTTTTTTCCTGATATTTTGCTGGTTTTCGACTTAGTCTGACTGGGATCCTGCTATTCAGGACCCCAGTCTATCTGCTTTCTCCCTAAATTGGTTGTTCATGTACTTTAGGTACACTCCAGATTGGATTCTGGGGTAACCTTATAAGTCCCTAGTATATGGTATACTATGTACCCAGGGCATAGGTACCCCAGAGACCTCCCAGGGGCTGCATCATGTATTATGCCACCCCTGAGAGACCATTTAAAATGACACCACAGGTCTGCTACTGCAGCCTGTGTAAGGTGGTGCATGCACCCCTTACTTAGATATGGGTTCACTATATCTATCCTAATCACTGCACATATAAACCTATCAGTCACCCCTATGTTAGGCCTTATCAATCCTGAAGGCAGGGTGCTGGGTTTTATGTGAGAGGGTGCCCATGCATGAGCAGAGCCCCTCTGCAGCCTTCGGAACCTATTATCCGGGGTTGTTTGTGATGCAGCCAACCTTATATACTTAAGTGCATTATAACCTTGCGGTAAATGCTAACTATAATATGGCTGCATGGAAACATGTCATGTTTGGTGTCAAACACTTTGGAATCATACCTCCACACCAGTAACTGGTGTGGGAGGTATGATTCCACCCTCCTAGAGGGAGAAATATGACAACACCGGTACACCGGGTACCAGCTTCACAGAACCCTGGCATCACAAAATGGATGCTGCCAGCCACAGACACGAGTCTGCCCTCCTGCTGCTGGACGAAACTCCGGCAGGGGAAGGCTTGACAATAGGTTTCCTGTCACAGGGAGGTGTGACCACCTCCCAGACAGGCTTTAGTGTATTGGGGCTGGGTGGGTGCACTCTCAGAGTGCTTTGATGTCTGCACTGGGGGCACATTTGGTGTCCCTGTGCATAGTCCAGCTCAAACCGGTTGCAGGAGCCATTTGCTCCTGCTCTGGCACGAAACTGGATAAAGGACATGAGTGTAGCCACCCCTCTGTCCTGACCCTCCCATAGGTGGGTCCCCAGAGTTTGTCCCACCCCTTCCTTGGGTATAAAGTAGGAACCCCTGACTACAGGACTTTAGATATTACCTGGACTAAACTCTGCTAAAGAAACCAAGTATCCTTCGATGATCTACGCTTTGCTGGACAACTGAAGAATCTCCCTTGGAGTAAAGGAGTTACCCCCCTGCTGAGCAGGCACCTAAACGCATCTGACCGGTTTGCATCTACGAAGCTCCCGAAGGACTCCGAAGATTTCTGCAACACAGGAAGTGGGTTCCCAAGGTCTCCAAGGTTGATCTGCGCTCTCAGCAATTCTGAGGCCTGTATCCCTCGTGGGGCCCGTGAAACCCGTACCCCTGGGCACCGTGTACATTTGCAGCAGCATATGCTTTTCGGCAATCCCTGAAGCTGTGCTTTGGGCTACTTGTAATCCTGACCCTGAGCAGTAATTCCACTGAAGACTTCCGGCCTACACTCCACGAGTGTTCTGTGGGCTGGTATTTAGTGATTCAGCTTGAGGCACCTTCGCGAACCCTTGTCCATTGGCCTGTGGGTCCCCTGAGAAGGCAACTTTAACTTTCAGTGGGCTTCCCTGGTTGCTCCAGATGTGCCCTGACTCTCCATTGCTCGGGGAGTCCCCAGGACCTTGCTGGTCCTCACAGAAGCATCTTTCCTCTGACCGCATGGGTTGCAGTTGCCAAGGCTTGTTGGTGTTCAATCCGGACACTGACACCCCAGCACTCGAAATCCTTTGTGGGACAGCTCGAATCCAGACGGTGGTCATCGCAGACATCTCCTGGTCCCCGTGGCTGCAGAGTCAAGCTTCACCTCATCTCACCTGAAGCACCCGACATCGGTGGGCATTCGATTGCTCCGCTCCTGGTCACGTGAAGTGACCCAGACTTTGTCCCCTCTGCTTTCAGGTTCTTCTCATCTCTGATCCAGGCTTGGATCACACCGGACACTTTTCTTCTCCACGGCAGCAGTACTTTTTCGCATCACGCCATTGAAAACGACGAGGGTTTCCGACACCACTTGACCCCTATGCACCCGGCTCCTCTGGGATAGGTAACACGGGTACCTTGGTACTCTCAAGGGTGCTGGCCTTAGAACCTTCTATGTTTAGCTGGGTTTGCTTAAAGTCCTCTCCTAAGTGTCCTTAAGCTTTAAAATTCCAACCGCGACTTTCCCATAGAGTTGTACGGAGCTCGCGTCTGTGTTCCCACACTGCACCCGTCCTCCGTGGGTCCCCTGTGTCACTACCTTGGGTGGTTCCTTGGGGTCCCAGCGATTCTATGTGCTCTAGGCACTGTGTCTAGTCAAGTCGTGGTTCATATACCACTTTCTTAGTATATGGTTCGGTCTCCCCCTGGAGCCCGCTGTGTATTGTGCTATTTACTGTCATTCTAGTGATTTAATATTGTGTGTCTTGTTCTCTAATCTCATAAAGAGGTTAGTAGAGAGTGTTTAGCAATAAATACATATATTTTATATACACCTGGTGTGGTTCTCCTTTCATTTGGTCATTCAGGAGGTTATATACTGGTAAAACAAGCTGCTTTACATTCCTTCGAGACTTAGCCTGAAGGCTGCTCTCCATAGCTACCACTGGATAGCTTTCAATAAAGGTTGTCTTTAACCTAATCATCAATAAGGGTCGTTTGGACTGGTGCAAGGTGCCCACTTTAATTAGTGGACAGCATATACCAGGCCAACTTCTCACAGGAGCCACTATATATTTATGTATTTTTTGTATGATATTTGTTTGGAAAACATGAGACTGGCAAGACAGCTGAAGCTGTCTTAATGGCAGACCTAAAAAGGGGGTTAAGCATGTATTGTGCCGCCAATGGTGGGCAGTTGGCAGAGTACCACTGAAATCTGCAGAATTCAACAAAAAATGCAAAACTGGATATTGTCATCTCACAAAAATGAAAATCTAGCAAGCAGTGAGAGAGGTGATGATTTTGGTGTCCTCCCTAACCTAGGGAGAGAACCAAGCAGATGCCTTGAACACAAAGAGCACATCATGCAGAACGATTTGGTGGTGGTCCCATCCTCCTAGGACCACCCCAAGCACAGTTATGGGCAAAAATACAATCCCAACCAAAGGCCCTGCAGTTATGGGACAAGATTCTAGAGTGCAGTGAATATTATAGTATCCAATATCAAAACATTCCTCAAGGGGCAGGCTCTCCGCTCAGCTGAGAGCTAATACTATAATATTCACTGCACTCTAGAATCTCGCCCCATAATGCTTTGCTGGGCCTTTTGTTGGCATTGCATTTTTGCTAAGGGTGGGCGAAGTTAACTCCGTGAATTCCATTCCGCTCCGCTTCCCACTTAATAAAACAGAGACCTCATATACTTTTGGTACAATAACAAGTATTTCTGATTTTAAATTTTTTTGTTTTGAAAACCTTTATTTACGTTATATAAAGGCACACATACAGGAAAAATACAATCTATAATATGCTCATAATATGTGAGAGTCCCGTTACAAAATTAAATTTCTCGCAGGTGTCAGAAAAAACCTATATAAGTGCCAATCCTTATAACCCGGTGGCAGGGTATTATGCATCAGAAAGGAGCAAACATGAAGCCTGTTTTAAGTGATCCACCCCTTCCATTTGTCCGTATGCCAGAGTGCACCAGCTTCTGCCTCCCCCAAAAGTGCTCGGTCATGCTTGACCCTTGAGTGGAAGATAGATAGCATTTTTGTTCCGTCTATTTAACCACTTCTGCATGTCTAGTTTCGTAGAGCGTACCTTGTCTTTCACATCACCCCCAGCTTCTCCCATTTGGTGGAGGAGTACAAGTCTCCTGTGTAAACGCTGGAAGTCCTGCCATTCCCTTTTGCGTCGGAGCTTCCCTTGCTCTTGGAAGAACAGCCGCGTTTTAGTTTTAACCCATTTCCACCATTGGTGCACATTGGGGAAGTGAGACTTCCTTTGGGCCCATTTCTGGTAGCTCATCACATATTTGTCACAAACCTGCTGGTCTGTAAGAAGGTCATTATTAATTTTCCATGATCCAGGACCCCTTTAAGGTCGATCAGGAACTGACAAAGAGACTGATTATATGGTGATCTGAAAAGGGTACTGGTGTAACAGAGCTGTTATCGGCGCAGAGAGTTTTAGAAGCAAACACATAATGAATGCGTGATCGTGTGAGGCCGTTATCTGCCTACCAAGTGTAGCCCTCACCTGGCGGATGATGCTTCCGGAAAGTATCATATAGGTGTAAATCCTGTACGAGAGTTAATAACAGTTTTGATGTAACATCCAGTACATAATTTTGTTGGGACCCTTGCCTGTCCCTGCTGTGTGTGATGCAATTGAAATCCCCTGCTAGTAAGAGAGGTATAGCACCTGTTAATAAAGGTTTGCTTAGATTCAACAAGCCCTCTCTTTCTGTTTTTGAGGCTGGTGCATAAACAACACAAATACGTAATGGTATACCATCCATAAGTACTGAAATCAAAAGAGCCCTTCCTGGGTATAAAACTTTTTCCTCCATGATCTGCCAATGTTTGTTTTTAAGGAGGATGACCACCCCATAGTTCCTATTAGCTCCTCCTGACCAAGCCGATGGCCCATATGCCCATTGTTGTTGGAATGAAGTGTATCGCATCTGATGGGGGAGATAACACTCCTGAAGACATATAACATCAGCTTGTGTGTTTGCAAAATAATCTAATACAATTGCTCTGCTGACAGCAGTACCTATGCCCCTCACGTTGCAAGAGGCTACTGTTACTGCCATAATGAAAACCATAAGAGAACCAGCCATATTTACACCTTGGAAGAGGTAGTTGCCCTCACTGACTCACCATCTTCAGTGATACCCATCCGCTCGCAACTGGTGATTATGGAGGTTGAGAACAGGGCCTCCAAATCTGGTGTGCTTTCTATATCTATTATAGGGCTATCACTGACTTCCAAGACCTGTGCAACATCTGATAAACCCTCCTCGGTATCCGAGAGGGAAAGTAGAGGGCCGTACCTGCCCCCTCGGGGAAAGTGGTCCAAGGAAGAAGGACGTCGCTTGGAGCGGGTGACAGCAGGTGAGTCCATTGGACTTTTAGTACATCTTGCTTTGCGCTTGTTGGAAATGTACGTAGTCCACCCGCTGTGCTCCATATCCTTCCCCCTCTCTGTGGCCACAGTCGAGGGATGCAAAGAAAGAGCAGTGTCCTGTGCAGCCTGCCTCAGACCCTTTACTGCCTGCTCTATGGTGACGTTTTTAACAAGTACTTGCGCTGTGGGTGGGGGGATCACTGAGACACCAGAAACAGGGACCTCAGTGATGGGACTCTTGTCCTCTGCGAGGGTAGGTGCAGCGCCAGACACGGCGGAGGAAGTAGCGCCCTGTGATTTAAGATGCTCGCGCCGCGCTCTTCTTTCTAAAGCTGCAGTTTTAATCCTCTTTGTTTATATGCGCTCCACCTCATCCCCTGCCAGCTGGGACAGCAGAGGAACGGGGCTGGGAGGATCTTCAGTGTCTAGGGGAGGCACTGCCGCCTCTGGCTCCCCCTCCTGCTCTGTTTGTGCGCTACACCTTCTAATCTCTATACCATCAAAGCAACCCAGTATGTCAGAGTCAGTAATATCTGGTTGTTCCTTCCGGGTCTGTAGCTCTGGTGAAGCTACTGGCTGGGTGGTATGAGCGGTGGAGCATGTTGCGTGGAATGGGTGCTAGCTGCTGAGGCATACGAGAATTTACCCCTGGGGCACATTTTAAAGAGGTGCTCCTCACTACCACAGAGATTACATTTCTTTGGAGCAACACAGTCTTGGGCCTTATGATCTGCCCCCCCGCAGTTCCTGCAAATGAGCCCTGAGCATTGCTCCTTGGAGTGGCCAAATTGCAAGCAGAGTCTGCAAAAAGGGGTTGCCCGGAGTAAACCAAAAACCCCTTATTGGCTCCCAGGGTGAATGTCTGTGGTGAATGTGCCAACCCACGTACTCCTTCAGGGTCCTCCTTGAATGTTACCACATATTTCCTCTTCCCATTCCAAATCCCACACAGGTTTGTAATCTTTTGCCCCCCTCTGACGGTGGCACAATACCGACTCAAAAACACCTCAATTAGCCTGGGATCCGTGTACGGGTTGTACATATGTACCACTAGCACAGTCTCCTTAGGCGCAAACATAGGGGTTACAGAGAGCCCATAGAAAGCATTACTGTGTTGTTTCCCTGTTGCATTGTGGAGAAACCCTTGACAGATAGACTCACTAGAAAAGGTAACATCAAACACACCCCTGTTGGAGAAGTCCTGCACACATTCAATTGCTCTCTCAGATATATTACACTCCTTTAACACTTCTTCAATGAGAAACAATACATTCTTCTCCTTCCTTTGAGCTTCATTAATTTCCACACGTACCGGATTTGGCACGTAATCTGATGCACGTATATTGCCAGCCATGCGTGCATATGAGGCCATGCTAATCGCCTCGGTGGGGGCGGGGAAGTAAGCCCCCTGCAGGTATCTCAACTTAATGTCTATCGGCACCCGCCGAGCTCCTGTGCGATTGAGGGAGCAGGCGTGCCGGCTTTTACGCGCTGTGTATTAGCAGAAACAGATTTGTTCAGGGGAGTTTAGAAAATGGAAATAAACTATGGGAGCGGTCGCCCGCCACTGCTCCGGTATAACAGGTAGTCCCCCCTGTATGCAAAACGGGGATCCGAGGCCAAGGGGCGTGATGGGATCGGAAATAAAATCCGCCCGTTGCCTCTGTAGAAATGTCACAAGTGTGCTCCTCCAAGAAAAGCAGAGGTTTTAAAGTTTTTATTTCTGTTCAGTCTTACCTCCGAATGGAGACACTTGTGGCAACAGTAGCAGGTGTCAGGCAAGACCGCTTCTGTATCACTCTGGAATTTCTTTGACGATGAGATGAGGCTTCCCCCGTTCCCCTCCCTTCCCTCTGTCAAGAGGGGGCCAGCATGATCTGCGTGGCCAGGGGAGGGGTGGGGGTGGAGGTGTGGGCAGCTTCCCTGGGACACCACAGACAAAAGTCATCCGGTTCCCTGGCAGGTGGAGAGTGAAGGTGACCAGTCACAGCCATGGACTGGGATCTGTCGTCGCAGCCGGTATGCGAAATGCTGCGCCTTGGTGGTGTTAGCTAGATGCCCTGGCAGCTTTAGGGTGTGCAGCCTGGTCCCGGTCAAGCCAGGTGCCACAGGCCCGGCCCCGCAGTCTCAGGGAAAGCTAGTAACCCCTTCTGCAACATTGGTCTCCAAGGGATCTTCTTCCTGCCCCTCCTACCCAGAGACGTCAGCCTTGCCCCGGTCAAGCCAGGGAGCAGCGAAGGCCCAGTCCCTCAAGGCAGGCAGAACAAGTGTTATCCGCCCTCCAAAAACCCTTCACCCCTAGTGACGCAGCCTGGCTCCGGTCAAGCCAGAGTGACGCAGGCCCAGCCCTTCAGGGATCAGATCTTTACATGCTAAAATGCATATAGTCATTTCCCAAAAGTGAAAATAAAAATTTAGCAAGCAGTGAGAGAGGTGATGATTTTGAGATCCTCCCTAACCTAGGGGGGAAACCAAGCAGATGCCTTGAACACAAAGAGCACATCTTGCTGAACGATTCGGTGGTGGTCCCATCCTCTTAGGACCACCCCAAGCACAGTTATGGGCAAAAATACAATCCCAACCAAAGGCCCTGCAAAGCATTATGGGACGAGATTAGCAGTGGGCAGTGAATTTTAACCCCTTCGGTGCTCATGACGAGCTGGACTCGTCATGGCACACGGTGGGCGTGTGCTCATGACGAGTCCAGCTCATCATGGCACCCACCCACGGGGGAAGCGCTGGCGCTCCCCCCATGGGTAGCCCATATGCACCCCCAGGCAGGGATGGCAGCGGAAGAGTTTCTGCTGCCACCCCCGACCCCCCCCCCCTCGGCGATCCTGTGACGTCAGCGCGCACAGTGCGCGCCGAAGTCATCAGGAAGCGCAGGCGTCCGAGGAGCAAGGTGAGTTTTCTCTGCTCCGGTGGGGCGGGGGGGGGGGCATTTGGCAATGCCTTGAGGCATCGGGGGAGAGGAAAGAGTTTTTCCTCTCCCCTGATGTCTCAATGCAGGGCATTCCTGCTGCACGATCGCGCACAGCGTCGCGATCGTGCAGCAGGAATGCCCCCACTAGACACCAGGGATGTCTTTTGTCATGAAAGGAAGTGGCCCCTTGGGCAAGGGTCGCTTCCTTAGGGGGATAATTTATTTTAAGACTTTTCTGCCCCCCCTGGGGACAGATCGCCCAAATTTTGCGGCGTTTCTGTCCCCAGGGGGGGCAGAAAAGCCCACTAGAGCCAGGGATTTTATTAAAATTAAAAAGGAAGCGACCCCTTGGGCAAGGGTCGCTTCCAGGGGGCCAATTTGTTTTTAATGTGAATTCTGCCCCCCCTGGGGGCAGATTGGCTCGTTTTTACCTCACTAGACACCAGGGAGGTATTTAAAATTTAAATGGAAGCGACCCCTTGGGCAAGGGTCGCTTCCAGGGGGCTAATTTTTTTTTAATGTGTATTCTGCCTTTACACTAGACACCAGGGAGGTATTTAAAATTTAAACGGAAGCGACCCCTTGGGCAAGAAAACCCCACTAGGCATCAGGGATTTTGTTTTGTGTTTAAGGTGGTAAAATTTGGTTAATGTTTTTTCTGCCCCTTTTTTGGCCTTTCTGCCCTAGGCGGGAGGGGGGAGGCAGAAATCCCTACTAGGCACCAGGGAGTTATTTCTTTTGCAAGGGGGGCACATTTCTGTCTGCTGTTTTCTGCCCCACCTGGGGGACAGATCGGCCTAGCAGACAACCTCACCCGATCCCTTGGGCAAGATCACCTCCCATTTTTCTCAGCCCTATTTGAAGGCTCATCTGGCAGATTGACCATTTGGGTAGTGACATAGCGTGTTATAATGTTAATTGTTTTATTTCTTGTGAATTGCAATTGTAATGCTTTATTTCTCCCTTTTTGTTCTAGTGAAAGGGGTTTGCTCTTTAGACTGTTCCAGGTTGCGGTTTCGTTACTGGTGGTTCTGCTGTTTGTGTAGTTGCATGTGTTTGGTAAGAGACTTTTTTTTGTGCGATGTAAATGTGTTTCATTTCCCTGCATAAATGTGTTTTTTGCAAATGGTGTAATAATAGCAGTATGTTTGGCTTCTGTTTTTTGATTGTCAAAAACTTTTTGTATTTGTGCTCGATGTGTATTTTGTTGTCTTGTGAGTAATTGGTTTTGTTTTTTTCTTTCTAGTGGGATATCGTTGGTTTTTGCTGTGTCTCTGCAGAGTAGGTGCTGGTGAGTGTAGCTGTCTCTTGCAAGTGAATCATATAGTTTTTGACTATATAGAACTTTGTGATAAAGGCACACATTTTTTTACTTACTTATTTTGCACAGTGTTAGTTGTTGTTGACTTGTTTGTGCAGTCTCCTTTCTGAGTAAGAATAATGGCTAGCCACAGGATTACTGCTCAGCAGGTTCTTGGTATGCTTTTGGAGTCTTCCTCTGACCATGGTTCAGAGACTGACTCTGCATCTGAGGCAGAGGAGGGAGGGGAAGATTCAGGCAGTGAGTTTTCTCTCCACATGGAATCATCGGATGATGAAGCTACTCTCAGTGCGGATGAAGCTACTCTTAGTGCGGATGAAGGGCCTGTGTTAGAGGAGGACATTGATGTGCCGATAGTGCGGCAAGAGGCATCTGGGCTGCAGCCTGGGGCTGCAAGGCTTCCCGTTGGAAGTGATGACCTCTGGGTTGCCCCAGGCATGGTGCAGCCGGCATTGCCAGACTTTACTGGTGTTCCAGGGTGTAGAGTGAATACAGAAATTTTTTTGCCAATACATTTTTTTCAGTTGTTTATGGACGATGTGTTTTTGGCAGAGATTGTTGAGCAGACTAATTTGTATGCCGAACAGTTTTTGAGGGACAACAGTGCCAGCCTTAGGCCCCACTCTAGAGCTACCCGGAGGACTCCCATAAATCTGGAAGAGATGAAGAAGTTCTTGGGTTGAACTTTTTTGATGGGCTTGCTAAGGAAGCCGTCAATGTCTTCATATTGGTCTACTAGTCCCTTAATGGCAACAGCTATATTTCCGGCAGTCATGAGTCGTGATAGGTATTTGCTTCAGCTTCGGATGCTGCATTTTGTCGATAATGGTTTAGCGTTGCCATGAGATCACCTTGATTGTGACCGTCTTTTTAAGATTCAGCCTGTCCTTGATCACTTTGTTGATCGTTTTTCTGAGATCTATGCTCCAGGGAAAGAAATAGCAGTGGATGAGTCTTTGGTGTTGTTCAAGGGGCGCTTGGTTTTTAGGCAATACATTCCTAGTAAGAGGGCACGCTATGGAATTAAGCTGTATATGCTGTGTGTCAGTAGGACTGGATATGTCTCTAATTTCAGGGTGTACATCGGTAAGGAATCCAGGATTAACCCCCCTGGTTGTCCGTCCACTTTTGGAGTGACTGAGAAAATTGTGTGGGAACTTGGTAGAGGACTTTTTAACAAAGGCCACCATTTATATGTAGATAACTTCTACACTGGTGTGCGGTTGTTCAGTGAATTGGCCAAAGTGGACACCGTTGCTTGTGGCACAATCCGCTCTAACCGTAAAGGTTTCCCAAAAGAACTTGTTTGTCAAAAGCTTGTGCGGGGACAGTGCAGTGCATTGCGTTGCGAGGAACTTCTAGCTATGAAGTTTTCAGACACGAGAGATGTCTACATGCTGACTACCATCCATGATGAAAGCACTTCACCTGTGACTGTTTGGGGTCAGGTGGCTGAAGCGCGCAAACCTGTGTGCATTTTAGACTATAATAGGCACATGGGTGGTGTTGATAGAGTAGATCAGAGGTTGGAACCTTAGACTGCTCTTCGTAAGGCTTACATTTGGTATAAGAAGTTGGCTATCCATCTTTTCCACTTGGCAACCTTTAATGCTTTTGTTGTGTTCAAGGATTCTTGTCCTGAGTCAACGATGACTTTTGCTAAGTTTCAGGAGTCTGTAATAGGCAGCCTTGTTGTAGTGGAACAGGCAAGTGTTCCTAGAGTTGGAGTGGTGGAGGATGTGGCTAGATTGAAAGATCGCCACTTTCCTGATCACATTCCTCCCACACCCTCAAAAGACTTTCCCACTAGGAGATGTAGAGTCTGTTGGCGAAGAGGTATGCGGAAGGAGACTCATATGTACTGCCCCGAGTGTCCTTATAACCCTGGGCTGTGTGTGCCTGCTTGTTTTAGAACGTACCACACGCAAAAGAATTTTTGGGAGCATCCATGAGTGGTAAAGTGAACTGCCTGGTCTGTATTGTTTAAAAAGAATTGTTCTGTTTCAAGGTTGGCATTAGTGCAATGTATTTAGTTTCAGATTCTGTGTTAGTAGATTTGAATCTATTTGCAATGTGTTTGTGTTTTCTTTTTTGTATAAAAAAATCCTAAATGTGATGGCGGTGTGTGTAGGCTGGCGCTTGGCTGGAGGTGTGCGTGGACTGGCGCTTGGCTGGCGGTGTGCGTGGACTGGCGCTTGGCTGGCAGTATGCGTGGTCTGGCGCTTGGCTGGTGGTGTGCGTGGACTGGCGCTTGGCTGGCGGTGTGTGTGGACTGGCGCTTGGCTGGCAGTGTGCATGGACTGGCGCTTGGCTGGCGGTGTGCGTGGACTGGTGCTTGGCTGGCGGTGTGCATGGACTGGCGCTTGGCTGGCGGTGTGGGTGGACTTGCGCTTGGCTGGCGGTGTGTGTGGAGTGGTGCTTGGCTGGCGGTGTGTGAGTAGTGACTTGCTGCTGGTCACTACACACACTGCTAGCCAAACGCCACTCCACGCAATCCGTGAGCTGGTGTGGTTGCTGTGTCAGGAATGTGGGGGTGTGAAAGTGATGGGCCCTTGAATGGCGTTGTCTGGTGGTGTGAATCTTGTAATGTGCTGGGCCCGCGGCTGGCGGTGTGAATGGTTTTGTATGTGTCACACGTATGAAAGGTGTATGAATAGCCTGTAAAGAGGTTGGTGCCTTGTCGTGGCTTTACAGCTCACGAGCTGTGAGTCAATGGTTCAGTTTCTTGTCCTTTCAATTATCAACAGTGCATTTCATTTTTGTGAAATCTCTGGTTAATACAACTGTATATACTGAACCATCACTCACCCTCGTGCCAAATCCAACCAGTATGTCTGTGTGCTTGAGGAATAGGTGGTTGTGCAGAAATATTTGTCTTTTCTGTCTTTCTCAAGCCGGGTGAACCTTGTCCCTTTTTATGACTGTTGTAATGTGTTGGTTTTGTGCCTGGTGGTGTGAATGGTCTTGTATCACGTATGAAAGGTGTGTGAATGGCCTGTAAAGCGGTTGGGGCCTTGACGTGGCTTTACAGCTCACGAGCTGCGAGTCACTGGTTCAGTTTTTTGTTCTTTCAATTATTGACAGTGCATTTCATTTTTGTGAAATCTCTTGTTAATAAAATGTTATATACTGAACCATCACTCGCCCTCGTGCCAAATCCAACCAGTATGTGTGTGTGCTTGAGAAATAGATGGCTGTGCAGTATTCTTTAAATTTTTTGTCTCTCTGCCAAGGTGTACATTCTATCTAAGAATAACCTACCAACTGTAGATATTGTCGTAAACTAAACACCCATGGGAGTACATGCTGCTGTCTCTCTTGTGGATCCCAACAAGTTATCTTACCCAGAATGTCCTGCAAACCTCAAATTGTGTCTGTCACATTTTTCTTGCATTATTGTGCCAACATTTTCACGCTGCAGACAGAAACAACAAATTTCCTACCCCTCTGCCTTTTTTCCAAGTATCCCAATAGAAATGGTATCTCACTCGCGTGGATGGGTCACGGACCCGCGACAGGCAAAGGCCCAAAACGTATTGAGGCGACATCAAAATTGCCTATCACAAAACGACCTGGTTTTGCAAGGGGGGTCCAATGAATTTTTGGCCCGGGGCTCGGCGGCCAATAAGGGAAACCTACCAAACCCAAATATTTCTGAAAAGTAGACACCTGGGGGATTCAAGGGAGGTATGGCTTGCATTGATCCCCCAACGTTTTCTTACCCAGAATCCCCTGCAAACCTGAAATTTTGCTGAAAAAATCACTTTTTTCACACATTTTTGTGTGGGAAAGTTGTGGCATCACCGGGCTGACACAAATTTCCTACCCCCCAGTGTTCCCCTAGGTCTCCCGATAAAAATGGTGCCTCACTCGGGTGGGAGGTCCAAGTACCCGCAACAGGCAAGGGCCCAAAACGTATTGAGGCAACATCAAAATTGCCTCAAACTGCAGTTTAGTAGCTGATTCCACTACGCCTTGAAGTTAACAATTCTCTGCAAATTTTTTTGCCCATAACTTTGCTTGGGGTGGTCCTAGGAGGATGGGACCACCACCGAATCGTTCAGCATGATATGCTCTTTGTGTTCAAGGCATCTGCTTGCCCTCCCCCTAGGTTAGGGGTGACCCCAAAATCATCACCTCTCTCATTGCCTGGTAGTTTCTGAGTTCACTTTTGCCATTTTGCCCATAACTTTGCTTGGGGTGGTCCTAGGAGGATGGGACCACCACCGAATCGTTCAGCATTATATGCTCTTTGTGTTCAAGGCATCTACTTGTCCTCCACCTAGGTTAGGGGTGATCCCAAAATCATCACCTCTCTCATTGCCTGGTAGTTTCAGAGTTCGCTTTTGTGTATTGGTTACATGCTTTTTAGCATGTAAAGGTAAAGTTGTTTCATCAAAGGTTTGTGGGTGCAGTAGCTAACTCTGCTAGTGGCGGATCTCTGCATTCTCTGAGAGCGGAGATTGCATGAATTCCTTAACAAATCTCTGCAGCCTCCGGGAGCGACTACAGGCCTGCCAATGCAGCATGTGCACACTGGTGGTCACTTACGAAAGATATAGATTTCCCTATATCTGATGTCACTGCACTTTTAACCTATCAGTCACCCATAAAGCAGGCCTTTCAATCCTGAAGGCAGGGTGCTCGGTTCTAAGTGCGAGGGTGCCCTTGAACGAGCAGGACACCCCTTCAGCCTTCGGAGCCCATTCTCCTGGGTTGTAAGTGCATCAGCCATTATGATATTTAGAGTGGCCATACTTCATTACGCGATGGCTAACTTCAGACTGGCTTCAACGAACCATGTCATGTTTGGCATCAAACATGTTGGAATCATACCCCCACACCGTAGCCAGTGTGGGTGGTATGATTCCATGCACAGTAAATCTCCTCAGGGAGGCCCTCAGTACTCCTGGTACCAGTCTTCCCGAACCGGACAGCAAGTTAGGCTGCTGCAGACCAGAGACATGAGTCTGCCCTCCTGCTGCGGAGCCAAGCTCGAGCAGGGGCAGGTAGGATAACAGACATCCTGTCTATTGTCCTACAACAATAGGACGGGGCGCTTGCCAGCGCCACTGAGACAGCTTGAAGGGCCCACTTGGTGCCCCCCTTGCTTACTCCAGTTCAAACCAGTTCAGGGAGCCATTGGTTCCCCTCTCTGGCGCAAAACTGGACAAAGGACATGGGAGTATCCTCCCCACTGTCCAGCCCCTCCTTTGATAGGAACCCCTGAATACTTCCAACCCTTTCCTTAGGGTCCTTTTGGGCTCACCTGTGTGTAGGTCCTTAGATTCGTCCTGGTATTCGATTCAGATCCAACTCTGCGTCATCTTCAACCGCCTGGACTCTCTGATTGCGTCGTGCTGACCGAGTCAGACTGACCGCATTGAACATCGCTTTGGGATACTGAGACTGCTGGGAAGACGCTGTCTGCTCCGAGCCTCATCATTCTGCAAGTCCATTGCCTGAACCGTGTCCATGCTCCATACAGGCCCCCTCCAGGTCCTGTGGACATCAAAGACATCCGAAGGAATCTCTCTTGGAGTGAAGGAGTCACTCCCCTGCATCTGCAGGCACCGTAATGCAACTGATCGGTTTGTTGATCCTGGGCTCCTCCGGACTCCAACAGGCTCCGTAACACAGGTGACGGTTCTGCAACTCCCTCAAGTCCTGCCCTGCCCTCAGACCGAGTCTGAGGCCAGTATCCCTCGCCGGTACCGCTGGAACCGAGTCCCTTTGCACCGTGACGGCTGGCTGTTGCTAAGGCTTGTAGACTCCCGTCTCCAGAGATCTTCGGTCCTCACAAGGGACTTCTTTGTTCCTAGTGGGCTCCCCTGTTTACTTGGGGCCTGCTCTGACTCCCCTCCTCTTGGTGAGTCTCTTGGGCCTTGATGGTCCTAAACTCTGCACCTTTTTGCTTGCCACATTGGGTGTATTTGCCAAGGCTTGTTTGTGTTCTCGCCGAACACCGACCCCTCAACTCTTGACAACCGATGTGGGACAGCTCGTGAACGGCTCCTGGTCTTCCACAGCGTCCCCGGGTCCCCACAGATGCAGCTCCAAGGTCATCGTCAGCTCTCCTGCAACACACAACATCGGTGGGCATTCGTATTCCATGCCCCTGGTCACTCCTGAGTGGCATAGACTCTGTCCCCTCTGCTTGCAGGTACTTTTGCATCTTGAACTCACCTTTGGGTTCCACCGGACACTTTCACCTTCTTCGCCAGCGGCATCTTCCTGAAGTCTTCCATTGAGTTCAATGGCGGTTCCCGACACCACTTCACACCTATGCACCCGGCTTCCCTGGTGTAGGTATCCTGATTCCTAGGGTATCCACGGCTGAGGTGGCACTCCAACCTTCTGTCTGACACAAGTCTGCCCTCCTGCTGCTGAGCCAAGCTCGAGCAGGGGCAGGTAGGACAATAGGCATCCTGTCACAGGGAGGTGTGACCACCTCCTAGACAGGGTTTAGTGTATTGGGGCAGGGTGGGGGCCTTTGCCAGCGCCACTGAGACTGCTTGAAGGGCACACTTGGTGCCCTCCTTACATACTCCAGTTCAAACCAGTTCAGGGGGCCGTTGCCCGCTCTGGTGCGAAACTGGACAAAGGACATGGGAGTATCCTTCCCACTGTCCAGCCCCTCCTTTGGGAGGGACCCCTGAATCATTCCAACCCTTTCCTTAGGGTACTTAAGGGCTCACCTGTGGGTAGTTCCTTAGATTCGTCATGGCATTCGATTCAGATCCAACTCCGCAACATCTTCAACTGCCTGGACACTCTGACCACGTCATGCTGACCGAGTAAGACTGACCGCATCGAACTACGCTTTGGGATACCGAGACTGCAACCGGGAAGGATCCGTCTGCTCCGAGCCTCATCATCCTGCAAGTCCGTTGCCTCAACTGTGTCCGTGCTCCATACAGGCCCCCTCCAGGTCCTGTGACATCAAAGACATCAGAAGGAAACTCCCTTGGAGTGAAGGAGCCTCTCCCCTGCATCTGCAGGGACCGCAACTCAACAGATCGGTTTGCTGATCCGGGGCTCCTCCGGACTCCAACAGGCTCCGTAACACAGGTGATGGCTCTGCAACTCCCTCGAGGCCTGCCCTGCCCTCAGACCGAGTCTGAGGCCAGTATCCCTCGCCGGTACCGCTGGAACCGAGTCCCTTTGCACCGTGTCGACTGGCCTTTGCTAAGGCTAGTAGACTCCCATCTGCAGAGATCTTCGGTCCTCACAAGGAACTTCTTTGATCCTAGTGGGCTCCACTGTTTGCTTGGGGCCTGCTATGACTCCCCTCCTATTGGTGAGTTTCTTGGGCCTTGCTGGTCCTAAACTCTGCACCTTTTTGCTTGCCACATTGGGTGTAGTTGCCAAGGCTTGTTGGTGTTCTCTCCGTTCACCGACCCCTCATCTCTTGACATCCGACGTGGGACACCTCGTGAATGGCTCTTGGTCTTCCACAGCGTCACTGGGTCTCCACATCTGCAGCTCCAAGGTCATCGTCAGCTTTCCTGCAACACCTGACATTGGTGGGCATTCGTCTTCCGTGCCCCTGGTCACTCCTGAGTGGCATAGACTCTGTCCCCTCTGCTTGCAGGTACTTCTGCATCTTGAACCCACCTTTGGGTTCACCCGGACACTTTCACCTTCTTCACCAGCAGCATCTTCCTGAAGTCCTCCATTGAGTTCGACGGCGGTTCCCGACGCCACTTCACACCTATGCACCCTTTTTCCCTGGTGTAGGTATCCTTGTTCCTAAGGTATCCACGGGTGGGGTGGCTCTCCAACCTTCTGTCTTCCACAGGGTTTCCTCAGGGTCCACTGGGAAGGGTCCCTCGTCTTTAAAATTGCAACCGCGACTTACCCATTGACTTGAACGGAGCACGAGGTCGTGTTCCCACTCTGCACACAACCTCCGTAGGGTACCTGGTTACTTACCTTGGGTAGTTCCTTGAGTCACCAGCGCTTCTACGTCTTCTGGATATGGTCTTGACTTGGTTCGGGGTTCGCAACCCACTATCTTAAGAAATGGTTTGGTCCCTCTCGGGTGATCAGTCACTGTCTATTTAGTGCTACTTACCTGTTTTCTTTGCTAAGTATTGTGTGCATTGTGTATATCTCTGGGTAGGAGCTATTTGTATGTGTTAGTGAGTACTTTATAATAAATACCTATTTTTATAAGTACACTGTGTGGTTCTTTTTCACTTAATCTGTATCGATAAGATTATGTTCTGGTGAAACAAGCTGCTTTACACTCCTTCTGGACCAAGCCTGAAGGCTGCTCTCCACAGCTACCACTTAGAGAGCTTCCTAAGGTTGTCTAAGTCCACTAAAATCACCATAAGAGTTGTCTGGATTAGTGCAGGGTGCTACACTTACGTAAGTGAGCACCATATACTAAGCCAGCTTCAAACAGGGGTAATTTCTGATAAGGTGTTTTTCTACATGTTCATTACTGCACTGTTCTAGTGGCAAAAAGTGTCACACAGTGGACCACGCTTAAACAACTTACATGTCACACAGAAGCACAACTAAAACATGGAAATGGCACAGACATGCAAACTGAAAACTTGGCAGCTATGCAAACCCCTTCAGGGATTTATACTTTTATAGAGACCTCAGTATCATTTATGAGGAATTGGCATAGGGTAACGCCGCAAGTCTTCTTGCTGCTCTGCCCTAAAACAATGGTAAAGGGCAGGAATACACCGTATTTATGAAATACAGTGCATTCCTGTCCTTTTCGCCTGGGCTGGCACACAGTTTGCTGCCTAGCGCCAAAGTAGGCACCCTTGCACCATCGTGCAAGGGAGCCTATGTTGCAGGCAGGATAGTTTGTGTAGGAAGAGGCACCTTCCTGCACAAAAACAATATCAAGAGGCGGTTTCCTTTTTAGGTCTCGCATAGGCAGCGCGCATGCGCTGTCTCTCCGAGACGTCTGGTAATCCATTTAATGAGAGTAATCCCGCCTCCTGCTTGCCTCCTGCTTGCAATTGGCTTATTTAGCGTTACTGAGATTTTCCGGCCTCCATATTGGTTGCTGGTCCGATGCATCACTTCCGGTTTTATTGGAAGCAGCACCGACCAACTACAGTTCTGTTGCGCTGTAGGCCTTTCTCAGTTTCCCTTTGGGACTACTTGGGCTTTTTTAATTTCAACACTTCGCCACGGCGCCCGCTTCATGGTCTGTGGCGATTTACGGCGCCCGCTTCATTCTTCAATGCGACGACAATGATACACAATGTAAGCCACGCCCTTAATTACATGGGACACTCATCGAGGGGATTGCAAATTACACTTCTTCAGCCACGCCCCCGTCAAGAAACTTCGCCGCCTCCGCCCCCCCCCAATCCTTTTTAATCCCACTAAAAGCACTCCTTAAACGAAAACCCGCTTAACCGGAGGGCACAATATTATTCTCTCATAGACTGGCACACAAACGAGAAACCCTTCAGACCCACCCTATTCCAGGCCCTGGCAGCCATATAACAGATTTAAGCACGGGAAAAGAGAAGCCAGTACTCCCCACCTCCCTAAGCATATGCCCGAAACATAAATTGAATGGTTTTGTCGTCCACGATCGCAAAGGAATCACACAAACGCGCCTGACCCTTTCTCACCGCTCGAGGGGTGCAGGCGCAGCCTTCTGTGAAGGGCCAGTTGGTGTAAGTCTGCTTCCGGTACTGTTGTAAGTACAGCTGCCACTGGGGAGGAAGAGAGGCGCCTGGGATAGACGCCGCGTCCACCATCATTGCAGGGCAGACTGGAATCTAGGAGCACGGTAGGCTCAGTAAGTGAGACTGTTCGCTCCGCTAGCACCGTCGTGGGTGCTAGGCAGGTTACTTGCTCCCGGAAAGGTGGAACAGTAGGCGGCTTATACGAAAGAGATCACGCACGCCAGATGAATAGCCAGAAATGAGACGCACATACACTATTCAAACCGTTTGGCGCTTTTAAAACGTCTTCGCGTTTCTGTGCGTTCTGTGGAAATCGGAACCAGGCTATTGGCCAGACATCTAGGATGCCCATGACTGCAAAGTATAATGGGTGACGGGAAGTGTAGTCTGTGGTCACCTGTAATATGAACCAGGAACTGAGTCCGACTGGAGGCTTGCACACACACCTTATGTGCAAATGGCTGATGGTAAGTTTGTTCCTGCGGATAGAACCACGTGGTCTTTGGTGCGCAGTTCTAATAACGATCTTAGGTATACTATATTATGTGTACGTATTAACTTTAGTTGCTTGCAGTGTACTCCAATTTTTGCGATCGACCATTTATAAATTGGAAAGAATTAAACGAAGGGTAAAGAATAGAGGTCTGCCGACTTTGTCACAGGGGAACTAGGTTTGAGTCTCGGCGTAGGCTCAACATTCTGTGACTCTGGATAAATCACCTAATCTCCCTATGCCTAAAAAAAGCTGAATGTGCCCTTGTGCAATGTAACTGGTGGCGCTCGTGTAAAGCGCTCCAATACCTTCAGGGCGAGTTCACGCTATATAAAACTTAAAAGAAAAACAACCATTAAAAATGCAATGGGGCTCGCATTTGTTGGACTTGAAGTTATAGGCATTATAAATGCCGAGGGCCTTCATTGGCACCACTGCTGGCTGGAGACACTGTGCAGCATGGCACGGAAACGTGTGTGTATAGGGGTGCAGTGACATCACGAGGGTGCTTGGCAGGACATTCACAGCCTGGGTGTTCCTTATCCGGTGCAGTAACAGACCCTGTGTGTTGTGCACCGTGGTTGGAGACCAGACACGAGTGCTGTTGTTGGCAGTAGACATGACACTTGTGCGCCTGTGTTCACCCTTCTTGGCGCTTCACTGAGGGCACAAGACGCCGTACAGTGTGCGGTGGAGTCAGGTGACATCCCGCTGTACTGCAGGCCGGAGTGGGGGCTGCAGGAGGAGAGGGCGGTCGCCAACCTGACATCTTTGATTTGTGTGTGTGAGCGCCTATGTGTGGCGCATCCCATGTGCTCCTGTCCAGACAATCAATCAATCAATCAATCAATCAATCATGTCACTTATAAAGCGCACTACATACCCGCGAGGGTCTCAAGGCGCTGGGGGAAGAGGAGGGTGGTGCTGCTACTGATCGAAGAGCCAGGTCTTGAGGAGTCTTCTGAAGGCCAGTAGGTCTTGGGTCTGTCGGAGGTTGGTGGGGAGGGTGTTCCAGGTCTTGGCGGCGAGGTGGGAGAAGGATCTGCCGCCGGTGGTCGTTTTCCGGATGCGGGGGACTGTGGCGAGGGCGAGGCTGGTCGAGCAGAGCTGGCGGGTGGGGGTGTAGAAGCTGAGTCGTCTGTTGAGGTAGGCTGGTCCAGAGTTGTGGAGTGCTTTGTGTGCGTGGGTGAGGAGCTTGAAGGTTATCCTCTTGTTGACAGGGAGCCAGTGCAGGTCTCTCAGGTGGGGTGTGATGTGGCTGCGTCGGGGGATGTCGAGGATAAGACGTGCAGAGGCGTTCTGGATGCGTTGCAGCCGTCTCAGGAGCTTAGCCGTCGTTCCTGCGTAGAGGGCGTTTCCGTAGTCCAGCCTGCTGGTGACGAGGGCCTGGGTGACTGTTTTTCTTGTTTCGGTGGGGATCCACTTGAAGATCCTGCGGAGCATTCGGAGGATGTTGAAGCAGGATGAGGAAACGGCGTTGACCTGCTTAGTCATGGAGAGGGTGGGGTCGAGGATGACCCCTAGGTTGCGTACGTGGTCGGTGGGTGGCGGGGCTGTTCCCAGTGATGTTGGCCACCAGGAGTCGTCCCAGGCTGAAGGGTTGGAACCAAGGATGAGGACCTCCGTCTTGTCCGAGTTCAGCTTCAGGCGGCTGGTCCTCATCCATTCGGCGGCGGCCTTCATTCCTTCGTGGAGGTGGGCTTTGGCGGTGTGAGGGTCTTTGGTGAGGGAGAGGATCAGCTGGGTGTCGTCGGCGTAGGAGATGATGTTGAGGTTGTGCTGTCGGGCGACGTGGGCGAGGGGTGCCATGTAGATGTTGAACAGCGTTGGGCTGAGGGAGGAGCCTTGGGGTATGCCGCAGATGATCTTGGTGGCCTTGGATCGGAAGGGGGCGAGGCGGACGCTTTGTGTTCTGCCGGAAAGGAAGGATGTGGTCCAGTCCAGGGCCTTCTCTTGGATCCCGGCGTCGTGAAGACGTGTTCGTAGTGTGTGGTGGCAGACCGTGTCGAAGGCGGCTGATAGGTCCAGGAGGATGAGGGCTGCTGTTTCTCCGTTGTCTAGCAGGGTCCTGATGTCATCGGTGTCGGCGATGAGGGCGGTTTCGGTGCTGTGGTTGCTGCGGAAGCCGGACTGGGAAGGGTCCAGGATGTTGTTCTCCTCGAGGTAGCGGGTCAGTTGTTTGTTCACGATTTTCTCTGTGACCTTCGCGGGGAACGGGAGCAGAGAGATGGGTCGGAAGTTCTTGAGGTCCTTGGGGTCTGCCTTGGGTTTCTTGAGTAAGGCGGTGATCTCGGCGTGCTTCCAGCTTTCCGGGAAGGTTGCTGTCTCGAAGGAGATGTTGATTATTTTCCGGAGATGGGGCGCGATGGCTGTACTGGCTTTGTTGAAGATGTGGTGAGGGCACGGGTCTAGCGGTGAACCGGAGTGGATGGTGTTCATGATCTCGCTGGTGTCCTCGTCGTTGATGTTGGTCCAGGAGAGCAGGCGGTTGGTGGTTGTGGGGGCAGTGGTCTCGGTGGTTGCCGGGGCGGTCGTGGTGTTGAAGCTGTCGTGGATGTCGGCGATTTTGCGGTGGAAGGAGGTGGCCAGTGAGTCGCACAGGTCTTGCGACGGCTGGATGTCGTTGGTGTTGGAGCTGGGGTTGGAGAGTTCCTTCACGATGTTGAAGAGCTCTTTGCTGTTGTGTGCGTTGTTGTCTAGGCGGTCTTTGAGTGAGGCCCTTTGGCGGATCTGATGAGGTGATGGTGATTGCGGGTGGCGCTCTTGTGGGCGGCGTAGCTGTCCGCTGTCCGTTCGTGGAGCCAGATCTTCTCCAGTTTTCGGCATGTTCGTTTGGAGGCCTGGAGGTCTTCGGTGAACCAGGTGGCTTTCTTGCTGGTGTGGCTGTTGTGCGGATTCTTGAGCGGGGCGAGGGTGTTGGCGCAGTCGTCGATCCACTGTCTGAGGTTGCGGGCGGCGGTGTCGGGGTCGGAGGGTTCGGCGGGTGGGCTCAGGGCGAGGGTTGTGGTTAGCTGGTCTTCCGTGACTCTGCTCCAGCAGCGGCGAGGCATTTGTTCGGTGCGGTGGTGCGTGGTGGGCTTCCTGTAGGTGAAGTGGATGCAGTGGTGGTCAGTCCAGTGGGGTTCGGAGGTGTGGTTGAACAATGCATGATGTTAGACATTGCGGGTCGATGACGTGATGTCTGTGCGTGTTTGTGTCCAGCACGCCTCCTCGTGGCTTCACAGAGCGCCCAGACACCTCACAGTGTGTGACAGGCACTCGTGACCTGTTCGCGTAACAGCGGCGGAATTTGGGGGAGCTGCTGCAGAGCACGTGGGACTGACCTTATGTCTGTTTGTGCCTGCACCGCCCTGGGATCACAGACCAGTCCAGGACGGGTCACCTCAGGAGGACCAGGGACCACCATACCTTACTCACAAGCTGTCAGATCTCAGTCACAAACTCAACAATGCACAGCCAACACCTAAAAACAGTTTTTAAAAACCGCAATCTTTTTCTCGCCTAAAAGCACAACGTTAAAATATATTCTGAGCACGAACACTGCCTGCCTTTCACTTAACATTAAATACATGTGATTTAATGTTCAAACGTTACAGTACGGGACGCAAATTTGGGCACCGCAGGTCGTACATGCATGGCGAGGTTAGTGCATAATTTAAAACATATAAACTCTGAATACTCCAGCTCTCCACTCCTACTTCTGCCCACAGCTCCCCGACTTCTGCTGCACATTCAGTCTCATGGGTTTCAGCCTCTGTCCTCTGTTGCCTTCCCCTTGTCACCAAAGTCTGTTCAGTCTCTAAACAGAATTAAAGTATTGGCATATACATAATCAAATACATGCAAATGCTCTATATGCAAACCAGGTCATTCATAATTTGCTTGTAATTTGCTGCTTCATATTGTGTGAAATTTAATCACACGGCTTAAGTCGTCGCCAGTGCTTGTATATACTTGAAAGGGAGCCGTTTATAAAAGTGATCTTATTTTTAATTTAACAATTATAGCCTAACCAAACAAGCATTTGCAATGCAATAGGTCTCGCATTTTCGAAACTCTGACCTATTGGCATTGTAAATGACAATACTTTTATTTATGTGCACTTTGTACTTATAGTCATTGCTTGCAGGTTTTCAAAGCACAGAAATAAAGGCATTGTCATTTACATATAGCTCAAAATCTCGCAAATGCGAGACCTATTGCATTGCTTGTTCTATGTGTGCTGCGCCAGTCTGTTCTAAATATGCCCCATGTAAGACAAATCAGCGTAAGGCACTGCCTTGCCTTACTCTGCGTTAAGGAGGCATTCCATGTGCGTTGCGTTTGGTTTTCCCACGCAACGCCCATTGATTTTGATGCTGCCCCAGATTTACCTAATCACGTAAACCTGGGCAACGCCAAAGCCTTACGCCTCCCTAGAGCAGGCGTAACGAGGACAAATAATTATATTTCTCCTCATTTTCTCCTCTTTCCATGTGTGCTGCATACTGCAGCACACATGGAAAGAGGAAAACTCGTCTCAGGATTGTTTTTTTGCAGGAAGGTGTCCCTTCCTACACAAAAACATACTTGCCTGCAACAGAGGCTCCCTTGCACCATGGTGCAAGGGTGCCTACGTTTGGCGCTAGGCAGCAAATTGTTTGGCGCTAGGCAGCAAATTGTGCACTAGCGCAGGGGGAAAGGACTGGAATGCACCTTATTTCCTAAATACGGTGCATTCCTGCCCTTTCACATTGACGTAGGACAGCACAGCAAGAACACTTGCGGCCCTACCCCACGTCAATTCCTCATAAATGAGGCCCCTCTCCTCGTTACACCACCCCGGGGAGGCGTAAGGTTTTGGGACGGCCCCAGATTTACAGGCTCTTCTAAATCTAGGGCAGCGTCAAAATCCATGGGTGTTGTGTGATAAAACCCGCTGTAACCCCATGGAGCACCTCCTTGATGCAAAGTAAGGTGTAGCGGTCTAGATGCTGAGAGGGTATTGCCCACAGGCCTTTAGCCCGGAAGGGCATGTACACATTGTATCACTCTCTGGCCAGGTGTGGCCAGGGAGTATAAAATAAACGGGCAGAAGTTGCTCGAGGTTTCCAGCCCAGACGAGTTTACTGAGTGGTTGTGTAATTATTAATCTCCCCGATCTGAGGCCCAATAGTCTCCAACAGGCCCCGTTACACTGGCTACGAGGGTGGGCGTCCATCGTCCCCGCGCAGCAGCGCTCACCCCATCAGCCCGCTGAATGCCTGTTTCCCCGCCCGACGGCCTGGTGGTGTGAAGACTGACACCTCCGCAATAGTGCACGTGGGCGAAGTGCCACAGCAGTCCGACCTCGCGAAGACTTCAGGCCGTGAAGATCGGTGGGCAGCCTTCACCGTCTCTGGGTAAGGCGGGAGCCACAGCGGCGTCATGCTCGCACGTCCGCAGCGGCACAAGACAAGTGAGAAGGCCTGCCCCTACCTGGCCCTGCACATTGGGTAAGAAGCCGTACGGAGAGGTGAGCTCCCAGGAGAGGGCCAGTCCCTGCATCCACATCACTAGCGGTGGCGCGCGCATGCGCAGACCGCCACCTGCTGCCTCCCAGCGACGGAGCACACGCGGATCGGGCCCGCTGCCAGCCTAAAGCATAAAGGCCCACGCCCAATACCACCACCCAGAGCCAGTCAGCAACAGACCTAAGGGATAAAATAATTAATAAACAAAGGGGAAGAGGAAATAAATGAATAAATAACATGAGAAGAGGCAGAGGCAAGGCACACAGCCCACAAGTAGGACAGCACAAGGCAGGGTGAGAGGAGAAGCACCAGGCACACTCCAGAGTACCACAACAGCGCCGCACCAGAGTAACAGCATGCGGAGCACGTGTGAAGATGACAGAACAGGGAGCACACGCAGCACCACCTCAAGTACCGCAGGCCCAGCACTCTGGACCCCCAATTGTGCAGCCAGCACCACAACACTCCCAGATTAACGCACTGCCTCCGTTTAGCAAGCTCATAGACCCGGCCACAGCGTCGCCCAGATGGACACTCTGGATCAGCAGACTAGACAACTACTTTACGGCGACCTGGGAAACGGATGGCGCAATAAAGAGGTCCCTCATGTTACACTTCGCTGGCGAAGAAATTTACACGTTGTTTGCACACCTACCGAACACCGGCCCACCCAATGACTACACTGCAGTAGTAATGGCCCTGAACGCGCACTTTGACTCCCAGCTGAACCTAGACTACGAGAGGTTCAAACTGCGACGGGCACACCAGAGGGAAGGGGAGTCAATGGACATCTTCCACGTGCGGCTAGCGAGTACGTGTACGGATGACGACCAAAACAAAGAAGTGAGAGCCCAGATAATCCAAGGGTGCCTAAACAAGAACCTTCGGACACTAATCCTGCCCCAACCCGGCATCACTTTAGAAGACATCCTCATTCTAGCCAGGTCACATGACCTGTCCGACGCCAGGTCAATGGCAATGGACATCGCCTTAACCCAACAGGCGGAGAAACCAGTCACAGTCAGGACAGAAAGAGCAGATGCCATTCGCACCCAAAGCAGAGGCGCCCGTGGACGGAGGCAGGGAGAAGCAAGCAAGGGTCATGCTGCGGATACTGTGGCAGGGAAGAACACCCACAGGCAGAATGCCTGGCTCAAGGGCGAACATGTCCCAAGTGCGGTACCCCCAACCACTTCGCAGTGGCATGCAGAGGAGGCCTACAAAACCGAGAAGCCCTAGGACGACGTCCACCGTCAAAGGCAGTAAAACACCTATAGCTTGAGGACTCTGAGAACCCCAAGACGACCCGTACATCAGCTCGACCAAGGCCCCATCTTGAAGACTCATCGACAGATGAGGAGGGCGAGTGCTACCTCATCTCATTCGCCAGTGACCTCAAACGGAGGAGACGCCCGCAACCCACATGTTCCATCAACATCGCCGGATCCCAGGTCACCACGCTGATTGACACAGGAGCATCCGTTAATGTGATGGGGTGCCAGCAGTACAGCGGACTTAACCCATGGCCTGCATTATCCCCGTCGCATGTAAGAATCCTCACGTACGGTAGCCAAACACCACTGCTGCGCAAAGGGAAGATGACAGTCCAGGTGAAAGTGGAAGGCCACGAGGTCACCACCACGTTCTACGTGGTCGACAGAGAAGCCGACTTCCTGGTGGGGAGCCACACAGCCGAGCATCTCGGTCCGGTCACGTTCCCCAATGCAGTCAAGGCCCTGCAGACGAAGGACATCCTGGAACTCTTCCCACAGCTCTGCGAGGGACTCGGATGTATAAAAAAGGCCCCGATCAAACTACACATAGACAAGGCCGTGAAACCAGTAGCCTTGAGACACAGACGAATAACGTTCCACCTCAGGCCACTCGTTGAGAAAGAACTCCAACACCTCGAACAACTAGGGGTCATCGAAAAGGTCACCGGAACAACACCCTGGGTATCGCCCATGGTAAACACGGAGAAACCAAAACAGCCCGGCAAAATTCGACTTTGCATCAACATGCGCCTACCCAACCAGGCGATTAAATGTGAAAGGCACTTGACACCAACCATTGATGACATCATAGCCAACCTGAACGGATCCCGCTGGTTGTCCAAGCTCGACCTCAACGTGGGATACCATCAGCTGAGGCTAACCGAGGAGAGCCGATATATCATGACCTTTTCGACCCATATAGGGTTGCGCCGCTATAAAAGACTAAATTTTGGGATCCCGTCAGCGGCAGAAATATTCCAGAAGGCCATCCTGGAAATACTGTCAGGACTCCAGGGAGTGCTAAATCTCAGCGATGACATTCTAATACATTCGGCAACTATGGAAGAACACTGTCGCCACCTCCGAGCCACCCTCCAACGTCTGGCCGAACATGGAGTCCCTTCACCGGGAGAAGTGCTCGTTCTTCCAGAGAACCATTGACTTCTTCGGCTACGTGTTCAGCCAGGACGGGGTCAGAGTAGACCCGAGGAAGTCGCAAGCCATACAACAGGCCCCTGCGCCACGTGAGAGGTCCGTAGCTTCCTTGGGATGGCCACTTACTGCGGGCGGTTCATACTGAACCTAGCCACCTTAGCATAACCGCTACGCGCCCTGACGAAGAATGATGCAGCCTGGAAGTGGGACCGAGAAGAAGATGCCTTCCAAAAGATCAAAGCGGCACTCCTCGGGAAAACCACCATGGCATACTTTGACACCACACACATGACAGAACTCCTGGTGGACGCGAGTCCAGTAGGACTCGGAGCACTCCTGACCCAAGAAACGGAACAAAGAAAATGGACCCCACTTGCTTTTGCGAGCAAGGCTCTCACACCAACCGAAGCCCGGTATTCCCAGATCGAAAGGGAAGCGTAAGCTATCAAGTGGGCCTGCAACCATTTCCACATATACGTCAGTGGACATCCCTTCCGAGTGATGACCGACCACCAGCCACTCCTCCCGCTGTTCAGAGGTACCGCACCACATCCCCCGCTGCGGATCGAACGCTGGGTGATACAGTAGGCTTGACGTTGCCACGTAATTTCAGGCACTCTTTCACACTGAAATTAGCGTGAAAGAGGAGGCCAATAAGGGGAGGGCAATGGGTGTTGTGCCCCCATTGATTATGACGCTGCCTCCTATTTACAAGGCTGGCGTAAATAGGAGGCAGCGCCAGTCTTAAACAGGCGAAACAAGGAGAAATGCTTTATTTCTCCTTGTTTTTGCTGTTTACATGCGCGCTGCCTTGTACAGCGCACATAGAAACAGCAAATTGCCTATGATTGTTTATGTGCAGGAAGGTCCCCCTTTCTGCACATAAACAATAATTTAAAAAAAATGCAGTTTTGCAACTTCTATGTGTGCTGCACACATAGAAGTTCCAAAACGGCATTCAAAGATGTATTATGTGCAGGAAGGGGGACCTTCCTGCACATAAACAATCTTCCCCCCACCGCAGACACCAAGGGTGCCTGAGTAGGCGCTAGGCAGCTGAACTCGGTGCGAGCGCTAGGGAAAATGCAGGGGTGCGCTCCATTCTTGCGTTTTCAGAATGGAGAAGCGTGGCGTTAGCAGTGTTTGCTTAACGCCTTGCTTCTCAATTTTGCTGTAAACATGCCCCTAAATTCTCTATTTTGATGGCCTTTAATGAATCTCCACCCAACTACATCACGAGCCGAAGTACCTTAAAAAAAAGTATGAAAACTGATGCTGCATAAAATAGGGGTGAAAGGTGTGGCTGAAAAACAAAATATTCTGTTAGTTCTTTTGGTCTTTCACCTTCCGGTAGCTGCATTTAAAATACAGTGCAGCTTAAATAATTTTAAAAAAGCTAAGTTAATGGGAGGAAAGGCACTTTAGTACATTATGAAACTTCTATTAGTTAATGCCGTGCAGATGCCTGTGTGTAACCAGAGAGTCACACAATTGTGTGACTGAGCACATCTGCAGTCTGTTTGGTGCAGTGGAGAACGCCCTGATTACTTACCGGTAATCGTTATTACTCCCAATCCTACTCATTGTTAATCCAGGCACCACTAATGAGGACACTCATTAGTGGTGGCTAAATTAAGTCGGCGTGGTCGTCTGCCCCTGCGCCGACGACCGCATCAGAGGTCCGAAGCTTCCTTGGGATGGCCACTTACTGCGGGTGGTTCATACCGAACCTAGCCACCTTAGCGAAACCGCTATGCACCCTGACGAAGAAGGATGCGG
This sequence comes from Calotriton arnoldi, assembly GCA_963921515.1. Lineage (NCBI taxonomy): Eukaryota > Metazoa > Chordata > Amphibia > Caudata > Salamandridae > Calotriton > Calotriton arnoldi. Next base: position 321,591 of record CAWUFW010008467.1, on the reverse strand, counting down.
CCTGGAAGTGGGACCGAGAAGAAGAAGACGCCTTCCAAAAGATCAAAGCGGCGCTCCTCGGGAAAACCACGGTGGCGTACTTTGATACCACACCCATGATAGAACTCCTGGTGGACGCAAGTCCAGTAGGAATCAGAGGACTCCTGACCCAAGAAACGGAACCAGGAAAATGGACCCCATTTGCATTTGCGAGCAAGGCTCTCACACCAACTGAAGCCCAGTATTCCCAGATCGAAAGGGAAGTGTTAGCTATCAAGTGGGCCTGCAACCATTTCCACTTATACGTCAGCGGACATCCCTTCCGAGTGGTGACCGACCACCAGCCACTTGTCCCGCTGTTCAGAGGTACCGCACCACATCCCCAGCCCCGGATCGAGCGCTGGACGATACAGTTGCAGCACTACCGCATGGAGCTAGGATACCGCCCTGGAGCGAAAAATCCCGCAGACTTTTTGTCACGGCACCCGCAAAGCAGCTGGAGACGGTGGTGACCAAGAACTCAAGACAGAAGACTATGTCGACATGGCGTCTCAATGGGCCTGTCCGAGAGCTCTCACTCTCGATGAGATCAAACAAGAGACCAGCACCGACGCAGTACTCTTGCGAGTACTGAAGTCGCTCCAAAAGGGATCCAGGGAAGACTTTCTACATGGAGCACATGGATGGAACGCAATAGACAGAAACTGGCTAGGGAAATTCTGGAAGGTGCGAGATGAGCTAAGTGCCGCAGCAGATGGAGTGATACTGAGAGGCTCCGACTAGTCATTCCGGCAAGTCTGCAAGAACGAGCCACCTCCCTAGCCCATGAAGGACATCAAGGGACTACGCGGGTGAAGTCTCGCATGAGGGGAAAAAGTGTGGTTCCCAGGACTTGAAGCCGCCGTTGACACATTAGTAAGGAACTGCAGGCCATACCAGCTCACCAGCAGCCAAGAATCACCCGCTCCAGTGATAACTGAAGATCTAGCCACGTCCCCGTGGTCACGCATAAGCTTGGATTTCGGGAGCTTCCCAGATGGCCGGGTAACTGCAGTGGTGATCGACAACTTCAAAAAGTATCCCGTAGTTGAAGTAATTGCGTCAACATCTTTTGCTGACCTCCAACCAGTCCTAGAAAAGACATTTGCACTATTCGGTTTGCCTCAGGAGATCAAGACCGACAATAGGCCCCCATTTCAGGGGACAGAATTCAAGAACATGCTGGCGCTGTTAGGGGTTCATCACCACTGCATCACTCCCCAATGGCTGCAAGCCAATGGAGAAGCGGAGCGCTTCATGAGGACTCTCAATAAGGTCCTGCGAATTGCAGTCTCCGAGCAGGCCGACCCGGAAGTGGCGCTGCCCAAGTTCCTGCACGAATACCGCAGCACTCTGCACTGCACGACACAAAGATCTCTCTGGTCCCTGATGCTAGCTGGGCCCCAAGGGGACACCATACCAGCTGCTGACGGCTGGGCTCCAGAATCATATGACCCCGCCAACACCCAAGCGCGAAGAGCAATGACCAACGAGCGGGCCAACAAGAAAAGGAGAGCCAAAACCAGAATCATCGTGCCAGGATGCACAGTACTAGTAAGGAACCGCCGCAGTGGAGGGAAGTTCTGCACAGCATATGAGCCTGGGACGTGGACCGTGTTGAAGATCAACGGAACCGGCTCAAAAAGGCAATGAGACCATCACCCGCAATGTATCCTGGTTTAAACAAGTGCATGACTCTGACTCAAGCCAAATGTATTCCAGCGGGCAGATGGTGGAGAAACAACAGCGGAAGACCTATGGCCTGGTCCGGCTGAAAAACAAGCCTTAGCGAGCCCACCGTCACCTGTAGCGGCAGAGGTAGAGACAATTGCGACCCCCAGTATTTCATCACCGAGCGACACTCGGGTGACTCGAGCAGATTGTCACCCAAGGTACGACCTGAGACACAATCCAAGACCCAGTCAACGGGTCACAGGCTTTATGTGTTGATTTTGATTGTTATGTTTGAACACTGACTTGGGATGGGATGTAGCGGTCTAGATGCCGCGAGGGTATTGCCCACAGGCCTTTAGCCCGGAAGGGCATGTACACATTGTATCACTCTCTGGCCAGGCGTGGCCAGAGAGTATAAAATAAACGGGCGAAAGTCGCTCGAGGCTTCCGGCCCAGACCAGTATACTGAGTGGTTGTGCAATTATTAATCTCCCCAATCTGAGGCCCAATAGTCTCCAACAGGCCCTGTTCGTTACATAAGACAAGGCAGTGATTTGTGCTGATTCGTCTTATGCTATCTAAAGCCACGCAGACTGGCTCTGCTTTGCCTCATAGATATGAGAGGCTTATGTGGGGATGTGGTCCTCGGCTAGACTGCCGACTTTGGTGCTGGAAACCAGGGTTCGAGCCTCGGGGTCGCGTCCACGTCCTGTGATTCTGGGCAAACCACTGAAAATCTCCCCGTGCCTGAATGTGTAATGTAAATACGGTGCTCGTGTAAAGCGCTCCAATACCTTCGTGTTGAGTTCGCTCTATATAAATACGCAACAAAAAAATAAGGGGCATATTTACGAGGACGGCGATAAATAAACGCAAAGCGCACTTAGCGCTTTTCTATTTATCGCCGTCTATCGCTGGATTATATCGCCCTGTTAGCGCGTTATTTACAACGCATTTCTCCAGGGCGATATAATTACCAGCGATAGCGGGGAAATCGCCGTTTTGCAGGGAACATCGCTGGTTTTCCAGCGATGTTCCCTGCAAAACGGTGATAACCTTGCTAATACGACCCTGTGGTCGTATCAGCACAATTCACCCCCATATTAGGTATGCCTAAGTCTGTCTTTTAGCAGACGTTAGTTTTCGGCAAAACAGCGGTACTAGGCTGTACTGCCCAGTGACGCCCACTTTGCATCTCATTAGAGATGCAAAGCTAGGCGTCGGGTAAAAGGGTGCTAACATGCGCTAATGCATGTTAGCACCCTCTTGTTAATAGGGCGATAGTTTTATCTCCGCTTTTTTGGCTTTAAAAGCCAAAAAAGCGGAGACAAAGCCCTTGTAGATATGCCCCATAATAAATAAAAAATGTGCAAGTCAAACAAAAAAGTGAGGCTTATAAATGAGGCCCCTTATCCGAGACCCACGATCAGCACAGTGATAGGAGTATTACTATTACCAGCAACTCGGCTCGGAGCTCTGCAGTTTCTGTCTGCCCATGACAGCCAGGGCTGGAGGTTCACCTCTCTACAGTGTGGGGGATCCAGAGGGGATGTCCATAGAGCGCAGTTTGAAGGTAGGGTTGACAACGTAACGCCTAGGGCGGCCCTCTGTCGGTGTTTATCAGAATTGCAGTCTTTGGTCTCAAAGCAATCTCGAATGAGGACATTATAAAGGAGATATGGTAAATAAAATCTACCCAAAATGCATTGCGTGGAAGACCGTAACTTAATTGTGTATAAGCATTAAACTTTCATTTTGTATAGATCCTTTAACTTATGTATTAGCATTCTTTCATCACGATCGCGATCATTACATTTTATCGTCCTAACTGTTTCAAGTCTAAAATTGTATACCTACCGCATGGGACACGACCAATTGATGCAATCAGTAAATCGTCTATGTATTGGACATTTCCTGAGTCAGTAGCACTGTGAGTGGCGCTGATGAAGGAAATTTTTGGAAAGTTTTATTTAGTAATGAAACCTGATAAAAACGTTAACAAAAGAGTGTGCCTTCGGGAGCAAAACAAATAATAACGTTACCGGATAATTAATCTTGCTTGCAATGACACGACATCACAGTGATTTAGAGCCTACTAAGCCTTTCACAATGGAATTAGTGGGAAAGAGGAGGGCAATGGGTGTTGTGCAACCATGTAGACCCTGTCTCCTATTTACAAGGGTGGTGTAAATAGCAGGCAGCAGTCTTAAACAGGCGAAACAAGGACAAATGCTTTATTTCCCTTTGTTTTTGCTGTTTACATGCACGCTGCCTTGTGCAGCACACATAGAAACAGCAAATTGCCTATGATTGTTTATGTGCAGGAAGGTCCCCCTTCCTGCACATAAACAATAATTTAAAAAAAATGCAGTTTTGCAACTTCTATGTGTGCTGCACACATAGAAGTTACAAAACGGCATTCAAAGATTGTTTATGTGCAGGAATCTTCCCCCCACTGAAGGGTGCCTGCGTTGGCGCTAGGCAGCTTAACTCGGCACAGGCGCTAGGGAAAATGCAGGGGTGCGCCGCATTCTTGTGAATACAGCACATCCTTGCGTTTTCAGAATGGAGAAGCATGGCGTTAGCAGTGTTTGCTTAACGCCTCGCTTCTCAATTCTGCTGTAAATATGCCCTAAATTCTCTATTTTGATGGCCTTTAATCTCCACCCAACTACATCACAGGCCGAAGTACCTTAAAAAAAAGTATGAAAACTGATGCTGCATAAAATAGGGGCGGGGTGAGAGGTGTAGCTGAAAAAAAAAAAAAATCTGTTAGTTATTTTGGTCTTTCACCTTCAGGTAGCTACATTTAAAATACAGTGCAGCTTAAATAATTTCAAAAAAGTTAAGTTAATGGGGGGAAAGGCACTTTAGTACATTATGAAACTTCTACTAGTTAATGCCGTGCAGATGCCTGTGTGTAACCAGAGAGTCACAGAATTGTGCGACTGAGCACATCCGCAGCCTGTTTAGTGCAGTGGGGAACGCCCTGTTTACTTACCCGTAATCCTCATTACTCCCAATCCTACTCGTCCTTAATCCAAGCACCACTAATGAGGATTGTCACCAATCAGAAACAGGAAACAAAACAGGAAATGCTTAACTAACCCACCCCCCCCCCCCTCCTCCAGCTAGGGCTCACCTGAGACCTTCCTGTAATACCAAGCAGCACAAAGGCCTGATACCGGGGGAGTGGGTGGTAGTATGACTGAGTCAAGGACACGTAGGACTAGGAGTAATACAGAAAGAAATTGAGTTCAAACAGAGTTATCTTGAACCAACATCAGTAACATACCAGCACCAAAGTTCTTAAATGCTGCTTGAACACAATTCAACCGGTAATGTCTGATGAACATGTGCTAAGAATCCCACGTGGCAGTTGGCAGATCTCCTCCAAAGGACACCCTTGATCTCTGCTCAAGAAGCAGAAACCCCCATAGTGGAGCGAGTTTTCACAGTGGCAGGAACAGGGACAGCAGCACCCTGATAAGCCAATGTAATAGTATCGTGGAACTACCAACTAATGGTAAACTTAGATGCCTTCTTGCACGTTTAGACAAACCAAAAACCACAAACAAGGAGTCGGAACGCCAGAAGGCATCAGATCTGTTGATATATACAGAGAAGGCACGCTTAACATCAACAGAGCGCACAACCCTTTATACAGGAGATTGGCCGCTTTGGGGCCATGTCAGGCATAAAGATAAACTGGGACAAGTCGGTCCTGTTCCCCATCACGGACGCAGCCTTAGCAGACAAGACCGAGTACCCGCTGCCAAGGGCAGACAAAACTACTAAATACTAGGCCTGGGTGGAAAACTACGCTACGCTTGCGTAGTTTGCTCAACTACGCGCTACGCGAATTGCACGTAGCACAGTGCAAAAACGCGTAGCGGGCATTTTTTGCTTGCTCGCGGTCATCAACGTCAAGTTGGCGACCGCGGCAGCTAGCATGACATCCCGGCGAGACTTTTTCCTCGTTCGCGATCGGCAACATCAAGTTGCCGATCGCGGCGTGGAAAATAAACCTCCCGGCGAGATTCTCAATGCGGGGAGGTCAGGTTTCTCATTGTGAGTGGTCGCGTATGCTCGCGACCGCTCGCGATGAGAAACTACCAGTCCGCGTTGAGAAAACTGCCGCTCGAGTACAAATCTACTTGAGCGGCAGAAAACGACCCCTTGCACTGTGCAAGATGCCGTTTGCAATGATTGCACTGTGCGGACAAGCATCCGGCACTGTGCAATCATTACGAACAGCATTTCCTACCGCACTATGCAGTTCCCGTAGTGCTACGCGTAGCTCGCGTAATGCGAAGTGCACTTCGCGTAGCTACGCGTAGCTACGCGTAGCGCTACTACGCGAACTACGCCCAGTGTTACTAATAAAGCCGATATCCACGTAATGATCCAGATATTCCTTTAAGTGTTTTGTCTCTGGCTCTGACAAGGCGTATACTCGACAAGAAGGGATGGTAGCCCCAGCCACTAAATCTATCTGACAGTCGTAGGTCCTGTGGGGGGGAAGTCTTTCTGCCTTTTCTTCACTAAATACCTCCCTGTAAGAAGCATACACTGAAGGAAGCACCGTCTCTTGTTCCGCAGCAGTAGCTATATGGAACAACTGTGAAAGAGCTAGAATGTGAGAACCAGGAGTATGCAAACAGTTCAACCTACACTCCTCTGACTGAAAAGCTACGGTCTTCTTTTTCCAGTCTACCAAGGGATTGTGCTGCCATAGCCACGGCATTCCCAATATAACCTCATACTGGGGTGCTTCTATAATGTTCAGGGAAATGTCCTCTACATGATCTTGTTGTTCCCCCTTCAATACCAACCCTACTCTCTCCGTCTGTTCAATGATGGGTTTGCCGTCCACTGCCAATACCTTCTCAGGGGTCTCTCTAGGAATGCGTCATAATTCTAACTGTTCTACTAACCCAGTGTCAATAAAGTTCCCTGTGGCCCCTGAATCGATCATCACCCATACTTGGTGCATTTGGTGCCCAACGGTAAGAACCATAGAAAGCACCATGTGTGATTCGGTATCGTTTGCTTCTATAACTGCAAGTGAGGGCAACTTTACATCCTGTCTCGATGATGCTTCTACTTCCCCTCCCATAGTAGATGTGTCCTCAGGAATATTAGCCGTGACTGCAGTGATTGCCACTTTTTTATTGGAACGATATGTTCCCGACCCTTTGGGTTTATGGGGGCATTCCCTCACGTAATGATGACCCTTCTTCCCACAGTGCATGCACAGGCCCTGTACTCTGCGACTCTCTCTCTCTGCCCTGGATAAAGGTGCTCTAATAGCTCCTACATCCATTGGTTCTGGTCCTGTATCACCAGGAGTGTGCGGTGGTCTGTTTCCTTTCTCGACATAACCACCTGTTCTGTTCCTCTCCTGCGCTCCCCTCCCCTTTCTGCCAGCCTGTGATCCAGACGCAGAGTCAGGTTCATTAAATCCGTGCAAGTGATGGGTTGGGGATCGATCTGGGCCAACACATCCTTCATGTCGTCCCGTAGTCCCTAGTAAAGGGACATATGCTTTTCTTCAGGCCATGCAGTTTCAGCTATCAACGGGTTAAAAGACGTCAAATATGTTATCAGATCCTGCCTTCCCTGCTTCAGCTCCAACAGCTCCCTGTCCGCGCTGAATGTGGTCGCCCTTCTATCGAACACCCTCTCAAACTCCCTACGAAAGGCACCCCATTCCGACAGTATTGGATCGTCACGTTTCACCAATGGAACAGCCCAATTGGCAGCGTCCCCCGTCAAGTATGATATGGCAAACGCCACCCTGGGGTGGTTATTAGGGAAGGAGGCTGGTTTGCATGAAAAGTGTAACGCTATCTGTGTAAGAAAGGTCTGTATGGTTAGGGGATCTCCCAAATACCTTTCTGGGCTTGCCAAAGGTATCGGCGGAGGGACGTGTACTTGGATCTGAGATGTGGAAGCATCGAACGGATTCCTAGATTGCCTATCCACTCTTTCCTTAAGAGCGGCTGTCTCAGCTCTAGAAGCTGCTAATTCCTGCTGCACTGCAACCAATGCCTGTAATACTTTGTCTAAGGACGCCATCTTTGAGAATCGCTCGGACCAGGAGGAGTGGGTGCGTAATTCTGTCAAACCCACAGGAACTCCTCGGGATCCGGTCGATGCTCAAAGGGCTCAGCCGGGAAAGGGAAACCTGTAACCAAAAGACACATAGATTAATACAGGCCTATGAATTTCTAGCTACTCTCATAAGGTCTCACTAGCGGGACTAGTACCTGTTAAACAAGCTCCACCAGCCACGGAGTTCTATATCAACTCGCTATCCAGGGACGATACTTCTCGCACTGGAGGAGGATACACCTATAACACAAAGCACACAGATTACTCCTCATTCAATCCTCATTCACTTCTTACCCAACACTTCCTCTACCCATACATACCCTAGTTGTTCAAATCCCCTTTTTGAAGTAAAACGTAAGGATAACAAAATTGTCTCTCGCTGGTAAAGGAAGGTGCAAGTAGGACAGAATAAAGGATTCCAGCAGCTCTCAAGATATAGTCCTCAAATATTCTCTGGGCGAAGAACCCAGCAAATTACAGCATTTACCAGTTCCACCGAAAGTCCAGACCCATTTATCCTGCATGAAACCATTAAAGCAATGAAGTTCCTTTGGAAGGACTGAAAACAACTAAATGAACAGTACCTGCTGAATAAAGGTCTACACAGCTTGTGACAGTTTATAGAATAATGGCATACCAAAATCGCCTGCCTGCAGCGCCCTCCGGGGCTGTTACTAAACCAAAGTCAGCGCGGTTCCTTAGCTAAGTGCCACTCGAGCCCAAACAGCAACCCGACTTCAACAGCCGTTGAAGCCCCGTCTCAGCCTTACCCGATGCTGATTCCGGAATGCCGAAGATGCCTCTCGCTCTCTTCAGCGCCACTCGTGACGCCCTGTGACTCGAAGCTGCAGACTCCGGTTAGGAACCACCGCGAGTCTGCTCCGATTCGCAAACAGAGTCTCACAAAGTTCGGCAGGCAGCCTTGAAGACGAAACAATCCGCTCCTAATCATAGGACAGACAAATACTCTCCACTAAACACACCGCCTCCCGTATCCAGAATTACGCACGCCTCCTGACGTGCGAAGTCGACTAAAGTACCGATGAGGCCCCTCCTACTAAGGCCTTCTGGGAAATGTAGTTCATTGAGGTAATGTACCCGGAAACAGTACGATATAGCAGGAGTATAGGGTCAGATCCTGACAGATTCCTTGCGTCAGGCCAGGTTTTGGATGAAAATTCCATCACTTTAGATAGAACCGCATCTTTTAAACTAGACTCTTTCCATCCACCCTCAGAAATTACCAAACTCCACTCATCAATTGCATCTTCCACCGCCACACATTCTACATCCTCTTCGATCAAATCATCCTTATCATCCTTCTCCATTAGCATCCTAGATACACAATCTGCCCGAGATATGCTTCAATTCAAAATTATACTCCTGGAGTTTTGACACTAGCCTGGTTAATCTTGCTGACATATTATTATTGCCAGTGACCTTACTGAATATAAAAGAAAGAGGCTTGTGATCGGAATAAATTACAAATTTGCATCCCCAAATATACATTTTAAATTTCTGTGCAGCCCAAACGCAGGCCAAAGCCTCTCGTTTAATCATACTATAGTGGCGTTCGAACTGTTTAAGCGACCTGGAGGCATAGGCTACAGTTTGTTCCTTGCCGTTAACCTCCTGGCTTAAAACCGCCCCAAACCATCCATACTTGCGTCCACAGTTGTGATTGATGTGCAATCATCCCGGAAGGCATGGAGAGCTTGAGCAGAAACAATAAGGTCTTTCACCTTAGCAAAGACTACATCCAGCTCACTTGACCACAAAGATTTCTGACCCTTCTTCAGTAAAGCACGAAGAGGTTCCACGACTTGAGCATAATTGACCACAAACCTTGCGTAATACTCTGCTAACCCCAAAAAGGAGCGCAGAGAAACTTTATCGCAAGGTGCTCTTGCTTCCTTCAAAGCCCTGACCACTGAAAATTTTGGAGGGGATGCACAGCTAAATGAAGTCCAAACGACAGATCATGAGTTTATAAAAATTCCTTTATTTTAAATATAACAGCCTTATCAAACACATAGACTCCAGCCAACCCGTTTCATTCCCTAACTGGGAACTTCATCAGGGCAAAAAAGTAGTAGTGAGCTCAGTGTACTCACACCATGTTCATAGACTCATAAAAGATGCATCCACTGACACGTGTCTCAAAGTCAGCTAAATGCTCCTAGTCATATATGACTCTGGAATGTAGCGGAAAGTTTTCCTTATTTGATTGGACACGTCAGTTCTAAGTCAGATACTATTATGAATCGATTCAACACTTTTTTGCCCTGATGAAGTTCCCAGTTAGGGAATGAAGCGCGTTGGCTGGAGTCTATGTGTTTGATAAGGCTGTTATATTTAAAATAAAGGAATTTTTATAAACTCATGATCTGTCGGTTGGACTTCATTTAGCTGTGCATCCCCTCCATCTTGAAAAAATAGTAGGAACTGGATCTGGAGCACAGTTACGCCACTCAACGGCTGGCGTTTGGGGTTGTTTGCACGGCCCATCATTACGACGGAACAGGTGTGAGGTGCGGTACCGGTAGTCCGCCGTTGATTTATTTTCTGTCACTGAAAATTTTGGTTTAATACCAGACTCCGATACCGTGTGGCCTAAGTACTCCAATTCATTCACCCCGAATTTACATTTGTCTTCTCTAACTGTCATGCCACGTTCACCTAAAATAGATAGAACTTTTTTCACTAACTGATTATGTTCTTCTATGCTTTCAGCAAATATCAAAATATCGTCTAAGTACGCCTGCACCCCTTTTAGATTCTTAAACATTGTATCCATAAGTCTTTGAAAGACGCTGGCCGCCGATGCTAGACCGAAAGGGAGTCTCAGAAACTTGTACGCCCCAAACGGTGTAACAAAGGTTGTCAGCTCCTGAGACTCTTTGGACAAAGGGACCTGGTGATAGGCGGACTTTAAATCGTTCAAGGAGAACCACTTGGCTCCCCCCAAATTCGCCAAAAGTTCGTGAATCCTGGGTAGGGGGTGACAGTCTACCTTGATGTTTTTATTCAGACCCCTGAGGTCCGCACACAATCTGATCTCGCCCGCTTTTTTTCTTGCGACAACAATGGGGGCGACCCATTGAGATGATTCTGTGGGTTGAATTATTCCTTGGGTGCATAAATCCTCTAGCATAGATTTTAACTCACCTCTCACACTTAAAGGTACTGGACGCACCTTATGTGCAACAGGGCAAGCTCTAGGTAATAATCTAATTTTGTGTTCAGCACCTTTCACTAAACCCACCTTATCAGTAAATACATTTCTGAATTCAGCTAACAGATTCTTGTGATCAATTTTAGATTCGTACACATTTCATACTGACATTTCCTTTGCTCTAATAGGATTCTCATCCCCTGGTACCAAGAACAGTCCCATTTTTGCCAGGTTTTTCCTCCCCACAATGTTTTTCCCTTTGACTGCCACATAAACTTTAGTACATGTTGTCCTGTTCAAAATTTGCAAATTTGCCCATGAAAAATCCCACCATATCGATATCCTTTTCTCCGAAGGCTTTGGGATTCACGTCTGCTTTAGACAAATGAACTTCTTTACCCCATTTTTCATAAAAAGTAGAGTCTCGAAGTATTGTTATGGGCGAACCAGAGTCTGCCATGACTTTCAGTTCCATTCCATTGATGGTAGCCTCACACAAAGGACCCTTTATTTCTAATGGATCATCCCCAAAATCCAGAGTTAACAAAAGATTGTCAAGAGACTCTGAACACATTTCGACATCCACACTGCTTACTTTCACAGGTTTCTTTTGATTTCTACAGACTTTCTGAAAATGACCAACCTTTTTGCAAATGGAGCAGCGTTTACCTAAGGCTGGACAGCCTTTATAATTGCCAATGTGAAATTTAGAACCGCATCTGTAGCAAAAATTTTGACCTTTCGATTGTAAAGGTTTCTGTGTTTTATCTTTTGAGCCTACAGGATATAAACCATCTTCATTAAACTGCTCCGATACCATGTTTACTTTTGGAATTGACTCAGACAGCATCGCTTTAGTTGAAATAACAGATCTTTCAATAATTAATGCCAAATCGATTACTTCGGAAAGTGGAGGGTTCTTACAACTAAGTATTCTCTCTTTAATCTTGGAGGAAGAACAATTAAATATAAATTGGTCTCGGATGTAATCATCTAGCAGAGGACCGAAACCACAGGAAGTTGCTAACCCTCAAGGCAGAAATGTATTCCTCAACCTTTTCATCATCCCTCTGTTTCCGCTTATAGAAATTGTGTCTTCCTAGCATAATATTTGGGGATTCTTCAAATTGTTTCTTTAATCTAGCGATTGCTTCTAAATAAACATTCCATTGTCTGTCCTCTGATTGGCTATGGGGAGGAGGTATTGGAGTCAAACTACTAAAAATACGCTGAGCAGCTAGACCCAGACTCCCAAACAGTAAAGCAAATTTCCGAGGAGGGGAATATTCTGTTGCATCGATGGCTAAAAGGTGGTTCTCGAATAAGTCAAACTACTCTGCCATAACTGGTGTACCAGGTTTTTCTAAAAATGGAGGAGGTTGCGTGATTTCACGAGCTGTAGACATTTTTTTTTAAGGAATAACACCAGCAAATAAAACTACTTGTAAAAGATAAAAGCAAAATTAAGAGTGGTGAGCGTATCACCGTGACACGCTTGTTGTGTTTCAAATAAATTAAAAGAAAAATAGCTCAAAGATACTTGGAATGGTGAGTGTATCACCGAAACACTCAATAATTTGCCAAATGAATAATTGAAATGCTGTGTGCAAATCACCGTTACACGCTTGATGCGTCTTCAAATGATCTTGTAGATACTTGAAATGGTGAGTGTATCACCGAAACACTCAAAATTTTGTCTAAGAATAATTGTAAAGAGGCGTGCGTATCACCGTGTCACGCTGTAAGTTGCACTTGAATCCGTGTACAGAACAAAATGCGAGCATCTCCGTAGAACTAGGAAATGGCTGGAATGTTGACAGAGTGTGAAACGTTGCCCTGGAAACAGGAACCTGCTGCGTGAAGGCTCCGCTTGTTCAAGAGGAATCAGAGCGTCAAGCGTTGCCTTGGAAACTCAGTTGTTCAACGCGCGAGCAAGTGCCCGTGCCACACACCAAGGACAGCCTGCTGCTGCCGGGGAAAATTAGCCCAACAAAAAAGTAGCAAAGAGCAGAAAGAAGAAAAGGGCCTCTGCACATCGTACTCTCAGGACACAGTACTACAACATCTTAGAACTAACCCAACCCACGCTCACAGAACATGCAAAGTTTGTGATACTACGACATAGTATAGTAGCAGTATAATAAACACCTACAATAGCTTTGATAAAGCAATTTTCTATACTAAAAAGCATATAACAAATTCACAAAAGTGAACTTAGACAATAAAATAACAAGCAATCAGAGAGGTGATGAGTTTGGGGTCCCCCTAACCTAGGGGAGGACCAAGCAGATGCCTTGAACACAAAAAGCATATCATGTGAATGATTCAGTGGTGGTCCCTTCCTCCTAGGACCACCCCAAGCACAGTTATGGGCAAAAATACAATCCCAACCAAAGGCCCTGCAAAGCATTATGGGACAAGATTAGCAGTGGGCAGTGAATATCATAGTGTCCAATATCAAAATAATTCTACAAAGAGCTGCAGTTCAACTAGTTACTAGATGTCCCTCAGGAGTCAAATGCAAAAGCATTGAAATTATTAATACATCAAGCTGCAATTCCACTAGTCGTTACTGGATGTCCCTCACGAGTCAAATGCAAAAGCATTGAAACCCTTTCATGAAGCTTTTGCATTTGACTCATGAGGACATCTAGTAAGGACTAGTGGAACGACAGCTCTTTGTAGAATTATTTTGATATTGGATACTATAATATTCACTGCCCACTGCTAATCTCGTCCCATAATGCTTTGCAGGGCCTTTGGTTGTGATTGTATTTTTGCCCATAACTGTGCTTGGGGTGGTCCTAAGAGGATGAGACCAGCACCGAATCGTTCAAAAGATGTGCTTTTTGTTTTCAAGGCATCTGCTTGGTTCTCTCCCTAGGTTAGGGAGGATCCCAAAATCATCACCTCTCTCACTGCTTGTTAATTTATGTTTTCACTTTTGTGAAATGACTATATGCGTTTTTAGCATATAAAAACAGAGATGTTTATTTTCTTTTCTTAACTTGTACAGAACAAAACGACTAAGACTAATCATCGTGTGCCAGTCACTGACAAAGCATACTGAAAAGTCTTCACTCACCAACCAAGTGTGCCCATCACTGAACAGGCTGAACCATCCTGGATTGCTTTATTTCCTAACAGTGTGCCTGTCACTGGACAGGCAAGTCCTTCGAAGATGTACTCCGTTTGCTTCACCACAGTGTGTCCGTCACTGAACTGGCAAAAAGAACACCCTTTCTGGCGCTGTTAAGGCACGTCGAAGGGCGTTCATGTCACAGTGCGTGTGGATTCTAGGCTAAAGAGTTTTGCATACCCCTGTAGGTTAGCACTCCAGTCTCTTTTTTCAAGTGAGGATGATGTCACTCTGGAATGTCGAACTCCGGGCGAGGCGTGTTCCTGACAGGAGTTCTGAAGCCGCTGCGTGACCCACTCAGGCTGGGGTCGGTGGAGATCAGCATTGGCTGTGGAAAAAAACATGTGACCTCAGGCAGCCACTGCGTATGCTGCTCGGGCTGAAAGGTGAAGACCAGTGTGAGCGAGGAAGGAGTGGTGCGCGTGCGAGGGCAGATCAATAAACTCAAGAGAGAGGGCAGAAAGTCCAAGGGCCAGATGTATCAAAGAATAGTTTTGCGATTCTCAAATAGCGATTTTTAGAGAATCGCAATTTGAGAATTCCAAAACTATTCTTTCCTTAGGTTGGAGCGCCATCTAGAGCAAGTCAAGTAGGGAAGGTGATGGGATATTCCTTAGGTTGGAGCGCCATCTAGAGCAAGTCCAGTAGGGAAGGTGATGGAATATTCCTTAGGTTGGAGCACCATCTAGAGCAAGTCCAGTAGGGAAGGTGATGGAATATTCCTTAGGTTGGAGGGCCATCTAGAGCAAGTCCAGTAGGGAAGGTGTTGGAATAGTAGCGCGCAATGCTTTCCAATGGGGCGACCAGATGGCCGGGCTGCCCTGGAAGTCCCGATGAGGGCTCATTTGCCTCCCCGATCCCAGCCAGGGCTCCATGAGGTCGGGCGCGTCCACGCCTAGGGTCCCCTAAGTTTCGCAGTGTGCATGGGTTACCAGAAAGAGGGGTAGCTTTCCTCCGGATAACTAGGGGCAGGGTATGCCGGAACCCCTATCGGGCTGGCGGTTCTCAGCCGGGGACCAGATGGGCCAGGCCTGGACAACACCTCCCCATGTCCGGGGCTCCCTCCTCCGGCCCGTGGGGTGGCGATGGAGCCCGGGACAGGCTCCATCGGTCCTGGGCAGTCCTCCCCCGGGCGTCCGGGCCCCGAGAGCTCCTGCGGGCTTCCCCGTGCCTGAGGCCCAGCCGGGGTCTCCGAGCCCCCGGGACGCAGAGCCCCCGAGCCCTGTATGGGGAGGCGGGAGCCCTCCGGCGAAGGCTCGGGGCAGGCAGTTTGGCCTCCTACGGGCCCAGCCATCAGGTCGCGCTTTTCCTCTCGGCCATCTGGTCACGCGCAATGCTTTCCAATGAGGCGACCAGATGACCAGACTTCCCTGGAAGCCCCGATGAGGGCTCATTTGCCTCCCCGATCCCAGCTAGGGCTCCAGGAGGTCGGGTACGTCCGCGCCTACGGTCCCCTCAGTCTCAGGGTGCGCACGTGTTTCCAGAAAGAGGGGTAGCTTTCCTCCGGATTACTAGGGGCAGGGTATGCCGGAACCCCTCTCGGGCTATCGGTTCTCAGCCGGGGACCAGATGGGCCAGGTCCAGACACCACCTCCCCATGTCCGGGGCTCCCTCCTCCTGCCCGTGGCGTGGCGATGGAACATGGGACAGGCTCCAAAGGTTCTGGGCAGTCCTCCCCCGGGCGTCTGGGCCCCGAGAGCTCCTGCGGGCCTCCCCATGCCTGAGGCCCAACCGGGGGTCTCAGAGCCCTGTATGGGCAGGCGGGAGCCCTCCAGCGAAGGCTCGGGGTGGGCAGATTGGCCTCCAACGGGCCCGGCCATCAGGTCGCGCTTTTCCCCTCGGCCATCTGGTCGCACGCAAATGCTTTCCAATGGGGCGACCAGATGGCCGGACTTCCCTGGAAGTCCCGATGAGGGCTCATTTGCCTCCCCGATCCCAGCCAGGGCTCCAGGAGGTCGGGCGCGTCCGCGCTTAGGGTCCCCTGAGTCTCGCGGTGCGCACGGGTTCCCAGAAAGAGGGGTAGCTTTCCTCTGGATTACTAGGGGCAGGGTATGCCAGAACACCCCTCCCAGGCTGGCGGTTCTTTGCCGGGGACCAGATGGGCTATGCCCGGACAACACCTCCCCTCTGTCCGGGGGCTCCCTCCTCCGGCCCACGACGTGGCAGAGTGCCCGGGATGGGCTCCATGGGTCCTGGGCAGTCCTCCCCCGGGCGTCCGGGCCCCGAGAGCTCCTGCTGGCCTCCCCGTGCCTGAGGCCCAGCCGGAGTGTCCAAGCCCCCGGGATGTGGAGCCCCTCGAGCCCTGCAAGGGCAGGCAGGAGCCCAACCACGAAGGCTCGGGGTAGGCAGATGGGAGTCCCTTTGGTCCCGGCCATCTGATCGCGCCGTTTCCCCTCGGCCATCTGGTCGCGCGCAATGCTTTCCAATGGGGCGACCAGATGGCCGGGCTGCCCTGGAAGTCCCGATGAGGGCTCATTTGCCTCCCCGATCCCAGCCAGGGCTCCAGGAGGTCAGGCGCATCCGCGCCTAGGGTCCCCTAAGTCTCGCGGTGCGCACGGGTTCCCAGAAAGAGGGGTAGCTTTCCTCTGGATTACTAGGGGCAGGGTATGCCAGAACACCCCTCCCAGGCTGGCGGTTCTTTGCCGGGGACCAGATGGGCTATGCCCGGACAACACCTCCCCTCTGTCCGGGGGCTCCCTCCTCCGGCCCACGACGTGGCAGAGTGCCCGGGATGGGCTCCATGGGTCCTGGGCAGTCCTCCCCTGGGCGTCCGGGCCCCGAGAGCTCCTGCTGGCCTCCCCGTGCCTGAGGCCCAGCCGGAGTGTCCAAGCCCCCGGGATGTGGAGCCCCTCGAGCCCTGCAAGGGCAGGCAGGAGCCCAACCACAAAGGCTCGGGGTAGGCAGATGGGAGTCCCTTTGGTCCCGGCCATCTGATTGCACCTTTCCCCTCGGCCATCTGGTCGCACGCAATGCTTTCCAATGGGGCGACCAGATGGCCGGGCTGCCCTGGAAGTCCCGATGAGGGCTCATTTGCCTCCCGGATCCCAGCCTGGGCTCCAGGAGGCTGGGCACGTTCGCCCCCAGGATCCCCTGAGTCTCGCGGTGCACACGGGTTCCCAGAAAGAAGGGTAGCTTTCCTCTGGATTAGTAGGGGCAGGGTATGCCGGAACACCCCTCCCGGGCTGGCGGTTCTTTGCCGGGGACCAGATGGGCTATGCCCGACAACACCTCCCCTCCGTCCGGGGGCTCCCTCCTCCGGCCCACGGCATGGCAAAGTGCCCGGGACGGGCTCCATGGGTCCCGGGCAGTCCTCCCCCAGGCGTCCGGGCCCGAGAGCTCCGGTGGTCCTCCCCATGCCTGAGGCCCAGCCGGGGTCCCCGAGCCCCCAGGAAGCGGAGCCCCCGAGCCCTGCGTGGGCAGGCGGGAGCCCTACCGCGAAGGCTCAGGGGCGGGCAGATGGGCGTCCTTTCAGTCCCGGCCATCTGGTCGCACCTTTCCCCTCGGCCATCTGGTCGCACGCAATGCGTTCCAATGGGGCGACCAGATGGCCGGGCTGCCCTGGAAGTCCCGATGAGGGCTCATTTACCTCCCCGATCCCAGCCAGGGCTCCAGGAGGTCGGGCTTGTCTGGGCCTAGGGTCCCATGAGTCTCGCGGTGCGCGCGGGTTCCCAGAAAGGGGGGTAGCCTTCCTCCGGATTACTAGGGACAGGGTACTCCGGAACCCCTATCGGCCTAATAGTCCTCGGCCGGCAGCTGGATGGGCCAGGACGCCACCCCAGCCCGGGGCCCATCCTCGGGCCTGCCGCGTGGCAGGGTCCTGTGGGCACGGGGAGCCTCCCCCTGCTTGTCTGGGTTCAGGGGCACCCAGGGGCCCCGGGGAGGGCGGCATCCTGACCCCGGGCTCTGTCCTCGGTCCTGCTGCATGGCAGGGTGTCCGGGATGTTGTCCGGTGGGCCCGGGGAGGCTTCCCCTGTGCCTCTGGGCCTGGGAGCCCCAGCTGGGACCAGGTGCCCCATCAGTCCCCCGGCCTGCCGCTCTGCCAAAGGCCCGGGACGGGGTTCCGCCGTGCCCGGGGAGCCTCCCCCTGCTCGGCTTGGTTCAGGGGCTCCCAGGGGCCCCGGGGAGGGCGGCCTCCCCACCCCGGGCTCCGTCCTCAGTCCTGCCGCATGGCAGGATGCCCGGGACGGGGTCCCGCGGGCCCAGCAAGGCTTCCCCTTTGCCTCCGGGCCCGGGAGCCCCGGCTGGGTCCAGGGGCCCCGCCGGGCCCCGGTTCGGGTGCTCCGGCCCTGGGCCCCATCCCCTGGCCTGCTGCTCTGCCAAAGGCCTGAGATGGAGTTCCGTCATGCCCGGGGAGCCTCCCCCCTGCTTGTCTGGGTTCAGGGGCACCCAGGGGCCCCGGGGAGGGCAGCCTCCCCACCCCGGGCTCTGTCCTCGGTCCTGCTGCATGACAGGGAGCCCGGGATGGGGTCCCGTGGGCCCAGGGAGGCTTCTCCTTTGCCTCTGGGCCCGGGAGCCCCGGCTGGGTCCAGGGCCCCGCCAGGCCCCAGGTCGGGTGCTCCGGCCCTGGGCCCCGTCCCCTGGCCTGCCGCTCTGCCAAGGGCCTGGGATGGGATTCCATTGTGCCCGGGAGCCTCCCCTTGCTTGGCTGGGTTCAGGAGCTCCGACTGGGGCCCCTGAGGGCCCCGGGGAGGGCGGCCTCCCCACCCCGGGCTCTGTCCTCGGTCCTGCTGCATGGCAGGGTGACCGGGACGATGTCCGGTGGGCCCGGGGAGGCTTCCCCTGCGCCTCTGGACCTGGGAGCCCCGGCTGGGTCCAAGGGCCCGTCGGGCCCCGGGTCGGGTACTCCGGCCCTGGGCCTCGTCCCCCGGCCTGCCGCTCTGCCATAGCCCCAGGACAGGGTTATGTTGTGCCCGGGGAGCCTCCCCTTGCTTGGCTGGATTCAGGAGCTCCGGCCGGAACCCCTGGGGAGTGCGGCCTCCCCACCCCGGGCTCCGTCATCGGGCCTGCCACGTGACAGGGTGCCCGGGACGGGCTCCCGCAGGGCCGGGGAGGCTTTCCCCGAGCGTCCGGGCCTGGGAGCCCCGGCTGGGTCCAGGGGCCCAGCCGGGCCCCGGGTCAGTTGCTGCAGCCCTGGGCCCCGTCCCCTGGCCTGTCGCTCTGCCAAAGGCCCGAGACGGGGGTTCCGTTGTGCCCAGCGAGCCTCCCCCTGCTTGGCCTATCACCTCGGCCATCTGGTCGCACCTATCCCCTCAGCCATCTGGTCGCGCCTATCCCCTCGGCCATCTGGTCGCGTGCAATGCTTTCCAATGGGGCGACCAGATGGCCGGGCTGCCCTGAAAGTCCCTATGAGGGCTCATTTGCCTCCCCGATCCCATCCAGGGCTCCAGGAGGTCGGGCACGTCTGTGCCTTGGGTCCCCTCAGTCTCGCGGTGCACACGGGTTACCAGAAAGAGGGGGGTACCCTTCCTCCGGACTACTAGGGACAAGGTACTCCGGAACCCCTCTCAGACAGGCGGTCCTCAGCCGGCATCTGGATGGACCACGATGTCCCCCAGGCCGGGGCTCCGTCCCTTGGACAAACGTGTGGCGTGGCACCCGGGATGGGGCTCGCTGGCACGAGGAGGCATCCCCTGTGCCCGGGAGCCCCGACAGGGTCCCGGGGCCCCGGGCTCAGTCTCCCAGCGTGCTGCTCCACGAGGGGGCATGAGACGGGGTTCCGCCGGGCCCGGGGAGACTCCCCCTCCTGAGGTCCCCGGGGAGGGCACCCTCCCCACCCTGGGCTCCGTCCTCGGGCCTGCCGAGTGACAGGGTGCCCGGGACGGGGTCCCGCAGGCCCTGGAGGCTTCCCCTGCGCACCCAGGCCAGGGCGCCCCGGCTGGGTCCAGTGGCCCCGCCGGACCCCGGGTCAGGTGCTCCAGCCCTGGGCCCCGTCCCCCAGCCTGACTCTCTGCCAAAGGCCCGAGACAGGGTTCCGTCGTGCCCGGGGAGCCTCCCCCTGCTTGGCTGGGTTCAGGAGCTCCGAACGGGGCCCCTGGGGAGGGCGTCCTCTCCACCCCGGGCTCCATCCTCGGTCCTGCTGCATGGCAGGGTGCCCGGGACCGGGTCCCGCGTGCCCAGGGAGGCTTCCCCTGCACCTGTGAAGAATAGTTTTGCGATTCTCAAATAGCGATTCTCAAAAAAATCGCAAAACTATTCTTTGATACATCTGGCCCATAGTCTGTTACAACCACTCGAGCTGTAAAGTAGACCCAATCCATGCAGGGACACAAAGTACAGCCAAACCACACACTGCTTGAGAGTGGATCTGAGTAGGACAAAATTCACACACCAGATGAGGAATGAATTCAAGTAAAAGCACAACCTCCCCCGCTCTTGTAACATGGTGTCTTTAAATATATTCTCTTAGAATAGGCTCCAAAGGTAATTACCTCGAGGAAAACTTACAAGCTCCAAAGAGACGAATAACAATAGTAAAACTTTGAGTAAATTTCAGCAGGGACTGTGGTTTGTTGGGATCCTCCTCTGTTCTTTCTGTTATTGATAACTCTCCTCAGTTGTTAATCAGCTGAACTGCCGACTACGCCAGTGAGAGATCCATGGCTGATAGGTCATCAAAGATGACAGGTGGCAGGTTGTAATAAGAGTGAAGTTTATTTCTTAGGAGGAGAATCCCATCCATCTCGCAACAGCATCCCTGGGCAACTACTGATTCCCTATGAACAACAACATTCCAGTCACTGTAATGACATCTATGCCATTCCAGTGACTACATTCTATTGCCACTGAGAAATGACCTCACTATCCGCAGCCCACAAAGGGTCATTGTTCTTAGTAGATAGTAAGATATGTGCAGAAGAAGTTGGCAAGAAGAATCGTGATAATGAGCTGGGAGGCAAGTTCTCATGGTAGAAGACGATGAGACCAAGGACATGTGAAACTGTGATGGCACTGGGTGCAACAATCTTAGTGCACACCCTCAAATCCCCCCATGACCTAGCTGTTCTCATTGCGATTTCCGCATAATACCACTGCTCACTATGCCCCATAATTCCACTACACATAACTGCACTCAACACCACACAATTCCACAACAAGCAATTCCACTGCAACCCACATAATTCCACTCCACACCACATAATTGCAATCCACACAATATAATTCAACATCATGCCACATAATTCCACTCCACTCCATGCCACTCCATGCTACACAGTGCCACTCTACGTAAATCCACATCATTCCACTCCATGCCACATAATTACAAACCAATAAAACAACTATACATAATTCCACTCCGCTCCATGGCTCAAAATTCCAATTCACATAATACCACTCTGGTACATAATTCTACTCCACTCCAAAACATCTAATTATGCCCTACACAACACAATTCAACTCCACATAATTCCACTACACATAATTACATTTCAACCTACATTTCGCGCAACATATTTACACTGCACATATACCCACTAAATTCCAATACACATAATTACTCTCCGTAAAAAAATGAAACCTCGCAACTTGCCACATAATTCCACACCATTTAAGACTACTCCACAATATGCCACATAATACCACTACAACCCATACCACTTAATTCCATACAACACCACACAATTCAATGCAACACAATTCTGCACCACACAACATAATTACACTCCACATAATACCACTCAGTGCCACATAATTACACTATACATAATTACACTCTACTCAATACAACATAAAAACACCCCCCATAAATGCACTCTCTGCCCCATACCGTCAATTCACATAACTGCACTCCGGACCATGACACATAATTCCAATATACGGAAACTTTCACTGAACGCCACACAGTTCCACGCCACACAGTTTAACTCCACACATTTCCAATACACACCACATAATTCCAAACCACATATTTTAAATAAAGAACACAATTCCACAACACACCACATACATACCACAGATTTTCACATCATGCCACAAAATTTAAAAGCACACAACATAATTTAAAATCCAAACATGGCACTCCACAACTCACAATACCATTCTACATAATTAACTCCATAACACAAATTCTCACTCTACATAATTCCAATACACTTAATACCATTTAATTACTATCAACATAATTCCACCGAACACCATGCTACACATTTCCACTACACAACTTCACACCACACAATGCCACAACAAACAATTCCAATCCAACACATCTCTCCCTTAGACTTTCATCAACCCTGTCATCTCTCTTCCACACACACCCTGCCCCTCTCATCTCTCCCTCAAACTCCCACTACCCCCTCTCATCTCACAATACCACCTCGTCTCTCATCCCACCTTCACACTTCCTATCTTCTCTCTATAATGCCTGCTCACACATGCTACCTTCCTGTACCTCCCCGTGCTGTGCACTGGTCCACCTTTCACCTCCCTTTGAGTATTCCTTCCACTCATCCCTCTATCTCTCTCTTGTACTCTTTCATATGGTTAACTTCAAGTCTTCAAGCACAGTTTTGTTCCCGTGCCTTTTCAACCTTTCTGTCCCTCAAACCCACGCTCTCCTTCTCTTCTTGGGGTGTTCTTTACATGCACAGGTGCACCCTCTTTATGCGTCTGTGGACTGCTCTCCTCTTCTTTCTCTTTTTCCCACACACTCTTTCTGCTCTCCATCTCAAATTCAAATACCACTTCCTGCACAAACTACCCATCCCTCTCTATCTTCCTTTCCAGCTATTCTTTGCAACTCCTACCCCTATCTATCCATCATGACGCATAACTCCACTACTCAAATCCACTCTGCAACACACAATTCCACCCCACATAATTCCACAACAAAGAATTCCAATACAACCCACATAATTACACTCCACACCACATACGTCCACTATACTCTGAACCAAAACACATAGGTAAAAGACATTGTCATTTACAACATCAGTAGCTGTAACTCTTGCAAATGTGAGACTTATTGCATTGCAAATTATTGCTAGGTCTGGCGTTAAGACAACTTTAGTTGTCTTGCCAGCCTCATGTTCGTAGCATACTGATGCTACACACACAAGACCCTTGTGGTTCTAGACAAACTCTAAACAGGTACCAAGTGATATGCGGGGGAGGTGTTAGGGTGTGTGAATGAATGTTGGCTAATAAAGATATACTCAATTGCAGCTCCCGTCTGTGGTGCAATCTGTTTGCATACTCCAGGGCTGGTGAAGACGTTACAAATGGCGACGGGTATGGGATACGTGCCCGTGGAAAACAAAACAGCTCCGCCGGAGAGTTTGCAATGATATGGCAATCTTCTTGTGCGTGCCGTGTGTGCTCAGAATCAATGCAAAGCAGCCTTTCACTGGCACACATGGAGTGAAAGGTCTGCTCCAGCCCATACGTGGCTGCAGAAGCAATTGAAGGCCCTACAGAGGAGTGTATTTTCAAAATGCCCACCAATACAACACGGTTGTTGGCAGAGATGCTGCGCCCTAAACATAGAGAAATTATTCTGACAACATGAGAGAAATTAACTATAGTCCCAACAAAATACAAAAACAGAAAGCAAAGAAAACGTACTCACAGCCATTTGCAATTGAAGTACTCTGCAACCCATGTTCCTGCAAGAGGCTTCTGCTTGTAGATGTTGCTGAGTCACAACGAGCAGTGCCACCCTTCAAAGACACGTGCTAACACAATGGCAGAGTAAGGGAGCGGGAATACAATACATTTGTGTTCTTGAAGCCACATCTGCCATTTGACACATCAAACAAACTAAAACATTGGTGCCAGGTGGACTGCGCGGATTGAAAGATTCGGTGACTTCATAGGTGCGCTAGAGAAAGAAGATGATAAGAAAGTCATTGAATATTTAAAAAACCTTGCAGGTGATGGAGAGAAAGAAGCGCTATAGAAAGTTTCACAGACTGACGCAACATCACACCGAAAGGTGAAAGAAGAGATGGAAGCCAAGTTCAATCCAACACCGAATGTTGATTATGAAAGGTATATCTTCACAAAGCACGACAACAGACTGGTGAAACAATGGATGAGTTTGTTGTAAGACTGATGCACTTATTAACCATTGCAAATTCTGTGACTTTACCGATGAAGAAGCCATGCGCCTCAAAGTCATAGATGGCTGCCTTTTGGATTCTTTTAGATGGCTCATGTTGAGAGAGACACTTAGTTTAGAGAAAATACTGATGGCTGCGAGAGCAAAGGATTGAGTAGAACAACAAGCTGCTGACATAGAAGCAGGGACAGAGCACAGTGAATCAGTATTGACCATGAAAAGCAAGCACAAAACGGATGCACGTAAGCCGACGTCATCGAAGAAAACAAAATATGCTTCCAATGTGGATTTTCATTTCAGCATGAAGGCAAATGTCCAGCCCTAGGATAAATCTAAAGGTTGTGGGAAAGAGAACTACCTCATAACTTGTGTGTTGAGCCAAGGACAGAGAAAAAAACAAGTGTATCACGACGGAAAGAAAAGATGGATGCAAGTACGTACCAGAAGCACTCTTGCCATGACCACAAAACCAAAAAGCAACATTAACTACGACAAGTAGAGACCAAGCAAAATCCATTGCCGTAAAGTTTGTCGTACAAAGGTTTTTCAACGTTGCGATCGATGTCTACCAAAAGACAGCGTGCACATGTGGTGTTAGCTGGCTGTGAAAAAAACTGAAGTTAAAAAACAAAAAAAAACATCAAGCAAAGTGCTGAACTTCTTTCTGACACTGTCCCAGAATTGCTTGAGGGTGAACGGTCACCTCATAACCTTCATCATTGACAGTGAGGTGTCGATTTATATCATGCCATGTGGAAAATTTCAACAGCCTCTCACTTGTACCACACCTCACTCCTTCAGACACGAAGGTATACACCTGAGCAGCTTCAAAACCGTTACGCAGCCAAGGGTCATTCACAGCGGCAATGCAACACTAAAGAACTTCAGTACGAGCCACAATTTATGTCCTGCTAGAAAGCTCATCTAGTGCATGTTTGCTCAGTTTTGCCACAGCAGCTGATAGGGGGTTAATATCCCTCAGCTACAACCTCTGCGCTTAGCCTGATTTCACAAGCCAATTCCCGTTGTTGTTTCAGGGCTTGGGAAAACTCAAGAAAATGAAAGTACAGCTTCATATCAATGAAGATGTTTGTCCTGTTTTCCAGCGGCACAGTAGACTCACTTTTCATTTGCAAGAAGCTGTAGAGAAAATGTTGGCAACACTTTTGAAACATGACATCTTTGAACGTTCCACAGGCTCCACGCCATGGGTTTCACCCACAGTATTTGTACCAAAAAGGGACAGTAGTTGAACGGTGCACGTTTGTGCTCAGATGCGCCATCCAAAGAGAGCCACTGAATGGGAGACACACCCTGGTCCCCACATAGCGGACATGATCATGCAACTGAACAGGGCTAAAGTCTTTTACCATCTTATCCTAAATAAAGGGTAGCACCAACTCGAGGTAGAAGAGAACTGCAGGTATATAACCACTTTTTCCACTCGTGTGTTTTTTTGTTCAGATACAAGAGACTGAGATTCGGAGTATCCTCAGCTGCTGAGATATTTCAGGATGTTATCCACAGAGTAATCCAACATGTTACACATGCTTTCAAATACAGTGACGACATATTGGTCTTCGGGAGAACCCAGAAAGAATACGATAAAGCCCTTACTCAAGTGTGCCAGTTACTTGCCGATGCAGGTCTCACTTTCCATGCAGCAAAATGTAAACTTCACAAAACCAAACTTGAGTTTTTTGGGCACATATTTTCAGGTGGGGGAATGACTCAGATTCAGACAAGGTGCAAGCACTGTCATCCACTTGCCTTCCCCCCACCCCCACACAAGATGTTACCATGCTGCGATCCTTTCTTGCCATGGCCAGTTATTGCTCAAGATGCATTCGCAATTTTGCCACAGTGATTGCCCTATTGAGAGACTTGACAAAGTGGAATGTTCCTTTTTGGTGGTCTCCTGAATATGATCAGAGTTTCATGGAAATAAAACATGCAATTGAGAATGCAACTGAAATGACCTATTTTGACCCCAAGCTACACATCGAAGTCAAGGTAGAAAAAAGCCCGGTGGGGCTCAGGGCAATCCCTGCTTAACACAACAGCCATCCAAATGCTCAGAGGAACATTGTGGCCTATGCCAGTTGAAGCTTGTCTAATACAGAATGTGCCTACTCTCAACCGGAAAAGTAGAATTTGGCGGTGGTGTGCGTTTTCATGTATTCCTCTATGGAAAATGATTTACTGTTGTCACGGACCACCAGGCGTTACACAGTATGTATGAAAACCTGAAGGATAAGATGCCCCGTTGCATAGAAAGGTGGGGGTTGAGGCTGCAACAGCACGGCTATGAGATTGTAAACAAACCTGGGAAGGATCAGAACCCAGCAGATTACTTTTCACGAGCTCCGCTCGTCCTAGTGCAACATCCAGGACGGCTAAAAAATATTTCAATTTTTTTGTGAGGTCCAGCACACCAGCGGCTCTGTCTCGACCAAACCATTGCTGCCACTAACACAGACAAAGACACGACTATTGTTAAAGAACTCATTGAGACACAACCATGGAGACGATGGAGACGATTCACAAAGCCTCTGGCCAATGATATTGAATTCCAAAAGTTCAAAAATGTACAGGATGAATTAGCAGTCACCTTAGAAGACATAACACTGATAGGCTTGAGGGTCGTCATACCTGAGAGCCGAAGGCAATGGGTCATTGCGTTGGCCCATGAAGGACACCGTGGAATTGTAGCCTCAAAGAGAGCATTGAGAGACAGAGTATGGTTCTATCGACTGGATGAGCGAGTACAAAAGGAATTGAAAGCATGTCACATTTACAATTGCCTGTCCCGTAAGGTGACGCAGCACCCAGTGACCATGTCTGACCTTCCTGGCCATGCCTGAGAGAGAGTTTCAGTTGACTTCTTCGGATCATTAGGAGATGGACAGCATCACATGGTAGTCATAAATGAATATTTACAGTTTCCTTTGGTGGAAACACTGACTTTGATGTCATGACCGTGGGTTCCCATGAGGTGCCCTTCATCATATGTGCATTGAATTACCCTTCTCAGGATCGTGTGGTTATCCCTGTGACCATTTTCCTGATGATCTCTGTGATCTCCCCCGGGGCCCATAGGCTAGCTGATACTACAGCTATATTGAGCCTTACTGTTGATATTGTTGGATCCCCCAGAGCTGGCTCCTATGATTCTCAATGTGTAATGTCCCCCGGGCCTGTACAATTGTGGAATATGTTGGTTTGCACGTTTCCCAAGCCGCTTGTGCCTTGTGTTCTTCCAGGTGCTCAGAGGCCGTTATGCCTCATGTCCGGATAATCATTGGTGCCGCGAGACTTCGGAGACACATGCGATGCTCTCTAATTTTGGGCACAGTTCGGGCACCGCAATAAATACCACACCCGAACCATGAGGCGGTGCTTGGCATTGCACCCAAAAAAAGAAAGACCGTTTCTTCTTGCTCCCATTCTCCTGGACGACCCTTGCTTGGCATCAAGGACACCACCCAACGCTCCTAACTTTCCTGAGACTCCTGTGAGCTCATGCGACCGTCGTCCATCAGCGAGGCGCTTTTCTTCTACAAGTTCCGCTCCCAAATCATCTTAACAGTGCATCAGGACACCTGCAAGAAAGACAAGAAAGAACATGGTTAAGTACAAGACTTGAGGTTAGTGCAAAGAATGTAAAGAGACATTGGACCACAAGACAATGAATCTGAAAGCATAGATACTGGCAAATGGCACATTCTTAGTGGATGCTGTATGAAAGTAGGACCTGCTTTTCATGGTTATCCCCACTTTTTGCTGGTGCCATTATGTTTTACTGACTAGTCTGACTGGGTTCCTGCTAATCAGGACCCCAGTCTTCCTATTTCCACCCTAAATTGGACATGGTTAGTACCTGGGTACACTCCAGATTGGCTACTGGGGTACCCTTGTAAGTCCCTAGTATATGGTACTAAGTTACCCAGGGCATAGGTGCACCAGGGGTCTCCCATGGGCTGAAGCATGTATTATGCCACCCATGAGAGACCACTCAAATTGTAACTACAGGCCTGCCATTGCAGTCTGTGTAAGGTGGTGCTAGCACCACTTACGACTGATACTGATATAAGTTTCCTAGAATCTGAAGTCACTGCACCTAAAACCTATAAGTCACCCCTAAGGTGGGCCTTTCAATCCTGAAGGCAGGGTGCTCGGTTTTAAGTGTGAGGGTACCGCTGCATGAGCAGGACACCCCTACAATCTAAGGAGTCCATTCTTGCAGGTTATAAGTGCATCAGCCATTACGATATCTAGAGTGGCCATGCGTCATTACGCGATGACCATCTCTAAACTGGCTGTAACGAATCCTGTCATGTTTGGTATCAAAGATCTTCTGGCTCCAAGAAGCTCCAGCCTCAGCATCTCCTGTAGCCAAGATCTTAGCCTGCACCGCATCCCTTGCACCGTGGGCCTTCATCCTTTGGTGAGCTGCTCGAGGTCCTCTTGTGACTCCTGTGCCTTCGGCCTGTGTGTCCTTGTGAGGGTCTTCTTCGATTCCAGTGGGCTCCCCTGCTTCCTCAGGGCCTGCTGTGACTTGCCTGCCTGTGGTGAGTCACTTGGACATTACTGGTCCTGACACTGCACCTTTTTCATCCACTGCATCTCTTACCGCAGCGAAGGCTTTTTGGTGCCCCTGCCGGTCACTGACCCCTTGGCTCTCGACATCCGACGTGGGACAGCTCATGAATGGCTCCAGGTCTTCCTCAGCATTGCCTGGTCCATGCAGATGCAACTTCAAGGGCACCGTCAACTCTCCTGCATTCTTGACAGCGGTGGGCATTCACCTTCCATGCCTCCTGGTCACTCCTGATTGGTATAGACTCTGTCTCCTCTGCTTGAAGGTACCGCTCATCTTGAATCCACCTTTGGATTCCATCGGACACTTTCACCGTCCTCGCAAGTGGCATCTTCCTGAAGTTCTCCATTGTGGTCTACAGCGGTTTCCGACGTCACTTCGCACCTATGCACCCTGCTTCCCTGGTGTAGGTATCCTGGTTCCTGGGGTAGCCACAGGTGGGGTGACTCTCTAACCTTCCATCTTCCATGGGGTTTCTTCCAGGTCTGCTGGGAAGGGCCATTCTTCTTTAAACTTGCAACTGTGACTTACCCATAGACTTCCATTGAGTACGCAGTTGTGTTCCCACTCTGCACACAGCCTTCATGGGGTTCCTAGATACTTATTACTCACCTTGGGTGGTTCCTTGGGTTCCTGACTCTTCTACATCTTCTGGGTCCACTCTATACTTAAGTCATGATTCACATTCCACTATTTTATTATATGGTTTGGTCTTTCCTGGAGACCACTGTGTATTCTGTGCTATTTACGAATTCCATTGACAAAGTATTGTGCGTATTGTGTTTGTATCTCCGGGTAGGAGATACTACAATGTGTTACTGAGTGTTAATAATAAATACATATTTTTTATAACTACACTGTGTGGTTCTTTTCCACTTAACTCATACCATTAGATTAAGTGCTGGTAAAACAAGCTGCTTTACACTTCTTTCTGGGCTAAGCCTGAAGGCTGCTCTCCACAGCTACCACTTAGAGAGCTTTCTAAGGTTGTCTAAGACCACTAAAATCACCATAAGGGTTGTCTGGATTAGTGCAGGGTGCTACACTTACATAAGTGAGCACCATATACTAAGCCAGCCTCCTACAGATGCATTTACCTGCATTGCTCCCAGCCTAGAAAGGCTTGAGACTGGTGCATAAAGGCACACCGGAGCACGCATTGTTACAAATAGACTTGAGCATAGAGACACATTGTTGTGCGCATTGAAATAGAACGAGCTTGTGACAATATAAAGACTTCAAAGTGTGTTGAGCAGACTGCTTCTTATGTAAAACTTGTGCTGATTTTTGTATGGAGATATTTTGCAATCTCATGAATCACTGAGAACTCTCCAAGGGAGACTCCAGAATATTTATACAAGGAATTGGTTATCATGATATTCTAAGCTGTAACGGAACAAACTGATATATGTGTAAACAAATGTGTAATATGCACGCATGAAGGTTGATATGTTTTAATAATACACTCTTTGTTTATTATTGTTAGCACAATCCATTAACCCCTTTGCTGCTAGGCCTCCCCCTCCCCCCCCCCCGCCCCCTGTGCTAAGCCTTTTTTTGGCTATTTGGGGTAGTTCGCGCTTAGGCCCCTGTAACATTTTGACCACATAAGGTATCCACGCCAAATTTGCGTCCTTTTCTTCCAACATCATGGGGATTCTAAAGGTACCCAGAGTTTGTGGATTCCCATGGAGGGGACCCAGAAATTAGCCAAAATACAGCTAAATTTTGTTTTTTTTGTGAAATATTGGAAAAACTAGCTACAGATGAAAGTGTCTGTTTTTTTCCCTGCAAATGGGATCAACAAAGGGGTTGTGGTGCTGAAATCACCATCTTCCCAGCTTTCAGGGACAAGCAGATTTTTGTCAGAAAACCAACAATTTTTTACAGTTTTGGCATTTTTCTGGGACATAGCCTATTTTTGCTATTCTTTATGCTTTCAACCTCTTTCCAGTTAATCGTAGAAATGGGTATGAAAGCAAAAATGGATCCTGAAAAGCTATACATGTTAGAAAAGTAGACAAAATTCTGAATTCAGCAAGGGGTCATTTGTGTCGATCCTTCAAGGTTTCTTTAAAGAAACTAACAGTTGAATAGAGGAAAAATTGAAAATTAGTTGAAAAAAACAGCCATTTGTGTCAACGATTTCACCTGTAACTTCTTCTAATTATGACAGCTGTTTGAAAGCAATATACTGTTACATCCGCTGGACCTTTCTGGTTGTGGGGATATATAGGACTTGTAGGTTCACCAAGAACACGACGAACCCAGAGCCAATAACTGAGCAGCGTCTTGCAATGGTTTTTTATTATGTACCGGGTATATAACAATTAATTTGGGAAAATATATACTTGGAAAAATCGGTATGAAAGACACCTTTGTATTTCTGAAATTGAAACAAAATATAGAGTTGAGAAACAGTAGATATTTGCACATTTCCAAAATTGTGAGTACCCATACTAGCTTGAGAATTATAGGTAATTTTTCAAAATGACTTCTTTTTTACACATTGTCTTTCATTTGGAAGGCAGAAATGCATCGAAAGTCAA
This sequence comes from Calotriton arnoldi, assembly GCA_963921515.1. Taxonomy (NCBI): domain Eukaryota; kingdom Metazoa; phylum Chordata; class Amphibia; order Caudata; family Salamandridae; genus Calotriton; species Calotriton arnoldi. The sequence continues at coordinate 290,265 of CAWUFW010008467.1, read as the reverse complement.
TAGGTAATAACAGTTGCTCTACAATTCTGTGTTACCCTAAGTCTCCTTATAAAAATAGTACCTCACTTGTGAGGGTAGGCCTAGTGCCCGCGACAGGAAACGTCTCAAAACGCAACGTGGACACACTTTATTTTTACAGTGAAAACTAACCCTTTTTTTGCAAGTGCCTAGCTGTAGGTTTTGAACCCTAGCTCTGCCGGCACCTAGGGAAACGTAGCAAACCTATACATTTTTGAAAACTAGACACCCAGGGGAATCCAGGATGGGGTGACTTGACTGACTCTCACCAGGTTCTATTACCCAGAATCCCTTGCAAACCTAACAATTTGTCAAAAAAACACATTTTCCTCACATTTCTGTGGTGAAACGTTCTGGAATCTGCGTGGATCCACAAAATTCCACCCACCCCGCATTCCCAAAAGTCTTCCAAGAAAAATGGTACCTCACTTGTGTTGGTAGGCCTAGTGCCCGCGACAGGAAACGGCCCAAAACGCACCATGGACACACTACATTTTCACAGTGAAAACGGACCCTTTTATTGCAAAGTGCCTAGCTGTAGATTTTGAACCCTAACTCTGCTAGCACCTAGGGAAACCTAGCAAACCTATACATTTTTGAAAACTAGACACCCAGGGGAATCCAGGATGGGGTGACTTGACTGGCTCTCACTAGGTTCTGTTACCCAGAATCCCTTGCAAACCTAAAAATCTGTCCAAAAAAACACATTTTCCTTACATTTCTGTGGTGGAAAGTTCTGGAGTCTCTGTGGATCCACAAAATTCCACCCACCCTGCGTTCCCCAAAGTCTTCCAAGAAAAATGGTACCTCACTTGTGTGGGTAGGCCTAGTGCCCACAACAGGAAACGGCCCAAAACGAAACGAGGACACACCACATTTTACAGTGAAAACTAACCCTTTTTTTGCAAACTGCCTAGCTGTAGATTTTGAACACTAGCTCTGCTGGCACCTAGGGAAACCTAGCAAACCTATACATCTTTGAAAACTAGACACCCAGGGGAATCCAGGATGGGGTGATTTGTCTGGCTCTCACCAGGTTCTGTTACCCAGAATCCCTTGCAAACCTCAAAATTTATCCAAAATAACACATTTTTCCCACATTTCTGTGGTGGATACTTCTGGAATCTGTGTGGATCCACAAAATTCCACCCACCCCGCATTCCCCAAAGTCTTCTGAGAAAAAGGGTACCTCACTTGTGTGGTTGGGTCAAGTATCCGCGACAGGCAAGGGCCCAAAACCTATTGAGGCGACATCAAAATTACCTACCACAAAACAACCTGGTTTTTAAAGGGGGGTCCCATGAGTTTTTGGCCCCGGGCTCGGCAGCCATCTAGGGAAACCTACCAAACCCACACATTTCTGAAAACTAGATACCCGGGGGAGTCTAGCAAGGTATGGCTTGCGTGGGTCCCCCAAAATTTCCCTACCTAGAATCCCCTGCAAACCTCAAATTTTGTTGAAAAAATCAATTTTCTCTCACATTTCTGTGTGTGAAAGTTGTAGGATCACTGGCCTGACACAAATTTCCTACCACCCAGCGTTCGCCCAGGTCTCCTGATAAAAATGGTACCTCACTTGTATGGGTAGGCATAGTGTCTGCAACAGGAACTGGCCCAAATCATACTGTGGAGACTTCAAAATTACCTATAACAAAACTACCTGGTTTGGGGGGGCACCTGGTTTTTGGCCCCAGGCTCGCCACCATCTAGGGAAACCTACCAAACCCACACATTTCTGAAAACTAGACACCCTGGGGAGTCCAATGAGGTATGGCTTGAGTGGATCCCCCTAACAGTTCCCTACCCAGAATCCCCTGCAATCCTCAAATTTAGCTGAAAAAACCACATTTTCCACATATTTTTGTGTGGCATCACCATGGTGGCACAAATGTCCTACCCCACAGCGTTCTCCTTAGTGTCCCGAGTAAAATGATACCTCACTTGTGTGGGTGTCCAAGGTAGAATTGGCTAAAAATGTATTTTGTTTAAAAATGTAGCGCTTAGAATTCTCGGTGCTATACCCTTATTCCCTATGTTTTAGGCTCTTCCCAGTCACAGGCCCTTGTCCCACCCACACAAGTAAGGTATCATTTTACTCTGGAGACCGAGGGGAACGCTGTGGGGTAGGACATTTGTGCCGGCACGGTGATTCCACCCAAAAATATGTGGGAAATGTGGTTTTTTCAGCTAAATTTGAGGTTTGCAGGGCATTCTGGGTAAGAAATAGTTGGGGGATCCATGCAAACCATACCTCACTGGATTGCCCCGAGTATCTAGTTTTCAGAAATATGTCGGTTTTGTAGTTTTCCAATATGGCCGCCGAGCCCCGGGCCAAAAACCCAGGTGACCCCCTTGCAAAACCAGGTTGTTTTGTGATAGGTCATTTTGATGTCTCCTCAATATGTTTTGGGCCATTGCCTGTCGCGGGTACTTGACCCACCCACGCGAGTGAGCTATAATTTTTATCGGGAGACCTGGGGGAACGCTGGGTGGTAGGAAATTTGTGGATCCACGTACATTCCAGAACTTTCCTACACACAAATTTGATAAAAAATTGATTTTTTTCAGCTAAATTTGAGGTTTGCAGGGCATTCTGGGTAGGAAAACGTTGGGGGATCCACGCAAGCCCTACCTCGCTGGACTCCCCGGGTGTCTAGTTTTCAGAAATGTGTGGGTTTGGTAGTTTCCCAAGATGGCTGCCGAGCCCGAGGCCAAAAACCCAGGTGACCCCCCTTGCAAAACCAGGGTGTTTTGTGATAGGTAATTTTGATGTCTCCTCAATACGTTTTGGGCCCTTGCCTGTCGCGGACACTTGACCCACCCACGCGAGTGAGGTATCATTTTTATCGGGAGACCTGGGGGAATGCTGGGTGGTAGGAAATATGTGGATCCGCGTATATTCCAGAACTTTCTCACACAGAAACTTGAGGAAAAGGTGATTTTTTTTCAGCTAATTTTGAGGTTTGCAGGGCATTCTGGGAAGGAAAACGATGGAGGATCCACGCAAGCCATACCTCGCTGAACTCCCCCGGGTGTCTGGTTTTCAGAAATGTGTGGGTTTGGTAGTTTCCCAAGATGGCCGCCGAACCCGAGGCCAAAAACCCTGGTGACCCCCCAGGCAAAACCAGGTTGCTTTGTGATAGGTAATTTTGATGTCTCCTCAATACGTTTTGGGCCCTTGCCTGTCGCGGGTACTTCACCCACCCACACGAGTGAGGTATCATTTTCATCGGGAAACCTGGGGGAACCCTGGGTGGTAGGAAATTTGTGGATCCACGTTGATTCCAGAACTTTTCCACACAGACATTTGAGAAAAAAGTGATTTTTTCCAGCTAAATTTTAGGTTTGCAGGGCATTCTGGGTGGGAAAACGTTGGGGAATCCACCACAAGCCATACCTCGCTGGACTCCCCCGGGTGTCTAGTTTTCAGAAATGTGTGGGTTTGGTAGTTTCCCAAGATGGCCACCGAGCCCGAAGCCAAAACCCCAGGTGACCCCCCTTGCAAAACCAGGTTGTTTTGTGATAGGTAATTTTGATGTCTCCTCAATACGTTTTGGGCCCTTGCCTGTCGCGGGTACTTGACCCACCCACGCGAGTGAGGTATGATTTTTATCGGGAGACCTGGGGAGCGCTGGGTGGTAGGAAAACTGTGGATCCACGTAGATTCCAGAAATTTCCCACACAGACATTGGAGAAAAAAGTGATTTTTTCAGCTAAATTTGAGGTTTGCAGGGAATTCTGGGTAGGAAAACGTTGGGGGACCCACGCAAGCCATACCTTCCTGGACTCCCCAGGGTATCTAGTTTTTAGAAATGTGTGGGTTTGGTAGGTTTCTCTAGATGGCTGCCGACCCCGGGACCAAAAACTCAGATGACCCCTATGTATCCGAAAATGACCTGGTTTTGCAAGGGGGTCACATGAGTTTTTGGTCCCGGGCTTGGCGGGCATCTAGGGAAACCTACCAAACCCACACATTTCTGAAAATAGAGTACCTGGCGAGTCCAGGAAGGTATGGCTTGCGTGGATCCCCCAACGTTCCTCTACCCAGAATCCCCTACAAACCTCAAATTTTGATGAAAAAATCACTTTTTTCTCAAATTTCTCTGTGGGAAAGTTATGGAATCTACGTGGATCCACAAATTTCCTACCACCCAGCGTTCCCCCAGGTCTCCTGATAAAAATGATACCTCACTCGCGTGGGTGGGTCAAGTACCCGCGAAAGGCAAGGGCCCAAAACATATTGAGGAGACATCAAAATTACATATCACAAAACAACCTGTTATTGCAAGGGAGGTCACCTGGGTTTTTGGCACCGGGCTTGGTGGCCATCTTGGGAAACTATCAAACACACACATTTCTGAAAGCTAGACACCCGGGGGAGTCCAGCGAGGTATGGGTTGCGTGGATCCCCCAATGTTTTCCTACCCAGAATGCCCTGCAAACCTCAAATTTAGCTGAAAAAATCACTTTTTTCTCAAATTTCTGTGAGGGAAAGTTCTGGAATCTACGTGGATCCACAAATTTCCTACCACCCAGTGTTCCCCCAGGTATCCCGATAAAAATGATTTCTCACTCGCGTGGGTGGCTCAAGTACCCGTGACAGGCAAGGGCCCAAAACATATTGAGGAGACATCAAAATTACCTATCACAAAACAACCTGGTTTTGCAAGGGGGGTCACCTGGGTTTTTGGCCCCGGGCTCGGCGGCCATCTTGGGAAACTACCAAACCCACATATTTCTGAAAACTAGACACCCGGGGGAGTCCAGTGAGGTATAGCTTGGGTGGATCCTCCAACGTTTTCCTACCCAGAATCCCTGCAAACCACAAATTGAGCTGGAAAAAACCAAATGTTCCACATATTTTTGGGTGGAATCACCGTGCCGGCACAAATGTCCTACCCCAGAGTGTTCCCCTTAGTTTCCCGAGTAAAATGATACCTCACTTGTGTGGGTGGGGCAAGGGCCTGTGACTGGGAAGAGCCCAAAACATAGGGATTAAGGGTATAGCATCAAGAATTCTAAGCCCTATATTTTTTTATAAATACGTTTTTTTTAGCCAATACTGCATTGGACACCCACCCAAGTGAGGTATCATTTTACTCGGGACACTAAGGAAAACGCTGTGGGGTAGGACATTTGTGCAGGCACGGTGATTCCACGCACAAATATGTGTAAAGTGTGTTTATTTCAGCTAAATATGAGGTTTGCAGGGGATTCTGGGTAGGGAAACGTTGGGGGATCCACGCAAGCCATACCTCATTGGACTCCCCAGGGTGTCTAGTTTTCAGAAATGTGTGGGTTTGGTAGGTTTCCCTAGATGGCGGTGAGCCTGGGGCCAAAAAATCAGGTGCCCCCCCCCCAAAACCAGGTAGTTTTGTTATAGGTAATTTTGAAGTCTCCACAGTACGATTTGGGCCATTTCCTGTTGCAGCCACTATGCCTACCCACACAAGTGAGGTACCATTTTTATCTGGAGACCTAGGGGAACGCTGGGAGGTGCAAAAGTTGTGTCAGGCCAGTGATCCTACAACTTTCCCACACAGAAATGCAAGAAAAAATAGATTTTTTTCAACAAAATTTGAGGTTTGCTGGGATTCTGGGTAGAGAAATGTTGGGGGACCCACGCAAGCCATACCTTGCTGGACTCCGCCGGGTGTCTAGTTTTCAGACATGTGTGAGTTTGGTAGGTTTCCCTACATGGCAGCTGAGCCCGGGGCTAAAAACTCATGGGACCCCCCCTTGCAAAACCAGGTTGTTTTGTGATAGGTAATTTTGATGTCGCTTCAATAGGTTTTGGGCCCTTGCCTTTTGCGGGTACTGGTCCCACCCACGCGAGTGAGGGACCATTTTTATCGGGAGACCTGGGGGAACGCTGTGTGGTAGGAAATTTGTGGATCCACGCAGATTCCAGAACTTTCCCACACAGAGATTTGAGAAAAAAGTGATTTTTTCAGCTAAATTTGAGGTTTGCAGGGGATTCTTGGTAGGGAAATGTTGGGGGACCCACGCAAGCCATACCTGCTGGTCTCCCCCAGGTGTCTAGTTTTCAGAAATGTGTGGGTTTGGTAGGTTTCCCTATATGGCTGGCGAGCCTGTGCCAAAAACTCATGAGACATCCTTGAAAAACCAGATTGTTTTGTGATAGGTAATTTTAATGTCGCCTCAATAGGTTATGGGCCCTTGCCTGTCGCGGGTACTTGACCCACCTACACAAGTGAGGTACCATTTTTCTCAGAAGACTTTGGGGAATGAGGGGTGGGTGGAATTTTGTGGATCCACACAGATTCCAGAACTTTCCACCACATAAATGTGAGGAAAATGTGTTTTTTTGAGGTTTGCAAGGGATTCTGGGTAACAGAACCTGGTGAGAGCGAAACAAGTCACCCCATCCTGGATTACCCTGGGTGTCTAGTTTTCAAAAATGTTTAGGTTTGCTAGGTTGCCTGTTAGACCTGGCATATCTGGGCGTGATTACCCCTGACTTTTTGCCTCTATCTCCTTTGTTTTTAGATGCTTTGGGTACTTTGCCACTGCTGATCAGTGTCAAAGTACAAGGGTTCCCTATGTAAAGTACAATTTTAATTGGTTGGCCATGATTGGTATGTTTGCCTTACTAGTAAAAGTCCCTAGTGATGTGCACTGTGTGTGCAAGGGCTGGTTATGCAAAGGCGCGCAGAGAAGGGAACTCAGGCCTTCTGTGTAGGGCCTGTGCGCAGAGTGCTAAGTTAGGATGTTGTCCTGATAAGTGTAACCACTTGTCAGGCCTTACTTTCCCTTTTGCATGCACAGTGGGCACCCCTGTGGTAGGTCCTGGGTAACCCCTGGGCAGGGTGCAGTGTAGGTAAAAGGCAGGACATATACTGAGGTGTGTGTTATGTCCTGACAGTGAAAAACACTCCATTTCGTTTTTCACTGGTGAAAGGCCATTCTGCACATAGGACAGAATGGGGGAGGCGGGGTATTGTGTTTGTTAGCCTAGTTTCCTATATGTTTAAAATGGAGAGGTGAAGTTTAGTATGTATGAACTCACAGTGTCATAACACATCTTTCTATGAAAGTGGTTTTGTCACTGTGTGTTCAGAAACCACTCTTTTAGAAAGTGGCTGAGTTTTGTGCTTTAAGCATTTCTGTGTGTCTCTGCTGAATGTGGATTGACTGTCTGGATCTGAGAGGTGAGAGGAGCTGGGAGAGGTCTTGACCCAGGGAGGGGTTGAGATGGCCCCAGGCTGCCCGGCATCTGGAGAGTAGGGGGAGGAGAAGCCCGGGAGGTGAGAAGGCCTGGGCCTGTGCTATAAACCAATTGACCCATCTCCTGCTGAGTGATTAAAGATCCAGACCCCCAGTATCAAAGGGAAAAAGGTGACACCGGGAGGGAGACACCCAGAACTGATTTAGGCAGGGGTCAGAGACCCCTGAGCACAACGAACTTCAAAGACATGAAGGGGTATAACTAAGAGATCTGAAACCCCTAAAATTTGGTGTAGTTTTGAATGGCGAAATGGACAGGTCGAGTCTGCAAAGGCTTTGACCTCTTTCGTGGTCAAGAATAACCTCTGCCAAGGAAGAAGTTACTGAAGAGACTGCTGGATAGGACTGACCCTTGCTTCGTGATCTGTCTCTGGCCTGCAGTTTGTAGCTTTTACTAAGGAAGAGACTGAAGGGACATTGCAGTGGGTGGTGTCCCCCCATTCTTGAACAGGACTGTGCTTTGTGCTGTGTCCTGAACCCCAAGGGCCCGAGGTGAGCTGGCTCCCTGTTTGGAAACACAGGAACATAAAAGTTTCCGGAGCAGTCCCAAGCAACGCAGTGTGCGCGTGCTTTTGCAGCTTGAGACCCTCAGAAGTTGTGCCTTGTGATCGTGGGCACACAGGAGTAAGCTGAGACTCGGACGTGCAGGCGTGCGTGTCGTGGTGCAAGCCGAAGCATTGGTGAAGAGAGCCTGGTCATCGTGTGCACCGGGAGAAGAGGTGAGACTCAGACGCGCAGGGTGCGTGTCGAGGTCCAAGCCGAGGCGTTGGTGAAGAGCGCCTGGTCATCGTGTGCACCAGAGAAGAGGCGAGTCTCGTACGCGCAGAGTGCGTGTCGCGGTGCAACCAGAGGCGCTGGTGAGGAGTGCCTGGGTAGTGTGTGCACCGAAATCGATGTAAGTCTCCAAAGTGACCACTGAGACCGCCGGAAGGAGGGCCAGTTCATTGGGCCCTCGGAGTGAAACAGTAGCAGCCCGGACCGGCAGCCCCGGAGGAGCGGGGCCGCCAGCCCGAGCTCGCCATGCCCAATGATGGAGTTCTGGATCAAGGCCCAAGTTGCTGAAGGAGGAGAGGAGAGTGGGGTCACGCCCCCCCCAGGTAACGTGGATCATCACCTGGTGTGGGGTGCGGGCTCGGAGGGACACTCTCTCGGCCTCTCGCTTCTGTCAGCTGCGCGAGCCTGTTGCTTTGGCTCGGATCGAAGGCCAGTGCTGTCCCAAGGAGGGGCAGTACTGGGGCCGGAGTGAGAAGCAGTACTTTTGTGTCATCATTGATCCATGTTGGGGGCAACTGTTAACGGAGCACCTAGACTGTCGTATTACACTTTGCATCATTGCTGCTAACGAACTATCGAACTGTCGTATGACGCCTGACCTTATTTGTGCCTGACGAACTACATGCTTAGTGCGCTACGCACTGCGTTATTTTTCCCTTGCAGAGTACATGATTGTAAAGTGGCGCATTGCATTATTTCTTCATCTCACAGTACATGATTATAACGTGGCGCATTGCATTATTTCTTCCTTGCACAGTACATGATTGTAGCGTGACGCATTGCTTTGTTTCTTCCTTGCACAGGGCATGATGGTAGTGATACGCATTGCATTATTCCTTCTATTGCAAAGTACATGACTGTGGCGCTACTTATGGCATTGTTCTCTATTGCCCACTACATGAGTATATCGTTACGCTTTGCAGTATTTCGTTTCTTTTGCAAAGTGTGTGATTCTAGCAATACGACCTGCCTAACGTTATGGAAACGGTTAGAAGTAAGCTTAACTGTTGGTTAGAAGCAGTGGTTGGGATTAGAACCTACCGATCCACCGGAAGGAATACTACCCATTATTATATGTTGGTTTTGTATCGTGTGGTTATATCGTATATCTTCTTATATTAAGATTATACTCGTTTTATAAAAACTCGTGTGGAGTCTATTTGTGGTGACATCATTGGGTTGCTGTGAGTGTGGTTGCACATACTGTACACTCGTGCCTTGGAGATAAGCCTGGCTACTTGTGCTAAGCTACTAAGGGGGTGAGCAGGGCTATCTCAGACGGTGTCCTTACTCCTTACTTAGCCTAACGTTGAAACGAGGGGTCCGGATTTCACACCTGGCAACAGCGGTGCGGGACAGGGACTCCCGCCTCCAGCATTTGGTGGTGGCGGTGAGGGATAAGGACCCCCACTTCCAACATCAAAAAAAGGGTCCGTTTTCACTGTGAAAATGTGGTGTGTCCAGGTTGCATTTTGGGCCATTTCCTGTCGCAGGCACTAGGCCTACCCACATAAGTGAGGTACCATTTTTCTCAGAAGACTTTGAGGAATGCGTGGTGGGTGGAATTTTGTGGATCCACGCAGATTCCATAACTTTCCACCACAGAAATGTGAGGAAAATGTATTTGTTTTTTTTACAAATTTTGAGGTTTGCAAGGGATTCTGGGTAACAGAACCTGGTTAGAGCCAGACAAGTCACCCCATCCTGGATTTCCCTGGGTGTCTAGTTTTAAAAAATGTATAGGATTGCTAGGTTTCCCTAGGTGCCGGCAGAGCTAGGGTTCAAAATATACAGCTAGGCACTTTGCAAAAAAAGGGTCCGTTTTCACTGTGAAAATGTGGTGTGTCCACTTTGCGTTTTGGGCCGTTTCCTGTTGCGGGCACTAGGCCTACCCACACAAGTGAGGTACCATTTTTCTCGTAAGACTTTGGGAACGTGGGTGTAATTTTGTGGTGTGTCCAGGTTGCATTTTGGGCCATTTCCTGTCGCAGGCACTAGGCCTACCCACACAAGTGAGGTACCATTTTTCTCAGAAGACTTTGGGGAATGCGGGGTGGGTGGAATTTTGTGGATTCACGCAGATTCCAGAACTTTCCACCACAGAAATTTGAGGAAAATGTGGTTTTTTTAAACTAAGTTTGAGGTTTGCAAGGGATTCTGGGTAACAGAACCTGGTGCGAGGCACAACAGTTACCCCATCCTGGAATCCCCTTGGTGTCTAGTTTTTAAAAATGTACAGGTTTGCTATGATTCCCTATGTGCTGGCTGCGCTAGGGCCCAAAATCCACAGGTAGGCACATTGCTAAAAACAAGTCTGTGCCTAGTAGGCTTTCTGCCGCCCTTGGGGGAAGTCGGGGGGGGGGAGGGTGCCACAATATGCCCCCAAGAGGGGCAGAAAGACTGTGGCCATTTTTTTGGGGGTGGGGGCATTGGTATGTCCAGTCTGGGCAGCCCCCACCCCAGCATAAAAAAGCCAGCGTAATCGCTGGCGCCTAGTGGGCTTTCTGTCCCCCGCGGGGACGGATAAGGGGCTATTGCCCCATATATGCCACCTGGGAGGGGCAGAAAGACTGTGGTAGTTGTTTTTGGGGTGGGGGCATTATCATGCCCATTCTGGGCTGCCCCCACCCCTACATTATAAAAAAAAATCCCTGGTGCCTATGTGGGCTTTCTGCCCCCCCCCCCGGGGTCAGATATGGGGTTATTGCCCCATATGCCCCTCGGGGAACAGAAAGAATGCTGCATTTTTTGGGGGGGGCATTGGCCTGCCCATCTTGGGCAGGCCCCACCCCTATATAAAAAAAAAAACTGGTTTCTAATGGGCAGACCCATCTGCCCCCTGGGGGCAGAAAGACTGGAATTTCACTGGGGGTGGGGGCATTGTCATGCCCATTTTGGGCAGCCACCACCATCAATAAAAAAAATCCCCTGGTTTCTAATGGGCTTTCTGCCCCCCCGGGCGGCAGATTGTGGGCTACTGCCCCAGTCTGCCCCTTGGGGGGGTAGAAAGACTGACATTTTTCTGGGGGGGGTAGGGGCATTGCCATGCCCTTTTTGGGCAGCCCCATCCCAACATGATTAAAAAAAACCTGGTTTCTAGTGGGCTTTCTGCCCCTCCGGGGGGCAGATTGGGGGCTACCGCCCCCATCTGCCCCCGGGGAGGCAGAAAGACTGGAATTTCTCTGGGGGGGGTGAGGGCATTGCCATGCCCTTTTTGGGCAGCCCCCATCCCAACATCAATAAAAAAAACTGGTTTCTAGTGGGCTTTCTGCCCCTCCGGGGGGCAGATTGGGGGCTGCTGCCCCCATGTGCCCCCGGGGGGGGGCAGAAAGACTGGAATTTCACTGGGTGTGGGGGCATTTTCATGTCCATTTTGGGCAGCCCCCACCCGAACATCAATAAAAAAAAATCCCTGGTTTCTAGTGGGATTTCTGCCCCGCAGGGGGCAGATTGGGGGCTACTGCCCCATCTGTCACCCAGGGGGGCAGAAAGACTGTTGTGCCCAAAAGAATATGGGGGGAGCAAAGGCCCTTGCCCAAGGGGCCTCTCCCCCCCTGGTTCTAGTGGGTGGATCCCTGCTTGGGGATCGCCCTCCTGGGGTGATCCCCAAGCAGTGATCCACTAGGGAAGGGTACCATTGGAAAGGGGAGATTCTCCCCTTTCCAACGATACCTCTCCCAAGTGTTTCGGTGCTCGGGGGGCTCAGATAGCCCCATGAGCACTGAAACACTAAAACTGAAACTAAGATTCAGTTTCTTTTTCAATCAAATGACGACAGCGCGCCATGTGCGCGATCGTCATTAGATTGAAAACAAGCGAAGGGCCTCGCGAGGTTGGGGAAGCTCTTCCCCACCTCCAGAGGCCCCAAAACAAAAATGGAAATCCCTCTGCTGTTTGCAGCAGAGGGCTTTCGTTCCCCTGTCCTCATGACGGAATGGTTCCGTCATGAGCACAGGAGCACTGGTGCTCATGACGGAACCATTCCATCATGAGCACCGAAGGGGTTAACACTGATTAGAATACATTGTCCAGGGGCTTAAAGAGCTGGTTAAACAGGCACTCTAGAAGATTCGGAACAGATCCAGAAGACACAAGTCTCTTTCTTTCTTATTTTATCCTAACTCCCTTCCCTTCTGCGGCATCGCTTGATTTGAGGTACCATTCCTTGATCAGGCGCTCTCCCTGGAGTGAGTAGAGGTACAACATCGTCTCCATGGGCAAGTTCTCCAGGTGAGTGGTGTGACACTCGACAACTCATGATAAAGTCATAGAAAGGCTTGATGACATCTTTGCAACTTGGGGCATCCCCCAGATCCTCAAATCCAATAATGACCCGCATTTCAACAGCAAAAAGTTAAAAGAGTTTCTTGTACGACTCAACATCAAACATCAAAGGAGTACACCCCTCTGGCCCCAAGCCAATGGTGTCGTCGAAAGATTTATAGGCACCCTCAAGAGGGTAATTCAGCGAGCGTCCATGGTAGGAATCAACTTGAACCAAGCTATGTGCCATGACCTCTGCGCCTATCGATCAACTCCTCACTCCACAGCGGGTGAGAGCCCAGCTACTTTGTTGTTTGGGAGAGCCATCAGAATAAAACTACCTCAATGGACAACAGATTGATCAGTGAATGCTGACAAACCTTGTACCACCAACGCTACTCATAAGAGTAAAATGAAAGCGTATGCTGATCAGCGCCGCCATGCCCAGGAAACAGTCTTTTACAAAGGAGAATGGTACTGTTAAAGCAGAGACAGAAACGAAAGACAGACATCCCTTTCGCCATTGATCCTTTAGAGGTGGTGGCGTGCACACAACACAAGGAGTCAGCACATCGTCCTGGGAAATCCATAACCCGACACTCGCCAGCTCCTAAAACTACATCAGAGGCGACCATGTCTGCAGAGCCGGCTCTCGAGCCTGTGTCTCGGTTACCTGATAGGGATGAACCTCGATCACCTCTGATCACCCGAGCCGGCAGACGAGTGCGAGCTCCTCACAGACTGATTGAGGAGATGTGATTTCAAATGATGCCATCCCATTTTATGTAACAAAGGGGGAGATGTAGCATACTGATGCTATATGCACTAGGACCCTTGTTGTTCTGGGCGGACTCTGAACAGGAACTACGTGATATGGGGGGGAGGTGTTAGGGTGTGGTTCTGGAAGTATGACGTAAGTGCAGTGTGTGAAAGAATGTTGGAGAATAAAGATATACTGAACCACAGCTCACGTGTGTGGCGTAATCTATTTGCATACTCCAAGGCTGGGGAAGATGCTACAATGTTTTCCCAAAAATATCATACAAAAAAGACATACAAATATAGGGGCTCCCAATCAACACTCCTTCACCTGTTCCATATTGATGCTAATCATATGGGGTGACTTGCTTTACATCCCACGCTCCCGTGGAGTCTAGACATTCACCAAATCTGTAAAAGTAACAACTAAATTGAAATGGATTGATGTGTCAGAACAACTCAGTCCCTTATGGTTTAATATTACAATTGCACGTTTGTAACAGACCTATATATTTCTACCTGAGACCTTTACCTCACATAAGCAGTGTTTTACTTTAAGAATTCAGATGCTGATGCGTTCAGATAAATGAGGTTTTTCATACTTGAATCACCTTTTATATGAGTGTTTTACCTCCAAAGCACTGGTTTTTAAATGACACTGACACTCCATCAGCTTTGTATCAAGCTTTGACTCAGCTAGGCTGATACTCTTAGGGTGAATGCCCCTTTAAAATCAACCATTCACCATATACGGTCTTATGTTGTTCTATGATCTATCTGGTGCCATTTTTACACTGCAGTGTACTTAAGTGAACACTAAAATATGTGTGCTCCTGGCTTTTTCATGAATATATAAGATTTCTTTCAGCTAGTTTATACCACAAGGTTACATGTTATGGAGACCAGTTTTGTTTTATAGTCAGGTGTGACAATTTGCGTTGCGCAATTAATTAATTAATGGTCCATGTCTGTTTGCAAATAAGTGCATGTGTTTTTCTTCTTCCTTTTCTGATTACTCATTGTTTCTGATTTTCAGTAACACCACTGAACTGTGGAGTTTAATTGGAGGTCTAACTACCCCCTGAAGAAGGACAACTTCCTGAAATGCATTGGGGGCATAAAGCAATGTATACATTCAGGGACATTTTGCAAATTGTGTTGACGATGAAATGAAAGTAAGCCTTGAAGGCCATGATCAGTAAGTGAAACATACACCATGTTGTGACAATTAACAAAATGGGGAAGCGATAAAAGGAATTGTGTATAAAATTATCGACAAGATTACTTGAACTGAGGCAGGATTCGCAACTGAGGCGGTCCATCTGTGGGACTATTTGTCTGAAAGAAACGGCATGGCCACTTATGGGAGTTCTGCACCCTCGACAGAGAGTGCTCCCAGACAACACACTGAGAGCAGATAAAAGGGATTAAACACAGTCTCAAAGAGAATATGACTGTGCATTCCAGGAACCATTAGCAAATGAGTGGTTACACCTGAATCCAGAAACCCATAAATTATAGGTTAGCATAGGTATAGCATAAACGTTGCAGGAGCCATAAGTGGCAGAGTCATGAGAAGCCAAGAGTGATATGCAACATTCACATTATTTTTATTTTTAAACTGTGTCCCACAGTAATTGGGAATATGGACAGATGAGATTATAAATCTGGTTTGGTTAATTTTACTGCTCTCAAATATGCTGCATTTTAAAATACCCCTCGAGGTTAAGATACCTGCTGCAGTGGTTCTCTACAGTTATTGTCTCTTTTTTTTTGTTTTTGTCAAGTATCTTTTTATTGAGTTTTATACCACAGTAAGTTGCAATACAATCCTATCAACAAGAACATAATCCCGCATGCAGTCGCTATATCCATGATCAGCTTTCCTCTATCTCTTATGTTCTGCTGTTACTTTGATTCCTTTCTTTGTATTACCAAGTTTAGGGGGCATATTATCAAGAACGGCGTTAAAATTATCGCCGGTTTAGCGGCAGAAAACTGCCGCTAAAGCGGCGATAATGGGCTTGATAATATGCCCTGGAGAATTCCAATAGAAGCCCATGTTCACACCAGAACATGGACTTCTATTGGAATTCTCAAGGGCATATTATCAAGCCCATTATCGCCGCTTTAGCTGCAGTTTTCTGCCACTAAACCGGCGATAATTTTTAACGCCGTTCTTGATAATATGCCCCCAGGAGTCTAATGGAACTCATGTTTTTGCCCTCAACAACACCCTTCCCTCCCCATAACACCCTCCTCCCTCCCCATACGTTAAAAAAAACAGTAAATTAAAATGAACAGCACAAGGTACTTATATGAAGCTAGATGGAGCATACTTTGAGTGGGAATATCTTTCTGAACACAAAATCGCTCTGCAGGACTGGAAAAGAAATATCATTCATGCCTGCGAAGGGCGGGGTCGCAGGGGAAACACCCCTAGAGGAGCAGCCATTGAAGGGGACCCAGAGACATGCAATATTCCTGAGACCCTACCCAGTTCCAATAGCTCTTTCTCCTTCTCTCAGAATGTTTTTAGTATGCTCTATAGCCTGGTGGGTAACAATACCTTCACTCTCAGCCACCATGAGAAGCCTACCGCAGCTATATCAGTGTTCATCGTTCCCATGTTCCCTTGGCGCACCACTGTAAAGGACAACCACAATGTATCACCAGGACGAGAGACCTAGTTCATCCCCCTTGTCTTCCCACAACCACATTTCCTCCTTGCACTACATCCCCTGCCCTCCCTCGGCACTGGTCAAGGAGAGGAGCAGTGACCAACATCTCAGGGTATTCGAGTGAGGCATAGGGATGCTGGTGTCACCTGGGGATTGCACTCCTTGATGGGCAGGCTATGCGAGGAAGCCCTCTGGAAAGGTAGCTAATTAGGGAGCCCCAAGAATGCTCAAAAAATGTAAAGTCATCACTGAAGATGTCGCTCATTCTTTCCATCGTGACTGCCTGCCACAAGCGGGCATGCCTTTGTGTCAAGGCTGGTGCCTCCTTCTTCTTCTAGGCAGAAGCTATCACAGTCTTTGTCGCGCCCAGACAAAGCCATAGTACATCCCTGTCTGCACTCATTTGGTAATTTAAAGAGGAAGTCCTTAGCCCCAGGAGTGCAAATTTCGGACTGTCTGGGATCGGGTAACCTAATATGTCTTTGATTTGAGCCAAAATTTCAGTCCGGAGGGGGCGGATAGTCAGACAGTCCCACCAGATGTGGCGAATGTCGCCTAGGAGGACTTCCCATAGCCCTAGGGAGCGGTTGTGTCAGGGTATGTCTTTCCATAGTGCTCTCCAGCACCCCTCTGAAATGTTGTGTCCCAGAGTGTGTCCCCAAAAGGCAATGTGACAAGGTGGCTGAGAGGGCATTGTGCGGAGTAGTAAGTCATACAGAGAGGCGATGGTACCCCTAGTGTGCTTGGTTCCCTTCACAAAATGCTCAAGTGGAGTGAGCTCCCTTGTGGCCTCTTCCTGTGTATCTAGTGGCTGTGCCCAGTGACGTAGTTGCCGATATCGGAAGTGTTCCACCACGAGAGGTGAAAAACCCATTGGCAGTGCTCAAAGGTGAGAATGCCCGAGTTGCGCAAGAGGTGTGATAGTGAAAGGCAGCCCCCTTCCCTCCATGCCTCGAATGGACCTGGTTGCGCAGCCGGGGGAAATGCTGGTTTGTAATGAATTGGGGTGAAAGGGGAGGGAAATGTTGTCCAGGCAGCCCTTTTGACCACCTCGTCCCAAGCTCTCAGGGTAGCTCCCGTAGGCGTGCTGAGGTAGGCATCAACGGGGCGATCTGCCTTTGGTTCCACAGAAAATCCCAGATGACTCTCCCTGCAATTGCTCTGTCCATACGGAGCCAGTGCATATCTGACTCTCTCTGGGACCATTTGGTGATGACTCTGAGTTGGGCGGTTTTGCAATAGAGACGAAAGTCTGGAGGTGTCAAGCCCCCTTCAGTTTTAGGGCATCTAAGCAATTTAAATGGGAGACTGGCTCTCTTGTTTTGCCAAATAAATACAGTTAACAGTGTCTTGAGAGTCTTCAAGTAGTCTTTTTCAAGATCAATAGGTAAGCTTTGGAACAGATGGAGGAACTTAAAAAGCACCACCATCTTGATTGCATGTATCTTACCCAACCATGATAAGTAGGGTCCCACCTCTTAAGGTCATCTTTCAAATATCGACTGGCTTGCCTGTATTTTTGCTGCAAAGGGCTCAATGCTAAGTGCACAAAGGAGGGGGGAGAGCGGGCATCCCTGTCTCGTCTCCCTCTTCAGCCGGAAACGTTCTGAGCCCACTCCATTAACCAGCACTTTGGTGCATGGCGTTGCGTAATTAGCTCAGACCATTGCAATGAAGGCCTCGCAGAAGCCAATTGTTTCAGGGCAGAAAACAGGAAAGGCCAGTCCAACCGGTCAAACACTTTCTCGGCATCCAATATAAGCATGACTGCAGGGATATTTTTCTTGGTGGCCTTCTCTATAAATGTATCACCCTCCAGAGATTATCGTGGGTCTGCCTGCCTTTGATGAAGCCTGGTTTATCTGGGTGGATCAGGTCAGGCATCAGGTCCTCCAACTGCGAGGCTAAGATTTTAGAATACAGTTTTGCATCGAGATTAAGGAGTACTATGGGGCAATATGAGCTACATAGTTTCGGATATTTTACTGTTTTGGGTATAATTGTGATTATGGCTTCACTAATCGAGGGTGTTAATGTGCCAGCTTCCGCCATATGATTAAAAAGAAAGGTCAGGTGGGGGACAAGTTATGCGGTGAAGGTCTTATAGAAGTGTGCCGCCAGCCCATCTGGGCCAGAGGATTTGTAGAGCTTCAGGGAGCCTATGGCTTACCTCACCTCTTCTTTACTAATGGGTTCCCCCAGCAGTGCATTTTGCACTGGCGGGACTTGCAGAAGATCCAATGTGGCCAGGTAATCTAATTGGGACTGGGAGTCAGCGGGGCCAGCTGTGTATAGAGATTTGTAGAACTGCCCTAAGATGCCTGCCTTTCATGATCTGATGTCTCTAACTTCCCCGTGGGGTGGTAAATATCTCTGATATAGTCCTTTTCCCTACGTACCCTGAGTTGGCGCGCAAGGTGCGCCTCCACCTTGTTGCCGTGTGTGTAGGATGTTTGCTTGACCCGGAAAAATGTCAGCTCTGCCCTGTTTGCAGAAATCACATTGAGTTTCCCTTTCACGACCGTTACTTTGTGCTGAAGGGGTAGGGTTGGGGTTGTTTTATGGGCCTCTTCAAGTGCATGTAACCCTGTCTCTAAAGTCAAGCTGTCTGTAGTTCCTAGGACCACCCAGGACCTGCGCGTTTTGGATGACCTAAACTGAGGGCTTGGTGTGCAGACAGACTCTGGACACCCCCACAGGATGAGTCAGCCGTTAGACCAGCTAGCTCTTCGGTGCCACTACCACCCCCCTGTAGTCTACAGTGGTGTGTGTAGTTTCTGGCAATCAACGAACATAACAACCCTGATTCCTCAGGTATGTGGAAACAATACAGTATCTTTTGCTCAGTCACTCATGCTTGCTTTTTCTCAGAATACACATAGAACGACGATCGGAACGGTTTCAAAAAGTATTTATTGGTCAAGCGTCAGTCTAGTGTGAAACATATTAGCTGCGACAATTGAAACACAGGAGAAGACAAATGTGATTGCTAGAACCAATATCATAAATAGCAGATACATTTCTATCATATTGTTAATAAAATGAATAAAAACAGATTATATAAAACAATAGCATTTGCGCACTCCTACGATGCGTAGCCTACCTAAATGTGACTAGCCTAGATACGTAGGTGAAGCCTGTGTGTGTAAATGTTAGGTTAGATCCTAATGGAGCCAAGAATCCCCCAGGGAAGTACTAACCCCTCACCTGAAGGTTCTGAATGAAGGAACCCGTCTCTGCATCGAGGATGGCACCCCGCAAGGGATGTCAGGTCTCTGCTTAAAGAAGGATCAGCCCGCAGAGTCTCGGTTCAGCCTGGAAGGAATTCTCTGCTTTTCTAGAGGGGAGTGAGGGTCTTTTATACTAAAGTGGTCACTCTGGGGTTTTCCGAGAATAGATATGTTTTGGAAACATTCACTAATCCCTTGTTAATGCTTTTCTAAACAAAATACTCATGCACAGCTGGCGGTTGGCCATGGAAAACAAGTGGTGACCCTTATACAGAATAAATCTGCTGTGCCTGAGGACATATTTATGTACGTCAGGTACAGGGTGTAAGATAGGGTGCCAAGAGCCTGTTGTCGAAAAGACAGAAGAAAGCTACTAGATAAAAGGTCACCTGTGTAGAACCGTTATGTCGTATGGATGGGACAAACTATATGTAATTTGTATGTACATGATGGGACTATCCTAAGGGACATGACGCCCACTCCTCATCAAAAGGTTAACAAGGTCAGCTAGGTAATGCTACAATAAATGCTATAATAAGGCATAGAAAGCATGTATATTAAAACATACTAAAAGCACTTAAAAAGGTCTTTAAAATATTGTTCATAAAAGCAGAAAACATCTTTCCCTAGAAGTGTTCTAAAGAAGGTCCTTTATATGTCCTTTATGTATATATTGCATAACTTCTCTGAGCACCTTGAAAGTCACTACGCTGAGACAGAGCAGAGAGAAAAAAAAGCAATGATGGAAACAAAGTCAGTTCGACCTTCCGTTTGGAAGATGTTTTTTTAAAAACTTGCCAAACGTTCCCAGCACAGGAGAGGCCAGATTGTTTAAGAATCCTGCGCCGGAGACTCATCATCACTGAACGTGTCATCCGCAGGAGGCAATCCTCCCAGCACCTCCAGTATGATATCAAGTGAACAGAGGTGGTCATCTGGGAGCCATGCGCTCTATAAATGTAAATTCATTCATTCATTCATCTCTTGTTCCCACGGCAGCCGTTGGGGAAGAATTAAACGCCTGTGTGCCTGAGACTGATGCCGGTGCACCTGAGACTGATGCCTGTGCCTCCGTGGTGGAGCCGATCTCCCTTCCAACAGGAGCTGAAGTGTACCGTGGAGGCTCTAGGAACGCCATCATCAACACGGGAATAGGCTGTGGACAACTGTGCACGTGGGCCCGCAAAGGCACCAGGAGCATGTCTATGTCTGGCGGCGTAACCAATGGAATTCTCAGACAGAGGTCCAACATGCGTTCAAATCCGCAAAAGTGGCATCAGAAAACTGGTACAATGCAGTCAAGCCAGGTCGATCTGAAAGACAGGAACCAATGTTCACTCAACTCTCGAAGCCAAGGTATACCCACAAAGAACACCAAACGCTCTCAACAACGTCGCTCCAGCAGTGTTCTCTCTATGTCTTGAGTGATGTTGGCATCCATTGCGAAGCAATAGAATTAAAATCAGGATACCCGCTACTGAAAGCAGGACCAAAGGAAGCGCTCCAAAAACGCTTCCAAGTACAAAGTGTACAAATGATGGAATTACTCCGAAAATGGTTTGAAAGGTGGTTAGCAGGCCTGATCCAATGCCCTTAAATAAGTGTACTATCCCCCACGTATCAGACATGTTGAAGATACGATGGACTATTTATCCGAAATGGAGTGGGAAGCTCGTACGGACCAGCGCTTGTATCTCTGCCGAGGACCTTGCAACCTGGAGATCAAAGATCTCTCGGGCTGACGTTAAGGCCACGCTTTGCTGAAACAACATGGCTTTCAGTCTGCTCAGATAATCAAACCCTACGTGGGAAACTTTCAGCAAAAGCCACAGTGGTGCCTCCCTTACTGTGCGAGCCGGGGGAAACGATACTTGCTTACAACAAACAACCCTGGAGTTGACGGTCACTAGATAAGCAATGCCGGGCGTCAGACCACAGCAGCCTTGGTCATTCAGCATTAAGTAACTCCAATTTGAAAGTAACTCAAAAACTGGATGAATTACCGCAGCTGGGGACCCCTTCAGAAAGCAGGACAAGTTTGCTATTGACGCATTACGCGCCACGTGCAACGATACTTCTTTACACACTAAATACCCACTTAAGGCCTTTTCACAGTTTGAACCACTCAAAAAGACTTCTCTGTCCTTATTCCTGCACCTATAAGTGTATGGCAACTCCCAGGTTTCTCGTATGTACCTGATCCAGCGGGTTACTAGCAATGAGCATTCATACACCAAATACTCACTTGGGCCCATACATTCATACTACGCTAGCAATTTCCGCTGGTGGGTCAGTTGTACTCTTTATCAAATCCCTGCTACCACTTACTTTTCTGATTGAAGAGTAATGACTTACCAATGGACCCCTTATTAATTGGGAAATTTAAAATGAGTGACGTTCCATACAATTCATAATTCCTGAAATAATCACTGAGTCAGGAAGTTTCAAATTGTTTATCTAAAGTTTTAGCAGAGTAAAATACAGAACCACATGATACTCAAATCGTATTTCAAGGATAAAGCATAATAATCAATTATCGATCAATGACGGTCCCTCAGTAAAGAGAAGATAGAGACAGCAGCGCAACTAAGATTTTGCATTTATATTTACCTAAAGTGCGAGAACCAAACCCCTTGGCCAAGGAGTTGGAAAGATGGGTCTCAAGAAGGATGAAGAGCAATGCCCTCCGGACCAAATTCAGGACGGGACAGGTGACCTCTCTATCCATGACGCCTGCGTCGTTCCCCTCTCTGGTACTTCGCTTCTCCTCGATTTCTCCCGTGACTTCCTTCTAAGGTACTTCGCCGCCTCCCACCTCAGGACCTCTCTGGACAGCGTTTCAGTCTGCCTCGATTAGCTTGTATGTCTGTAGTCTAATGCCCAATGCCTGTTCTCTGAGCTCCTCTGCATCATCTCTGCATCTAATTAACTAATTCTATATCTATTATACCCTTCTACGCCCATGTACCTCCCCTAAATGTTGCAGAATTATGGGCCCACTACTTCTGATTGGACGGGGACAGGGGGTTGATCCTCACACCATATTGATTTAATTCAATTTCTTTAAGCCCATTGTTTTAAAATACCGCCCATCACAATTAATACATTTGCTTTATTTCCCACCCGTCTCATGACAAAGTCTATTACAATGTTTATATAAATTGTTTCTTTTCGGTAGGACATCATGGGTACAATAGTGTTGGCCATCAGGTCATGGCCTTGGACGACGTCCAGGTTGACTTCATCCTCTCTTCTGGGCAGCCTCGCAGGGCGCATGCGCAGAACCATTGTCTCTCGAGTTTTCAGTTCAACCAAACCCCAGGCCCATTTACGAACTAATAAAAGTCAAAGAAGAAAGTATTAAAATCACAAATAAATTGTTTCACAGTATACCCACTCTTTCTACTCTATTCTCATTTAATTTTAAATTCTATCCCGCATTAATAGCATTAGGATATCACAGTTTAATTGCAACATGTAAGCAAGCTGTAGCACGTGAAAACATTAAGCAGCCATTTTAATACACACTGCGCAGAAGCAAGGATTTCCCTCCAAGCAAAGAAAGACGTCATACCATGTGATATGGTTGAGACATGCGCAATAGGTTTCCCGCGCTTTAGCAGCCATTTTAGAATAGACAAGCGTTATTTTGTTAGTTTAAACACATAGGCAAGCTTACTCCTACTTATATTCGTGTGTGTATTTGTTAGTACGAACATTACAAAGATTAATAAATTAATACTGTGAGAGGATTGCTTCCGAGCAAGTCTCAGTTGTGAGTTCTTGCTCCATCAATCCCCTCTCTGATGGCGTTTCTGAGCCATCAAAATACTACCCATAATCAGATGCCAACTTTTAACATAAAATTGTCTCAGCTTCATTTTTACACTTTCTATTTTTCACATCTCCTTTCAGTTTCTTGTATAATTCACTTCTCAAATCTTCTAGTTCAATTTCGTCAAACTTTCGCTTCTTTCCTTTTTCTGTCACATTATACGATTCATTCTTTCTACAACATTTGCACCATATTATTATTGACAGTACTATTATTGCTATCCCTGCTAAGGGTACTAATATTTTACCTACAAGTCCTTTCCCTACATTAGCAAACCAGATACCAATTGACGTAATACTATTTGTCAATCTTTCCCATACACTATCAACTTCCAGTGGTTTTAGTTGCTTTTCAAGTTTAGTTATATTCTGTATATATGTTCCAATTTCTGCAGTTTTATCAGGTATGTAAGTGCAACAGTGTTTCGTCTTCAATAATTTACAGACTCCACCCTCTTTTGCTAATATTATATCAAGAGCAAGTCGATTTTGCATAACCATAGATCTAATCGCAACCATCTCCGCATTAATCATTAGAAATCCTCCAGCAGTGTCAGTTGATAAACGATCAACCACTGTAGATAATTTACATATTTTCCTTGAGTTCAGAATTATTCCCACTGAAGGTATCAATGCACCAAATATATCAACTACAATTTCAGAAAAACTAGCTCTTTTACTACGTGTTAATTCACTATTATTTTCATTGCTCCCAGTGTTTCTTTTTACGTGGTATATCTTTGGAAATACTATCCCAAAATAACAACTTCCATACCACCATGCAGGAAGCCTAAAGTAAGCCTTATTCCCACACACATAATAGATTCCAGGAAAAACTGAATCCGTTCCTCCTTTTAGTCCCCAACCTCCAAGAATTAAGAAATTATGTTCACATTCACTGGTACCGATGAAAACATTGTTATAATCAGTCTTTAATCTATGTAGACAAATTTTCCCTGTCTTTACAAAATCCAGAGCCATAGCAGCTTGAGCCTTGCCAGGTGTGTAACTACCCTCTTTCTCAGCCCAAGGTGGCAGATGAGCCTTATGCTCCGATGCATTCTTCTGAAAATCTTGTCTTCTATTTTCCACTAAATTCAAAAATATCTTTTCTTCTTCATGTAATGAGCATGTTAGATTGCTTCTATGTGCATGTGTTATGTCTATTGATTTCATTGTTAAGAAAAATTCTCCCATAAACTGTGCATCTTTACTACTAAGCACTGGATTCATTTTCTTTCGAATCGGAACCTCAGAGAATATCACATCTATATTTGAATAATAATACTGAAGTCTCCCTGTTCTATAAAATAAACTAGCCAATACACTACATGATATGCCATAGGTTAATGGAAAATGATGGTATGTTAACCCTTCAGGTAATTTCATACAGACATAACAATTACTGACTTCCATGGTATCTACATATTGAAACAATAATTTTGTGAAAACATTTAAACTAGTGTCGTTATCTGTTACTTCATGATGGAATTCTGGTTCATCTTCTGCCTTTAGTTCTACTCTATTACTTTTCAAGTTAGCTTTCCTTTCCTTCGTTTCGTTGTTAATCTTTTTATCCATTATCATAAGGTAAGGAATTGCTACGATCACAACTAACCGTACTATAAGCACCACTACCAGACTACATATGCATATAGCACAGCATCTTTTACAACATTTCTGTTTTGGTCTCCCAGAAACTCTATCGTCAGGCATTTTTGCCAAGGAAGATTTCTCTTCTTATCTTAATTTCAAGTCTTTTTACGTTATCAAGGTGGTTTTATTTCTTTCTCATAAGTCAGTTCTGTACTTATTCCTTCGTCACCACTTTCACTTGACTCTGAGCTCTCGTAGTCTTCAAGGATGATATAAGTCCAATCGGGACCTTTAAATTTGTTGTTCACAAGTTTCAGTCTTTTGCTTTTTCGTTTTTCAATTCCACTTGTTTGTCCTGTTAGGCTTGTCACTTCATTTACTTGTTCTGGATCTTCACTTCTGGTTGTTATGTGGTATCTTACTCTTTTAATGACACTAGGCCAATGATCACCTTTTCTCGTTTTCTTCGTTTGCACTGTCTCTTTACTTTTTATTTCTTCTTCAGAAGTTCCTTTATTTTCAGTTTGTGGCGCAGTTTTGTTTTCTTCAATTTCAGTTTCTTCTATTTGTTCTTTTTCAGGTCTAATTGGTTTCTTTTCAGCTGCTCCACTGTTAATTTCCAATAACTGACCTGGTTCAGGATTTTCGTCTTCATGCTCGAGATTCTCGAGATCTTCTTTTTGAATGTATTTTCCTAGATCTAACTGATTCTGATCAGGGCTTATTGCACTTTGTACTTCTGCAGCCTGACCGTGTTCTTCTAGACCTGTCTGTCCCTGCTCAAATTCTGTTGGTTCGCTGTTGATTTGAGCCCAATTTCCTCTCCCTATCTGGTCCTGCTCAGGTTCTCTTATTGTTTCTTCTTCCTCTTCCTGAGCAGCTTCTTCTTCACCTATCTGATCTTCTTCAATTTCTTCTAAATTTGCTTTACTTCTTGTTGTGTTGTAGACTTCAGATATTTCCACCACCGGTATCCAGTCCTGACTTGTGCTCGGTTGTTCTTCTTCAGCTTCCCTCGAATCTCGGACCTGAGATTCTTCAGCTGGGCAACCTTCAGCTTCCTCAATTATCGATGTTGTCTGAGGATTTTCTTCTTCAGGGTCTGGTACCCTTTTGGTGTGGCTTACATGAATCCAATTAGGATATCCTGCACATTTCACTGCTGTGTTCGTAAGTAGTATGACCTGACGAGGTTCTTCCCACCTGGGTGATAGACACGTTTCTCTGGTGTGATGCTTCACAACCACCCAGTCACCGGGATTCAGATCATGCTCTTGTTCAGGCTGCCTGGAAACTGCGTCTTCCCCAACCTGGTGAGAGACAGAACGCACTAGGTCAGTCAATCCTTTGCAATAATCCAGAACCATATAATCAGTTATATTCAGCAGTTTATTTGTAGGAACATGTGCTTGTCTCATTGCTCTTCCCATGATTATTTTGTGTGGGCTCAATCCAGTTTTTCTATCAGGAATGCTTCTGAGTCCCATCAAGACAAGTGGCAATGCATCCGGCCAATCTAACGATGTTGATGCACACATTTTTGCCAGTCTGGATTTTATTGTGCCATTCATTTGTTCAACCACTCCAGAAGCTTCTGAACGATATGCACAGTGCAATTTCTGCTCAATTTGGAATGCTTCACAGATTATTCTAATCACATCACTGTTGAAGTGTCTTCCTCTATCTGATTCCAAAGTTACTGGGAAACCAAATCTAGGAATGAGTTCTCGTAGCAACAACTTTGCAACCGTAATACTGTCATTCCTCCTGGTAGGGTAAGCCTCCACCCACTTTGAAAACAGACACACTATGACAAGTACATATTTCAGTCCTCTACATGGTGGTAACTGAATGAAATCTAGCTGCAATCTCACAAATGGACCCTCTGCCTTTCCGATTTTTCCAAACCCAATTATTGTTTTTCTTCCTGGATTATGCATTTGGCAAGTTAGACATCTCTGGCAAAGACTCTCTGCTACCGCCCTGAACCTTGGATTGTACCAATTTTGTCTGAAGAGCCTAATCATTGCATCTCTCCCTACATGTGTGTCTCCATGATACATTCTGGCCATTTGTGAAATCAAACAGTCGGGCATAACTGGTCTGCCATTGGCATAAATCCATACATCGTCGTCTGACCTTTCAGAACATCCCATTTTAATCCATGCATTTCTTTCACTCTCATCAGCATCACCTTGTAGTCTTTTCACATCATTCCATGTTTCAGGAGGTGCATACAGCATAAGTTGGCAGCTGATTCCCATTCTTTCAACCCTTTTATTAACCGACAACCTGTTTTTGGCACAGTGTTGAGCCACCAGATCTGCATATCTGTTACCGACTACCACCCAGTCATCTCCTGACTGGTGTGCGGCACATTTCACCACAGCCAATTCTTTTGGTGATTGTATTGCTTCTGATGAAGCAGAGTAAAAGAACATTTTTAACCCCTAACAAATTTTAAAAATAATTAATAAACATGTTCGTTTAAATGTATTAATCAACAATGTGTGTGGGGCAAAGGTAACCCGCAAGTATGTGTGCTGAATAATCTATTTACAAATGTCCATGTGTCTAATTATAACATAAAAATAATTGCGTACTAATTAAATAATAAATGCATGATCCGTGCTTTTTTATTATATAAACCGTGATGTTGCAAAACAATAGTGATGGTAAGTAAGGAACAGCCTAAATGTTGCTTTTCGCTAGGTAATAACTAATTGGGGTACGTAGAAGACGGGAGGGAAACGAAAAGGCTATGTTTCTCTATTTTAATTATGTTTTGTTTATTTCTAATAGTGCTTTAAGTCTAAATCGAGTGGCGATATAAAATGGCTGACGTTTAGTAGAATGCGCATGAGCGGAGAAAGCACGCGTTGAGGAGAAAAAGTTGGAGAAAGGCTGACCACGTGCTGAGACTGAAAGGCTAGGATGAAAGAATGGTCAAGGCTGATGTGACCTATTTGAACTGATAAAGTGTCGTGGTGATCAGCAAACAGCTGTGGGAACCGTCTTAGGAGAAAGGACACTGCCTGCAGAGTTTTCGAATGTATCGAAAGAAGTTACAAATGTACTGATCGAAGCGGATGGAAACATGTCTTGAACTGTGAGAAAGGAAATGAACATTTACATTCCGAAAGAACAAGCTGGAACCGGGAGAATTTGATGAGAACTAAAAGAATAGATTGAGTGGACCAATGAAAGAAAAGCGTGTTATTAATGTTGCAACAATTAGTTAGCAAAGCTAGAATTAGGGTATAAGAAGGCCTACTCTGGATGGGAGGGGGTCAATATATATAGATGTTCGCGCTTGCTTCCAGTAATGCTGAGTTCCAGATCGATGAGCGGGAGATGCTGAGAGACTGTTAGATGAGACGGGTTGCGGTAGCTGATGCTGACGAGCTGAAGTTTCTGTTGCTGTCTTTATTTTCCAGTTGAGTATGAGAATCATGCTAGTCTCCAATTTAAACTTAGGTTAGAAATCGTTAGGCTTAATTAGGAAGATAGGTAGGTTAATTAGGATTTTCCTCATGACAAAATTTCCTTTCTGCAATAAAATTGTATTTGCTTAATAAAATATTTTGATTTAATAAATGTATGACTAATTGAATAATAAAGTCAACAATTCTTTCCCATGCCTTTTAAAATTTATATAAACTTTGAAATTCTTAAAATCAAATGACTCAGTGATTATTTGCTAAATGGTTTGCGAACTTAGTGAATTAGTTATTGTGATTTAGCTGGTCTTAATCACTATCAACTAATACATACTAGATGATCCATCGACAAAACAATGAGCAGGAATATCTTATGAGATAACTAAAATTGATAGGTTATGGTAAAAAGGTATCCCGGCTCCTTCCAGCGGTACATCATGATGTTCGTTTAGTTTTCTCTTGATCCTGGGAGTATAGTTTCATAAAAGTGTAGACGGGAAGTCCAGGTGAGTGTGTGTGTGTGCTTGATAGGCGATGTCATGGGCCCCATCGTCATGTGGATGTGAGAAATACAAGTCGCGCCTGGATGACCGATAAGTGACCTAGGAGAAATAATTTTTATTGTATCCGCTGCATCAGATTTCTTGGTAGCAGAGTTATGGTTTCTATAGATTAGTTTAGTGATTATTGTTTATTGATTATTGATTATATTTTTTATGACTAACACTATATGTTGAGTCGCGTTATGTTATATGTAAGTTTTCACGCTTCTGGGATGTAGGAAGTGGAACACGTGTAACAAGAGAAGTTACATGGAATTTGGTACATGGTCTGAATTCATTTTGGTAATAACACAGGTTGTGTTATGTTAGGGATTTTCTGTACGAAAGGTGTGTAACTGGGATAGCAAATCACATTTTCTTGTGAAACTCTGGCCTTAATTCTCAGGAGCATAGTCTCCACATGTGTCTTATCCCCAGAGAAACAGGTTTATTGTTTGCTTGAGAGAAGGGTAAGGTAGAGGGAAGTGCTACTTTATTGGCGAAAGTTAATAATTCTGTGGTAGGGTAGAGGTAAGCGCTGCCTACTGGAAATACAGGATTCTTGTGTAAAAGGATAAAGCTGTCACTTTTGTTTAGCGAATCAGACTATGGAATTGTTTTAAATGTCGTAACTAACAAAGAAACATTGAAAAGAAAATTGCCGATAAATTTTGTAAAGGAGGGGTAAAAGAGCAGGAGTGACGTAGACAGTGTCGCGCTAGGATTGGACAGTGCGCCGGTCACGTGAACACAAAGACAGGGGTGACGTGGAAAAGTGCCGCGCTGGGATTGGTCGGTACGCGGAAGAAGGAAATTGTTCTGATTGGTGTGTTGGTGTGAATCGCGCTGTGATTGGTTGAAGTTCCGTACACGGAACAGTGCTGAGATTTAGATTGTTTTAAAGAGAAAACCCAATTGAAAACATGCCGTATTATGAGTATGAAAGGGAGAGAACGTCGTGGACGACAAAAATTAAGAATTTCTTTAAGAAAGACAAGAAGGTTGTGACTAGAGAGGGACAAGTGATTCCTCCGCCGAAATCAGCAGCTTCACATATGATGTTGAAATACGGATATCATACATGCATATGGTTAGAAAATTGGGCAAAATATACGAAGAATGATGGACCATTGGCATTTCCTGAGAATGGTTCATTTAGTGTAGCGGTTTTGCGAAACTTGAGAGAAAAGATGACAAATTTAGAACCTAGACCTAGACCAACACAGTTTGAGGCTTTGACGGAATGGGAAGATGAGATGTATGAGCGAGAGAGATTCAGAGGGTTGAGAGATCATGAGTTTATGCCTGGAAGATTGTGGGGAGTAAATCATGAGGATAGAATAAAACGATGGAGATGTGCTAACATGACAGGAGGCTTGTTTCCGGCTTTTACAGTTGAAGATGATTCTAAGAGAAAACGTACTGAGAAAAAGAAACATATGGAGAGGGAGAAATATATGCATGAGAGTGAAACAGATGATGAATTGCTGGAAGATATTCTAAATAGAAATCCCCCTCCGTATCAGCAAAGTTCTGCAGTGGTGACACCTAATGCACCGCAAATAGAGACTGTGCGAAATAAAAGTACCATAAAAAGAATTGAAATAAATAGGTCCCAAGATCAAATGAGAACTTCCCAAAATGAAGGAGTAGAAAATGACCATGCAACTGAATTAGCGAGAACAACAAAAGAACTAACTGAGAAAATTAGGGAATTAACAAAAAACATGGAAGCTGTAACGGTACCCGTGACAATAGGTCCAGTAATACCTGTTTTTGAAAATCAGAAAATTGATGAACGCTCATTAGTGATTCCCATGAGTTCACAATTGCAAAGAGAAAGGGAAAGAATGGAACCAAGTGCAAGTACAAGTAATTTGGCTAGTGCTTATAGACCAAGTCCACCTGCAAATTTGACAGTGAATGAATGTAACGGGTGGAAAATGCCTATGGTAACAGAATCTGCAACAGTGACACCTGAAAAGAGCAGTAATTGGACAGAACTAAATACTACGCCTATAGGTCCGACTCCTGATGAATTAAATGAGTGGATGAAGGCATTTAAAACAAAAGAACCAGAAGAAAAACCATTAGATGTAATTAGGTTAAAAATTGACATGGAAGAATTAATTCTAGGAACGATTGGTACAGAAAAGGTAAAAAATTACCAGGATGATGAGATTATGTTTTTGTGCAAAAGTATTACATGGAGAGCTAGAAATGTACATGACAAACTAGAAGAGATAGCAAGTGAAATTGGAGTGGAATTTGCGAAAGTGAAAACGTTGCAGAAACCGTACAGAGTAGACTTTTGTGAGAAAGATATTGAAAATTTGAACACAGCAGGAAGACTGACACAGATAAAAGAGTTAATTGTGTTACTGAGAAAATGGGGTGATGTGGACAGATGGAAAGTCAGATGGACGAAAAAGAATGAGAGAACTACAGACAAAGCTTCTTTGGCTTTCATGATAACTGAAAAAGAACCGGTTGCTAGAGAATACCCTATGAGAGAAACTCCAGGTGGAAGTTATGTACATGTTCCCTGGACTAGACAGGATATATTGTCATTTACAAATGATTTCCCGAAGCTGAGAGAGAAGCCAGTCGAATGGTACCGACAAGTAGAGAGGTTTGTGAAAGTTTCAAAGGTGTTGTGGATAGATTTAGATGGATTGTTTGAGATAGTGGTGCCAACTGATTTATGGTCTGAATGTAAAATTACAGTTGATTGGCCTACTACAGAGTATCAAAGAGATCCTAAGACAGGAGCCCCAGGTCCAGAGGTAATGCGAAAATATGAACAGGTGATTACCTTTTTGAAAAATAAAATTCCTCCTAAAGAAACAGATTGGGTAAAAATAGACAGAACTACACAGGAAAGCAAGGAGTCCGTGCATGCCTACTATGAGAGATTATTGTTGGTTTTCAAGCAGTATAGTGGTTACGAGGAGTTGAGTGAAAAGGATATGAGTCATTTTGTATACAGGTTTGTGTTTGGACTGAAACCAGAAATAAGTGAAATGATTAAACAACACATGATTAACTGGCAGAACGGAACGGTAGACGAAGTGTTGAGATATGCTAAGTATTGTAGTGATGACATTGAGAGTAGACAGCGTAAATTGAAAGAAAAGGCAATGTGGGCACAGGTGAAAGTGGCAGAGAAACAAGAAGCTCAATTGAATGACAGTGGAAATGACGCAGGACAAAATAAAACCCGACGTAACATAGGTAAAGGAAAAGGACAAATGAGTTTAGATGAAGCCAAGAAAAAATGGCCATGTCATAATTGCGGAAAGTTAGGGCATTGGAGAAACAAGTGTAAGTTCCCACCAAAACCTAATCCGGAAAATCAATCGTTAAATCCACAGGTGCAGAATGAGGTAGTTGTTCAACAAAGTCAGGTGCCACAACCACCACTTCCCAACAGTGTTAACCAGCAGAGATACAATACAGAAACAGGATTCTACGGAGGAGAACAGGTAACACAGTTGCCACGAGCAGCCAACATTTCTCAGTATTGGTTGCGTCAGAGTGAGGATGAGGATGAAAGTTCATGAAGGTGCCTAGGAGAGGGAAAAGAGTGCGTACTTGGCGCAACTCTAGAGGTAGATCAGTCTGGTCCCTTTGTGGATGGAGAAGTGAATGGAGCAAATGTAACATTCCTTGTCGATACTGGAGCTACCCATTCTACTGTTAGATCAGTGGAAATTCCAAACCTTCCTCTCTCAGGTGAATACATCCAAGTAGTAGGAGTAGCGAATCAGCAGATTAAAACACCACTTACTGAATTAGTGGAAGTAAAAATTGGTCCTTTCAGTAAAATGCATAAATTTGTAGTTTGTGATTGTAGTCCCGTAAATCTTTTAGGTCGTGACCTTTTGTGCAAAATGAATTGCACCATTTATTGTACACCAGATGGGATCGGGTTTCAGACCCCAGATGAAGATGTACTATATAAAGTGACATTGATGAATCAGGAACCAGAAATGAATGGTTTGTTTCCTACATTTAATGCAGAAAATCTTCCAAAAGAGTTGAAAGAAACAGTGGAAGAAAATGTGTGGGATTTTACAGGAGAAGATATTGGATTGATGAAAGAAGTAGATCCCGTAAAGGTGACGGTGAAAGAAGGAACAACTTACCCAAATACGCCACAGTATAAATTGACTCCAGAAATAATTGAAGGGATAACTCCTGTGATAAATAAAATGATTGAACAAGGAATTCTAAAAGAAATAATGAGCAGTCCATGTAATTCACCTATAATGGGATTGAGAAAGCCAAACGGAACATATAGAATAGTGCAGGATTTAAGAAAGATAAATAAAATTGTTGTACCTTGTTGTCCAATAGTGCCAAACCCTGCAGTAATTCTATACCAAATTCCACATGAAGCTGAGTGGTACACTGTGATAGATTTGTGTCATGCATTCTTCTCTATTCCTTTACATCCAGATAGCCAGCCATTATTTGCGTTCCGTTTCAGAGAGCGTATTTTGGCATGGTGCCGAATTCCTCAGGGGTATACAGAAAGCCCCTCAATCTTTAATCAGATTTTAAAGAAGTCCCTGGAAGATTTGAAAATGCCAGAGAAGTCAGTGATGGTCCAGTATATCGACGACCTATTGGTTGCATCGAAAACAAAAGAAGCATGTGTCAGTGATACAATTGCTTTACTGAACCATTTAGAGAAAAGAGGACATAAAGTATCCCCTTCAAAATTGCAGTTTTGTCAGAAAGAAGTCCAGTATTTAGGGCATAAAATTGAGAAAGGAGTGCGAAAGGTAACGACAGAGAGAATAAAAATGATTCAAGGAATGAGAGCACCAATGACACAAAGAGAGGTAAGAATGTTTCTGGGAATGGTTGGATATTGCCGACAATGGATAAGTGGTTTTTCATTGATTGCTAAGCCATTACAAAAACTGACCAAGAAGGATGTAAGAGATCCTTTTAAATTGAATGAAGACGAAATGAAATCTTTCAAAGAGTTGAGAAAGAAATTATGTGAGGCCCCAGCTTTAGGGATGCCTGACTATGAAAAGGATTTCGAATTGTACTGTAGTGAAAGAGATGGATGTGCATTTTCAGTTCTGGTACAAAAACATGGAACAATGAAGAGACCAATTGCTTATTTCTCAGCTGTTTTAGACCCTATAGCAAAAGCGTTACCTGGATGCCTGAAAGCTGTTGCCGCTACTTGTGTAAGTCTGGAACAAAGTGAAGGTATAGTAATGGGGTACCCACTGAGAGTATATGTTCCACATTCGGTGGAAATCCTTTTGACAAGAACAAAAACACAGTACATGACACATAGTCGGCTGACTAAGTACGAAAAAGTAATCTTAAGTGCAGAAAATGTGACCATAGATAGATGTATGAATGTGAATCCTTCGACTTCATTGCCAGATGAGGAAAGCTTAATTGAAAAGGATGAAGTAGATCATGATTGTCTGGATGTGCTGGAATATTGCACCAAACCAAGAGCTGACATAAAAGATGAGCCCCTGAAAGAGTCAGATTATGTCATGTTTGTGGATGGCTCATGCTTGAGAACAGAAAAAGGAGTGTTAAGCACAGCGTACGCAGTATGCACGGTGGCGACTGTAATGGAAGCGTCTTGTCTGAAAGGAATAAGATCTGCCCAGGTTGCAGAACTGATTGCTTTGATTCAAGCATGCAAGTTGGGAAGAAATGTACGAGTTACGATTGTGACAGATAGCCAGTATGGCTTCGGCGTGGTGCATGACTTTGGTCAGATTTGGTCACAAAGAGGTTTCTTGACGTCTGCAGGGACACCTATCAGAAATGGAGATTTTGTAAAGAAACTGCTTGAGGCGATACAGCTGCCTAGGCAGATAGCTGTGGTAAAGTGCAAGGCACATAAGAGAAATGAGGATTACATAACCGCTGGAAATAACTATGCGGATGAGATAGCCAGATATTGTGCAGAGAACATGGTGGCACTGAACAAGACCAGAGAAAGGGAGCATATTTCTTCTCCTTTGCTTTTTACTAACACTATTGAGACATGGGATGAAGTGAGACAATTACAAGAAGTTGCCAGTGATGAGGAGAAGGATTATTGGATAAAAGCAGGATGTAGGAGACAAGAAAACAATGGTGTGTGGGTTTACAGAGATGAAAGACCAGTTATGCCTGATAGCATGATTGCAGACATGGCACGGATGTACCATGGACAAGCTCATATTGGGAGAGATGCAATGATCAGACTTTTTAGACAGACATGGTATAACCCAAAATTCAGAGCAATAGCAGAAAGTCTTTGTCAAAGATGTCTTATTTGTCAACAGTTTAATCCAGGAAGAAAAACAATAGTGAGTCTAGGAACAATAGGACGAGAAGGAGGTCCGTTCACTAGAATGCAATTAGATTTCATAGAGATGCCCTCTTGTAACAGATTAAAATATGTCCTAGTGGTCGTCTGTTTGTTTTCTCGTTGGGTGGAGGCATACCCGACAAGAAGGAATGATGGGATAACAGTAGCAAAACTTATGCTGCGAGAGTTCATTCCAAGGTATGGTTTTCCAGTCACGATTGAGACAGATAGAGGAACACATTTTCAAAATGAGCTGGTTAAATTGATTTGTGAAGCATTAAGCATTAAACAAAAACTGCATTGTGCATACAGACCAGAGGCTTCTGGGGTAGTAGAGCAAATAAATGGAACAATTAAGAACAGGTTAGGGAAAATGTGTCAAGCTACAGGACTCAAATGGCCCGATGCACTGCCCCTTGTCCTGATGACCATCAGAAGTATTCCTGAAAAGAAAACTGGACTGAGTCCTCATGAAGTGATCATGGGATGAGCAATGAGACAAGCACAAGTACCTGTCAACAAGTTACTAACTATAACTGATGATCTAGTACTGGATTATTGCAAAGGTCTGGCTGATGTGGTACGTTCTGTGTTTCATCAGGTTGGACCGGATGCGACCACATTTGAAAGAAAACCAGCCCATGACCTGAATCCAGGAGATTGGGTCCGCATAAAAGTCCACAGGAGAAGAAACTGTCTAGTTCCTCGCTGGGACGAACCACGACAAGTGATCCTAGTAACAACGACTGCGATCAAGTGTGCAGGAGTGAAAAACTGGATCCACGCCAGTCATACAATCAGAGTTCCAGAACCTAAAGATCGACATGTGAGTCGACATCTGGAAGAGTGGGATGACAGTTCAGCATCTGAGACAGAAAGAAGAAGAAAAAGGGTGCCAGAAATTGAAGATCGACCTGTAAGTCGACATCTGGAAACCCCAACTACAAGTACCTCTATAGAAGAAGAAGAAGAAGAAAAAATTCCAGTAATTCCAGAACTTGAAGATCGACCTGTAAGTCGACATCTGGAAATATCTGACACAAGTTCAGGATCGGATGATTCAGTTGAAAACTGTGAAGAATTTCGAAGGAACACTTGGAAATTCAGACAAATTAGAGAAGAAAAAGAACAAGAAAATGATCTAGATGAGCAACCAAGCACAAGCTATGGTGGAAATCCTTCAAAGGTAATACTAATAGATAAGGAAGGGAAAGAGATAATTAGAAAGCTAGAAAATCGAGAAGAACCTCGAGGAGCAATAGGGAAAGATAGTGAAACAAAAGAACAGGGAGAATTAGAAGCAGAGAGTGAGAAAAACACCAATTCGGAAGAACCTCGAGGAGGGACAGTAATAGGTGAACCAAAGAAGGAGAAAACAGAACCACAAGTAAAAGAAAGTGAGATCATAAGTTTCAAAATAAAAGACGATTTTGAGAAAATTGAAACAGATTCTGAAGAAAGCGGAGAAGAAGAGAAAGTAATAACTGAATCGAGAAAAAGAAACTGGAAATCAGAAAGAGGAGAAAAAGAAAGTGAAGCCAAAAGGCCAAGAAAAGGAGACAATTGGCCCAGCAACAATTATATAAGAAAATTGAGATACAGAATAATCAGAACAGGTGAAAATAGTGCAGAACAAGTGAATGAAGTAACAAGTCAGAAAGAAGAAGAAAAACCAAGTGGAAAACGATTGCAAAAATCTAAAAGAATAAAGAAAGTAAATTCAAAATACAAGTCACCTGAGTGGTTATATATCGCTCTAACGGATTACAAAGAAGAAAGAAACACTCACGAGAACCCCAGACTAAGAAATCGAATGGGTAAAGGTGAAGTGCAACAAAACCTGAAGTGAAGACTTGAAGTTCTTCTACCGGATGTGACAATTTTACTGGATGTGACAAATCACCGGATGTGACAACGAAAGAATTCTGAAAAGAATTAAAAGAAAGTACCAAGCAAAGATTTCTTTTTGAAGGCAGAGTGACATCTAAGTCATTTCTGAGGTGTAGTGACACAATTTTCTGAAATTTAACAAGAGATTAAATCAAAATGGAGAATACTAGAGATAGAAGAGATAAATGTGAGTTTCTAAAAAGATGGTGTAAAATGTGCTGCTTTTGTACAGGATTATTAATGACAGTATGGATAGTTTTGGCAATCACAATTCCTATTAGTATAGCTGTGGTAGAAGCAAAGAATAATACTAAACAAGAAAAAGAAACTAATATTAAAGAACAAGTTATTCTAAGAAGTAGTGCAGAATTACATAAGGATAAGTCAGTAGCAGATTTTTCTAAAAATGTATTTACAAAATTGTTGTACGAGTATGTAGAAACAATGGATGTGAGAGATTGTTATGTTTGTATGCAGTTGCCTGCATCAGTGTCAGAAGGTGTGACTTATCATCACCTACCCCTAACTTATGGAATAACATGTAGTGTCATAGCAAGTTTATTTTATAAAACAGGTAGATTAGAGTTTTATTACACTGATATAGATAAGATTTTTGCAAATGTTCCTATTGTTCCAGAACTTAACAAAGTAAAACAAGCAAAGGTTTTAGGTGAATTCTTTTAGAACATAGAATTTTAACACTAGAAGAAATAGATAAAAATAACCTTACCTGTGAGTTAAAGAAAGAAGAAAAGGTATTTTTAGAAATGGTTGAAGAAAGGAGAATGAAATTTCAAAAAGAAGCATTAAAAGAGAAAAGAACACATCTATGGACGTTTGAGGAAGAAAATCATGAAGGGAAAAAGATAAATGCAGCAATGACATTAGATTGGCCGCAAACAGGAAAGTTGTGTATTAGGAGAAATAAGACAGTCTATGACAATTATTTTGTAGGTTCCAGTATCTGTAACGACAATTATCAAATTCTGGGAGGTTGGGGATTTAAAGGTGGAAAAGATCCAATATTTCCAGGTGTCTATTATATTTGTGGGAATAGAGCTTATTACAGGTTACCGGACCATTGGTATGGAACTTGTTATTTAGGCCTGGTCTTTCCAAAAATCTTTCATATGGACAGAGAAGAAAAAGGAGCATACAAAATGGTTAATAGCTTTACACGTAGAAAGAGAGAAAGTTTTACAGAAATTGTAGGTGATATTTTTGGAGCATTGATACCAGCAGTGGGAATATCTTTGAATGCATTTAAAATTCGGAAATTATCCACAGTAGTAGATCGTTTATCTACAGATACTGCGGGAGGGTTCTTGATGGTAAATACCGAAATGGTTGCCATGAGAGCTATGGTAATGCAAAATCGTCTTGCCCTTGACATTCTTTTGGCAAAAGAGGGTGGAGTCTGTGGAATGCTGAAAGTTCAACATTGTTGCACTTACATTCCTGATAAAAGTGAAAATATACAAAAGTATATTACAAATATTACAAGTTTGCACAAAGAATTAGTTCCACTGGAGGTTGAAAGTGTCCTTGGAAAACTTGGTAAATGGTTTTCTTCAATAGCAAGTTGGTTAACAAGAATGAGTAGACTAGTAATAGGGAAAGACATAATAATAGCAACTATAGTGATATTAGTAGCCATGATGTTGAAAATAGTAATAACATGTATAAAAAGAAAAAGAAGACAAAATAAGATAATAAGAAATAACAGAATGATGAAAGAAAGAGAGAGAGAAATGGGCGAAATTGAGTTAGAGAAAATGAAAGAAAGTATGTACAAAGAGACAAGAAGACAAGATGAAATGGACACAGATGTATAACTAACAAAAAGCAAAAGGATGAAAGATATATGCTACCTGAAAAATAAGTATAACTTGGGTTTTATGTGGCGATTTAAAAATCACCAAAGGGGGAGTTGATGGAGCAGAGTAAAAGAAAATTTTTAACCCCTAACAAATTTTAAAAATAATTAATAAACATGTTTGTTTAAATGTATTAATCAACAATGTGTGTGGGGGAAAGGTAACCAGCAAGTATGTGTGCTGAATAATCTATTTACAAATGTCCATGTGTCTAATTATAACATAAAAATAATTGCGTACTAATTAAATAATAAATGCATGATCCGTGCTTTTTTATTATATAAACCGTGATGTTGCAAAACAATAGTGATGGTAAGTAAGGAACAGCCTAAATGTTGCTTTTCGCTAGGTAATAACTAATTGGGGTACGTAGAAGACGGGAGGGAAACGAAAAGGCTATGTTTCTCTATTTTAATTATGTTTTGTTTATTTCTAATAGTGCTTTAAGTCTAAATCGAGTGGCGATATAAAATGGCCGACGTTTAGTAGAATGCGCATGAGCGGAGAAAGCACGCGTTGAGGGAGAAAAAGTTGGAGAAAGGCTGACCACGTGCTGAGACTGAAAGGCTAGGATGAAAGAATGGTCAAGGCTGATGTGACCTATTTGAACTGATAAAGTGTCGTGGTGATCAGCAAACAGCTGTGGGAACCGTCTTAGGAGAAAGGACACTGCCTGCAGAGTTTTCGAATGTATCGAAAGAAGTTACAAATGTACTGATCGAAGCGGATGGAAACATGTCTTGAACTGTGAGAAAGGAAATGAACATTTACATTCCGAAAGAACAAGCTGGAACCGGGAGAATTTGATGAGAACTAAAAGAATAGATTGAGTGGACCAATGAAAGAAAAGCGTGTTATTAATGTTGCAACAATTAGTTAGCAAAGCTAGAATTAGGGTATAAGAAGGCCTACTCTGGATGGGAGGGGGTCAATATATATAGATGTTCGCGCTTGCTTCCAGTAATGCTGAGTTCCAGATCGATGAGCGGGAGATGCTGAGAGACTGTTAGATGAGACGGGTTGCGGTAGCTGATGCTGACGAGCTGAAGTTTCTGTTGCTGTCTTTATTTTCCAGTTGAGTATGAGAATCATGCTAGTCTCCAATTTAAACTTAGGTTAGAAATCGTTAGGCTTAATTAGGAAGATAGGTAGGTTAATTAGGATTTTCCTCATGACAAAATTTCCTTTCTGCAATAAAATTGATTTTGCTTAATAAAATATTTTGATTTAATAAATGTATGACTAATTGAATAATAAAGTCAACAATTCTTTCCCATGCCTTTTAAAATTTATATAAACTTTGAAATTCTTAAAATCAAATGACTCAGTGATTATTTGCTAAATGGTTTGCGAACTTAGTGAATTAGTTATTGTGATTTAGCTGGTCTTAATCACTATCAACTAATACATACTAGATGATCCATCGACAAAACAATGAGCAGGAATATCTTATGAGATAACTAAAATTGATAGGTTATGGTAAAAAGGTATCCCGGCTCCTTCCAGCGGTACATCATGATGTTCGTTTAGTTTTCTCTTGCTCCTGGGAGTATAGTTTCATAAAAGTGTAGAAGGGAAGTCCAGGTGAGTGTGTGTGTGTGTTTGATAGGCGATGTCATGGGCCCCATCGTCATGTGAATGTGAGAAATACAAGTCGCGCCTGGATGACCAATAAGTGACCTAGGAGAAATAATTTTTATTGTATCCGCTGCATCACTTCCAATAGTTCTTTTATGAACTGTCCATTTTTAATGGGGGATCCTGAAGAAGTCATGAAATCCCTCTGCATCCATAATTGGCCAAAATCATGCACAACCCCGTAACCATATTGGCTATCTGTAAATATAGTTACTTTCTGGTTCTACCCAATTTTGCAGGCTTTTATCAAAGAAATTAATTCAGCTACTTGTGCAGATTTTACTTCTGGTAAATAGGATGCTTCGACTATTCCAGTTAATTCACATACTGCATATGCTGCAGTTAGTTTACCATCTTCATGCCTTTGGCATGAACCGTCCACAAACAGCTCCCTGTCTGGCTCTCTGAGGGGTAGTTCCTGGATGTCAGGACGTGGTTTTGTGCACAATTCTGTGACCTGTAAACAATCATGTTCCTCTTCATCATCTTTAACTTCCTCATGATATGGGTCTGGTAGTAAGGTAGCAGGATTTACTATTGTGCACCTTACAATAGTCACATTTTCAGCACCTAGTATTATTCTTTCATATTTAGTCAGCCTACTAGGAGTAAGATGCTGAGTTCGGGTTCTTGTCAACAGAATCACAACTGAATGTGGAACAAACACTTTGACAGGATGTCCCATTACAATTGATTCACTTTGCTCAATGCTCAAACATGTAGCCGCTACTGCTTTTAAACAGCCTGGCAATGCGGCTGCCACTGGGTCCAGTGTAGCAGAAAAATATGCTATAGGACGTCTGTCCAAACCATGTCTCTGTGTTAGGACTGAAAGTGCACAATTTTCTCTTTCATGACAGAATAATGCGAATTTTCTTTTATAATCAGGCATGCCTAGGGCAGGTGCTGCACACAAAGCGTTTCTCAATTTTACAAAAGCTCCTACGCTCTCATCATCCCACTCAACTGGCTCTTTTGCCTTCTTTTTCGTCATTTGAATTAATGGCTTT
The DNA here is from genome assembly GCA_963921515.1 of Calotriton arnoldi. NCBI lineage: Eukaryota > Metazoa > Chordata > Amphibia > Caudata > Salamandridae > Calotriton > Calotriton arnoldi. Next base: position 249,119 of record CAWUFW010008467.1, on the reverse strand, counting down.
GCTAGCAGAGAAAACCCTAGTATCCATTGACGGCAATAACCCACTATTCCAAGGAACATTCTCACTTCTCGTTGGGAGACAGGCATTTGCATTTTCTTGATTAATTTTACTCTTTCAGAGGTTATCCTTCTTTTTCCCCTCTCAATTTGGTGTCCTAAATACTTAACTGCTGTTGTACAAAACTGCAACTTCTCAGGTGAAACTTTATGCCCTTCTTCAGCTAAATGATTTAATAATGCAATGGAGTCAACAACAGAGTCCTCTCTGGTATTAGATGCCACCAGTAGATCATCTATATATTGTACTAAGACTGAGCTTCCTGGCATTACTTGTTTCTCTAGACACTTTTTCAATATCTGATTAAAGATGGAAGGACTTTCCGTGTACCCCTGAGGAACACGATTCCATACATAGACTTTGCTCTCAAATTTAAATGAAAAAAGATACTGACTATCTGGGTGCAATGGTATTGAAAAGAATGCTTGGCATAAATCAATCACGGTAAACCATCCAGCACTCCAAGGAATCTGGTATAGGATTACTGCAGGATTTGGCACTATAGGACAACAAGGTTCCACAATTTTATTTATTTTTCGCAGATCCTGAACAATCCTATACTTACCACTAGGTTTCTTTAAACCCATTATTGGTGAGTTACAAGGGCTACTCATTACTTCTTTTAGTATGCCTTGTTTTACCATTCTGTTAATTTCTTCAATAACTCCTGCTTTTACTTCTACACTCATTTTGTACTGTCTGGTATTTGGAAAAATTGCACTTTCCTTTACAGTGATTTTAACTGGGTCTATTTTGGCCATAAGTCCTACTTATTTTCCCGTGAAATCCCATACTATGGAATTTACTGTAGTTTTTAATTCTTCTGGCAATTCGTCTTTTGTTATCAAAGAGAACATCTCATCTACTTCTGTACCTTGCTTTGCAATCATAAATTTATATACATGGTCTTCATCCGGGGTCTGAACTGCCACACCGTCCGGCGTGCAGAAAATTGTGCAGTTCATTTTACACAACAAATCTCAGCCCAATAAATTTACTGGACTGGAATCACACACTACAAATTGATGCATTTCTCTAAAATTTCCAATTTTTACTTCCATTGGTTCAGTAAGAGGTGTTCTAATCTTTCGATTAGCTACCCCCAAAACTTGGATAGCTTCTCCAGAGAGAGGAAGGTCTGGGATGTCTGCTGTTCTCACAGTGGACCTGGTAGCGCCAGTGTCTAAAAGGAAAGTAATATCATTACCTTTCACATTCCCTTCAACATACGGACCTGACTGATCTACCAGTAAGGATGCACCAAGTACGCACTCCTTCTCCCCCTCTCCTAGGCACCGTCATTGACTATATGTACAAAAGTCGTCCTGTAAAAGAAATTGTGAGGTTACATAATCATTCTTACCACTTCCTCCTTGATATCCGACGTCTGTACCGTGCTTTGCTCTGCTTACATTACCCTGTATAGGTGCAGGTGGCAACTGACTCTGAGGATTTACACCCTGCTGTGAGTCATTCTGAGTCTATGGATTTAAATTTTGATTTGGGCCATTATTATTCCGCATCTTTTTACATTCATCCTTCCAATGCCCCAATTTTCCGCGCCCATGACAAGGAAACTTCTTTTTAGCCTCTTCTCTGCTCATTCGTTCTCTCACTTTTCCTCCATTCCCAGTGTCACCATTCATTCCAGAATCTTTTCCCTGATTATCACTTGGATTATCCAAATTAATTCCCTGTCGCTCAGCCATTTTTACCTGAGCCCACATCACTTTCTCTTGCAGTTTCTTATGCCTATCCTCAATGTCATCTCCACAATATTTCGCATATTTCAAAATTTCGTCAATCGGTTTCCCTTGCCAGCACAACATGTGCTGCTTAATCATCTGACAAATCTCTGGTTTTAATCCATAAACAAATTGGTAAACAAATTGACTCATGTTTTTATCTCTAATATCCTCAAATCCACTATACTGTTTGAATACCTGCAATAAACGTTCATAATAGGCATGAACCGATTCATTGGCTTCTTGGGTAGTTCTGTCTATTTTCACCCAATCTGTTTTTTTTGGTGGTATTTTCCCTTTCAGGTAAGTTATTACCTGCTGATACTTTTTCATTACATCACTTGACGGGGCACCTGTCTTTGGATCTCTAGGATACTCTTCACTTGGCCAATCAACTGTGATTTTACAATCTGTCCATAAATCGGCAGGTACCACTATGTCGAATAGTCCATCTAAGCCCTTCAGCAAAACCTTTGACACTTTCACAAACCTCTCAACTTGCTTGTACCATTCAATTGGTTTTTCTCTCAACTTTGGAAAGTCATTCGTAAATGATAAAATATCCTGTCTGCTCCATGGGACATGTACATATCCTCCTCCTGGTACTTCTCGCATCGGGTACATTTGATCTGCCTTCCCTGTTTCCTTCATTAAATATTCAGAAGTGGTTCTACTATATCGTGCCTCTTCCTTTTTCTTTGTCCATCTAATTTTCCATTTATCTAGGTCTCCCCATTTCTGTAAAACTGTCATTAATTCCTTTACTTGAAATTTTCGACCAGAGGCATTCATGTTTTCTAAATCTTTGTCAGAAAAATCTGCTCTATATGGTTTCTGTAACACCTTTGACTTCCCTATTTCAATTCCCATCTGTAAAGCCAAATTTGATAATTTTTCATGAAATATTTTTACATTTCTAGTGATGCTTCTGCATACAAATAATAGCTCTTCTTCATCGTAAGTATTTAGACGATCTACTCCTACATTTCCTGCTATCATTTCTTCTAACTCAACCTTTAATTTGTAAATGTCCATGATCTTTGGAGGTGAATTCTGTTTGTCTCATCCTTGTGCCCATCTTTCTAAGTCTTCTGGTGTAACTACTGTGGCACTCTTAGTTCCAGATGAGGTCGCTATATTTACATCTTTGGAACAACCAGGTGTTATTCTTCAAGGAGTACTATTTATAGATCCTCGAATAGGCAAATCCATTAAGGATACCATAGATTCACAATCACTAAATTGATCATCAATTATTACAGGATCTGGTTTTTGGATTTCTACAGATTTTGGCATTGCTAAAGGTTTCGGATAACTTACTTTGTCACCATATAAGGGAACCACTGGACCAATTGTTACAGGTAGGGTCAGCGAATCAGGATGTACACTTAATTGTGTTACTTTCTGTATTAATTCTGCTCTGTTTTTATCTATTGCTTCTTTTTCCTTATCATGAAGTACCCTACTAACTGTGGAATTATGCAATACTAGCGGTACTAATGGTGTCTTTAACAGTGGTGCACTTGGGGTGCATCCACTTGTCCCTTCCTGATATGGTGGCGGGTTCTTTAATATTTCTTCCATAAATTCATCTTCAGAATCTCCAAATCTAGTCAAGTGTTTTGTCTTTTCTGTGCATTTATTCCCTGACGATTCTTCTGCCATTAATATTGGATATAAACCCTCCGTAAGCATCGCTCTACTCCACTGTTTCATCTGACCGTCCCTTGACTCATTTTGGTATCTAGGGAAAAATCCCCTATAACCCCTATTACTCCTGGATCGGTCTCGTACGAATGCCTCGGTTTCCCACTCTTCTAAGGCTTCATATTAAGTTAATCATGGTCTGGGTTCTAAGTCATTCATCCTCAATCTCAAATTTTGAAGAATTCTCCCATTGAAAGTACCATTCTCGGGAAATGCTAATATTCCATCATTTTTAGTATATTCTGTCCAATTTTCTAACCATACACAAGTATGATAACCTCTCTCCATCATCATGAAAGAAGCAGGCGTTTTAGCTGGTGGAATGATAATTCCTTCTCTAGTTTTAATTGGTTTATCCTTTTTAAAATAATTCTTAATCTTTTGTAGGAATTACATTTTCCTCTTTTCTCCGTACATTTTGGGTAAATATCTATGTATCGAATTATATTCTGCAAACCCTAGAAATCTCCTGTCTGGACGAGTTCCTATTAAAGTCGGATCGCGTTTCAACATATAATTTTTACTGTCCACTAAGATTTCGACTTCTATAGTAACAACCAATTAAATTCCAGCTAACACTTGTCTCTGAACCAATCCTAGCGCAGCCTTTTAGTGACGTCTTTTCTGACGACCCCTCCTTTACAATCTGCGCTTCTCTGTCCCTCGCTGTTTCGACCAATCCTAGCGCGGCACCTTTGACGTCAGTACTACTCCCGACTACTGACCCCTCCTTTACAAGAGTCGTTCTACGCCCGCTGTTTCAACCAATCCCAGTGCGGCACCTGTGACGTCAGCTTCCTCTCCGGGAGCTGACCCTCCCTTTACAAAATCGTACGCAAAATTTTATTCTCTCTATATTTCTTATTAACTTCAGTAACAACATAAAAACATTCGCTATCGTGCCAGTTTCGCTAATCTGAAAAGATAGTTTCTCTCTCACACTTAGTAAAACCTTTCCGTTTACTAAACATACACTACGAGTAAAACTCTTCCGTTTACTCCTCACGCAAGCTTCAGAAATATCTGCTACTTCTTCAATGTTACCCTTTCTAGGTGATATAACATCAAATTTTTACCAGCATATTCCTTTGCTGTCACTCACATACACAGAGTCCCTAACAAGTACTGATAGCCCTGCTTAACTTTACAGTACTATTTCTGCCTGACAGATAACCTCACTGCAGTATGGTTTCCACTTACCATCCGCTATTCTTTCCCCGGGGATTTTCTAGACAACATAAAACACTTTTAACACACGGATGTTAGTTCATAAAAATAAAATTCTCATTACCCAACTAATAAAGTATAACCAAAACCATCCTCTGATAACCAGAAAACTGATCCAGCTGGTTACTAGCAACGAGCATTCATACACCAAATACTCACTTGGGCCCATACATTCATACTACGCTAGCAATTTCCGCTGGTGGGTCAGTTGTACTCTTTATCAAATCCCTGCTACCACTTACTTTTCTGATTGAAGAGTAATGACTTACCAATGGACCTCTTATTAATTGGGAAATTTAAAATGAGTGACGTTCCATACAATTCATAATTCCTGAAATAATCACTGAGTCAGGAAGTTTCAAATTGTTTATCTAAAGTTTTAGCAGAGTAAAATACAGAACCACATGATACTCAAATCGTATATCAAGGATGAAGCATAATAATCAATTATCGATCAATGACGGTCCCTCAGAAAAGAGAAGATAGAGACAGCAGCGCAACTAAGATTTTGCATTTATATTTACCTAAAGTGCGAGAACCAAACCCCTTGGCCAAGGAGTTGGAAAGATGGGTCTCAAGAAGGATGAAGAGCAATGCCCTCCAGACCAAATTCAGGACGGGACAGGTGACCTCTCTATCCACGACGCCTGCGTCGTTCCCCTCTCTGGTACTTCGCTTCTCCACGATTTCTCCCGTGACTTCCTTCTAAGGTACTTCGTCGCCTCCCACCTCAGGACCTCTCTGGACAGCGGTTCAGTCTGCCTCGATCAGCTTGTATGTCTGGAGTCTAATGCCCAATGCCTGTTCTCTGAGCTCCTCTGCATCATCTCTGCATCTAATTAACTAATTCTATATCTATTATACCCTTCTACGCCCATGTACCTCCCCTAAATGTTGCAGAATTATGGGCCCACTACTTCTGATTGGACGGGGACAGGGGGTTGAACCTCACACCATATTGATTTAATTCAATTTCTTTAAGCCCATTGTTTTAAAATACCGCCCATCACAATTAATACATTTGCTTTATTTCCCACCTGTCTCATGACAAAGTTTATTACAATGTTTATATAAATTGTTTCTTTTCGGTAGGACATCATGGGTACACTAGTGTTGGCCATCAGGTCATGGCCTTGGACGACGTCCAGGTTGACTTCATCCTCTCTTCTGGGCAGCCTCGCAGGGCGCATGCGCAGAACCATTGTCTCTCGAGTTTTCAGTTCAACCAAACCCCAGGCCCATTTACGAACTAATAAAAGTCAAAGAAGAAAGTATTAAAATCACAAATAAATTGTTTCACTGTATACCCACTCTTTCTACTCTATTCCCATTTAATTTTAAATTCTATCCCGCATTAATAGCGTTAGGATATCACAGTTTAATTGCAACATGTAAGCAAGCTGTAGCACGTGAAAACATTAAGCAGCCATTTTAATACACACTGCGCAGAAGCAAGGATTTCCCTCCAAGCAAAGAAAGACGTCGTACCATGTGATATGGTTGAGACATGTGCAATAGGTTTCCCGCGCTTTAGCGGCCATTTTAGAATAGACAAGCGTTATTTTGTTAGTTTAAACACATAGGCAAGCTTCCTCCTACTTAAATTCATGTGTGTATTTGTTAGTACGAACATTACAAAGATTAATAAATTAATACTGTGAGAGGATTGCTTCCGAGCAAGTCTCAGTTGTGAGTTCTTGCTCCATCAATGTACCCTTTGCCCAACGCTTCATACCTGCCTACTGGGTAACATTTAAGGCAGTACTGGAATTGGAATGTCGTGATTGGCAGTGTGATATAGCTATGTATTAACCATTCTGTAGACGGTGACTCTGCTACCGTAAAAGGTCATTTCTCTAAGTTTTCAATGAGCAGCATGGTGTACTTTGCATCTCTGCGCGCCATGGTCAATTGTCTGTCGGTCAGATTGTATGCTGAAAACAGATTTGTGTCTTTAATGTATCACCATGGAACATGGCCAGAATGCAGTGATTGAAGCGTCCAGCTTAGAAGCATTATAGCACGTAGGTGTGATTGCCCATGTTGTACAACAGACAAATCTTGTTACATTATAACGATAGCTGAGGACACAATGTTGCACAGTGAATAAATACGAGACGAGAGTGTGCTAATGCCGTTGTCTACAACAGCTAAGGCCTTTTCTAAGTTAATTCTATCAATTTCACGCAGTCTCTCAGCAGCTTCCTGTTGGGAGACCTTCCAAACCTCATTATAGATGGCATATAAGAAGCGTTTCCTGCGTGGTTTCTTGGGCCCTAACAAGAAATCCCTGAGATCCATGTTGTCTGACAGAAGGGACAAGTGTTGTTTCACCTGTGATAGTGTTGAGGTCTTAAGCCAATCTAGGCACAACTTCCCGACACTATAGGAAGTCACCACCACTGGGTCGTCTGTGTGTACATAGCGTGGGTCAGGCCTATGGATACTTAACCCTTCTGTTGTACCCCTGAATCTTGAGTGACACCTATTCGTGTCTACCGGCCAAACCAACCAACCCTTCCAATCGGGAGATGAGGAATTGTATATACTTATACCATGTGTCCCCTCACTTGTTAGTGTGTTATTTGAGGTACCCTTAATAGGTGTGGGTGAGGGGATGCTCGGTGTTTTCAGGTCTTTGAATTTTGATAACCCATAACAGGTAGTCTGTTGCACTGTTCTGTTCAGGAAAACCATCAGTAATGGTATGAGGCAAGCTCTAAATAAAGCCTCAGTTCCCTGAACCTGCCACTCTCTTGTCCCCTAGATGGATTTTGTGTCTATGGCGTCTCTCCAGTAGTCAAAACCCTGTATAGACAGTTGGGAGATAAAAGGTGCTGAGTATATCAGCTTTGTGTTTGTTAGCATAATTTTCTTTGCTGTTGCGTTTGTTTCTGCAAGTTTGTAATAAAACGATTTAGGGTCTGATGTATTGAACTCGGAAAAGTATGCAAACTTCTGTGTGAATGTGGCAGAACTACCCTTTGATGGTGTTGGGTGGTGTCGGGCAATGTTCCCATTGATGGTACACATTAGCAGTGCATGGTACACTTGCTCTATGCAAAAAATGATGACCATAATGTTGGTAACAAAACATGGTATCGTAGTCAGTTGTATCCTCATATAGTTCCTTGTAAGAAAATGAAGCAGATTGTTCTAAATATGTGAGCATTGCAGTTACAGTCTCAATGTCCCAATCATCAGATAGTGTACTGGGGGTAATGAAGGGGCATATTAGCAAGGGCACTATCGCCGCTTTAGCGGCACTTTTTGCCGCTAAAGCGGCGATATTCTTATCGCCCTATCAGCAAACTGTCTCTAACAGCAATTAGCGACAGTTTTCGGGCATTAGCGCCCGTGTTTTTACCGCTTTGCATGTCAGCGATATTTATCGCTAATGACATGCAAAGTGGGCGTTCCCGATGAACAAACCTGGGAAACACCCGCTAACAGGCCTATCGCCTATTAGCAAGGTGGCCATGGCCCCAGTTAGCGACGTGAAAAGTCGCGCTAACCGGGGTCATCGCCATTTATTTAACACCTGCAATTAGCAGGTGTTAGCCATATCTAACATGGGGGGGTGGATTATGCAGATACGACCACAGGGTCGTATCAGCAAGGTTATCGCCGTTTTCCATGAAACATCGCTGGAAAACCAGCGATGTTTCATGGAAAACACCGCTATGGCTGGAATAATTATCGCCATAGCGCTAAATGTCGCTAATACAGCGTCAGCATGGCAAATTATTCCGACGATAAAAAAGTGCTTGCTAAACACGCTTTGCGGTGTTTAGCGCACTTTTTAGATAACATGCCCCGAAATCTTTTAAAGAAACTTTATCCCAAACAATACCATCCGGTATTGGAATTGCTGTAATGTTCATTAGGGACAAGTCTCTTTGTTCACGGTGTGATGACGTATGTGGTTTCAGGACCAAGTTCACGGATTGTACTGCAGAGCGTTCTGGGAGATAATGTCCATTCATAAGCAGAAAAAAGACAGTCACTGTGCCAATCCAAATTAACAGATATAACCCCCCTATTGTAAACCAAATGTTCAACCAAGGTGGCACTAAGTAAGTCTTTTTGAGCATGAGATAGAATTGGCGAAATATTTCTTCCTTTGAAGTGGATGGCGTTTGATCAGGTTCACTTGGATCTGAAGAGAAATCATCGAAGTTGATGAAGTAGCCAGACACAGTTTGATCTATCTTTGGTAGCTCCGCAGGTTTTGTAGAACTGGCAGATGTGTTGCTTGAAGGCACATTAATGTAGACATCATTTTTGGGCCGAATTGCAACTTGCATTGTTGTTTCTTCTTGATGCTGTTCAATTTCCACTGGAATGATTTGTGCTCCATTATTTGGTACTCATTCACTTTGTGTAGTGGAGTCTTGAAAGGTTATTAGTCTTTTCATCTGAACTTCCTGTATAGTAACTGGAGGAAGTCTGCAGCTACTCAGGACCCCATGAGGCCTACTGTTGGGAATCGGCCACATGATGCGGTTTGATCAGATCAATGGAGACAAATCTTTTTTTGCTGGCTAGAGGCGGAAGTAGTACTGTTCTTGTTCCCACTATCGCTAGGACAGGTACAGCTGTTCTGTATGAAGGCCCAAATTCTCTTCTGTGCACGATCTTTTCCCTGACTAGGTCCCCAATCTTCGGGACCCAGGCAGGTCTTGCCGGAACTGGTTTCACGTCCCCTATGGTGGTGTGTTTGACTTGCACATTGCTTTGTAATGCTCGGAATTCAATGAGTTCCTGTAAAACAGGCAAACGGTCATTCAGTTCAAATGGTTTTGCATCTGCCACTGTGCTGGCACAATCGAGATCAGGTACCCACATTCTTGTTCCAAACAGTATTTCAAAAGGGGTACCAACTCCCAAGGATTTTCTTGGCATATTGTTTAGTGCCCTCTGGACACCATATAGGTTATTGACCCAACTGCCACCCGCGCCTAATACTCTAGCTGTTAAGGATTGCTTTAGGTCCCGGTTTTTCCTCTCCACTACCACATTTCCTTCGGAATGGGAGGGTGAGGAGTACCCCAAGGCGACACCCACACTTTCCATGGCTTCCTTGTAAGCCCTAGAGCTAAACGCAGGACCACGGTCGGAATGTAACATGCCAATTGCGTATGTCCCGATGAAGACTCACAAATCCTTTATAACAGTTCGAGTGTCAGCCGAGCACTGGGGCCAAACCCACAGGAATCTAGAGCATGAATCCACTGCCACTAAGATAAACTTGTAAGCCCCATCTGAATTTAAGGGGCTGCAGTGTTCCAAATAGACACATGCGAGGGGTCTGTCTGAAATCAGTAGTGGTGTTTGTGGTGGCCTGTGAACGGCGGAACCCTTCATTTGTTGGCAAATATCGCACATCAAAACATAGTCCTTCGTTTGTTTGGCAACTCTGACCACCAGTACTGCTGCTTCAATAATGAAATTGTTGCAGTGACTCCTGCATGTGCTGAGCCCAGACCCTCGTGTGCAGCAAGTATTAAACCTATTCTGCGGTCTTTGTTTGGTATTACTCTATCCCCCACTCCTGGAATTTGAGCATACGGTGTGTTGTGCGCATCTAACTTGTAGGAGTATTTGAGTGGAAAGCCTTTTGGCAGGACAGCCGAGCCGTTCTTTGTGGCATTGATAGCTACTAGTATATCTCCGTCTATTCTCGTGTGAGAATGAGCGATTGCGGCAATGGCAGCAGTTCGCACTGTCGCTTGGTGGCTTCATTAGCCAGTGAATTCCCTTCAACTTGTAAACGTGTATGTCAACAAGCTGATGACTCAAGGTGTGAATAACTTGAGCTCGTGGCAGGCATTCTTTCAGCTTTGCCACTTGTTCCCATAACAATTTGTGTTTTATCGTGCCACCCTTTGCATCTCTGAACCCATTCTGGCCCCAGCAGTGAAGATATTCATTGTAAGATTGCACACAGTAAAATGAATCGCACACAATCAGTGTGGGGAACTCCCAATCCGTATACTGTAGTGCTAGTATCAGGGCTTTTAATTCTGCCAGCTGCGCTGTACAATCTCCTACAGATTGTGTAGTCATATTGCTGGGATGGAACCTGCCGTCCCGCATTCGACCTTTCTCTATAGCACACGCGGCGCTATATTGCTGTTTACTACCTATGGCAGGCTGAGCAGATCCGTCAGTGTAAATAATGTATTCATACTGATCAGGAGGCAAGATTTCATTCGGGAGAGGGTATTCTTGTTCGTACAGCAGAAATACTTGTGTTCTAAATCTTGGATCGTATCTGTATTCTACATCTGTTGCAGTGAGAGAATTAGCCCATTGTATCCATCGTGGATGCAGTGCCTTTGCATTTGGAATGCTGGCTTTTGTCACCGCTTCTAAAGCCGGTATCGGGGTCACAACGATGATGTGTTTCCCCTGTGCTACTGCTCTTTCTCTCACTACAGCAGTCTGTACTGCTGTCAGAATTTTCTCTGTTGCTGCAAATCGATTTTCAGCATTTGTGTACAGATGTGATTTGTATGCAATAGGAACTGTCTCACCTTCGTTGAACGTGATGTAGGTGTACCCTGATAACCCGGGGACGACCCGTATTACCAGGTTGCGGACGTTTACTCGTGTCTGCAAGTGTTTAGAAGATATCATGTCAGCCTGAACTGAACATAGAGTTTCTCTATGATATTGAGTCCACTTGTTTGCTGTGAAATCTGGTCTGATTAGGTCGTAGAAAGGTTTGACTCTTTCTGCGTAGTCTTGACTGTATGTTCTGCCAAAATTTAGAAATCCTAAAATGGATTGCAAACCCTTCAGAGTCTTTGGAGGCTGGATTACCGCACACTTTTCTAAAAAGTTTGCGGCAAGACTTTTGCCTTCACTTGACAGCTCATACCCCAGGAATAGGATGCTCAGATGGGCAATTTCCGATTTTTTAAAGATAAATTTGTAGCCCAAATTGGCAAAACCAACAATTATGTTGTTCACCCTCCACAAGTGTTCAAGTAATTCATCGTCCGTAAGATAAATATCATCTACGTACGACACTGCCTCTTCATCGCAAGTTTGTAATAGCTCAAACACTTTTGCCGAGAATAACCCGGGCTGTTCTTATAGCCTTGAGGCAGGCAACAAAATTGACGATGAGTGCCTAAGGCCGAAAATCCAGTCAAGTATCTGCTTTCAGGAGCTATATTTTGGCAGAAGAATCCATTCGAGGTATCTAGTGTTGTTTTGTTGTTTTTCCACACAATGTTATTCATTAATGCGGCACTATGTGCGTTCTGAACTGCAAATGTTTTTGTGCATGTGTTCAAGTGTCTGTAATCTAAAACCAAACAATATGTGTTGTCGGGTTTCATTACGGGGAACAAAGGGTTGTTCATTGGCGAGGTGCATGTTTCAATCACCCCTTGGTATTGAAGTTGGTCTAAGATTTCTTTGACCTGTTTCTTTGCCTCATTTTTAATAGGGTTCTGTATATGTGGAGTTGGAGTAGTTTTTAATGGGATCTCATGGTGTTTTGACTGCATGTCCCATCCTAAATGGTTGCGGTATAATGCCAGAGCTAGCGCTTGTCCCACTCCTGCATGTATGAGTGTTTCGAGGAAACAGGAATGAGGTCGGAAAAAGCAGGCAAAATGACGCTTTCACCTTTTGGGCACTCCATTATAAATTTAGGCAGCCAATCTTTTTCTGCTAACAGGATGTCGTATCCATATGTCAAATTTTCCCAAAAGAGACCTTTAATTTTTCTTGAGATGTCTACCTCTATTTGGAGATTAATTTCATGTAGACGATGTGGGACACTCACTCTTATATCAGGTGTTTCCACAGTGATGTATTCATTCAATACTGCTGTCACCAGAAATTCCTTCAGGTTCTGAATTGTATTGTTACTTCTGCCGCGCTGTCTAGCATCGTCAGAGCCCATTCCCCATTCAGAAACCTGGCATTTCTAATATTTAAGCCAGCTACTTTCTTCTTTTTGAATTGAGTCTTTGCTTTAGGTTGCTCTTCCTGATTGATAATGAAATCTGAAGTGTGATGTGTTTCCCTATGTTCCTTTGGTCAATCTTTAATTTTTTGTTCTGACCGTCCTTACCTCTCCAAGCTTTTTGATGAACCCTGAAAGGAACGAAAAGAACGTGTATCAATATCCTGATACCTGTCAGGTTTCCTAATATTATCACCATTCCTCAGGTTGTACCTATCTTCAGAGGACTCCCGTCAGGGAGACACACCCCTTGATCGTGAAGTGTTTCTGGTATTATTATTTTTAGACTGATTATTTTCCCATTTCTATTTAGAAGAAATGGGTGCTTGCTTCAAGTTATCCTTGTCAGAATTACTCACCATTTGTGGTTTTGCTGCTTTGGCTCCCAAACTATCTCTACCTAGTGAAGCATAGGTTTCTTCGATAATTTTTGGTAATGCATGCTCCTGATTTGCAGGAGTTGTTTCCCTTAAGCGTTGGCGTATGGCCACCGCTGCTGCTTCCCCCTTGATGTTGCTCAGCATAATTGCCAACACTTGGTCAAAACTACCCATCAGTTTCGTTCCCAAGTCCAAGTCCTGCCCTTTACTCATTTCGTATTTGTTTTAATACTTCAGGAATAACTGATATGGTTGGGGTACCGTGTATTTTAATGTATACTGCAGCAAAGATTGTTCCCCATGTGGTATAATCCTCCAGTGAGGGAACCATCCCGATTGGCAAGCAAATTGTTAACATTCTGTGTTTTTCCTGCTGACCCGTATGAGGAAACACTGCTTCCAACTGTGCTATTTTTTGAGCAATCCAGAATGGTACTTGATCCCTCTTTGATGGGAACGCACCCATGACTGCTTTTAGTGTCTGTGGACTAATTACCGGTGTTGGTTGAGTCTGGAGTATTCCAGGTGGAGCAGCTCTCGCAGGTTGTAATGTGAGTGTTTGCATGACAAACTGGACAATGTGTCTGTATAGCCTGACTATTTCTTTGTAAAATGTACGCACTTCCCCTACTGGGAGTGTGTCTATCTCAGGATGTGGAATGTAAGTTGTCCCGCAAAAAAATACCTCCAAAAACAGAAAAATACCATCAGCCCCATGGTTCTCAGAAGCACTCAGGCTCGAAAAACAAACATGCAGAAACATAGAAAGACAGTGGCGTCGGAACTACACCCAAACTGAGAAAACACGCTATAAACTAGCACTTACCAAATATAAACACCTTATAATCTCAGAAAAAAGTAAATACTATCTTAACCAAATCGAAACTGCACAAAACTCCACCAAACAACTGTTCCAGGTCGTAACCAGATTATCAGGCCCCAAACCCATCCCCTCCATAACTCCCACTCAAGCACTTTGCGATTCTCTAGCCACATTCTTTCAAGAAAAAGTTAGTCACATCTATACTAACTTTGCTGCTCATTCTTCTATCAACAACCACACCATTGCTCCCACTGACAACACTAACACACCTATCCCCACTCATCCTGGCCTCACCAAGAGTAGCACCCTCCCTTCCCTCCTGGAATTCAACCAAGTCACACCAGACCAAATCGTAGACTATATTTCCTCCATCAAATCAGGTTCCCCCAACGACCCATGCCCCCCCACCATACTAAAATTGATACCCGAGATCATCGCCCCAGTACTAGCCACCATCTGTAACTCTATGTTCACCACAGGTATATACCCATCCATTTGGAAAAAAACTGTCATTAAACCGCTACTAAAGAAACATAACCTCGACCCCACAGAAACAAAAAACTATAGACCTATTGCCTGCCTCCCCTTCCCTGCCAAAATCTTTGAAAAAGTAATCAATACTCAATTATCACAGTTCATTAATGAAAACAACCTCCTAGACGACACCCAATTTGGATTTAGGAAGGGCCACGGCACCGAAACGGCCCTCATCAAAGCCTCCGACGAAATCAGAATGATACTCGATCGGGGAGGAGCTGAGGTTTTGGTGCTGCTGGATATATCAGCAGCATTTGACACGGTCGATTATACTACACTTATCGACCGTATCTCTACCATAGGTATCAAAAATAACGCCAAAGCCCTCCTAACCTCCTTCCTCTCCAACCGCTCCCAATCAGTAACGCTAGGCAACTTCACATCCCCATCCTTCACCTTCCCCTGCGGTGTTCCTCAGGGATCCTTGCTGAGTCCGACCTTATTTAACATTTATGTGTCCGACTTGGCGAGGGTCATCAAATCTCATGGCATGCGAGTGACTAAATACGCCGACGACACACAGCTAGTAATAGAGACCCACAATGACGGAGAAAAAGTTGCGGCAAATTTCCAAACTGGAATGCTCGCAATAAGCACATGGATGGCAAATAATTGCCTTAAACTAAACTCTAATAAAACGGAGGTAATGATCTTTGGTAACCTCTCCCCCATCTGGTCTCCATCCTGGTGGCCAGCAGAGCTAGGCCTACCTCCATCCCCCGTAACAAATGTCAGAAACTTAGGTATCATCTTTGACGACAAATTATCATTTTTTCAACACGCTAACAACGTTGTCTCCTCGGCATTCTTCACCATCAAAATGATAAAGAAACTCCTACCCTACCTTCCTTTAAATGCCGGGAGAACTCTCATGAGCATGCTAGTCATGTCCAGGGTAGACTATTGTAATGGCCTATTTCTTAACGCTCAGGAAAGAGTCCTAAACAAACTGCAAATGGTCCAAAACGCAGCGGCAAGGATCCTGACTAACACCCCCAAATTCAAACCTACATCCAATCTAATACGTCAGCTCCATTGGCTGCCCATCAGAAGCCATACAAAGTTCAAGGCCCTATGTATCGCCTATAAGGCAGTAAACAACACAGGACCTGAATTCCTAAAAAAACACACTATGCCCCTACAAACCAACCAGACCCCTTCGCTCTTCAGCAGCAAACCTCATAAATGTCCCCAGAACAAAAAAATCTTCCTGGGGCGACAGAAGATTCACAGTCGCCACCGCCAGACTTTTGAACACACTTCCCCTTCACATCAAAAACACCCCCTCTCTCCTTGCCTTCCGTAAACAACTTAAAACCTGGCTGTTCAACCAATAAATGACCAGCTCCTACTCTGTCCCATCCTCTTCCGTCCACAGCACCGAGACACCCAAGGGTATTTGTGCGCTTAATAAATTGCATAATAATAATAATAATAAGCCGCTAAGACCGGCCATGTCGCTCCTCCTATGCTGAGCAGACCGAGTCTTACGACTGAAGATGTGTGTATAGGGCGCCTTTAAACCAGTTTTTATGTTGCTGGTAAGTTAATGGGACTTCAATGTCCGCGTATGGGAAGTATTCTTCCGGTGGATCCACTTCAATGTATTCATCAAATAGATGTGTCTGTGGATCTTCAGGTGGGAATTTTACCCAGGAATAGAATACCTCTGATCCGAACACCTTGTGTGCCTCAATCACGAAGGTAACACGGCCACCTGTTGCAGGTAATCCATGTTTTAACAATTTCAGAGTTACTGCCTGTTGGCAGTTCTCTGTAATGTTAAGAGTATTAGCAAATTTTTCTCCTTTCTCACTTCCACCGCTGTTTGGAGGTTCAGTCATTTTGAAAGGAGAGGAAAGTATAAGTTCCACGAGGTAGGTTTTTGCACAATATGGGAACCTTTAATCCTTACAAGCATGTCTAAACCATTTAGCCAATACACAGGATGTGCCTGCTCACCTGAGGCGGATTATCCTTCCCACTTCAGACGTCTCTGAAAAATGTGAGTAGGGTTGTCTGAGAAAGCACGACTGAACTACTCAGATTTTAATGTTAATATAAGAACCAAACCAACGTTGGGTGCCATGTCGTGTAGTCCCTAGGACCCCCCAGGACCTGCGTGTTTTGGATGACCTAAACTGAGGGCTTGGTGTGCAGACAGACTCTGGACACCCCCACAGGATGAGTCAGCCGTTAGACCAGCTAGTTCTTCGGTGCCACTACCACCCCCCTGTAGTCTACAGTGGTGTGTGTAGTGTCTGGCAACCGCCGAACATGACAACCCTGATTCCTCAGGTATCATGGAAACAATACGGTATCTTTAGCTCAGTCACTCCTGCTTGTTTTTTCTCAGAATACACATAGAACGACGATTGGAACGGTTTCAATAAGTATTTTTTGGTCAAGCGTCAGTCTAGTGTGAAACATATTAGCTGCGACAATCAAAAGACAGGAGCAGACAAATGTGATTGCTAGAACCAATATCGTAAATAGCAGATACATTTCTATCATATTGTTAATAAAATGAATAAAAACAGATTATATAAAACAATAGCATTTGCGTACTCCTACGATGTGTAGCCTACCTAAATGTGCCTAGCCTAGATTCGTAGGTGAAGCCTGTGTGTGTAAATGTTAGGATAAATCCTAATGGAGCCAAGAATCCCCCAGGGAAGTACTAACCCCTCCCCTGATGGTTCTGAATGAAGGACCCTGTCTCTGCGTCGAGGATGGCACCCCGCAAGGGATGTCAGGTCTCTGCTTATAGAAGGATCAGCCTGCAGAGTCTCAGTCCAGCCTGGAAGGAATTCTCCTCTGCTTTTCTAGGGGGGAGTGAGGGCCTTTTATACTAAAGTGGTCACTCCGGGGTTTTTCGAGAATCAATATGTTTTGGAAACATTCACTAATCCCTCGTTAATCCTTTTCTAAACAAAATACTCATGCACAGCTGGCTGTTGGCCATGGATGGAAAAAAAGTGGTGACCCTTATACAGAAAAAATCTGCTGTGCCTGATGACATATTTATGTACGTCAGGTACAGGGATTAAGATAGGGTGTCGAGAGCCCATTGTCAAAAAAGACAGAAGGAAGCTACTAGGTAAAAGGTCACCTATGTAGAACCGTTATGTCATGTGGATGGGACAAACTATATGTAATTTGTATGTACATGATGGGACTATCCTGAGGGACATGACAAAGCGTTCCGTGGTTCACTGTTTATTGAGTGCCAGCTGGCTGTTAGCTGATCATTCTACGTTATCCTTTTGGCACTGATTCGGGTGCCAGTTATTTGGGGTTTTATTGATACCCCTTTAACTTAGCCAAACATCAGCACCAGGATGCGCTTTAAAAAGCAGCGTGGGCTCCCGCAGTGCGGGAAGCCCGTTTTCATTGGCGCTCTATTCTGCCACATCGCCAGGGCCAGGACTTCAAGGCCCTCAGCTCTTAGGGACTTGCCGCTGCCCACGCCAAACATCAGAGCCAGGAGGCGCTTTAAAAAGCAGCGGGGCTCCCGCAGCGCGGGAAGCCCGTTTTCATTGCCGCTCTATTCTGCCACATCACCAGGGCCAGGACATCGAGGCCCACAGCTCCTAGCGGCCTGCCGCCGCCCACGCCAAACATCAGCGCCAGGAGGTGCTTTAAAAAGTAGCGCAGGCTCCCGCAGTGCGGGACGTGCTCGGGCGTGCCCGGGATGTGCCCAGGCAAAGCCCGGGCCGAGGGTGGGCCCGTCTGCACCCGTCTGCGCCCGTCCGCGGCCGGATGAGGCTGGGCTGGGCCAAGCCCTTGGTTTTACTTTGCGGAGTGGAATGGTCATTAGAACACCAGTACCTACATTTGCCATCTGAGAACAACCGAGAGGCACTCGAAGGGACCGGAGAGAGGAGTAAGTCCATTTATTCTTCCTCTGTGTGTCTGACTATTTTTTTAAAACCAACACAGTTTTATAAGCAATATGGGTAAACGGAAGGCGGGGGGTGTGAAGCCATTGACTGAGCAAATCGCCAAACGCACTACCATAGACACATTTTTAGCACGTGCCATTGGGGCCCTGAACAAAGAAATTGATTTGGCAGAACGGCGTATGTCCTTCTCAAAAACAGGCCAAACTAGAGAGGCCCAATTGGCAATATCCACCAAGGGGACACCTAGTACAGACAGCATTTATGATATTCAGAGCGCAGGATGCTCAAGTGAAGTTCTGGGCCAAATACTGACATTAACTGTACCTGATCAGGGCCCAACTCCCGATGTCTCAGGACCATTAACTTTACAAGCTGCAAAAACTTCTAACACTGCCCGTAAGCCTGCAGCCAAACGTAAAAGGAAGACACAAGATGATATATCTGTTGTTTCAAGAAACCCTGAGGAAATGATCCTGTTGGGGGAGGGGGGGACAAGGAATTGGCTCGAACAATATAGAGAATCAAATAAGGGCCCCTTTTTGGGATAAACTAACAACCGTTATTAGCAGTTTAGAAAGCCCACTTAGAGAAAGATTGGCCAAGGGGGAGGAGGGTCTGAAAAAGGTTGTTGCTCTGAGCCAAATGCAATTGGACCAGGGGGCTCGAATAACAACCACGGGTATGAGTAGTAACACAGGTTGTATATCTTCTCATGTCGAAACTCTAAACCACCCGAGACAAGAGGTGTTGATGAATAGGAATATACAGGAGCCGTTAAGTAAATCTACCAGGAATTATGCCCCACACAAAAACCAAACAACTATAAATAAAGAAACCCACAACACCAATGTTGCCACCTGCTAGCTGCCCATATGTGGCAGTATTAGTTAATGTCCCCCCATCGAAGCCAGGAGTCATGGAAACTACGGAATGTTTGAAAAACAAGGTGGTCCATTGGCTAAATTCTAGACACTTATTCACCCCAAGTAGAGCGCAGTAAATTCTGCTTACAAGAAGAGTGGGGTGGATTGGACCATTGGAAAAAGATCTGTTTGGTGATTGCGTAATAATTAACTTTAGTAGTCCGAGAACTGATAGTAGTATTCATAAAATGACAGGTGCATCAACTATGGATAGACAGTCAATGGGTATACTCCCATTAGGTTTCTTTTACCGTCATTTGAGGAGACTGGAGTAATGTCAAAGGGGCGTATCCAACCCCCAGAGACAGAGGGATACCACAAGTTTACTCCCACAATATGTCCGGGCTTTTGCTGCGCCCAATAGATATAAGATGCTGAGTAGACTAAACCATAATGACTGACTTAATGTTAATCAAGTTCATGCCGAGGATCCCAAGAGTTGTCAGAGAGGGCCCCCCAAAATGTCTCATACAGCTAGCCAACTAAGCAAGTTATGCCCAAGGGACTGCCCATATACAAGAGAGGCACCCTCTATGGGTGGGTTGGTTGAAGCTATGGTAACCGAGGTAGTGGAGGCATGTGAGGTACCCAACAAAGAACTTCTTAGAGTCAATACTATACCCACAGGTATAATAGATACTGAGCCAGTAGGACAACCCCCTAGGGAAGGGTTTGAGTTTGCAACCTGGAATGTGAATGGGTTAATAAATAAGGCTGGGAATATTGACTGGGTTAATACTATATCTAGTTATGACATCAAGGGGCACATGCATCAAGGTATGATTTTGCGAGTACTTAATTGGGATTATTAAGGAATCGCAATTAAGGACTCGCAAAAGTCTATGCATGTAGGAATCGCTATAAAAATAGCGATTCCTTAACATTCCTTAATTGCGACTTGCAAATTGCGAGTCGCAATTAAGGAATGGCTTCCCATTCATTCCTATGGGCCTGCAGGCCCATAGGAATGAATGGGAAATTGCATGCGCAATTTCAAGTACCAATAGGTACTCGCAAATTGCGCATGCAATTTCAAGGGTGCAAGGGTGTCAAAAAGACACCCTGTTGCACCCCTGGAATTGCGATGTGCACCCATGTTGCGCACACACATGCCCCAAGGGCATGTGTGTGTGCAACATGAAATTTTGAAAAATGCACTTTAGTGCATTTTTCAAAGTTTTTACAAATTACCGACCAGTTCAATTGCTCGGTAATTTGCGGCCCCAAATAGCGAAATCGCTATTTAAACGTGGTTATTGCATTGCATTACAGGAATCGCAAATTGCGATTCCTTACATGTAATCGAAATTTAATAAATTGCGCTTTCTTAAATTGCGAGTGCCTTACACTTTGATGCATCGCAAAAGCCCTTTTTGCGGGCGCATACGGCCGATTTTTACGAATCGCACCGTTTGCGCTCGCAAAAAAGGTTGATGCATGTGCCTGCATATGTCTACAGGAAACCTGGTGTATAAACCCTGTACACATAGATGAATATTCCTCATATTTTTTAGCAGCCATTGGGTCACTAGCAGGCCTAACAAAAGGGGGTTTACAGACACTTATTTGTAACAAAATTCCCGTTTGGGTCAAAAAAGCTACATCAGTGGGACCCCACGCACAGATATTATGGCTAATCAAAAAGGGAGGGAAAGACCTGATACTAGTAAATTTTTATAATAATGCCTTTGATTCGCCACGTACCAACGTGGTAACAGCCCTTGATCGGGCCCTTGAAATATTTTTAGGTCTAATTAGCACCAACTATGTTCTGTTATGGACAGGAGATTTTAATATACAGGCATGTGATATGCCCAATAACCAGGTATGCAGCCTCACTTATGCGGATGATGAGGGAGATGATCATTTCCGCCATAATGAGTATGGAGAAGCCCTAAACTGGATGACATCAAAACACGATTTCCACCTACTTAGGGGGGGCTGCGGACTCAAAGGGGATTTACTTCCAACTTTCACAGGGAGAAACATGTATTCTATCATTGATCAAATACTAGTGTCTGTCCCGGATAGTATACATCCAGGTTTGGCAACCTTAGTGTTGTTCCCTCTATATTTAGTGGCCATAATTTGCTCACCCTATCTTTTTTCTTTTGGGGCTCAAGGATTGAAGTATATGATTTAGCTAACCATATTAATCCTTTCAGGACAAATGGTATTAGAATAAAGTGGACAGGAGTCGACCCATGCATGATATTGCAGCAAATACTAATGTACAACCAGCGAGAAATAGCTTACTGTCTTCAGGATGAGATCTCCCAAAATACAGTAATTATAAACTTCCACTGTATTACAACGTCAATCAAATCACTTCTAACTAGGCAGATTGGTATACCAGCCAATATTAAAAAGGGATGGTTTGATGGTACTTGCACCAAAGCACTACAGGTGTTAAAGTATGCACTGTCTAAAACACCGCGAGACATAAGAGCTATTAAATCCCTACGACAAGAGTATAAATTAGCCTTAGCCGCCCGGAAAAAGAAATTACAGGAAGAAGCATGGGAAAACTTGATTATTTCAGCAGAAACTAGGAATAATAAACTCTTCTGGGATACAGTAAATGCACCATTCCTAAAGAATGATGAAATCCCAGAGTTTTGCTCCTTTATTCCGGCAGATGAATGGGTGACACATTTCACTGGGATTTTTTGTAATAATGGGGAGATGCTGGGGGACATGAGCTGGAATCCCATGGAGGGAGGCCCCACGCATTGAACATTACTTGTGAAGAAGTTCTCCAGTCCATCTAGGAGAGTGCTGGGGGACGGGCACCAGGCCCTGATGGTGTCCCAGTTGATGTTTTTAAATCTGCATCTAAATTATGGGGACCTATTTTAACTAGAGTGTTTAACTCATCTGTAACTGACACAACACCACAGACATGGGGCTGTAGTGTAGTTTCTATTTCCCTAATAGGCTCTGCGCAATGGAATAATATACCCTATAAGCTTGACATAGGACTGAGTTCGGTATGTCCCTATCGACTATATTAAACTTAATTACTTTTGTGCCAGCTGGCTCAGAGGCCACTAGAAACTCCTTGAGAACAAGAAGGGAGTAGTTTCTGGCAACCGCATAAACATGACTACTTTGTTTCCCTTTAGAATCGGAACACGTCTCAGAATCGTGGAAACTATAGATAACAGTTTCACTCAGCTTAATCGTGCATGCTTAGTTTCCACAGAGTTACACAGAAAGAAAAGACGGGTGTTTCAATAAAAGGTTTTATTGAACAGTCTTGTTTCTCGTGTAAGAAATATGAGCTGTTATGATCACAAGACAGTATGCAAGATAAATAATGTACAGCGTAAGCAGTAGAAATAAATAATACTGCGCTAGCATTATCTTTTAGCCTATATTCACGTACATAAATAACATGAGCTAAAAATGCGAGTACTCATACGATGCGTCTCTAAGCTAGTTCTACCCCAATGTACCTAACCTAGTCTAGGTGTAGGGAAAGGTAAGACGTAGGTGGAGTATTCTCTAGTATGGTATACTAAGAGTATGTTAAGTCTAGTAGGCCAAGAGTCCCTCTAGGTTCTAGTCAGCTCCATACCTTGTGAATGAGAGAGGTGGGAATCTCTTTCCGGATTTGGAACTCTAACACCCCGCGAAGGGAGTCAGAACACTGGAAGCTGGATTCTTCTGCGAGCAGGAATGACAGCGTCTTCTCAGTGCGTCAGGCCGGGATACGGGCTCCTCTAAAGTCGAGGTCTCCTCTTAACTTGCTTGGGTAAGGGAAGGTATATTTATACCTGGTAGGTGCCTTGGAATGTTAGCATTGACGTGAAGCCGGACAGAGGAAGACGTCAGGAATGAACCCTTAGGGTATAGTGGTTCATACATAATAGATGAGTTCTTGGAGAAATCAATAATCCTGTGCTAGGGGAACTCCCGAGAGCTTAAGGGTCTGGTTTCTAAGAACTCGTTGTGACGTTAGGGTGGACGGATGTCGGTGACCATGCCTGTATTTGGAGTGCACGGCTAATGCCTAAATAAGGACTGGGATTCTATGCCTATATAAGGGCAATGCGAATTGTGCCTATATAAGGACATGTTTCAGGAAAACCTATATACGGACACCTAAAGCGGAATACCACACCCACTCCACTTTCGAATGAACAATAATGCTAAACATTAAACTGAGTACCACATGTTGCTAAAAACATTTCTAAAAGCATATTAAAAGAAGTTTAAAATAAACTGTTGAATGCAATAGGTACTGTACATTTTAAAGCATCGTTTTCATTCGAAGCATATAATGGAAATAAATGCAACATGAATGAATAAACAGAAATATTTACATATGACGAAATGGTTGACAAGTTTTCAAAAATCAAAGCCATTGCATATCATGGTATTAAATGAAATGTTAGACAAATAAGGTGACAATTTGTCCCTGGAAGTATTCAAAGAAGTCTGTTTTATAAGAATAGTTCTACTGTAAGCAGACTGTTTTGCCATGTATTTTCAAAAATAAAGAAAAAGAAAAAGTTCAATTTTAGGAAAAGTTCCAAGTTTTGAAAATATGAAGGCCAAATTTCATTGCGTCCCTGGTACACTGTGAGCCGAATCAAAGTCAGTGTTTGGGTCTGGTGTAAACATGAAATCATCTATTTCTGTAGCCACAATATAGTCTACCGAAGTTGGTGACATTTGGAACACCTCGTTCAGAAGGTTAATTGTACAGAGATGAGAAACATCGCCCTCAGCATAAGATGCCGCAGCAATGTTCGCTTCCGTTGTTACCTGTGTGCCTGTTGATCCATCTCGTACCTCAGCAGCTGCAGGAAGCGTCTGTGAGATCTCAATGAATGCCGGCATCAGGATTGGTAGCCTCTGGGGACAACACAGAGCATGGGCCGTTATCGGGTCCGGCAGAGTATCGATATCCGTTGGCATGACTGATGGGAGTGTTAGACAGGTGTCTAGCATGCATTCTTCACCGCAAAGCAGGCAGCGTAGAACAGGTAAGATGCAATCTTGCCAGATTGGTCTGAATGACAGGAACCATGTTGTATTAAGTTCCCGTAGACGAGGCATGCCCAAAAGCTGTACTATGCGCTCACGGCACTTCCGTTCAAGGAGAGCTTTCTCCACATCGCTCGGAGTGATGTTGGCGAATAGGCTTGCCATAGCGTAATAGTAGGAATAGAAATAGGATTCCTGCAACAAGTGCTAGAATTAATGGTACACCACCAAACACCGAATGTGCGAAGTTTGGGATGATTCCGAGGACTGCCTGGAAAGGTGCTAATAGTCCGGAACAGATGGTCTTAAATACATGTACAATTCCGCTCGTATCAGACATGTTAAAGATACGTCCCATCATTTCTACGAAATGTATAGGGCAGTTTGTACGAATTAAAGCCTGTATCTCAGCCGAAGTCCTTGCAACTTGTAAATCATAGATTTCTTTGGCCGAGGTCAAAGGCACGGTTTGTTGTATAAGCATGGCTTTCATTCTGCTTAAAGTATCAAATCGTATAAAAGAAACATTCAATGAAGGCCATAAAGGCGACTCCCTGACTGTGTCTATTGGGGGGAACAATACTTGCATACAGCAAGTGACCCTGGAGTCGACCGTTACCAGATATGGGATGCCTGGCAACATTCCACAGCAACTCTGATCATTCAACATGAGGTAACTCCCGTTAGAAAGTTGGCCAAACGCTGGATTAATCACAGTAGCTGGTGTACCCTGCTGGTGGCAGGACAAATTTGCCACAGAACCATTACAAGCCCCGTGTAAAGAAATGTCCTGACATATGAGTGAACCGCTTAGTGCATTTTCACAGTGTGTACCGCTTAGAAACACTTCACGATCCCCACTCCAACATCTGTATGTGTAAGGTAAATCCCAAGATGTCTTAATGTATTCTTTACCCAACCTTTCATATTTGCCTGCTTGCATTTGTTTGAGGCAATACTGAAACTGAAAAGTAGTGACAGGCAGAGTGATTTTGCCATGAATAAGCCATTCTGTAGCTGGTTTTTCTGCCACTGTGAATGGTAATTTTTCCAGCTTTTCAATGCTCAGCACTGTATACTTTGCTCCCCTTTGTGCCAGTTCGATCTGTTTATCAGTCAGATTGTATTCTGCAAACAGAGACGACGTGTTGATAAAACGCCAAGGCACATAGCCTGCACGCAAAGATTGCAGCGTCCAGCTTAATAACATAATAGAACGTAACTGAGATTGGCCTTGTTGTAACATGGTTAAATCTTGTTCCAGTATGTCAATAGCAGAGGATACAATGTTGTCCAATGAATAAATTCTGGATGACAAAGTTGTTAACCCATTGTCGACCACGGTGAGAGTTTTCTCTAAGTTAATACGATCAAGTTCACGTATTCGTTCTGCGGCCTCTGCCTGTGAAACCTTCCATGCTTCATTATAAGCAGCATAGATGCCGGCATATATGAAATGTTTTTGACGCAGTTTTCTTGGTCCTAGCAAGAATTCCCTAAGGTCTGCGTCTTCTTTAAGTAAAGATAAGTGTTGTTTCACACCCTCAAGTGTAGATTTTTGTAGCCAGTCGAGGCACAATTTTCCTACACTGTATGTTGTTACTACCCCCGGATTTTGTCTTTGGACGTATCGTGGGTCTCGCCTATGAACAGTAAAGCTCTGTGTTTTATTCAGGAATCTTTCTTGACAGATGTTTGTGTCTGTGGGCCAGATCAACCATTTTCTCCAATCAGGATTTGTTCTGTTGATTTGTAGTATTGTGTCAACTGTAACCGCTGCCTGTGTATTGTTATTACTGGCAGGTGTTGGTACAGAAGGTGTTTTCATGTCTTTGATCTTGGCTAAACCAAGGCAAGATGTTTGTTGCGCAGTCATTCAAAAACATTATTTGCTGAGGGATGATACATGCTCTAAACAAAGCTTCTATCCCCTGCACTTGCCAATCTTTAGAACCCCAGACAGATTTTGTGTCTATTGTGTCTTTCCACAAGTCGAATCCATGTCTAGACAGCTGGGCAATAAATGCTGCAGAGTAAATCTGTTTTGTATTAGTTAACATAATTTTCAGTCCTGTTTTGTTTACATTTTTATAGTAAAATGTTTCTGGATCAGATGTATTGTACCCTGAAAAATATGGAAACTTTTTAGCAAACGTTTTTGAACTACCTTTTGGTGGTGTAGGACAATGCTCCCATTGGTTAAACATAAACACATTTCTAGGTGTTGCAGATTTATGCAAAAAATGATGACCATAGTGGTTATAGCAATACAGCTGTTCATAGTCTGATGAACCCTCTAAATATTCATTATTAGAAAATGCAGCAGACCTTTCTAGATCAAACATCATATCATTTACAGTCTCAAAGTCCCAATCATCAGAATAGGTACTGGATGAAATAAAATCACTTAGTGAAATTTTAAATAAATGCGGAATGTTCAAAAGTTCCATAGGGCTGAAGATATCGAAATCTGTTTTGTCCCACACTATACCATCCTGTATAGGAACGGCTGTGATGTTCACTGCTGACAAGTCTCTTGCTTCACGAATCACGATGGGATGATTTGTGTGGTTTTAAAAGTAAGTTCACATTTTTACTTTCAATGTCCAAATGGATGTATCTGCCATTTATAAGCACGCTGATAGTCATAACCAAAGCTAGCCAAAGCAGAAAGAAAGATATTCCAGAAATAATCCATAGTTCAATCCATGGTGAAACCAGATAAGTCTTTTTCAGAAAATGAAAAAAGTCTTGTACTTGCTGTTTAAAAGTTTTTGATGCTGGCGTCATTTCAGGCTCACTCAGATCCTCAGAAAACGTATCAAAGTTAATGAAGTAGCCAGAAGCAGTTCTGTCAATTGTTGGAATTGTATCAGGATTTGTCGAAATCGCTGGAACCAGTTGATCACTTGTTACGTTGGTGTAGACAGGTGTATTTGGATGAACTGTTACTTGAGTTTCAAGAGGGATGAGTTCCATAGCATTGTTGCTTAGTCATTCATCTGTTACTGCTGAATTCTCGATGGTTATCAGTCTTTCAGTCTGAACCTCTTGGATAGTAGCGAGAGGAGTGCGTCTGCTACTAGGTCGGAGTCCACGAGGCCTACTATTTAGTATTGGCCACATACTGTGGTTTGATGAGGTCGATTGACACAAATCTTTTCTCCTTTTTTCCAGCAAGGGGCGGCAGAAGTACTATTCTTGTTCCGTGTACGGCTAGGACAGGTACTGGTTGTCTGTAAGAAGGTCCAAATTCCTTCTTGTCCTCAATCTTCTCTCTGACTAGATCCCCAACTTTTGGGATCCAGACAGGCCTTTCTGGGACTGCCGGTTTTTCCCCAGTGATGGTTGGCTTCAGGAACACGTTGCTTTGTTTCGATCTTAGTTCATTTAGATCCTGAAAACAGCCAAACGATCTTTGATATCAAAGTGTTTATTTTCCACCACTGTGCCTTTACATTCGAGATCAGGAACCCACATTCTTGTCCCAAATAGGACCTCATATGGAGTGACCCCCCCTAGAGAACTTCTTGGCAAATTATTTAATGAGTGTTGGACCCCATAAAGATGTTTGACCCACCCATCACCCGAACCTAATACCCTAGCTGTTATAGACTGCTTTATGTCCCGGTTTTTCCTTTCCACAACAGAATTTCCCTCAGGATGAAACGGAGAGGAGTACCGCAATGCAACGCCCAAACTGGCCATAGCTTCTTTGTAAGCCCGAGAGCTAAACGCAGGGCCCTGGTCAGACTGTAGCGTGCCTATTGCGTATGTGCCAATAAAGACTCGCAAATCTTTTATAACAGTTCGAGCGTCAGCTGGGCGCTGAGGCCATATCCATAGGAACCTAGAGCATGAATCCACTGCGACCATTATATATTTATAGTTACCGTCCCTTTGCAAGTGACCGCAGTGGTCCAGGTAAACACATGCTAATGGTTTGTCTGAAATTAACAGGGATGTCTGCGCAGGACGTTTCACTGTGGAGACTTTCATCTGATGGCATATTTCACATTCTAAAACATAGTTCTTGGTCTGTTTCCTAATGCCAGGCCACCAATATCTTTGTTTCAGGAAAGATACTGTTGCAGAAATACCTGCATGGGCAGAGGCTGTACCTTTATGTGCTGCTAGGATTAGTCCTAATCTACGTTCCTTGTTTGGAATTACCCTATCCCCCACTCCAGGGATTCGAGCAAAAGGAACATTGTTCGCATCAATTACATAAGAGTACTTGAGTGGAAACTTTTTTGGTAACGCTGCACCACTGCCTTTGCTCGTAGCATTGACAGCCAACAATATCTCACAGTCTATTCTCGTTTTTGAACGAGTGATCGCAGCTACGGAAGCCGTCTGAACAGCCCCCTTTGCGGCTTCGTCAGCCAATGAATCCCCTGCAACGTGAACGCCATCACGTTGATGACTCCGCGTGTGTATCACTTGAGCTTTTGGTAGTTCGTTTCTCAACTGAACTACTTGTTCCCAAAGCGTTTTATGCTTTATTGTGCCACCTCTTGTATCTTTGAACCCATTTTCAAGCCAATTTTGTATATATTCATTATACGACTGAACACAGTAGAAAGAATCACACACTATTAGTGTGGGGAATTCGCGATCTGTACTTTCAAGTGCCAGTTTGAATACTTGTAGTTCAGCTCGCTGAGCTGTACAATCTCCTAGACATTGAGTTTTAGTGACCATAGGTCTGAAGTTACCATCGCGCATGCGACCTTTAACGATTGCGCACGCTGCACTGTAAGCTTGCTTACTCCCTGTAGCGGGTTGTGCGGATCCGTCAGTGTAAATTATGAATTCGTACTCATCGAGAGGCAGAATTTCAGTGGGCAGAGGACATTCATGTTCATATTGCAGGAACGCTTGTGTTTTTAAATCAGGATCAAAAACATATTCAACATCTGTTGCAGCAAGAGAATTAACCCATTGTATCCATCTAGGATGTAATGCTTTTGCATTTGGAATGCTCGCTTTAGTAACCGCCTCTAAAGCCGGTACTGGGGTCACGACAATAATGCGTTTCCCTTGGGCTAGAGCTCTTTCTTTTGCTACAGCGGTTTGAACTGCTGTCAATATTTTTTCAGTTGAAGTGAAGCGCATTTCTGCTTGTGTATACAAATGTGATTTGTATGCTATTGGTACTTTTTCACTCTCATTAAATGTTAAGTAGGTGAATCCGCATTGACCCGAAATTATTCGGATCACTAAATTGCGTTGACTTACGCGTGTTTGTAAGTGATTTGTTGCTAACATGTTAGCTTGGAGTGAACGCAAGATTTCTGTGTGTTCCTGTGTCCAATTTTTGATTGAAAAATCAGGTTTGATTAATGTGTAGAGAGGTTTAACCCTTTCTGCGTAATTTAGAATGTAAGTTCTTCCAAAATTTAGGAAACCCAAGATGGATTGTAAGTTTTTCAGCGTTTTTGGAGGTTGGAGCAGCGCACACCTTTCTAAAAAGTTGGCTGCCAAGCTCTTGCCTTCACTTGAAAGCTCATATCCTAGAAAAAGGACATTGAGATGGGCAATTTTGGATTTTTAAAGTTGAACTTATAGCCCTCAGAGGCGAAGCCCAATATAATGGTACTCACCCTGTTCAAGTGCCTATCCAGGTCATCGTCTGTCAGATAGATGTCATCGACATATGACAATGCCTCATTATCATAAATTTGTAGTAACTCTGTTACCCTCGCTGAGAATAACCCCGGGCTGTTCTTGAACCCTTGTGGGAGTCGACAAAATTGACGCTGGGTCCCCATTATTGAGAAAGCTGTTAAGTACCTGCTTTCAGGTGCTATGTTTTGACAAAAGAAACCATTTGAGATGTCCAATGTTGTTTTATATTTTTTACGCACAATGTTATTCATTAATGCTGTACTATGTGCATTTTACACTGCAAATGTTTTAGAACAAGTGTTTAAGTGTCTGTAATCCAAAACTAGACGATATGTATGGTCTGGTTTGGAGACAGGAAACAAAGGATTGTTCATTGAAGAGGTGCATGTTTCAATCACCCCTTGGTATTCAAGTTGATCTAAGATCTCCCTGACCTGTTTTTTAGCTTCTTGCTTTATTGGGTACTGTCTTTGTGCAGTAGGTTCATTTTTTAGATGTATTTTATGGTGAGGTGAGTCCTCATCCCATCCTACATGATTTTTGTATAATGCTGGGGCCTGGGCAACTGCACATTTCCTGGCATATGTATATTTTAGGTGAATTGGAATATGGTTGGAGAAGGCTGGCATAATAATGTCCTCACCATGTGGGCACTCCCTGACAAATTGTGGTGGCCAGTCTTTTTCTGCTAGAAGTATATCATAACCCCTTGAAAGTTTCTCCTAAAAGAGTGTTTTCACCTTTCTTGGTATGTCTCCCTCCATTCGGAGTGTTATTTCATATAACTTTTGTGGAGTACTAACCCTGGTGTCTACAGTCTCTACTGTGATGTACTCATTCAAGTCCACTATCTCCAGAAGTTCCTTCAGGTTCTGGCGAGCTATTGTGACTTCTGCCGCACTGTCCAGCATTGTGGGAGCCCATTCTCCGTTCTTGAGTTGTGTTCTCAGTATCCTCGGCATGTCTGATCTTCAGACCTGCTACCTTCTTTTTTAAGAATTGAGGTTTTGATTTATTTTTCTGAATGTGTTTGTCGCCTTTCGATTTCACGCGTTCTTCTCTATGTTCTGACGTCCTCTTCTTTCCGATGTCTGTGACGATATCTGAAAGGTACGAGAGGAACGTGTATCAGTATCTTGATACCTGTCAGGTTTTCTTAAATTATCCCTATTCCTGAGGTTATACCTCCTTTCAGAGGGCTCCTTTTGAGGAGACCTACCTCGGGATTGAGAACGTTTCTCGTTTGAATTTTGTTTATTAGTTTCCCACTTCTTTTTAGAAGATGTAGGAGTTTGTTTAATAGAGTCCTTCTCAGGACTTTCAGATAGTTTTGGCTTCAATGGTCTTCCACCCAAACTATCTCTGCCTAATTCTGCATAAGATTGTTCTATTATTCTGGGTAGTTCTGTTTGATGTTCTGTTACATCAAATTCCCTTAATCGTTGGCGGATCGCCACTGATGCTGCCTCCCCTTTAATATTAGATCATATTATTGTTGAGACCTGGTCGAAATTTTTCAGTAAATTCATCCCTAAATTCAGAGCAGGTTCTGCCCCGTATTCGTTTTGAATTTGTTTCAGGACATCTGGTATTACTGCGATTGACGGAACACCATGTGTTTTAGTATAGATGGCAGCAAAGACTGAGCCCCAAATGGTGCAGTCTTCCAGTTGTGGTGTGATCCCCATTGGTAAACAGATTGTTAGGATTCTGTGTTTCTCATAAGGGCTAGTATTAGGAAATACTGCTTCGATTTGAGTAATTTTTTGAGCTATCCAGAATGGAATTTACTCACGTTTTGTGAGCATTTTACCCATGACTGCGTATAAAGTCTGTGGAGTAATTTTTAGTGTATTCCCCTGTTGAGGGGTTTGATTTGGAATGGTCAATGGTGGTTGGACTGTGAAAGTCCGCATGACATATTGGACTAATTGTCTGTAAATTTTTGTTAACTCTGTAAGTTGAGTAAGTAATTCCTCGACTGACATCTCTTCAATGTCAGGATGAGGTGTGTAGCCGGCTAGAATCGGCCATGTTGCTCCTGGTCTACATAGTGGACCGAGCCTGGTAATGTTTTTGTCATGTTTTAGAGCGCCTTTAAACCAGAGCTGATGCTCCTGGTATGTGAGTGGAATTTCAATATCCTCGAAAGGAATATATTCCTCTAGTGGTTCATCTTCTTTGTAGAAGTGAAACAGTTTTGTTACTGGATTTGATTCAGGGAATACTATCCATGAATAGAATACCTCTGTCTGAAAAGATTTGTGTGCCTCTATCACGAACATATATAAGTTTTAGAGTGATGGCTCTTCTTAAGTTTGGATGGATGTCTATAACACCCTCCTTGGTTTCATTTAAACCTGCAAAGTTAAAAGCTGTTACGACTGGGTCAGTCGCAGCTACACCGTTCCCGGTGTCATTGTCCCCGTGTATGGACATTTGTTTTTTGAAAAATGTAGAACAAGTTTCAAGGAAACAAAAGATAAGGTGCACAATATTTTGGAACACTGTATCCTTCAACGTTGAACAAACCAAACAACACATATATATGTTTTTTTTTGTCCTATTTAGTTTTGGCGGATATTTAACCCTACCCACTCCAGACGTCTTATGGAGTATGTGAGTAGGGGTCTCTGGGAAAAGCACGACTGAGTTACTCAGTATCTAGTGTTAAATGACTGCCTTACCAAACGTTTGGGTGCCATGTAGTGTAGTTCCTATTTCCCTAATAGGCTCTGTGCATTGGAATAATATACCCTATAGGCTTGACATAGGACTGAGGTCGGTATGCCCCTATCGAGTATATTAAACTTAATTACTTTTGTGCCAGCTAGCTCAGAGGCCACTAGAAACTCCTTGAGAACAAGAAGAGAGTAGTTTCTGCCAACCGCATAAACATGACTACTTTGTTTCCCTTTAGAATCGGAACACGTCTCAGAATCGTGGAAACAATAGATAACAGTTTCACTCAGCTTAATCGTGCATGCTTAGTTTCCACAGAGTTACACAGAAAGAAAAGACGGGCGTTTCAATAAAAGGTTTTATTGAACAGTCTTGTTTCTCGTGTAAGAGATATGAGCTGTTATGATCACAAGACAGTATGCAAGATAAATAATGTACAGCGTAAGCAGTAGAAATAAATAATACTGCGCTAGCATTATCTTTTAGCCTATATTCACGTACATAAATAACATGAGCTAAAAATGCGAGTACTCATACGATGCGTCTCTAAGCTAGTTCTACCCCAATGTACCTAACCTAGTCTAGGTGTAGGGAAAGGTAAGAAGTAGGTGGAGTATTCTCTAGTATGGTATACTAAGAGTGTGTTAAGTCTAGTATGCCAAGAGTCCCTCTAGGTTCTAGTCAGCTCCATACCTTGTGAATGAGAGAGGTGGGAATCTCTTTCCGGATCTGGAACTCTAACACCCCGCGAAGGGAGTAAGAACACTGGAAGCTGGATTCTTCTGCGAGCAGGAATGACAGCGTCTTCTCAGTGCGTCAGGCCGGATACGGGCTCCTCTAAAGTCGAGGTATCCTCTTAACTTGCTTGGGCAAGGGAAGGTATATTTATACCTGGTAGGTGCCTTGGAATATTAGCATTGACGTGAAGCCGGACAGAGGAAGACGTCAGGAATGAACCCTTAGGGTATAGTGGTTCATACATAATAGATGAGTTCTTGGAGAAATCAATAATCCTGTGCTAGGGGAACTCCCGAGAGCTTAAGGGTCTGGTTTCTAAGAACTCGTTGTGACGTTAGGGTGGACGGATGTCGGTGACCATGCCTGTATTTGGAGTGCACGGCTAATGCCTAAATAAGGACTGGGATTCTATGCCTATATAAGGGCAATGCGAATTGTGCCTATATAAGGACATGTTTCAGGAAAACCTATATACGGACACCTAAAGCTGAATACAAAAGGGCGAATCCATCATTGTCCCGATATATAAGAACGGGGACAAAACTGATCCTAAAAACTATCGGCTCATTTCACTCCTAGATACGGCTTTAGAAGTTATGAGTAGGGTTCTACTAAAGAGGCTGGAGGAATGGGTCAAGGAGTACTCTATCCTAACCCCTTTGCAGTATGGGTTTAGGAAACGTTTGGGGACAATTGAACAATGAATTAATTCGGAGCTACTCATCGGCAATTATACCAGGGCAAAGACAGGTACCATGTATTTATGCTTTGCTGACTTGAGTAGTGCATTTGATTTAGTTGACCATAATTTACTCTGGCAAACTCTGACTTCCATGGGAGCCCCTAGGGCGATTGTTGGCTCCCTGTCCCGCCTATATGAGAACTTAACTAGTCAAGTTCGCTTTGGTCCCCAGGGCTAATGCTCATCTAAATTTAAAGTAGGGCGGGGTATACGGCAAGGATGCGTGTTAGCACCAATCCTATTCTCCCTTTTTATTAACAAGGTTGATAACCACTTGCAACAAATACAGGCTGATGCTCCGAGGGTGGCAGGTTGTCCGATACCCGTATTGTTATATGCGGACGACGCAGTACTATTGGCACGGACCCCATTAGGTCTCCAAAGATTGATCGATGGTTTTTCAGATTTTATGGAACAAAGGAGAATGGTAATTAACAAATCGAAAACATTCACCATGATTTGTGGGGCCAAACAGAAATCTTGTAAAACCTTTTTTATTGACAGTACCCCAATACATACAGTGAACTCCTTTTGCTACCTTGGTATTTTATTTTCAGGAAATGGTACATGGACCCAACATATTGTAAATACGAGAGCAAAAATGAGTAGGGCCAACCAAGGGATTTTTAAATTTGCCGCTAAACTAGGAAACTGACCAATCAAGGAGATGGTAACTATTTATAAAGCTAAAGGAGTAAGCACCGCCCTTTATGGGGCAGGCCTTTGGGGTTACACCAATAGTATGGCCCTGCAAACAGAAGAAAACTGTTTTTTAAAACGCTTGCTGTTATTACTACCATCTGTATCAAATACCATCGTACATCACGAGGTGGGGCTCTAATTTTTAGTGGATACCCTGATGGCAGGGCCATTGTTGTTATGGGCATCAATTTAGAGACGGGAAGAGATGGCTTTTAACAGGTCAATAATTTTAGATTGCTTAAATTTGGATGATGTTCTAAAAATTCCGTGGTTATCCTACATTAATGCCACATTAGAGAACTTGTTCAATACATCTGTATGGTCGGACCCTATAAAAATACTGTTCCTTGTGAGAAGTTGGCCTGGTATATGCTGTCCACTAACTAAAGTGGGCACCTTGTACCAGTCCAAACTACCCCTTATGGAGATAGGTTAAAGACAACCTTTATTGAAAGCTATCCTAGTGGTAGCTATGGAGAGCAGCCTTCAGGCTAAGTCTTGAAGGAATGTAAAGCAGCTTGTTTTACCAGTCTATAATCTCTTGAGTGACCAAATGAAAGAGGACCACACCAGGTATATATATAAAATATATGTATTTAGTCTTAAACACACCCCTCTAGTCTCTTTATGAGGCTAGAGTTCGAAGTACATAGGTTACAAGTCAGTTATCAACAGTAATAGCACAAATACACGTTTGGGCCCTAGGGGCGTACCAAACCATATACCAAAAAAGTGGTATAAGAACCGTGACTGAGCTAGGCACAAGGCCTAGAGCCTGTAGAAGTGCTTGGACCACAAGGAACCACCCAAGGTAGTGACACAGGGGACCCACAGGGGACGCGTGCAGTGTGGGAACACAGCCGCGAATCACCTTTAACTTCTATGGGGAAAGTCGCGGTTGGAGTTTTAAAAGAAAAGGACACTTAGAAGAGGACTTCGAGCAAACCCCTTTAGAACTAGGCAGTTCTAGAGTCAATACCCATGGGAGCACCGGAGTACTCAAGTTACCTCACCCAGGGAAGCGGGTGCATAGGTGTCTTTTGGAGTCAGGTTTCATCGTCGTTTTCAATGGCGATCTGCTGCAAAGTGCTGCTGGCGACCAAGTCGATCCACCCGGCCAAGGATGGATCGGAGATCTGAAGAACCTGAAAGCAGAGGGGACAGAGTCTGGGTCACTAGCCAGTGACCAGGAAGGCAATGAGCAGATGCCCACCGATGTTAGGTGCTTCAGGTAGGTTGATGGGTGTCTTGACTCTTCAGCCACGAGGTCCAGGAGGTGTCGACGACAACCAGGAGTTGGATTTGAGCTGTCCTATCACGTCTGTCGAGTGCTGGGGTGTCGGCGACCGGATTGGACCCAACAAGCCTTGGCAACGGCAAGTCACGTAGAAACAGAGAAAGGACTTTGGTGCAGACCAGCATGGTCTGAGGGACTCACCCAGCAAGGGTAAGTCTGGGCACATCTGGAGCAACCAGGAAAGCCCAAGTAGAAGAAGAGTTGCCTTCGGGAGGACCCACTAGCCAACGGACTAGCGATCGCAAAGGAGCCTCAAGTGGACGCACTTGGAGCTGGCTCACAGGACACTCGTGGCGTGGAGGCCAGAGATCTTCGGTGCAGTTGGTGCTCGTTGCTCGGGCTACTCGAAGCCCAAAGCACAACTTCGAGGGAGACCAGGAAGAGGATGCACTTGCAAAAGTTCTTGGTGGCCAGGGGCCACAGTTCCACATTACCCACGACAGCTATGTGCCTCAGCTTCACTGGGGTCTCAGGGCAACCTCACGGAAGTCTGGAAATCTACCTTTGGTGATGCAAAGAGTTCGGCATCTGGCGGGAGCTTCAGCGATGCAGACCGGACAGTTGCTTCTTTGGTGCCTGCCAAGCAGGGGAGTCACTCCTTGACCCCAAGGGAGATTCTTCAGTCCTCTAATCTTCAAGTAGAGCATCGAAGGTCCAGGATTCACGTTCAGAGATTCATCCAGGGATAATATAAAGTCCTAAGGACTGGGGTCCCATACTTATACTAAGTTAGGGGGTTGGACATACTCTGGGGACCCACCTATGGGAGGGTCAGGGAAGAGGGGTGGTTACACCCATTCCCTTTGTCCAGTTTTGCACCAGAGCAGGGGCAGGTAGCCCCTGCAACCGGTTTGAACTGGACTATGCACAGGGACACCAAACGTGCCCCCAGTGCAGGACTTCAAAGCACCAGGGAGTGCTCCCGCCCAGCCCCAATACACACTATCCTGTCTGGGGAGGTGGTTACACCTCCCTGCGACAGGAAACCTATTGTCCAGGCCTCCCCTGCCGGAGTTTCGGTCAGCAGCAGGAGACCAGACCCGTGTCTGTGGCAGCGGCATCCATTTTGTGATGCCAGGGCTCTGAAAAGTTAATGCCGGGTATTCTGGTGTGTACATGTCTCTCTCTCTAGAAGGGTGGAATGCTACCACCGCTGCCAGAACTGGCGGGGGGGTAGTATTCCAAGGTGTTTGACACCAAACACGACATGTTTCTGTGCAGCCATCCCAAAGTTAGGATTTAACGCGAGGTTATAATGCACTTAAGAGTATATGGTCAGGCTGCACCACAAACAGCATCAGAGGATTGACTCCAAACGCTGCAGAGGGGCCCTGCTCATGCAGGGGCACCCTCTCACATAAAAACCAAGCACTCTGCCTTCAGGATTGTTAAGGCCTGCCATAGGAGTGACTTATAGGTTTATATGGGTGTGCAAAGGTAGTGATAGAGGTAGCCTATACCACAGAAAGGGGTGCATGCACCACCTTACCCAGGCTGCAGTAGAAGACCTGTGGTGTCTTTTTGAAGGGCTTCCCAGGGGTGGCATAATATATGCTTCAGCCCCTGGTAGGCCTCTGGGTTACCTATGCCCAGGGTACATAGTATACCATATACTAGGGACTTATAAGGGCATTCCAGAATCCAATCAAAGATGTACCTAAGGTACTGTCATGTGGTTTGTGGCCTCATGATCTGCATTGCTAAGTTGGCTTAGGCCTGGATGCCATGATGCCTTTTTGCGCGCGTTACTTTGTGACTTTGTTTTTCCAGCCTCTGATTGTGCCCGGCTATATTAGAACTGTCTGCCTTTCACCTTTTCTCCTGTTCCCTGTGGGTTTCGTCTGCACAACATGTACAAGGTCGAAAAACAACGTCCCTTGTTCTTGCTGATCTGGTCAGCCCCTCGCACTTAGACATAACATTGAATGCAGCTGCACTGGAGAAATTCGTGTGCTTTTAATATTGTGATTTCGCTGTTAGGCACACTTGGAGAAAAACCTTTCCAGAGAGAAGAGCTGTGCTTGTCTGATGATATAAACCTTGCATCTAGATATTGAGGTATGAGGGTTCGCCTGACAATGCCCAGAGGTCTTCTATTTTTATAATAAACTAGTTAATAGCACGGGGAGGGTGGTAAGGTCATTGAGCCCTATATCCACTGCTTTATGAAATGCTTTCCCCGTTTGTACTCTATGGAATTGTAACTATGCTTATTGTTTTATGCTGATAGTACTGGCACGTGTACTGTATCTTAGAGCACGATAGTTGAAATAAACATTTTAAACTATACAGTGTCTCTTATTACGCACGTTGTGGACAGGTATGAGTGAGTTATGAAAGGGTGTTCTTGCTTCCGCGAGTCCTGAGAGAGAGCGACCGTGTTCTGGGTTGTCTAATCATTGGTAGCATCGCTGCTAATGAGACGCTAACGCTAGTCGGATTGGGATTGTGGGTACTAAGGTGCATGGTTGGTTCACCACTATACTCCGAGGTCCTATTATCCTGTGCATAGCTCTGTGTATGTGCAGAATCCCTACAACAGTACATGGAAACCATTTTAGACAGGAAGCAGCTAGGCTGGGGTTCTGATTAGCAGGGCCCCAGCCAGACTAAAGTCAAAATACAGTGAAGCATCAGCAAAAAGTGGGGGTACCCATGTGAAGCAGATCCTACTCTCCTACACAACCCCCCCAAACGCAGGGACATTAAACTAACCTTGACCAGTTGAGTCTTCATGTTCTAAGTGGAAATACCTAGAGAGTCCATCTGCATTGGCATGGTTACTCCCAGGTCTATGTTCCACTGTGAAGTCCATCCCCTGTAGGGAAATGGACCACCTAGCAGTTTGGGGTTTCCACCCTTCATTTGTTTTAGCCATAAGAGGGGCTTATGGTCTGTCTGAACAAGGAAGTGAGTACCAAACAAGTATGGCCTCAACTTCTTCAGAGCCCAAACCACAGCAAAGGCCTCCCTCTCAATGGCTGACCAACGTTTCTCTCTAGGGGTCAGCCTTCTGCTAATGAAAGCTACTGGCTGATCCTGACCTTCATCATTCAATTGTGACAGTACAGCCCCTACCCCCAATTCAGATGTATCTGTTTGGACAATGAACTTCTTGGAGTAATCAGGACTCTGTAGAATGGGAGCAGTGCACATGGCCTGCTTCAGGTCATCAAATGCCTTTTGACAGCTAGCTGTCCACTGAACCTTTTTGGGCATTCTTTTGGAAGTTAAGTCATTCAGGGGTGTCACTATTGATCCATACCCCTTGACAAATCTCCTATAGTACCCAGTCAGGCCTAAGAAGGCTCTCACCTGAGTCTGGGTAGTTGGAGCAACCCAGTCCATGATGGTCTGGATTTTGCTCTGAAGTGGTTGAACCTGGCCTCCACCTACAAGGTGGCCCAGGTATACAACCTGACTCTGCCCTATCTGGTACTTGGTGGCCTTGATAGTGAGGCCTGCCTTTTGCAGGGCCTCCAAAACATACCTTAGGTGGACCAGGTGATCCTCCCAGGTGGAGCTAAAGACAGCAATATCATCTAGATAAGCTGCACTGTAGGCTTCCAGACCTGTGAGAACTGTATTCACCAACCTTTGGAAAGTGGCAGGTGCATTTTTCAAACCAAAGGGCATTACCACAAACTGATAATGCCCACTAGGGGTCGAGAATGCTGTTTTTGGCTTTGCATCATCAGCTAGCCTGATCTGCCAGTAGCCGGCTGTTAGGTCAAATGTGCTTAGGTACTTGGCTGAGGCCAAAGCGTCTATTAGCTCATCTGCCCTGGGTATTGGATGGGCATCAGTCCTAGTGACTGCATTGAGACCCCTGTAGTCCACACAAAACCTCATCTCTCTTTTCCCACCACTGGTGTGAGGTTTTGGCACAAGGACCACTGGACTAGCCCAAGGGCTATCTGAGGGTTCAATAACTCCCAAATCCAACATTTTCTGGACTTCTGTCCTGATACAGTCCCTGACATGGTCAGGTTGCCTATAAATCTTATTTTTAGTAGGCAGACTGTCCCCAGTGTCCACTTCATGAGTGCACCAGGTGGTCTGACTTGGAGTCAGAGAGAACATATGTCTGAACTGATTGAGCACCTGTCTGCAATCAGTTTGCTGCTGGGCAGTGAGGCTGCCTGCCAAGGCTACACCAGCCACTGACCCATCATCAGGGTTCTGCGAGAGCAGGTCAGGGAGTGGGTCACTCTCTTCCTCCTGTCCCTCATCAGTAGCCATGAGCAAGCCCATGTCTGCCCTGTCCACATATGGTTTCAATCTGTTGACATGGAGAACCCTGGGGGGACTCCTGGGTGTTCCTAGGTCTACCAAATAGGTAACCTAACCCTTCTGCTCAACAATGGTATGGGGTCCACTCCATATGTCTTGGAGAGCTGCTGGGGCCACTGGCTCCAGCACCCACACCTTCTGCCCTGGCTGGTAAACAGTCAGTACAGCCTTTTGGTTATGCCAGGCTTTTTGTAGTTCCTGAATAGCCTCAAGGTTTTTTGTTGCCTTTTTCATGTACTCAGCCATCCGGGAGCGGAGACCAAGTACGTAGTCCACTATGTCCTGCTTTGGGGGCTTGAGAGGTAACTCCCATCCTTCCTTCACCAGACACAATGGACCCCTGACAGGATGGCCAAACAAAAGTTCAAAAGGGCTGTAGCCAACCCCTTTTGAGGCACCTCCCTCTATGCAAACAAAAGGCAGGGCAAGAGTATGTCCCATCTTCGCCTAAGCTTTTCTGGGAGCCCTTTAATCATGCCCTTTAAGGTTTTGTTGAACCTCTCAACTAAACCATTGCATTGTGGGTGATAGGGTGTGGTGAATTTGTAAGTCACTCCACACTCCTTCCACATTGCCTTCAAGTATCCAGACATAAAGTTAGCACCCCTGTCTGATACAACCTCCTTAGGGAAGCCCACTCTTGAGAAAATTCCCAGGAGGGCCCTTGCCACCACAGGTGCTGTAGTGGTCCTAAGGGGAATAGCCTCTGGGTACCCATGTACCTAGGGTACCTAGTGGCATGGTCCACCACCACCAGGATAAACCTGTGCCCAGATGCTGTTTGGGGATCCATGGGACCAACAATGTCAAACCCCACTCTTTCAAAGGGCACCCCCACCACAGGTAGTGGTATCAGGGGGGCCTTTGTAGTGCCACCTGCCTTGCCACTGGCCTGGCAGGTTACACAGGAGCGACAAAACTCCTTGGTGTCTTCAGACATGTGGGGCCAGTGAAAGTGAGGGACAATTCTGTCCCAAGTCTTGTTCTGGTCCAGGTGACCTGCTAGAGGAATGTCATGGGCTAGGGTCAATAGGAAGCCCCTGAACTTCAGAGATATAACCAACCTCCTGGTGGTACCAGGCTTGGGGTCTCTACACTCTCAGTACAAGAGTCCATCATCCCAATACACTTTATGGGGACCACTAGCATTCCCAGCAGCCTCAGCAGCAGCTTGCTGTCTGAGGGGTTCAAGAGAGGGGCAGCTCTGCTGCTCCTGGCTCAGATCTGCCCTGGAAGGGCCCCCTGTCCGTAAGAACTCAACCTGACCAGGCTTAAGCTCCTCTGGGACAGTTCCTTCTTCAGGACTGAGATCATCTCCCTCAAGAGACTGATCTTCCTTCTGAGCCAAGGGGGAAGGCACTGCCTTAACCCTACTACTCCTCCTCTTGGATGGCACTTGGTCCATTGTTCCAGGATCCAAGGCCTGTTCAGTGTTAGTCATTTTGGCCTGTGACCTGGTCACAGCAAACACATCTGCAGGGATACCCAGCATTTCTGCATGGGTCCTGAGCTCCACTTCTGCCCAAGCTGAAGTTTCTAGATCATTGCCAAGCAAGAATTCAACTGGTAGGTCTGCACTCACCACAACCTTCTTAAGGCCAGTTACCCCTCCCCACGAGAAGTTAACAACTGCCAGAGAATGGTCTGTTCTGACGTTGCTAGCATTGGTCACTTGGTACATTTCAACAAGTATAATCTGCCCAGGATCCACAAGATCTTGTGTCACCATAGTGACACTTGCTCCTGTGTCCCTGAATGCCAAAGCCTCTTTTCCATTTATTAATGGCTGTTGTCTGTACTTGCCCAGATTACTGGGACTCACAGAGGAGGTCATGTCCATGCCTCCATCACAGACTAGGACAGCCTGAGTGGGTTCTCTGACTAGGCCAGAGCCCATCTCAGTATGCAGGGTCACCCCTACTAAACCCTTGGCTTGTGTACTTCCACCACCATTTGTAACTGCACTAGGGGGAACAGGTGCCTTAGGGGCATTGGTAGGGGCTGGAATAGAGTCTTTGGACTTGGTGCAATCACTGGTCCAGTGTGTCTTTTGCTTACAGACTTTGCACCATGGTTTCTTTTGGCCTTTCCCTTTGTTAGACTGTGAATCCCCACCTGAAGAAGCTTTTTGGGGGCCTTGTGAAGACTTCTGGTCTTTACCCTTCTCCCCACCCTTGTCAGAGTTTTTAGAATCTTGCTTCTTTGGGTCACCACCTTGGTTCTGTACCTTCTGCCTCACCCTGGTTCTGACCCATTTGTCTGCCTTCTTTCCCAATTCTTGGGGAGAGGTCAGATCAGAGTCCACCAGGTACTGATGCAACAGCTGATTTTGACAGCTATTAAGAATCTGCTCCCTCATGATAAGATTGTACAATCCTTTGAAGTCACATTCCTTACTGCCCACTAACCAACCTTCCAGAGCCTTAGCAGAACAATCAACAAAGTCCACCCAGTCTTGATTTCGTGCCTTTTGGGTATCTCTGAACTTTAACCTGTATTGTTCAGTTGTTAGGCCAAACCCATCAATCAATGCACTTTTTAAGACTTGATAATCATCAGCATCCTCTTCTCTAACAGTGAGGAGCTTATCTCTACCTTTGTCTGCAAAGGAGAGCCACAAGATTGCTGCCCACTGCTCCTGAGTGACCCTCTGTACTTTACAGGCCCTCTCCAGTGCAGTAATCCATTTGTGGATGTCATCCCCACTTTGGAAGGGAGGGACAATCTTGCTCAGGTTTCTATGGTCATAAGACCTTTCCCTACCACTAGGGAAGTTGCTGCCACCATGGGACTCTAGTCCCAACTTTCTTCTTTGTCTATGAAGCTCCAGGGACTCCCTGTCTATAGCCAACTGCTCTCTTCTGATTCTCAACTGAGCTTCCTCATACTTGAGCAGTCTCTCTTTCCTCTCATGAGAGGATTCCCTCCTATGAGAAGAAACAGAGGTCCCTACTGAGGTGTCAGAATGGTTAGACTCCTGAGAAGGAGATCTGGACCTTCTAGGCACACTCACAACTCTTCCTGGTGGGACAAAGGGGAGGTCATTCTGATCCTCCTCCTCATCTGCAGGAGGAGCTGGGTTGTCCAGGGCAAGGTCATTGTCACCTTCCTGGCCAGTTTCAGAGGTCAGGTCCTGGGTATTTTCACCCCTGGTCCCTTCCTCATCTTCTGCCCCACCCTCTCTGCCTACCCTTGCAGACCCTATAGGTCTTCTGCGATCATCTAGCAGAAGCATCTCCATGAAATGTTGGGTGTTGGCACTTTTGCCTGTCTTCAGCTTCCTAATCTTGCACAACTCTCTCAATTCCAAGAATGGGAGGTTGTCATATTTGGATGGCAGGAGCACACTGGTTCCTGGCAGTGAAGACATTACTAGTGAGGTGTGGTGTATGCACTACATACTCTAGTGTGGCCTACTAAACTCTCTTGAGTTGTAGAAAGGGTGTGCTAAACCCTTAACACACAACTCTAAGTTCAGGAGAACTTACTGTATACTAAGCTTGTTTTTATATGTACCTAAGGTACCCTTAGTGGTTTTCAGTTGATCAATTCAATTGAGATTATCTGGTAAAACAATAGCAAGCTGGAATCCCACCCGCTGCACACCAATGTGAGAAGTTGGCCTGGTATATGCTGTCCACTAACTAAAGTGGGCACCTTGTACCAGTCCAAACAACCCCTTATGGAGATAGGTTAAAGACAACCTTTATTGAAAGCTATCCTAGTGGTAGCTATGGAGAGCAGCCTTTTCAGGCTAAGTCTTGAAGGAATGTAAAGCAGCTTGTTTTACCAGTCTAT
The DNA here is from genome assembly GCA_963921515.1 of Calotriton arnoldi. Classification (NCBI taxonomy): domain Eukaryota; kingdom Metazoa; phylum Chordata; class Amphibia; order Caudata; family Salamandridae; genus Calotriton; species Calotriton arnoldi. The sequence goes on along the minus strand of CAWUFW010008467.1, from coordinate 204,950 downwards.
AATCTCTTGAGTGACCAAATGAAAGACCACCAGGTATATATACACCCCTCTAGTCTCTTTATGAGGCTAGAGTTCGAAGTACTTAGGTTACAAGTCAGTTATCAACAGTAATAGCACAAATACACGTTTGGGCCCTAGGGGCGTACCAAACCATATACCAAAAAAGTGGTATAAGAACCATGACTGAGCTGGGCACAAGGCCTAGAGCCTGTAGAAGTGCTTGGACCACAAGGAACCACCCAAGGTAGTGACACAGGGGACCCACGGGGGACGCGTGCAGTGTGGGAACACAGCCGCGAATCACCGTTAACTTCTATGGGGAAAGTCGCGGTTGTAGTTTTAAAAGAAAAGGACACTTAGAAGAAGACTTGGAGCAAACCCCTTTAGAACTAGGCAGTTCTAGAGTCAATACCCACGGGAGCACCGGAGTACTCAAGTTACCTCACCCAGGGAAGCCGGGTGCATAGGTGTCTTTTGGAGTCAGGTTTCATCGTCGTTTTCAATGGCGATCTGCTGCAAAGTGCTGCTGGCGACCAAGTCGAAAGTGTCCGGGTGGATCCAAGGATGGATCGGAGATCTGAAGAACCTGAAAGCAGAGGGGACAGAGTCTGGGTCACTAGCCAGTGACCAGGAAGGCGATGAGCAGATGCCCACCGATGTTGGGTGCTTCAGGTAGGTTGATGGGTGTCTTGACTCTTCAGCCACGAGGTCCAGGAGGTGTCGACGATGACCAGGAGCTGGATTCGAGCTGTCCCACGACGTCTGTCGAGTGCTGGGGTGTTGGCGACCGGATTGGACCCAACAAGCCTTGGCAACGGCAAGTCATGTAGAAACAGAGAAAGGACTTTGGTGCAGACCAGCACGGTCTGAGGGACTCACCCAGAGAGGGTAAGTCTGGGCACATCTGGAGCAACCAGGAAAGCCCAAGTAGAAGACGAATTGCCTTCGGGAGGACCCACTAGCCAACGGACTAGCGATCGCAAAGGAGCCTCAAGTGGACGCACTTGGAGCTGGCTCACAGGACACTCGTGGCGTGGAGGCCAGAGATCTTCGGTGCAGTCGGTGCTCATGGCTGGGGCTACTCAGAGCCCAAAGCACAACTTCGAGGGAGACCAGGAAGAGGATGCACTTGCAAATGTTCTTGGTGTCCAGGGGTCACGGTTCCACGGTTCCACGTTACCCACGACAGCTATGTGCCTCAGCTTCGCTGGGGTCTCAGGGCAGCCTCGGGGAAGTCTGGAAATCCACCTCTGGTGATGCAAAGACTTTGGCGTCTGGCGGGAGCTTCAGCGATGCAGACCGGACAATTTCTTCTTTGGTGCCTGCCAAGCAGGGGAGTCACTCTTTGACCCCAAGGGAGATTCTTCAGTCCTCTAATCTTCAAGTAGAGCGTCGAAGGTCCAGGATTCACGTTCAGAGTTTCGTCCAGGGATAATCTAAAGTCCTAAGGACTGGGGTCCCATACTTACACTAAGTTAGGGGGTTGGACATACTCTGGGGACGCACCTATGGGAGGGTCAGGGAAGAGGGGTGGTTACACCCATTCCCTTTGTACAGTTTCACGCCAGAGCAGGGGCAGGTAGCCCCTGCAACCGGTTTGAACTGGACTATGCACAGGGACACCAAACGTGCCCCCAGTGCAGGACTTCAAAGCACCAGGGAGTACTCCCGCCCAGCCCCAATACACACTATCCTGTCTGGGGAGGTGGTTACACCTCCCTGCGACAGGAAACCTATTGTTCAGGCCTCCCCTGCCGGAGTTTCGGTCAGCAGCAGGAGGCCAGACCCGTGTCTGTGGCAGCGGCATCCATTTTGTGATGCCAGGGCTCTTAAAAGTTAATACCGGGTATGCCAGTGTGTACATGTCTGTCCCGCTAGAAGGGTGGAATGCTACCCCCGCTGCCAGAACTGGTGGGGGGGTAGTATTCCAAGGTCTTTGATACCAAACGTGACATGTTTCCGTGCAGCCATCCCAAAGTTAGCATTTAACGCGAGGTTATAATGCACTTAAGAGTATATGGTCATGCTGCACCACAAACAGCACCAGAGGATTGACTCCAAACGCTGCAGAGGGGCTCTTCTCATGCAGGGGCACCCTCTCACATAAAAACCAAGCACTCTGCCTTCAGGATTGTTAAGGCCTGCCATAGGAGTGACTTATAGATTTATATGGGTGTGGAAAGGTAGTGATATAGGTAGCCTATACCACAGTAAGGGGTGCATGCACCACCTTACCCAGGCTGCAGTAGCAGACCTGTGGTGTCTTTTTGGAGGGCTTCCCAGGGGTAGCATAATATGTGCTTCAGCTCCTGGTAGGCCTCTGGGGTACCTATGCCCTGGGTACATAGTATACCATATACTAGGGACTTATAAGGGCACTCCAGAATCCAATCAAAGATGTACCTAAGGTACATGGAAACCATTTTAGAGAGGAAGCAGCTAGGCTGGGGTTCTGATTAGCAGGGCCCCAGCCAGACTAAAGTCAAAATACAGTGAAGCATCAGGAAAAAGTTGGGGTACCCATGTGAAGCAGATCCTACTCTCCTACATTCCTCACTAAGAAAGAGATCAAAGATTCCTTCCTGTTAGGAAGCCGGGATCGCAGAGCAAAATCGGAGCTAAATATACTGACCTTGGCCTTAAATAAATCTTTTATGTTAAAGGAGGGAGCCAAAAGTTATCTGTCTCACGTGACCTATGTACAGCACCGTTTTGTGTTACTGAGATTGAGATGTGGTATTGCACATTATCTTGTCACATTCCCTAAAATGAAATTACACCCCCTCCCCCAGATTTGGTACCATGTCCGTGTGACAATAAGAGCAAAAAAAGCACATTGCACTTTCTATTAATCTGTAATTTTTATTGTAATTTTAGATGTTTTATTTTAAGCCTCTGTTTGTTGCTCACAATATTAGGTCCCATAAAACTGCTATGGAATTTTTGGTGACATTAGAGGATCCGTTAACATGTTATAATGTCACCCTGTTCATCCTGAAATTGATTAATGCAAAGGAAAGCATTTTGCTATAATCTAGAAATGAATTGCCCTTAGTAACTAGTATCGTAAACTATGTGCTATTTTTCTTAAATGTATTTTATTGCATGTACTTTGACGGCTGTTTTATTTTTTTAATAGCCGAATAAAGATCTTGAATTTGAATCTGAGTGCCTATAGTAATACTACACACTGGCCTCTCAAGACCACCTTAAACGCGTCCCAGTTGGTCAAGGGGGCTTGTCATGGGGATTATTTAGCTGGAAAACTCTTTAATGGCCTTGCGCAAGTCGTCCTCTGACAGTCTGTCTCAAAGCAAGGCATAGGGGAAAAACCAACACTTGTATTCAAGGAGGGGTTAGTCCAGTCAAGAGAGACAACCATAGGTGCGTGATCAGAGATAATTATTGGGTGAATCTCTGCTTTTCAGATGTCTCTGGCGAGGGTCTGGCTCAGAAATATATAGTCTAGCCTAGAGTAGGTACAATGAATATGTGAGAAAAAAGTGTAGTGCCTGTCTTCAGGGTGGCATTCCCTCCAGGCGTCGAGTAAGCCTAGGTCGCAATCGCAAGTTTAAGGTTTCTTGTAAAACTGCCTGTGTGGGCCCTGTGTGAGTGTGTGCTGTCTGTGCCTGAGTGCCAAGTGATGTTGAAGCTCCACATGAGGTTGAGACTCCCTCCGAAAAACCTCCCAGAAGCACTAACAATCCTGTTATAATTGCTACCTGATTGGTGTTTGGTGCATAAATCGCTGCAACAGTGCACATCTTCCCTCAAAGATGCCCCTTCACCGAGACCACCCCCCCCTGTTTATCTGTCTTATAGCTCTCGGGTTGGAACTTTAGCGCAGAGTGAAACTGGAGAGCCACACCATTGTGTTTCGTAGATCCGGAAGATTTGTAGATCAAGGGGTGGCACTTATGTTTCAGCCTGTGATACTCCGACCTTTTAAGATGGGTTTCCTGTAAGGCTACAATATCATAGTGCCCGTCTAACAGGTATTTCTAGACCTTGTGGCGTTTAGCCGGTGCGTTAAGACCCCTTATGTTCCAGGTTCCAGTGTTGAGGTCACTGCACTTAAAACCTATAAGCCACCTCTAAGGCAGGCCTTTCAATATTGAAGGCAGGGTGTTCGGTTCTAAGTGTGAGGGTGCCCCTGCATGAGGAGGACACCCCTACAACCTTCAGAGTCCATTCTACCGGGTTGTAAGTGCTTCAGCCATTTCGATACTTAGATTGGCCATGCGTCATTCCGCGATGGCTATCTCTAAACTGGCTGTAACAAACCCTGTTGTGTTTGGTATCAAACATGTTAAAATCATACCCCCACACCATGAACGGTGTGGGAGGTATGATTCCAAGCACTGTAAAGCTCCTCCTGGGGCCCCTCCGTGCCTCAGGTACCGGTCTTCTAGAACCGGACAGAAAACTATGGCTGCTGCCGACCAGAGACACGATTCTACCCTCCTGCATCTGAGCCAAGCTAAAGCAGGGGAAGGTAGGGCAATAGTTTTCCTGTCACAGGGAGGTGTGACCACATCCCAGACAGGACTTAGTGCATTGGGAAAGGGTGGGGGCGCCTGCCAGAGCCACTGAGACTGCTTGAAGGGCACATTTGATGCCCTCCTTCCATACTCCAGTTCAAACCAGTTCAGGGAGAGCTTGGCTCCCGTTCTGGCACGAAATTGGCAAAGGACATGGGAGTCTCCTCCCCTATCCAGCCCCTACTCTGGGAGGGACCCCTGAATCATTCCAACCCTTTCCTTAGGGTACTTAAGGGCTTACCTGTGGGTGGGTCCCCAGATTCCCTGTGGGTGGGTCCCTAGATTTGTCTTGGGACAAGATTCAGATCCAATACCACTTCAACTTCAACCGTCTGAGCACTCTGGACTTCGCTGGACTTCGCTTTTGGGAACCGAGACTGCAACTTGGAAGACTCCTGCTGCTCCTGGTCTCTCTGCTGCAACGTCTGTGCCTGTGTTCCATACAGGTTCTTCACCAGGCCTGTGGACTTCCACAAGACACCCGAGGACTCTCCCTTGGAGTCACTTCCCTGTATCTGCAGGCACTGCAACAAAGTTGACCGGTCTCCTGTTCCTGAGCTACTACGGACTCTGAAAGGTTCAGCAACATAGGTGGAGGTTCTGCAACTCCCTCCAGGCCAGTATCCCTCGTCAGAACCGCTGGATGACTACCCCTGTGCACCCTCTTGACTTGCCGTTGCCAAGGCTTGTTGACTCTCTCTTCCAGAGATCTTCGGGCTCCAAGAAGCTCCAGCCTCAAGCATATCCTGCAACCAAGATCTTCACCTGCACTGCATCCTTTGCACTGTGGGCCATCATCCTTTGTTGAACTGCTAGAGATTCTCTTGCGACTCCTGTGCCTCTGGCCTGTGGGTCCTCTTGAGGATCTTCTTTGGCTCCAGTGGGCTCCCCTGCTTGCTCGGGGCCTGCTCTAACTTACCTACTTGTGGTGAGTCACTGGGACCTTGCTGGGCCAGACATTGCCCTGTTTTCAAAGACTACATTGTTTACAGTTGCAAGGCTTGTTGGTGCCCCTGCTGGTCTCTGACCTCTTGGCTCTCGAAGTCCAATGTGGAACAGCTTGTGCATGGCTCCTGGTCCATACAGCTGCAACTTCAAGAGTACCGTCAACTCTCCTGCTTCACCGACATCGGTGGGCATTCGTCTTACGTGCATCCTGGTCACTCCTGAGTGGCATAGACTCTGTCCCCTCTGCTTGCAGGTACCTCTATTCCTGAAGTCCTCCAATGTGGTCTATGACGGTTTCTGACAACACTTCGCACCTATGCACCCGGCTTCCCTGGTGTAGGTATCCTGGTTCCTGGGGTATCCACGGGTGGGATGGGTCTCCAACCTTCTGTCTTCCACGGGGTTTCTTCAAGGTCCGCTGGGAAGGGTCCTTCTTCTGTAAAATTGCAACTGTGACTTACCCATTGACTTGAAATGAATATGGGGCCGTGGTCCCAAACTCCACATGACCTCCATGGGGTTCCTAGTTACTCATCTTGGGTGGTTCCTTGGGTCCCCGACTCTTCTACGTCTTCTGGGTCCACTCTTGACTTGAGTCGTGGTCCACATTCCACTATTTTAGTATATGGTTTGGTCTCCCCCCGGGGACCACTGTGTATTTGTGCTCCTCGCTTATTCTATTGACAAGTATTGTGTGTATTGTGCATATATCTCTGGGTAGGACATATTGTATTGTGTTAGTGAGTGTTAATAATAAATTTAAAAAAATAACTACACTGTGTGGTTCTTTTTCACTTAACCCATACCATAAAAAGAAGTGCTGGCAAAACAAGCTGATTTACACTCCTTCTGGACTAAGCCTGAAGGCTACTCTACAACTACCACTTAGAGAGCTTTCTAAGGTTGTCTAAGACCACCAAAATCACCATAAGGGTTGTCTGGATTAGTGCAGGGTGCTACACTTATATATGTGAGCACCATATACTAAGCCAGCATCCTACAGCTTGTATGCAGAGTCCCCAATCCAAGAGTGTCGGCTGAGTACCTGCAAACAAAAAGAACATCAACCCCAAAACCAAACCTTTAGGGACAACAGGTGTCGGAAAAGCTCCATTGATATGATGTGTGCAGATCATGAGAGGCTATTCGGTCCATTATCACTACCATAGCTATAAAGATGCAACTATATGCAGGGTTCCATATAGCCTTTGGAGGTGTTCAAAGCAGCATTTTACCCATATCATGATAGTTTATCCAAGGGTTTGGAAAAGGCGTAGTCTAGCACCTGGGATCACCGGGCGGAATAGTTATAGGTGCTGCACCCCATGGAGTCGGGTGCTGCCGGCCCCCCCAGTCGCCCAACTGCCAGGACTGTTCAGGTAGTGCAAAGCGGTTACTGGTGGGCGAGCGCAGGGCAAGTCCAAATGTCCAGATATTCAGCGTTTCCTCCGGTGTTTAGGGGGCCGTTGGGAGAGCCAGGGGATGCCTCCTTGGAACCCTACGGGCCATGCCCCTGATGTGTGGGGATCACTGGTCGAGTGTCTACCCTCCAGCACTTCCAGACCCAGGAGCATCATGGCTTCCTCTATATCCATAGTGTGATGAGCTCTGTTATGGAATTCGAAGGCTAGACCAAAAGGATACGTCCACCTATATTTGATGTTTTCCCGACTGAGTTTGTCAGTGACCGGCCTGAATTGTTGACAGAGAGCCAGAGACACCGGTACAATGTCCTGGTACATTGTACAGGTAGCCCCCTGGAAAGTTATGGTGTCTGTTTTCCATGCAGCCTGTAGAATGGCCTCCTTCATTTTAAAGGAGTGTAGTTTGGCCAAAATGTCTCTCGGGTGCTGTTTGTCTCCCATCAGTGGCCTCCCCACTCTGTGCACTCTTTCTGTTTTAACCTTTACTGTGGCTGTGTCCAGAGCCTCAGTGAAGAACCCCATCATGAACATTTCCAGGTCGTGTCCCTACTCCCCCCTCCTCCAGATTTCTAATCCTTATGTTGTCCCTTTGGGATCTGTTTTCCGTATCCTCACTTTTGAGCAGGGGCGCTTGAAGTTGCACCTGCAGAGAGTGCATGGTGGCATTGATCTGGTCCGTGAATTTTGCAAACTCCAAAGCTATAGTTTCCAGCTCTACCCTCTGTTCCCCAACTAATCTACATCTTGACGGAGTGTGACCAGCTTTTCATTCAGATCAGCCTTCAGTGTTTCCAGAGAGGTGGACATGTCTGTTTTTAATTTCCTCCAGTGCAGAGATGTGCGAAGTTGGCCTGGTATATGCTGTCCACTAATTATAGTGGGCACCTTGCACCAGTCCAAACAACCCCTTATTGGAGATAGGTTAAAGACAACCTTTATTGAAAGCTATCCTAGTGGTAGCTATGGAGAGCAGCCTTCAGGCTAAGTCTTGAAGGAATGTAAAGCAGCTTGTTTTACAAGTCTATAATCTCTTGAGTGACCAAATGAAAGAGGACCACACCAGGTATATATATAAAGTATATGTATTTAGTCGTAAACACACCCCTCTAGTCTCTTTATGAGGCTAGAGTTTGAAATACATAAGTTACAAGTCAGTTATCAACAGTAATAGCACAAATACACGTTTGAGCCCTAGGGGCGTACCAAACCATATACCAATAAAGTGGTATAAGAACCACGACTGAGCTAGACACATGGCCTAGAGCCTGTAGAAATGCTTGGACCACCAGGAACCACACAAGGTAGTGACACAGGGGACCCACGGGGGACGCGTGCAGTGTGAGAACACAGCTGCGAGCTGCCGTTGACTTCTATGGGGAATGTCGCGGTTGGAGTTTTAAAGAAAAAGGGCACTTGGAGGAGGACTTGGAGAAAACCCCTTTAGAACTAGGTCGTTCTAGAGTCAATACCCATGGGAGCACTGGAGTACTCGAGTTACCTCACCCAGGGGAGCCGGGTGCATAGGTGTCTTTCGGGGTCGGGTTTCGTCGTCGTTTTCAATGGCGATCTGCTGCAAAGTGCTGCTGGCGGCCAAGTCGAAAGTGTCCGGGTGGATCTAAGGGTGGATCGAAGATCTGAAGAACCTGAAAGCAGAGGGGACAGATTCTGGGTCACTAGCCAGTGACCAGGAAGGCGATGAGCAGATGCCCACCGATGTTGGGTGCTTCAGGTAGGTTGATGGGTGTCTTGACTCTTCAGCCACGAGGTCCAGGAGGTGTTGACGATGACCAGGAGCTGGATTAGAGCTGTCCCACAAAGTCTGTCGAGTGCTGGGGTGTTGGCGACCGGATTGGACCCAACAAGCCTTGGCAACGGCAAGTCTCGAAGAAACAAAGAAAGGACGATGTTGCAAACCAGCAAGGTCTGGGGGACTCACCCAGCGAGGGTAAGTCAGGGCACCTCTGGAGCAACCAGGAAAGCCCAAGCAGAAGAAGAGTTGCCTTCGGGAAGGCCCACTAGCCAACGGACTAGCGACCGCGAAGGAGCCTCGAGTGGACGCACTTGGAGCTGGCTTACAGGACACTCGTGGAGTGGAGGCCAGTGATCTTCGGTGCAGTCGGTGCAGGAGGAGGGGGCAACTTGGAGCCCAAAGCACAACTTTGTGAGAAACCAGGAAGAGGATGCACTTGCAAATGTACTCGGTGTCCAGGGGTCACGGTCCCACGTTACCCACGACAGCTACAGGCCTCAGCTTTGCTGGGGACTCAGGGCAGCCTCGGGAAGTCTGGAAATTCACCTCTGGTGATGCAAAGACTTCGGCGTCCGGTGGGAGCTTCAGCGATGCAGACCAGACAATTGCTTCTTAGGTGCCTGCCAAGCAGGGGTCAAGCACTCCTTGACCCCAAGGGAGATTCTTCAGTCCTCTAATCTTGAAGTAGAGCGTCGAAGGTCCAGGATTCGGCGTCAGAGTTTCATCCAGGGTAATCTAAAGTCCTAAGGACTGGGGTCCCATACTTATACAAAGTTAGGGGGTTGGACATACTCTGGGGACCCACCTATGGGAGGGTCAGGTAAGAGGAGTGGTTACACCCATTCCCTTTGTCCAGTTTCGCACCAGAGCAGGGGCAGGTAGCCCCTGCAACCGGTTTGAACTGGCATATGCACAGGGACACCAAATGTGCCCCCAGTGCAGGACTTCAAAGCACCAGAGGGTGCTCCCGCCCAGCCCCAATACACACTATCCTGTCTGGGGAGGTGATTACACCTCCCTGTGACAGGAAACCTATTGTCCAGGCCTCCCCTGCCGGAGTTTCAGTCAGCAGCAGGAGGCCAGACCCGTGTCTGTGTCAGCGGCATCCATTTTGTGATGCCAGGGCTCTGGAAAGAAGTTACATGGTAGCCCGGTGTGTACATGTCTCTCCCTCTAGAAGGGTGGAATGCTACCCCTGCCGCCAGAATTGGTGGGGGGGTAGTATTCCAAGATGTTTGACACCAAACACGACATGTTTCTGTGCAGCCATCCCAAAGTTAGCATTTACCGTGAGGATATAATGCACATAAGAGTATATGGTCAGGCTGCACCACAAACAGCATCAGAGGATTGACTCCAAACGCTGCAGAGGGGTCCTGCTCATGCAGGGGCACCCTCTCACATAAAAACCAAGCACTCTGCCTTCAGGATTGTTAAGGCCTGCCATAGGAGTGACTTATAGGTTTATATGTGTGTGCAATGGTAGTGATATAGGTAGCCTATATCACAGTAAGGGGTGCATGCACCACCTTACCCAGGCTGCAGTAGCAGACCTGTGGTGTCATTTTGGCTGGCCTTCCAGGGGTGGCATAATACATGCTTCAGCCCCTGGGAGGCCTCTGAGGTACCTATGCCCTGGGTACATAGTATATCATATACTAGGGACTTATAAGGGCACTCCAGATTCCAATCAAAGATGTACCTAAGGTACATGGAAACCATTTTAGAGAGGAAGCAGCTAGGCTGGGGTTCTGATTAGCAGGGCCCCAGCCAGACTAAAGTCGAAAAACAGTGAAGCATCAGCAAAAAGTTGGGGTACCCATGTGAAGCAGATCCTACTCTCCTACACAACCCCCCCAAACGCAGGGACATTAAACTAACCTTGACCAGTTGAGACTTCATGTTCTAAGTGGAAATACCTAGAGAGTCCATCTGCATTGGCATGGTTACTCCCAGGTCTATGTTCCACTGTAAAGTCCATCCCCTGTAGGGAAATGGACCACCTAAGCAGTTTGGGGTTTTCACCCTTCATTTGTTTTAGCCATAGGAGGGGCTTGTGGTCTGTTTGAACAAGGAAGTGAGTGCCAAACAAGTATGGCCTCAACTTCTTCAGAGCCCAAACCACAGCAAAGGCCTCCCTCTCTATGGCTGACCAATGTTTCTCTCTAGGGGTCAGCCTTCTGCTAATAAAAGCTACTGGCTGATCCTGACCTTCATCATTCAATTGTGACAGTACAGCCTCTACCCCCAATTCAGATGCATCTGTTTGGACAATGAACTTCTTGGAGTAATCAGGACTCTGGAGAATGGGAGCAGTGCACATGTCCTGCTTCAGGTCATCAAATGCCTTTTGACAGCTAGCTGTCCACTGAACCTTCTTGGACATTTTCTTGGAAGTTAAGTCATTCAGAGGTGTCACTATTGACCCATACCCCTTGACAAATCTCCTGTAGTACCCAGTCAGGCCTAAGAAGGCTCTCACCTGAGTCTGGGTGGTTGGAGCAACCCAGTCCATGATGGTCTGGATTTTGCTCTGCAGTGGCTGAACCTGGCCTCCACCTATAAGGTGGCCCAGGTACACAACCTGACTCTGCCCTATCTGGCACTTGGTGGCCTTGATAGTGAGGCCTGCCTTTTGCAGGGCCTCTAAAACATTTCTGAGGTGGACCAGGTGATCTTCCCAGGTGGAGCTAAAGACTGCAATATCATCTAGATATGCTGCACTGTAGGCCTCCAGACCTGTAAGGACTGTATTCACCAACCTCTGAAAAGTGGCAGGTGCATTCTTCAGACCAAAGGGCATTACCACAAATTGATAGTGCCCACTAGGGGTTGAGAATGCTGTCTTTGCATCATCAGCTAGCCTGATCTGCCAGTAGCCAGCTGTTAGGTCAAATGTGCTTAGATACTTGGCTGAGGCCAAAGTGTCTATTAGCTCATCTGCCCTGGGTATTGGATGGGCATCAGTCCTAGTGACTGCATTGAGACCCCTGTAGTCCACACAAAACCTCATCTCTCTTTTCCCACCACTGGTGTGAGGTTTTGGCACAAGGACCACTGGACTAGCCCAAGGGCTATCTGAGGGTTCAATAACTCCCAAATCCAACATTTTCTGGACTTCTGTCCTGATACAGTCCCTGACATGGTCAGGTTGCCTATGAATCTTATTTTTAATAGGCAGACTGTCCCCAGTGTCCACTTCATGAGTGCACCAGGTGGTCTGACTTGGAGTCAGAGAGAACATATGTCTGTACTGATTGAGCACTTGTCTGCAATCAGTTTGCTGCTGGGCAGTGAGGCTGCCTGCCAAGGCTACACCAGCCACTGACCCATCATCAGGGTTCTGTGAGAGCAGGTATGGGAGTGGGTCACTCTCTTCCTCCTGTCCCTCATCAGTAGCCATGATCAAGCCCATGTCTGCCCTGTCCACATATGGTTTCAGTCTGTTGACATGGAGAACCCTGTGGGGACTCCTGGGTGTTCCTAGGTCTACTAAATAGGTAACCTCACCCTTCTGTTCAACAATGGTATAGGGTCCACTCCACTTATCTTGGAGAGCTGCTGGGGCCACTGGCTCCAGCACCCATACCTTCTGTCCTGGCTGGTAAACAGTCAGTACAGCCTTTTGGTCATGACAGGCTTTTTGCAGTTCCTGGCTAGCCTCAAGGTTTTTAGTTGCTTTTTACATGTATTCAGCCATCCTGGAGCGGAGACCAAGTACATAGTCCACTATGTCTTGCTTTGGGGGCTTGAGAGGTAACTCCCATCCTTCCTTGACCAAGCACAATGGACCGGGTGACCAAACAAAAGTTCAAAAGGGCTGTAGCCAACCCCCTTTTGAGGCACCTCCCTCTATGCAAACAAAAGGCAGGGCAAGAGTATGTCCCTTTTTCGCCTAAGCTTTTCTGGGAGCCCTTTAATCATGCCCTTTAAGGTTTTGTTGAATCTCTCAACTATACCATTGCATTGTGGGTGATAGGGTGTGGTGAACTTGTAAGTCACTCCACACTCCTTCCACATTGCCTTCAAGTATCCAGACATAACGTTAGCACCCCTGTCTGATACAACCTCCTTAGGGAAGCCCACTCTTGAGAAAATTCCCAGGAGGGCTCTTGCCACCACAGGTACTGTAGTGGTCCTAAGGGGAATAGCCTCTGGGTACCTAGTGGCATGGTCCACCACCACTAGGATAAACCTGTGCCCAGATGCTGTTTGGGGATCCATGGGACCAACAATATCAATCCCCACTCTTTCAAAGGGAACCGCCACCACAGGTAGTGTTATCAGGGGGGCCTTTGTGGTGCCACCTGCCTTCCCACTGGCTTGGCAGGTTACACAGGAGCGACAAAACTCCTTGGTGTCTTCAGACATGTGGGGCCAGTGAAAGTGAGGGACAATTCTGTCCCAAGTCTTGTTCTGGCCCAGGTGACCTGCTAGAGGAATGTCATGGGCTAGGGTCAATAGGAAGCCCCTGAACTTCAGACGTATAACCAACCTCCTGGTGGCACCAGGCTTGGGGTCTCTACACTCGGAGTACAAGAGTCCATCATCCCAATACACTTTATGGGGACCACTAGCATTCCCAGCAGCCTCAGCAGCAGCTTGCTGTCTGAGGGGTTCAAGAGAGGGGCAGCTCTGCTGCTCCTGGCTCAGATCTGCCCTGGAAGGGCCCCCTGTCCCCAAGAACTCAACCTGGTCAGGTTCAAGCTCCTCTGGGACAGTTCCTTCCTCAGGACTGAGATCATCCCCCTCAAGAGACTGATCTTCCTTCTGAGCCAAGGGGAAGGCACTGCCTTAACCCTACTACTCCTCCTCTTGGATGGCACTTGGTCCATTGTTCCAGGATCCAAGGCCTGTTCAGTGTTAGACATTTTGCTCTGTGACCTGGTCACAGCAAACACATCTGCATGGATCCCCAGCATTTCTGCATGGGTCCTGAGCTCCACTTCTGCCCAAGCTGAAGTTTCAAGATCATTGCCAAGCAAGCATTCAACTGGTAGGTTTGCACTCACCACAACCTTCTTAAGGCCAGTTACCCCTCCCCAGGAGAAGTTAACAACTGCCAGAGTATGGTCTGTTCTGACATTGCTAGCATTGGTCACTTGGTACATTTCACCAAGTATAATCTGCCCAGGATCCACAAAGTCTTGTGTCACCATGGTGACACTCGCCCCTGTGTCCCTAAATGCCAAAGCCTCTTTTCCATTGATTAATGGCTGTTGCCTGTACTTGCCCAGATTACTGGGACTCACAGAGGAGGTCACATCCATGCCTCCATCACAGACTAGGACAGCCTGAGTGAGTTCTCTGACTAGGCCAGAGCTCATCTCATTACCCAGGGTCAACCCTACTAACCCTTGGCCTGTTTACTCCCACCACCAATTGTAACTGCACTAGGGGGAACAGGTGCCTTAGGGGCATTGGTGGGGGCTAGAATAGAGTCTTTGGACTTGGTGCAATCACTGGTCCAGTGTGTCTTTTGCTTACAGACTTTGCACCATGGTTTCTTTTGACCTTTTCCCTTGTTAGACTGTGAATCCCCACCTGAAGAAGATTTTTGGGGGCCTTGTGAAGACTTCTGGTCTTTACCCTTCTCCCCACCCTTATCAGAGTTTTTAGAATCTTGCTTCTTAGGGTCACTACCTTGGTTCTGTACCTTCTGCCTCACTCTGTTTCTGACCCATTTGTCTGCCTTCTTTCCCAATTCTAGGGGAGAGGTCAGATCAGAGTCCACCAGGTACTGATGCAACAGCTGATTTTGACAGTTATTAAGAATCTGCTCCCTCATGATAAGATTGTACAATCCTGTGAAGTCACATACCTTACTGCCCATCAACCAACCTTCCAGAGCCTTAGCAGAACAATCAACAAAGTCCACCCAGTCTTGAGTCTGTGCTTTTTGGGTATCTCTGAACTTTAACCTGTATTGTTCAGTTGTTAGGCCAAACCCATCAATCAGAGCACTCTTCAAGACTTTGTAATTGTCAGCATCCTCTTCTCTAACAGTGAGGAGCTTATCTCTACCTTTGTCTGCAAAGGAGAGCCACAAGATTGCTGCCCACTGCTCCTGGGGGACCCTCTGTACTTTACAGGCCCTCTCCAGTGCAGTTATCCATTTGTGGATGTCATCCCCACTCAGGTACGGAGGGACAACCTTGCTCAGGTTTCTATGGTCATAAGACCTTTCCCTATCTCTGGGGAAATTGCTGCCACCATGGGACTCTAGTCCCATCTTTTTTCGCTGTCTATAGAGATCTAGGGACTCCCTGTCTATAGCCAACTGCTGTTTTCTGAGCTCAAGCTGGGCTTGTTCATACTGAAGCAGTCTCTTTCTCCTCTCATGAGAGGATTCCCTCCTATGAGAGGAGACAGAGGTCCCTACTGAGGTGTCAGAGTGGTTAGACTCCTGAGAAGGAGATCTAGACTTCTGGGCACGCTCACAACTCTTCCTGGGGGGGACAAAGGGGAGGTCATTCTGGGCCTCCTCCTCATCCTCAGGAGTAGCTGCACTTTCCAGGTCAGGATCATTGTCATCCCCCTGGCCAGTTTCAGAGGTCAGGTCCTGGGCATTTTCATCCCAGGCCCCTCCCTCATCTTCTAAGATCATCTAGCAGAAGCATCTCCAGGAGACGTTGGGTGTTGGCACTTTTGCCTGTCTTCAACTTCCTAACTTTGCACAACTCTCTTAATTCCAAGAATGAGAGGTTGTCATATCTGGATGGCAGGAGCTCACCGGATCCTGGCAGTGAAGACATTACTAATGTGGTGTGGTGTATGCACTACCTACTCTAGTGTGGCCTACTAAACTCTCTTGAGTTGTAGAAAGGGTGTGCTATCCCTTAACACACAACTCTAAGTTCAGTAGAACTTACTGTATCCTAAGCTTGAATTATATGTACCTAAGGTACCCTTAGTGGTTTTCAGTTGATCAATTCAATTGACATTATCTGGTAAAACAATAGCAAGCTGGAATCCCACACGCTGCACACCAATGTGGCCGCGCCCAGCACCAGACCCCCTGGTCCGGGCATCCCCCGCGCCCGCCACATCAACAGACGCCGATACGACGCCAGCACCCTCCACGCACTCAACCCCGGAAAAGATCACGCCTGCTACCAGGCCACCCCGAAGTGCACCCAAGGGCCCTTCACCTGCCGGAACTGCAGCTTCGCCAGCACCCGCCCCGCCAAACCACCGCCCAGGAAAGAACCCAACTACCTCAGATGCATCCTCCTCAACACCCGCTCCGCCCGCAAACACGCCATCGAACTCTGGGACCTTCTCGACTCAACCTCCCCAGACGTCGCATTCCTGACGGAGACCTGGCTGAATCCCGCTTCAGCCCCCGACATCGCCATTGCCATCCCGGATGGATACAAGATCACCCACAGGGACCGCACCAACGGAGTCGGAGGAGGCATCGCCATCGTCCACAGGAACACCCTCAGAGTCTCAACCAACACCGACGACACCCTCAGCACCGCCGAACACATGCACTTCCAGATCCACACCGATCCCAACACCACCCTCAGAGGAACCCTCATCTACAGACCCCCGGACCCCGACCACAGTTCAGCGATTCCATCGCTGACTTCGTCAGCACACACGCCATCGCCTCCACGGACTACATCCTCCTCGGGGACCTGAACTTCCACCTCGAGAACAACAAGGACACCAACTCCACCACCCTGATCGACAACCTCGCCACCCTCGGACTCAGACAGCTCGTGACTACACCCACCCACGCCGCCGGCCACACGCTAGACTCCATATTTTCCGCAAGCCCACACGTCTCCTTCAACCACACCTCCGAACCCCACTGGACTGACCACCACTGCATCCACTTCACCTACAGGAAGCCCACCACGCACCACCGCACCGAACAAATGCCTCGCCGCTGCTGGAGCAGAGTCACGGAAGACCAGCTAACCACAACCCTCGCCCTGAGCCCACCCGCCGAACCCTCCGACCCCGACACCGCCGCCCGCAACCTCAGACAGTGGATCGACGACTGCGCCAACACCCTCGCCCCGCTCAAGAATCCGCCCAACAGCCACACCAACAAGAAAGCCACCTGGTTCACCGAAGACCTCCAGGCCTCCAAACGAACATGCCGAAAACTGGAGAAGATCTGGCTCCACGAACGGACAGCGGACAGCTACGCCGCCCACAAGAGCGCCACCCGCAATCACCATCACCTCATCAGATCCGCCAAAAGGGCCTCACTCAAAGACCGCCTAGACAACAACGCACACAACAGCAAAGAGCTCTTCAACATCGTGAAGGAACTCTCCAACCCCAACTCCAACACCAACGACATCCAGCCGTCGCAAGACCTGTGCGACTCACTGGCCACCTCCTTCCACCGCAAAATCGCCGACATCCACGACAGCTTCAACACCACGACCGCCCCGGCAACCACCGAGACCACTGCCCCCACAACCACCAACCGCCTGCTCTCCTGGACCAACATCAACGACGAGGACACCAGCGAGATCATGAACACCATCCACTCCGGTTCACCGCCAGACCCGTGCCCTCACCACATCTTCAACAAAGCCAGTACAGCCATCGTGCCCCATCTCCGGAAAATAATCAACATCTCCTTCGAGACAGCAACCTTCCCGGAAAGCTGGAAGCACGCCGAGATCACCGCCTTACTCAAGAAACCCAAGGCAGACCCCAAGGACCTCAAGAACTTCCGACCCATCTCTCTGCTCCCGTTCCCCGCGAAGGTCACCGAGAAAATCGTCAACAAACAACTGACCCGCTACCTCGAGGAGAACAACATCCTGGACCCTTCCCAGTCCGGCTTCCGCAGCAACCACAGCACCGAAACCGCCCTCATCGCCGCCACCGATGACATCAGGACCCTGCTAGACAACGGAGAAACAGCAGCCCTCATCTTCCTGGACCTATCAGCCGCCTTCGACACGGTCTGCCACCACAAACTACGAACACGCCTTCACGACGCCGGGATCCAAGAGAAGGCCCTGGACTGGACCACATCCTTCCTTTCCGGCAGAACACAAAGCGTCCGCCTCGCCCCTTCCGATCCAAGGCCACCAAGATCATCTGCGGCGTACCCCAAGGCTCCTCCCTCAGCCCAACGCTGTTCAACATCTACATGGCACCCCTCGCCCACGTCGCCCGACAGCACAACCTCAACATCATCTCCTACGCCGACGACACCCAGCTGATCCTCTCCCTCACCAAAGACCCTCACACCGCCAAAGCCCACCTCCACGAAGGAATGAAGGCCGTCGCCGAATGGATGAGGACCAGCCGCCTGAAGCTGAACTCGGACAAGACGGAGGTCCTCATCCTTGGTTCCAACCCTTCAGCCTGGGACGACTCCTGGTGGCCAACATCACTGGGAACAGCCCCGCCACCCACCGACCACGTACGCAACCTAGGAGTCATCCTCGACCCCACCCTCTCCATGACTAAGCAGGTCAACGCCGTTTCCTCATCCTGCTTCAACATCCTCCGAATGCTCCGCAGGATCTTCAAGTGGATCCCCACCGAAACAAGAAAAACAGTCACCCAGGCCCTCGTCACCAGCAGGCTGGACTACGGAAACGCCCTCTACGCAGGAACGACGGCTAAGCTCCTGAGACGGCTGCAACGCATCCAGAACGCCTCTGCACATCTTATCCTCGACATCCCCCGACGCAGCCACATCACACCCCACCTGAGAGACCTGCACTGGCTCCCTGTCAACAAGAGGATAACCTTCAAGCTCCTCACCCACGCACACAAAGCACTCCACAACTCCGGACCAGCCTACCTCAACAGACGACTCAGCTTCTACACCCCCACCCGCCAGCTCCGCTCGACCAGCCTCGCCCTCGCCACAGTCTCCCGCATCCGGAAAACGACCGCCGGCGGCAGATCCTTCTCCCACCTCGCCGCCAAGACCTGGAACACCCTCCCCACCAACCTCCGACAGACCCAAGACCTACTGGCCTTCAGAAGACTCCTCAAGACCTGGCTCTTCGATCAGTAGCAGCACCACCCCCCTCTTCCCCCAGCGCCTTGAGACCCTCGCAGGTATGTAGTGCGCTTTATAAGTGACATGATTGATTGATTGATTGAATGTGAGAAGTTGGCCTGGTATATGCTGTCCACTAATTATAGTGGGCACCTTGCACCAGGCCAAACAACCCCTTATTGGAGATAGGTTAAAGACAACATTTATTGAAAGCTATCCTAGTGGTAGCTATGCAGAGCAGCCTTCAGGCTAAGTCTTGAAGGAATGTAAAGCAGCTTGTTTTACCAGTCTATAATCTCTTGAGTGACCAAATGAAAGAGGACCACATCAGGTATATATATAAAATATATGTATTTAGTCGTAAACACACCCCTCTAGTCTCTTTATGAGGCTAGAGTTCGAAGTACATAAGTTACAAGTCAGTTATCAACAGTAATAGCACAAATACACGTTTGAGCCCTAGGGGCGTGCCAAACCATATACCAATAAAGTGGTATAAGAACCACGACTGAGCTAGACACAAGGCCTAGAGCCTGTAGAAATGCTTGGACCACCAGGAACCACCCAAGGTAGTGACACAGGGGACCCACGGGGGACGCGTGCAGTGTGAGAACACAGCCGCGAGCCGCCGTTGACTTCTATGGGGAATATCGCGGTTGGAGTTTTAAAGAAAAAGGGCACTTGGAGGAGGACTTGGAGCAAACTTCTTTAGAACTAGGTCGTTCTAGAGTCAATACCCATGGGAGCACCGGAGTACTCGAGTTACCTCACCCAGGGGAGCCGGGTGCATAGGTGTCTTTCGGGGTCGGGTTTTGACGTCGTTTTCAATGGCGATCTGCTGCAAAGTGCTGCTGGCGGCCAAGTCGAAAGTGTCCGGGTGGATCCAAGGGTGGATCGAAGATCTGAAGAACCTGAAAGCAGAGGGGACAGAGTCTGGGTCACTAGCCAGTGACCAGGAAGGCGATGAGCAGATGCCCACCAATGTTGGGTGCTTCAGGTAGGTTGACGGTCATCTTGACTCTTCAGCCACGAGGGCCAGGAGGTGTCGACGACAAACAGGAGCTGGATTCGAGCTGTCCCACAATGTTTGTCGATTGCTGCGGTGTCGGCGACCGGATTGGACCCAACAAGCCTTGGCAACGGCAAGTCTCAAAGAAACAAAGAAAGGACGATGTTGCAGACCAGCAAGGTCTGGGGGACTCACCCAGTGAGGGTAAGTCAGGGCACCTCTGGAGCAACCAGGAAAGCCCAAGCAGAAGAAGAGTTGCCTTCGGGAAGGCCCACTAGCCAACAGACTAGCGACCGCAAAGGAGCCTCGAGTGGACGCACTTGGAGCTGGCTTAGAGGACACTCGTGGAGTGGAGGCCAGTGATCTTCGGTGCAGTCGGTGCTGGAGATAGGGGCTACTTGGAGCCCAAAGCACAACTTTGTGAGAAACCAGGAAGAGGATGCACTTGCAAAAGTACTCGGTGTCCAGGGGTCATGGTCCCACGTTACCCACGACAGCTACGGGCCTCAGCTTTGCTGGGGACTCAGGGCAGCCTCAAGGAAGTCTGGAAATCTATCTCTGGTGATGCAAAGACTTCGGCGTCTGGCAGGAGCTTCAGCGATGCAGACCAGACAATTGCTTCTTTGGTGCCTGCCAAGCAGGGGAGTCACTCCTTGACCCCAAGGGAGATTCTTCAGTCCTCTAATCTTGAAGTAGAGCGTCGAAGGTCCAGGATTCGGCATCAGAGTTTCATCCAGGGTAATCTAAAGTCCTAAGGACTGGGGTCCCATACTTATACAAAGTTAGGGGGTTGGACATACTCTGGGGACCCACCTATGGGAGGGTCAGGGAAGAGGAGTGGTTACACCCATTCCCTTTGTCCAGTTTCGCGCCAGAGCAGGGGCAGGTAGCCCCTGCAACCGGTTTGAACTGGCATATGCACAGGGACACCAAATGTGCCCCCAGTGCAGGACTTCAAAGCACCAGAGGGTGCTCCCGCCCAGCCCCAATACACACTATCCTGTCTGGGGAGGTGGTTACACCTCCCTGTGACAGGAAACCTATTGTCCAGGCCTCCCCTGCTGGAGTTTCAGTCAGCAGCAGGAGGCCAGATCCGTGTCTGTGGCAGCGGCATCCATTTTCTGATGCCAGGGCTCTGGAAAGAAGTTACCGGGTAGCCCGGTGTGTACATGTCTCTCCCTCTAGAAGGGTAGAATGCTACCCCCGCCGCCAGAATTGGCGGGGGGGGGTAGTATTCCAAGATGTTTGACACCAAACACGACATGTTTCTGTGCAGCCATCCCAAAGTTAGCATTTACCGTGAGGATATAATGCACTTAAGAGTATATGGTCAGGCTGCACCACAAACAGCATCAGAGGATTGACTCCGAACGCTGCAGAGGGGCTCTGCTCATGCAGGGGCACCCTCTCACATAAAAACCAAGCACTCTGCCTTCAGGATTGTTAAGGCCTGCCATAGGAGTGACTTATAGGTTTATATGTGTGTGCAATGGTAGTGATATAGGTAGCCTATATCACAGTAAGGGGTGCATGCACCACCTTACCCAGGCTACAGTAGCAGACCTGTGGTGTCATTTTGGCTGGCCTTCCAGGGGTGGCATAATACATGCTTCAGCCCCTGGCAGGCCTCTGAGGTACCTATGCCCTGGGTACATAGTATACCATATACTAGGGACTTATAAGGGCACTCCAGATTCCAATCAAAGATGTACCTAAGGTACATGGAAACCATTTTAGAGAGGAAGCAGCTAGGCTGGGGTTCTGATTAGCAGGGCCCCAGCCAGACTAAAGTCGAAAAACAGTGAAGCATCAGCAAAACGTGGGGGTACCCATGTGAAGCAGATCCTACTCTCCTACAAGAGAGCTGAGAAGTTCTTCTTTTGTGATAGTCTCGTGTCCTTTGCCCCCGCCGCCTGACGGTTATTGCAAGAGTCTGTGGGAGTGAAATAACTGGACACCCTGTTGTTTCACAGTTTCTTTGGCGGCATAGAGGGAGTCTACACTGCAACAGGGAAAATAGACTCTTAGTGGAATCCACCAGGGGAAGTGTCTCTCATAGGTTTGCTATAGTAATGGTCCTTCAGTTACGGCTTCTGTTGGCCCCGGGCCATCAATTGTGTCCCTCCCGCTGTCCCTCAGCCTTTGGTTCCTGGCATTATTCTGCAGACCCTCCTGGTGGTCTCTGTGTTAGGCCCTAGGCACCAAGGGCACCATTTATCAGGGACTTTCAGGGGGTACTAAAGGTCTTAGCAATTGGGGAAACAATTGTACAGTTTTTGGGAAAGAGATCTGGCACTGAGGACCTGGTTAGCAGGAACCCAGGGCACTTCCAGTCGAAATCAAATCAAATACCAGACAAAAAGTGGGGGTGACCATGTTGAAAAGGTCACTTTCCTACAGGCGGATTACCTGATAACACTCTCCGCGTCGGCTGAGAATGATGATCATGTTTGTTCTCTGGAACTAGCAAACTGAGCTGTTGAACAATCATCTTCGGTAGAGACAAGCTTCCTTTTGGAGTTCTTGGCCTTTGAATTTGCGAGTGACATCATGGATACCTCTGACACGCCATAAATTTGATCATTATTTCTAAATCGACATATAAGTTATTTACACATCTATGCAACATTTAATGAACATGCTTTGGCTTTGCTTATCTTTCATTATATTCATTCCTATTTTGTAATTTTTTATGCAATTGTTCTGACCAAAGTGACGGTATTGTGTGTTCCCTATGGAGCCAGGCGTCATTTTCCCCATGTTAGCCTAATTCTGCATGATGTAGGCCGCTTTTGCTTTGAACACGCTAAGAAATATCATGCTTGTTTTTGTGCCACGTTATAATTCATATATAGTCAGCACATGTTTAAATATTTTGTTCTTTTCCTGAGATTTAATCTGAACAGCCTAAGCAAGGTTAAAAAAAACATTGCTCCTTGTAATTCGTTGTGGCCCGACACTAGCATACAGACATAATAGAGAAATCCAGCTGCTGTTTTGAACATACACATTTTGAAATATAACTTGGGACGTGCTGTTCTGAGACACAGACAGAGCCAAGGACCTGCAGACGAGAGAGCTGCGTCAGCTGAGATGTAGAACAACCTTCTATATGTGCTAAGGTACGAGGTACGCAACCAAATCCCAGAGATCTATAATCTATAATCACTTAGCCTTAGTAGTAAGGATGGGCTTAGGCAATTCTGTCAAATAATATGACAAGACTTTTCTTTGTATATGGTTTATTAAGTATGCTACTGACATCATTGACATGCATCTGCTTAGTGTTTGTGGCGCACTTATTGCACACTAGAGCACGATCGTTTAAATAAATATTGTAAACTGTTTTCGTGTCTCGGCTTTATTATATTGTGGACAAGTACGAGTGAGAGAGTGAAAGGGTGTGACCTGCCAGCGTGATCCCTGAGAGGGTCGGGACTGTTGTGTTCAGGGCTGCTAATCACTTGTCTTGTTGGGAAGGTTAGGAGGGCAAGTGAGGCACTATAAGCTAGTCGGATTCGGGCCAGCAGATGCCGATGTAGTATGGTGACCCAGTTCCTGCATTCTGACGTCATTTGGTCCCAAGCATAGTTCTGTTCCTGAGCAGAAACCCTGCAACAACACGCTTCCTGAAATGGTATTGCATGTCAGAGATAATATGGGGTTTCCTCAGGAAGAGGCTTCCTCTTCTTCGTCCAAGGATACTGTGCTGCCTCAATTCAAGAAGCCTTCCAGTACCTCATTGCCCATCCACCAGTTTGTACAAGATGCAATCCTGAATGAATGGAAAGACCTGGAACGAATTTGTGTCCCACGCTTTATGGCAAAGCTGTATCCATGGGGGATTATGGAGGACATGATGCCTGATGTGTTGCATGTGGATTCGGTGGTGGTGAGTTTGGTTGGACACTCTTCCATGTCTGAGGAAAATGTGTTAAAAGATGCTTCAGACAAGAAGGTTGATACCTCACTTAAGAAGGTATATTCTGGATCACATTTGTCTTTAAGGTCCGGTATTTATGGCACCTATGTGGCTCAGTCACTCCTCACGGATTTCAAGGAACTGTTCAAGACCATGCAGGAGGGCAGTAAATGCCCTGAACTCCTGGAAATTATGAAGAAGCAGGCACTGTTTTTCTCTGACATTTCATTTGACTCTGTTCGTGCGTTTGCCTTGTCATGTGGGGTGTCCATTGTGGCTTGCTAAAATCTGTATTTAAAAGAAAGGAATACAGATTCTGCCTAGAGTACTGCAGCCCTCCAACTACCTTTTATGGGCCATCTTCTTTTTGGTGAAGAACTGGAGGATAGACTTCATAGAATTCATAAACAACTGAAACATTCCTTTTCGATCCGAAAGCAACACCAGCAGCAGAATCAAAATTCTTTTGTTTTTTCTAAATTCCTTCAGGAACCACCCCAAAGACAGCAGAATTCTGATGGGGGTCAGAATTTCCAAGGCAAGCCTCTCCATTCCAATCACCAGAAGCGGAGATGGAGTCAAACATCTTGAATCAGGGCACCTGACTATGGCGATTCCCAGGGGAATATATGGCTTACTGCCAGAGATTAATGGCAGGTGTCAGAACTTTTGTATAGCTAGACAGCAGATGACAACAGACAAAAGGGTAATAGAAATCATCTGGATGGTGTTTCAACCAGAGGTCTCAACCCTTCCAATGTTCTCAGGGACCATCTCCACACCTCTTCCGAAGGACCAGGCAAAACGGATAGCATTCTTGGAGGGTATTCAGTCTCTCCTATCAAAAAGGGCAATTGTTCTGCTACCTCCCGACCAATGGGGGAAGGGAGTATATTCAATCATTTTCATGGTATTTAAGGTGAAGGAAGGATTTCGTTTTGTGATCAGTTTGAAATTTCGGTACAAGCACTTGAGCAAAATTCCCTTCAAGATGGAGACGTTACAGCGCATTATTCCATTGATTCAGTCTCAGTGTGTGATGACGACACTGAATCTCATGGATGCTGACCTGCACATATCCATGGTGCATCAATCTCAGCAGTATCTCATTTTTTAGGTCGAGCGTGAACCAGCGCGTAAGCGCTGATCTGCGAAGATCTGCGAAGAGCTATGGAGAGAAGCTTTGCCCACTCCCCCGCCGTTATTTTTCATTGGCTTGTGTGTTTTTCCTTCGTAAATGCTGTCTTCTGATTGATTATGAGGCTTGTTAGTCCCTCCTTAATATGGCCATTTCGTCATTAGTATCCTCCCATGGCTACAGGCCCCTTTACTTGGTTGTTACACAGGGTCCTTTTGGAGCCGGAGCCCGCCTCAGGAGACGGACCACGTTGTCTTGCCTTCTTCCCCTCTCCACCCTCCCTCCCATTGTGCGTGCCTTCTTTTCACCTCCCTGCCCTCCCTCCCGTTGTCCGTGCCTTCTCCTCTACCCCCCTCCCGTTGTCTGTGCCTTCTCCCCCCTGCCCTCCCTCCCGTTGTCCGTGATGCCAAGTTGTCATTTGCAACGCAATACGTCCATGGCCGGACTGGCAGTAGCGGGTACCAGGCGTTTCCCCGGTGGGCTGCCAGGGTGGTGGGAGGTTTTGGGCCCCTGGGGGGCCGTTTTTGTTACAGGGACTTTTTTGCAGCATAGCTGCAATATCGGCCCCTGTAACAAAATCGGCCTAAACCGGCCCTGGCAAACAGCTCGGCCGCACCCCCTACCCCCAGATGGAGCAAGGACTCACAATGAGACTTGCTCGGAAGCAATCCTCTCACAGTATTAATTAATTTGTACTAAAACCTTGTAATGTCATTATTAATAATGTGCAAACACTACATTTTTATCCGAGAGATGCTTGCCTATGTGTTTTCACTAATAAGTAATCCTTGTCTAATCCAAAATGCCCGCTAAAGCGCGGGAACTCTACTGCGCATGTGTCAACCATGTCACATGGTATGACGTCTTTCTTTGCTTGGAGGGAAACTTTTTGCTTCTGCGCAGTGTATGCTAAAATGGCTGCTTAATGTTCTCACATGCTAAAGCTTTCGCATTGCTGCAATTAATAATGTGGTATTCTAACGCTACTAATGCGGGATAGATTTTTATAATTAAATGGGAATAGAGTAGAAGTAGGGGGTATACAGTGAAAACATTTATTTTTGATTTTAATATGTTTCTTCTTTGATTTCTATTAGTTCGTAAAGTGGGCCTGGGTTGGCTAAACAGCAGTTCGAGAGCCATGTGACCTGCGCATGCGCTCTGAAAACTAACAAAGCAAAGCGATGAAGTCAACTTGGAAGATATCCAAGGACATGACCCGCTGATCACCTTCACAGTTCATCCGAAATGTCCTATACATTTTGTATATACTTTGTATTAAAATCGTTGTGAAACGGGTGGGAAATAAAGCAAATGTATTAATTGAGAGGGGCGGTATTTTAAAACAATGGGCTTAAGAAAATTGAACTAAAATGACATGGTGTGAGGATCAACCCCCTGTCCCTGTCCAATCAGAAATAGTGGGCCCATAATTTTGAAACATTAATGGGAGGTACATGGGCGTAGAAGGGTATAATAGATATAGAATTAGCTAATTAGCTAGCTTTTAGAGGCTTTAGGGCTCGGAGCTCAGATGCTGACACAGACGAGAGCTGATCGATTGCAGACTGAACCGCTGTCTGAAGAGGTCCTGAGGTGGGGGTGGCGGACTCTATTAGAAGAAGACGCAGAAGAACCGAGGAAGAACGAAGTGTCAGAGAGGGGAACGACGCAGGCATCGTTGGTAGAGAGGTCACCTATCCTGTCTTGAATCCGGTCTGGAGGTCTTGGTTTCCATTCTATCCTGGGGACCCTTTCCGGGGGCGGAGGAGCACTTTGGTTCCCAGTCCGGCCCTGAATAGGTCTTGCATAAATTGGAGAGCTATTGCATTGCAAATGCTTGTTATTTTAATGTTTCTTCACCCCGTGCAGTGTCGGTGACACGTGACGGCTCCAGAGAAGAAATGTGCTCTTAAACCCGGGGCGAGTAGCGCTCCCTGAAGCCACTCTGTTCGCAACAGGCACCTCTGCACTCAGTGCCTGCTCGCATGGTCAGCTTTTGCATGGGTTTCAATCCCCTGCGCAGCCAGTATTTCCAGTGTCTGCTCACGTTATCACCTACATCTTCTTGTACCCGGAGAGGAGCTGTATTATTAAAGATGCGTCACGGCTGAGCCTGGGCACCCCAGGAGCGCCTCACTTGGCATGTGTTTAATCCTGGTGCCTTCAGGATTGCTGTTGGCATACAAGCGAGTTGTTGTGTTTTCTGTGTTTTGGTGCCAGTGGTAGTGTTTTCTCTATTTACGTGCAAGTGATAGTGTTTTCTGTTAAGTCAAATGGTAGTGTCTTCTGTTTAGGTGCAATTGGCAGTGTTTTTTCTGTTTACATACAAGTGGTTGTGTGATTTCTGTTTACAATCAAGTGGTAGTGTGTTTTCTGTTTACAATCGAGTGGTAGTGCCTTCTGTTTACATACAAGCTGTAGTGTGTGTTCTTTTTACGTAGAAGTGGAACTGTGCCGTGTTAGCGTATGTGTTTTCTATTTGCATGCAAGCGGTAGTGTATTTTCTGTTTAAATGGGAGCGTTGGTGTGTTTTTTCTGTTTACTAGAATTGGTAGTGTGTCCTCCTCACATATTAATAGTAGTGCGTTTTCTGTTTAAGTGGTAATGCAACTTTTTTTGTTGAGTTTTCTTTATAGCGCAAACTTGCCCCAAGAGCATTTTACATCAGTAACAGATTTTTTTTTAATTTTTTTTTTTTTAAGAAACCTGGGGAGATTAAGTGATATGCCCAGAATTTATTTATTTATTTATTTATGCGTTTTTATATAGCGCGGACATTACCCGAGGGTGTCAGAGCGCTTCACAATAGGAACAGTAACATTACATGAGGAGAGGGATACCCGTGAGCATAATACAAAAGCAAGCGTTACATTGCATGAGGAAAGTGACAATCGTGCAAATAACAAACAAACCAGATACAAAAAGAGGTATACGTTCCAAGAG
Organism: Calotriton arnoldi; assembly: GCA_963921515.1. NCBI lineage: Eukaryota > Metazoa > Chordata > Amphibia > Caudata > Salamandridae > Calotriton > Calotriton arnoldi. Next base: position 177,278 of record CAWUFW010008467.1, on the reverse strand, counting down.
GAAAAAGTGACAGGTGTGCATGATACATGGGGTACAAAATACAAATAGAGGTATAATACTGCAGGAGTGGCAGTCATTCATAACACACTGGGAAGGCACTTCTATAGGCTTGGAGTACAGAATTTCCTATAGTGGAAGAACTTCCTTGAGGTAGTAGAGAGGGCGTGAATTCAACAGGGGGTACATGGGGTACAAAATGCATGATACATGGGGTACAAAATACAAATAGAGGTATAATACTGCAGTAAGTGGCAATCACTCATAACACACTGGGAAGGCACTTCTATAGGCTTGGAGTACAGACTTTCCTATAGTGGAAGAACTTCCTTGAGGTAGTAGAGAGGGCGTGAATTAACAGGGGACATGAAATGAAGGGAACACGCACATAAAATCCAACACAACACGCAAAGGTGAGGAAGGAACAGGAAAAAGTACAAATTTACACTGACGAGCGGACTTCCTAGAGGGGCCTGAGAACGAAAGTATTAGTTCTGGAAGTGTCTTTGGAAGAGAAGAGACTTGAGGTCAGCTTTGAAGATCCGGGTCGAGGAGGTGGCACGGAGCAGTGGGGGAAGCGAGTTCCAGATTCTCACCGCATTGCCCGAGAAGGATTGAGCCATCGATCTTTCCCTTTTGAAGACGGGGGCTCAAGCAGAAACTTTTCCGCATTGCGAGAAGGGCGAGAGCCCCCGGACAATTTCAATTTATTCGCCAGGTAACGAGGGGAGGACGTGTGTAAGGCTTTGTGTGTGATGCAGGCCGTTTTGTACAAAGATCTTGCCTCGATCGGAAGCCATCGAAGAGAGGACAGGATAGGAGTGACGTGGTCGCTTCGTTTAGACCCTGAAATGAAGCGAGCTGCTGAATGGAGGATGGATTTGAGAGGGGAAAGGTGGGATTTGGGTAGGCCCGTCAGAAGAGAATTGCAATAATCCAGTCTTGAGAGAACCAGAGATTGTACCAAGGTTTTTAAGTCTTTCTCCGGGAAGAACCGACGGATCCCCCAAAGAAGGCGCAGCTGGTACCGTGCGTTCTTAGCAATAGAGTTGATGTGGGAGATTAGGTTGAGTCTTTTGTCAAGAATGACACCTAGGGATTTAGCGCTGTCGACAATGATGGGTTTGTTGTTGAGAAGGTTCAGCTGATCCATCCAAGATTGAACAGGAGGAGGTGAGAGAGAGGTAGAGAGGAGGAGTAATTCAGTTTTGGCGGGATTCAGAATGAGTTGGTGAGCTGACATCCAGTTGTGAATAGAGTTGAGAGTAGAGTTGAGTAGGGAGAGATCGTGTGCGGAAGACACCTTAAGGTAGATTTGCGTGTCGTCCGCATACAGATGGTAAAGGATCCCAGAATTGCTGGATGTTGAGCTGCTGCCAGGGCTCGAACCTGGTTCCCCAGTTTCAAAGTCGGCAGCTCTCTCTGGCAGGCCTAATGTCGCAAAGGAGTGGTATGTGTTTTCTGTTTGTGTAAGAGTGTTGGTGTATTTCCAGTTACTTATGGGGTCAAATTTTGGCATCTGTTGAAACCAGGAAAAGTACTGCTGTTCAAGAGTGCATTAACCGACTGGGCTATTTCCCTGCTTACTATGAGACGGTGCCTTTGTTTCATCCACACTCACTCTTTCATTTTTGGTTTAATTCGAGTTGATGGCGAGATTCTTGTTCTGGTGTTTGATTCTGCATTGTGTGCAGAGGTATTGGTTTTCTGTGTTGTACTTCAGTGTTCATGTACTTGAGGTTCCTGTATATTTGCACAACTTTAGCTCAGAAATGAGCTCCCCTTCCTTCTGCCATGCATCTTGAGGGTTGCCCAACCCCCGTCCAGTAGCTTTGCTCAATATTTTAGCTAATACAAAAAGAACAATTGATGAACAGAATGCAGAACAATGTCATACATTCACCCCAGTACAGAGATCTGGGCCTAAATCCATCGTTTTTTTGCTCACCATGCCATTCCAGTTTGGACCCAACCATATGCAAATCAGTCTTGACCCTGCGCCCAATGGGAACAGTCCAGCCCGAACTGCCAGGCCAGGTCCTCCCTGGACTGGAAACAAGCATCCTAGGACCGGTTTCGGGCTTTCAACCCTCATCAGCCAGGATAGCTTGACTCCAGTGGCATGGAGAGCACGGGACCCACGTCTGGGCATACCCGTCCCACTCGGGGTGACAAATGCAAAAAGAACAATTGATGGACAGAATGCAGAACAATGTCATACATTCACCCCAGTACAGAGATCTGGGCCTAAATCCATCGTTTTTTTGCTCACCATGCCATTCCATTTGCATAGCAATATTTTAACTAGGCGCAGGACAAATGTAAATTATGCTGGTATAATTCGCATAATTTCGGGAAGTTCACACTCCGCTGTTAAGTAGAATAAGCCATTACACATTGTGGTGTAAATATGCAGCAGTTCTCTGCAAAATGAAATCATGGCAGGCCTGAAACAGTTTAAACACACAATAGTTAAGGGGTAGGAGGAATTGCCCCACTCCGCCCTCCTAGGTATACCTTTACACACACATAGAAATGGGGCTTCATAAGTTCTGTCGCTGTGAAAAAGAGGAGAAAAACCACAAGTGTTTTAATACTGCCCTCACCCACAAAAATCAGTGGCATGCTTCATCATAGGGCTGCTGACACACCTCGGCGCAAGCCAACGCTGGAGGTGGAGTAATAGGGAGGGGAAGACACAACAAAACACTGAAAGACACTGTGTGGGATCAAGTGAAAAGTGCAGCACAAAGTTAAAAATGGACCACGGGATCTCCAAAACAAACCCTTTAATGATGGACTCCATGGTCTGATTTAAAGGTTATTCCAAGACCAATGGATGGTGGTATGGTGGTGGGTATTACTGAACCACCTACCCCTCCAATCTGCAAAATGTCGACATGTTTCAGCCGGCTATCATGAAATCCCCAGCTTTCATCAGGACTAAGACCGATCCCTTACAAACTATCACTACATCCTTACTTGTGGAGTAGAGCATGGTCACACTCTGAGTAAATGCTCAGGTCTAGTGGTAGAGTAACTTACTCCCAGTGAGTAAGCTGTAAACAATGAGAGAGTTACATACATGAACAAACTAGATTCAGTACACACGGTGTTAGAGTGTAATAAAAACATACAAACAAAAGTGAAGAAAAATGGTTATATCCCTGAAGTTCAAAGGTGTGACCCAATGGGTTCCATAGTTAAGAGTAGGCACCAAGCATGGGAGCTTGTGTATGGCGCTCTTCTAGTGCATAAACATGTTTAAATATGCAGGGTCATTGCTACTCGGTGATGCGACACAAACAATTACTCGGAGTATCTTACTGGGGGAGCAAGGACAGCTCCCTATAGTTGTGGAAATAAAAAAGAGAGAAAGAGATGATCGTACTTATTAATTAGTAACACTTGAAATCAGCGTTCAGGAGTGCTTGCATCAGGTAGACACATGCGACCGGAAGAGACTCCAATCGAAAAATAGGAAAGTGTCAAAACCGGCGTGGCGAGGTGTACCAACCGCTCTCCATCGTATGGAACGGGCCTCGTAGGCCCTATCCCTGAAAAATAGCCGGCATACCCCCATAGCCCCCAGACTTTCTTCATCAAGGTGAGCTGTTGCCAAAACCCGTTGTCTCACCCAGTGCTGTGCAGCTACACTGAGCTTAATGGCAGGGGGAGTTAAACGATCTGTTGCCGTCTACGTCAACACGTCTTAGATACGGACGGATGGTGGCGCGCTAACAAGTAGATGTAAGCTGGAGCGCTGACCTTGGCCCCCATGATAGAGGGTTGATTAAGTTGACAAGTCCAATCTGCGCATGTCCATGAGTATACAGGGCAGATAGAAACGTCACGCTGTTCAGACTAGGGCGACTTCCTCTGACCACCCTAAGAAGGCATAGGGACACGGCAGTAACCCACTAGGCAGTAGAACCGAAGGACAAGTCAAGCTAAGAAATGCGTTGACAATCGATCGATGTCGATAGTTAGTACAAAAACCTATTTATAGAGGGATGTATGTGCCTAAGACCAATAGTGTGGCACCAAGCAAAACCTCTAATGGTAATCAGTCAAACGTATGGGGCTGTAAATAAAATATACACACATGCACCACAGCCCACAAAGTGTCTTTTGGTCGGGCAGTATGAATCACCCCCCATGTGTAAAATAAAATAAAATGCCTGTGGCAGGAGCAAGTCATGTGTCTCAGTGGTCAGCCGGGCACTCTGTACCATAGTTTTTAGTTCAGCCGAACCGACCGACACAGAGAGAGCCATCAGAGGTCCGAGCAAGGCAGGGTCTGAGATTTCAGAAGGACAAAGCCCAGATATATCCAGGGCCTTGACTGGTTATGCTAACCGGGCGCCAGACATGTATGCTGCATGCAGGACCACTTGTGTAGTGTATAGAAAGTGGGATTAGATGGTGCTGAGAGTACAAAAATGGATGACTCGTACTCCTATAGATTGTTCAAAGTGTTCCAGGGGATATCATCATTGAGCCCGTAGATATGGCTCCGGACTCGGTAAATCCATTTCTGATCCCTCAGGAACAAGATGTTCTCCGGGTTGTGGGCCGTAGGAGAGATGTTTGGTTTATCCAGAACTGTCCAAAATAGTTTGTCTCCCGTGTGTTTCTCCTCTTTGAAACGCGAAGTCAGACGTGTCGTAGTCCTTTGACATCTAATGGTGGATCTATGTTCCATTATTCTTATTTTCACTTTGCGAGTCGTCATCCCAATGTAGATTAAGCCGCATGGGCATTCAATCATGTAGGTGACGTTGTTGGAATTACAGTTGGTATGTCTGAATTGGTCCCATGGGTATGTCAGACCCACGTCCACAGTCTTTGTATTGGCAGTCAGATGGCACACGTCACACATCTCGTGTGACCCGTGACGGGGGAGTTCCCAAATGTTTTCCTGGTTGGGCCTTGCACTGGGTCTTGCAGGTATGTTCCTGGGTCTGGTATGGACCAATAGGTCCCTTATATTCTGGCTCCTTTTGAATGAAAACAGGGGTTTCTCTAAGTAAAGGTCACTCGAGTTCAGGATCCTCCAGTTTCGTAGTATGATCCTTTTGATACTTTTGGAGGCTTGGTTGAAGGTAGTTACGCAGATGGCCTTGTTGGTTGACGGTTTTTCCACTGTTTTCAGAAGTGCTTCCCGATTGCAGTTGGTAGCCCTTTTCTTGGCCCTCTTAATGATCTTGTGTGGGTAATTCCTCTTCAGTAGCTTGCCGGTAAGCATATCAGCTTCTGTCTTGAAGTCACCTGTATTGGAACAATTTTTACGAAGACGTAAGAATTGACCCACAGGGAGGTTATCCCTAAGTGACTTTGGGTGGAAACTGTCAAACAGGAGGAGGCTGTTCCTGTCGGTGCGTTTATGGAACACTCGTGTTTGTAGGCGTCCCTCTCTGACAAAAGTCACAAGATCCAGAAAAGGCAGGCTTTCCGTTGTGATGGTCGATGTAAAGTGTAGGAGGGGGTTCTGGTTGTTCAGCCAGTCCAAAAAGTCCTTGATGGACTGGGCGTCGCCCTCCCAAATAAGAAGCACGTCGTTAATATAGCACCTCCACATTTTAATATTCACCCTCCTTGGGCTAGTGGGGGAGTAGATGAACTGATCTTCAAAATACGCCACATAGAGACATGCCAGACTCGGGGCAAAGGCACTACCCATAGAAGTGCCATGGGTTTGAAGGTAATGTGTACCTTGAAATTCGAAAAAAAATGTTGTCAGTGCTAACTCGGCGAGATGCTAAATAAATGATCTCGGAGTGCAGAATTCCCAGTCCTGGTCAAACAAAATCTCTTCGACCACACGCAGTGTCTCTCTCTGCGGTATGTTGGTGTATAATGACTCTATATCGAGACCCACCAGGAACTCTTTCTCTGGATCAAAAGTAAGGTCCTTAAGAAGGGTAAGGACGTCTGTTGTGTCCTTGAGGTAGGCTCTCCTGTTTTGTACCAAAGGTTTAAGAAAGAAATCACAAAATTGTGACAATGGCTCTAGGACCGAGCCTATTTCAGAAAGCATAGGTCTACCGGGTGGTGGTCTCATTGGTTTATGTACTTTAGGAAGGGTATAAAAATACGGAGTCACTGGGTTCTCCTGGCACAGGAATCTCCCTTCCTTCACTGTTATCCGATCGTTATTCACTGCTTCTTCAACAGTGGAGGTAATTGTCTGCATGATGTCCTGAGTAGGGTCACTGCGAAGTATACTGTAATTTCTTTCTTCTGAGAGGAGTCTCAGACATTCCGTTTCGTAGTTGACTTTCGTTTGGATCACAATCGCTCCCCCCTTGTCCGCTGGTTTTATCACAATGTCCGGATTATTCTTCAGTTGTTTCAAAGCCTCATTTTCCTGTTTCGTAAGCTCCAGCTTTCATCTACTTGTTCAAAAACAACAGTTGATGGACAGAATGCAGAACAATGTCATACATTCACCCCAGTACAGAGATCTGGGCCTAAATCCATCGTTTTTTTGCTCACCATGCCATTCCAGTTTGAACCCAGCCATATGCAAATCAGTCTTGACCCTGTGCCTCATGGGAACAGTCCAGCCCGAACTGCCAAGCCAGGTCCTCCCTGGACTGGAAACAAGCATCCTAGGACCGGTTTCGGGGTTTCACCCTTTTCAGCCAGGATAGCTTGATTCCAGTGGCATGGAGAGCACGGGACCCACGTCTGGGCATACCCGTCCCACTCGGGGTGACAAATGCAAAAACAACAGTTGATGGACAGAATGCAGAACAATGTCATACATTCACCCCAGTACAGAGATCTGGGCCTAAATCCATCGTTTTTTGCTCACCATGCCATTCCAGTTTGAACCCAGCCATATGCAAATCAGTCTTGACCCTGTGCCTCATGGGAACAGTCCAGCCCGAACTGCCAAGCCAGGTCCTCCCTGGACTGGAAACAAGCATCCTAGGACCGGTTTCGGGGTTTCACCCTCTTCAGCCAGGATAGCTTGATTCCAGTGGCATGGAGAGCACGGGACCCACGTCTGGGCATACCCGTCCCACTCGGGGTGACAAATGCAAAAAGAACAATTGATGGACAGAATGCAGAACAATGTCATACATTGTATCTTTTGCATTTGTCGCCCTAAGTGGGAAGGGTATGCCCAGACGTGGGTCCCGTGCTCACTGCGCCACTGGATTCAAGCTAGCCTGGCTGAAGAAGGGTGATTCCCTGAAACCGGTCCCAGGATGCTTGTTTCTGGTCCAGGGAGGACCTGGCTTGGCAGTTCGGGCTGGACTGTTCCCATGAGGCACAGGGTCAAGCCTGATTTGCATATAGCTGGGTCCAAACTGGGGTGGCGTGGTGAGCAAAAGAATGATGGATTAAACCCAGATCCTTGTGACTGGGGGTGAATGTTTGCATTGTTCAGCATTCCGTCCATCAATTGTATCTTTTGCATTTGTCGCCCTAAGTGGGAAGGGTATGCCCAGACGTGGGTCCCGTGCTCACTGCGCCACTGGATTCAAGCTAGCCTGGCTGAAGAAGGGTGATTCCCTGAAACCGGTCCCAGGATGCTTGTTTCTGGTCCAGGGAGGACCTGGCTTGGCAGTTCGGGCTGGACTGTTCCCATGAGGCACAGGGTCAAGCCTGATTTGCATATAGCTGGGTCCAAACTGGGGTGGCGTGGTGAGCAAAAGAATGATGGATTAAACCCAGATCCTTGTGACTGGGGGTGAATGTTTGCATTGTTCAGCATTCCGTCCATCAATTGTATCTTTTGCATTTGTCGCCCTAAGTGGGAAGGGTATGCCCAGACGTGGGTCCCGTGCTCACTGCGCCACTGGATTCAAGCTAGCCTGGCTGAAGAAGGGTGATTCCCTGAAACCGGTCCCAGGATGCTTGTTTCTGGTCCAGGGAGGACCTGGCTTGGCAGTTCGGGCTGGACTGTTCCCATGAGGCACAGGGTCAAGCCTGATTTGCATATAGCTGGGTCCAAACTGGGGTGGCGTGGTAAGCAAAAGAATGATGGATTAAACCCAGATCCTTGTGACTGGGGGTGAATGTTTGCATTGTTCAGCATTCCGTCCATCAATTGTATCTTTTGCATTCATCTACTTGTTAGCACGCCACCGTCCATCCACGTCTAAGACGTGTTGACGTAGATGGCAACAGATCGTTTAAGTCCCCCCGCCGTTGAGCTCAGTGTAGATGCACAGCGCTGGGAGAGACAACGGGTTTTGGCAACAGCTCACCTTGATGTAGTAAGTCTGGGGGCTCTGGGGGTATGTCGGCTATTTTTCGGGGATAGGACCTACGAGGCCCGTTCCATACGATGGAGAGCAGTTGGTACACTTCGCAACGCCGGTTTTGACACTCTCCCATTTTTCGATCGGAGTCTCTTCCGGTCGCATGTGTCTACCTGATGCAAACACTCCTGAACACTGATTTCAAGTGTTACTAATTAATAAGTATGATCATCTCTTTCTCTCTCTTTTATTTCCACAACTATAGTGTGTGACTATAGGGAGCTGTCCTCGCTCCCCCGCCAGTTCAAGCACTGCTGTTAATGAGACTCAGTAAGATACTCCAAGTAATTGTTTGTGTCGCATCACCGAGTAGCGATGACCCTGCATTTTTAATCATGTTTATGCACTAGAAGAGCGCCATACACACGCTCCCATGGGATATTGGGCCCTGCACATGGCTGTGTGGTGCCTACTCTTAACTATAGAACCCATTGGGTAGGAAATAGGAATTTTTTCAGTCGCACATCAGGCCCCAGAGTACCCGACCTATTGTGGTGGGAATAAATCACTTAAACCCTTCCAACCGGCTGGTGGAAGCCATCTGGTCTTAACTAAGACTCCGACCTGCTGGTGGAGATATCTTATAATTGAGCATTGATACAAGACTCCTACCGGATGGTGGAGGTCCTCATTATTTGGAACGCCAGCAATAAAACTGTTGCTCATTAGCGTTGAAAATTTGAATCACATGTACCCCTTGAGTTCCAAAGCAAGTATACTTCGATTTTCAACCTTCCGAAACCCTGCGGAAACCCCATGCAAACATATTGCTTTTTCACAAATCTATTAATTGGATTCATCGTGCCTGTGGCTATCCATTTCGTCCTTTTTATGTCCTGATGAAGTGCCGCATTGACGCTGTACACTCTGCGCTACTGTAAGGGTCGAAACGTCGACGTTAATGTTATCCATGTCCATACAGTCCCCTTGACCCAAACTTTCGAATTAACATTGGGATTAGGATTCATGTTAACAATTGTATATTTGAGACAGGAAGTCTGTACTTTGTTAATTCATGTCACTTGTGTTTGTCTTGTACATATTTCACTAATGATATCACTTGTCACATTTTATTCACTTTATGTCACAAAGGTCACTTCTGTTTTATTGCAATATGTTTATGCATTTTCACAGCCATATTTGTCTCTCTTTTTTGTAAAAAGGAAAGGAGTAAATAACTCATTTTTTGGCAAATCTTTCATCTTTGGTGTGTTCTTACTGTTTGTTTTCAACAAAGTTGTTGCAAAACATTTTTTTTTTACATTTATTTATTGAGTAGCTTGCAGCAGTAGTACACAAAGCCCCACAACTGGGGTACAGCAATACCAACATAGCATTATTCGATACAAGCCATTTTTGTTGCCCAACATTAAAAAACTCAGAAACCCCCCATCCCCCACCCCTCCCGGCACTTTAGGTGATGTTACATCGTACAGTTGTTGGATCCGAAGCATTGTGAACCCACATGAGTGATAGCTCGTCAAGGTAGTCCCAAGTCCGATAATTCCTGGCCAGACACAAGAAAAAAACAGTACAAATAAAGAGAGATACTCTACAAATCAGGGTGGCTCAGTAAATACATTGTCAATGGGGCCCAAACTTCTTTGGGCCGTGAGGCCTCAGGCAACTCTTCCGCATAAGCCTCCAGCTGTTCCCTACAGTAAATTAAGTCTCGGATCCATTTCCTCACAGTGGGTGTGGTTTTTGCGCCCCAACATTGCGCTACAGCACGTTTAGCCAACAGAGTCGAAACAGCGACCACTCGCCTATTGCAAGGCTTAAGATACTTCACACTACCCAGCAGGCATACCTCCGGTACACATCGCATGCGCTCCATCACAATATCCGAAAGCACGCGCACAACCCTGGCTCAGAATGCAGCTATCGCTGTGCACTGCCACGCTAGGTGCAAAAAATCAGCGTCAGCCTGCCCGCACCGCACAAAACAAGCCATGTCACGCAGACCAAATCTCCGAAATTGCACTGGAGTATAGTATAACTGGTGCGAAAATTTTAAATGGATTATGCGAAGATTGTAGTTCACCTTAAGACGCCCAGTTAACTCACAGCAGAATTTCCACTGATCTAGCAGCAATGTGAACCCCAGCGTGGCATTCCGTTTAAGATATGACTGGTGTTCCCCTTGCTCCCTCTCTCGCAGTGACGCACCATATAGCTTAGTAATCAGCCCCTTACGCTCTTTCCCAGCCAGCACCACCTGCAGTGCTCGCAGTGTTTGTGGTTCAGTTGGATAGTTAGGGTAGATGGCTCTGACCGCTTGCCGCACTCTCACGTATGTAAATCCCAAAATCAATCCATGATTCCGACCCGCCTGTACATCTTGAAGCGAGCGGAATTGGCCCTGTTTATACAGGTCACCCATCTGTGTAACCCCGACAGCCTCCAGCGCACGTAGAGCAGATCGCTCCTGTGCTGCCGAGATATCTGGATGCGCAGCTATTGGTAGCCTTGGGGCATATAGGTAGTCCAGCTGTGCCCTCTTGGCGAGAGCCTGCCAGGCCCATGCAGTACACTGTACAGGGTTAATTTCTGTCCTGGGGCCCCTGCCCCCACCAGAAAGTGCTGCCGCCACTAGCGGCAGCGGGAGTGCCGCATCAGACTCGCTCGCCATATGAGGCTGAAACCGTTGTGGAAAGAACAAATAATGCGCAAACCTCGCCTGTGCGCAAAGATAATATAAGCGCATATCGGGTGCCTCATACCCTCCCCGGTCAAATGGCTGCACAATAACATCCCAACTGCATCTGGGCTTCTCCCCCCCCATACAAATGACAGTAAGGCCGACTGTAGCGCCTTAAACAGAGAGATATTCAGCCTAATGGGAATATTCACAAACAGATATAGCAGTTTGGATAGTATAGACATTTTCGTCACTGCAATGCGATCGGCAAGCGACAGGGGCAGCCGGGCCCACCGTTCCGCCCTATCTGTGATCTGTGTAACAACTCGGCCTTGGTTCATAGAGATTACCTGATCAGGATCCCTATGCAACCATATTCCCAGGTATTTCACTGGGTCCCGGGTCCAAGTCAGAGGGAAGTCCAGCTCAACCTCACACGTGCCAGCCGTCAGCGGGAACACCGTCAACTTAGCCCAATTGATCCCCAATCCGGAGTAGCCCTCGAATTTAACATATTCACTGAGAAATTCCGGCAGGTAGGTTGCAGGCTCGCGAACATATAGTAGCATGTCGTCGGCATACAATGAGACCACGAGTGGTCGCTGCCTGAAGCGCAATGCAGCCGACGCATGCCGCTGGCGCAATTTACAAGCCAGAGGCTCCAGTGCCAACGCAAAAAGCTTCGGCGACAGAGGGCAACCCTGCCACGTGTCCCTACCTATAGGGAAAGCCGAAGACACCGAGCCATTAACACGCACTCTAGCCATGGGCTCAGTGTACAGCACCCTAATCCATTGAAGAAAGAACGGTGGAAGGCCCATTCTTGTTAATACAGTGAACATATAATCCCACTGAAGGGAATCGAACACTTTTGCTGCGTCAAGCAGCACCGCCACTGCCTGGAAATCCGGGTCAAAATAATGTAAGGTGGCGAAGACCGTTCGCAGGTTGTGTGTGGTTGACCTAGCGGGCACAAACCGCGACTGGTCAGGGAGTACCAGTAAGGGGACAAGCGGCTGTAGCCTGAGAGCAATCATCTTTGCTAAGATAAGAAAACACTGTGCCTCGGCACTCCTAATGTTCTTATTTTAGTCTTAGCCAATAAGCAAAAAATCCTCAAAAAAGTCCTAAAATTGCTCACAAACACATATCAATCTTAGTAAATCATTACAAGAAATTTCTTTGATCATTACAACAACAAAAATGTAATAGTCCAATATCAGTGCTTCACTTAGCAATCAGAGATCATATTTCAATGATTATATATATCAGTCCAATATAGTAACACAAGTAATATTAGAACAGATGGAATTCATGTTCCTGATGTTTCCTCAGTGTAGGGACCTCCGCAATCTGAAGGGTGCATAGATACGTAGGTCCCCAGAGGCGAGCAGCGAACTGCAATCCAGCAAGCCGAGACACAGTGAGGCCAAGGCACCACCAGCAATAGCAGTGTACAGCAAAGTCACCCGTTCACTACGCGTCTCGAGTTTCAGGCCCCCCAGCAAAAGGATAGTCTTTGTTGACTTGTGATCTTGTGTTTCGTCGCTTATATGTTGTTTTGTTGTTGTATAAAATCGCCAAACACACGGAGGTAGAGACTCCAGCAGTGCAATTCGGTGAAAGAGCAATGCTAGCTTGCAGCAGGGTATTCGCGAGCAGCCAGCTACCCCGCAATGAGCACAAGGCCGTGAAAAACAGCACCGCGTGAGTGCAGAGATCGACAACCCATGCCCGGTGTCAGTCGAGCCCTGCGGGTGCCAATGTGCAGGTGTACAATTAGTGATGATGCCTCGCAAGCCGCTGCACCGCTGAGCCACAATCCGATGGGGCCCACGCCACCTGCGCGCACCGCGCCCCAGCAACGGCTTACGGGCCGCGGCCCGTACGCAGGCCCGCACCCGCCTCCACAGCTACCGGGCCGGACCACACCCCACTCACCACCACCAGCGCCCGGCACGCCAGGGACGCCGCTGTGCTTCTCCGCAGCTCGTACCGGGCCAGGCAGGTCCGACGGGCCTCCGTCTCGTAGGCGCTCGGCCGAGGCTCCTCTTCCGGCAGCAGGGGCCCGGCTCTCCTCCGCAATCCAGTGGCCCTAGGATCAGTCAACCAGCGAGCGCTGACAGTGCGCCGCTATCTATTCCGGCCCCACAAGTAGCAGGGCAGTCACCTCTGGGCACAAGGGGCACTAGCAGCCGCAGGCGAACTCCGTCGTCAGGAACTCGCGGATGCCGCCATTTTGTAGATAGGCCGCAGGGACCAAACACACCCTGTTTGCGGTCGTTTCGATGATCTGCAGCAGCCAAAACCGCCTCCTATCCAGGCAGAATATTTCAGAGGTGAGGAGCGCTCGTCCTCAGCGCATAGATGCAGTGTAGACAGGGGCGGATAAGGGCCCAGCCGGGCAGAGCCTCACTAAGGTGCGGCCATCTTGCCGTGCGCCCTCTAGCGCCCCCCCTAGCGCCCCCCCTTGTTGCAAAACATTGATAACACTTTGATTACTTTGGTTGCTTTGATATTAAATACGTGTTAACTCAGTTATTGAACTACCCAACAGAACCATTTGTTTGCTATGTCATAAATACCCAGGTTCTGAGGGACACAGGGTCACCCCATTAACTTTAATGGCCCATGGGATATTGGGCCCTGCACATGGCTGTGTGGTGCCTACTCTTAACTATAGAACCCATTGGGTCGCACCTTTGAACTAGAGGGATATAACCATTTTTCTTCACTTTTGTTTGTATGTTTTTATTACACTGTGTGTACTGTATCTAGTTTGTTCATGATTGTAACTCTCTTATTGTTTACAGGTTACTCACTGGGAGTAAGTTACTCTACCACTAGACCTGAGCATTTACTCAGAGTGTGACCACGCTCTACTCCACAAGTAAGGAGGTAGGGATAGTTTGTAAGGGATCTGTCTTAGTCCTGATGAAAGCCGGGGATTTCATGATAGCCGGCTGAAACATATCGACATTTTGCAGATTGAACTGGTAGGTGGTTCATTAATACCCACAATACCACCATCCATTGGTCTTGGAATGACCTTTTAATCAGTCTAGGGAGTCCATCATTAAAGGGTTTGCTTTGGAGATCCTGTGGTCTATTTTTAACTTTGTTCTGCACTTTTCACTTGATCCAGCACAGTGTCTTTCAGTGTTTTGTTTTGTCTTCCCCTCCCTATTGCTCCACCTCCAGTGTTGGCTTGCGCGGAGGTGTGTCAGCACCCCTATGATGAAGCATGCCACAGATTTCTGTGGGTGAGGGCAGTATTAAAACACGTGTGGTTTTTCTCCTCTTTTTCCCAGTGACATAACTTATGAAGCCCCATTTCTATGTGTGTGTAAAAGCCTGAAACAGTGATATATATGTTAAGTGCGAAATGCAACCTCCCTTCAAAACTTGACACAAGGACGGATTTAACGCTAAGATATAGCTTTAAATGGCGTATTTACATTTTGTGCAAATACGTGAAAGCAAACTCCACACATTTCTCACACTCGTGCCGTCTTTCCAATGTCTTGCTTCGTCTCTGGTTCAGTGTTGCTGCCCGATGGGAATATTTTAGTTTAGCCTGTTTTCTTATAGCTCAACCGATGCAGTTCAGGGTGATATGCATGCACTGCACGTCATAGAGCTCGTCTAGGCGCTATATCCATATGTTGGAGGCTATATGCGCAAGATTGGCGATATTGAACCTTCCTCGTTCCAGGCCAAGGGCTGCAACGAGCCAGTGGCTGATGTAGGGCGTCTTTCGCCTGGATTTATTAAAAGTACTCTTTTTCAGCAAGATGGCTAGTAGACGCCCGCCCCTCTCTCTTCGCTGGCCTTTGATCGATCGCATTGTGCAGTTGTTATCAAATATTTAACAGCTCCTTGGCATCCAGCCTCAGACTCATGCTCTCGCCTCCGACAATGAAATGTGTCAAAAGTGCCAGAGAGGCCATTCTCCTCGGAGGATGGCTACCTGCATTATTTATGCTTCATCGTCTGATAGATGTGCGGTCCCTTTATGTGTTTAATCTCATGTTTAGGGGGCTGCATGGCCCTTAGTGAGTCACGTGCCTCATCCCGGCTCTTGAAGGACCGGCCGCAGAGGTATAGGGGGCAGTTTGCCGAGCTCTGTGCCCATTCAGTCACTGGCCCCTCTGCTGAGACTGGAAATTACTCTGCTTTCCAATGGGTCATTTTGTGCAGTGCACCTCGACTACTCAGAGCTCCCAACCCTTTACGTGACCGTCATGTTAAAATGAAAGTTCAAAGGATTACGGTAATACACGCCGGAGTTGTTCTGTGCTTGTTCCAAGACGTCAGGATCGGCACCACTTCGACATAGCTATTATTTTAATGACATACCGACTGCTTCCTTTGGGTGTTGCATTCATTTCTAGGGTATATTGTTTGCTTTTGATAACACAACAAACGAAAAAAAGAACCTAAAACTTGACACTTCCTGTTTATTGGTTAAGCGCCCAAAACAATCTCACCCTTAAGGTACAGTATTTAGAACCCATAAAGGTGGAGGAAATACTGCACAGGTTGATCTGGACATATTAATCGAAAAATTCAGCCAATCTGTTAAAGTTGCATTGGAACCTATTTTATCTCAATTTGGGAGAATTGAAGAGCATCTTGCACGGTTATTGGACCAAAGGGATCATTCTGCTCCTAAAGATCGTATCGCATCGAATCTTTTATCCTGTCACAAAACCAAAATGGTAACCAATAAACTCTCCAGTGGACCCCTGGCGACCCTGGAACCACTAAATGGACTACCTACTGTAGATATCCAGGCTACTTTGCCCGATACTAGGGAAACTGGGATGGCTGGAACATTTAATGGGGAAAGGTGTGAGAGGGGGCCGAATGGGAGAGAGAGACTTGGACCGGGTATGGGGGGGTGGGGGCGGAGGGACAAAGGAACAAGAGAATTGCTAGGTAACCTGGCCTCAGGGAACAGAGGTTTAGTTGGGCAGGGGGTAGAAAATACTCTAAATTTACTTCCTGATTGTGCTCCTTATATAGTGATTTTAAGAGGTGTACCTCACCTTCTCCCAGGGCAACAAGAAAGCTGCTCGAGCCTTATCAACAAGTCAGCACATTGGTGCTCGAGGAAAGTTCCAACACCCATCAACTGGCTAGAACACATTATTATGGCAAGGAGGGTGGGCTGGATAGGTACTACAACCAAATGTTTAGAAGGGGACTGCATTGTATTACATTTTAATGACGCAAGTTGTGCGCTCTTCGTCTTGGACCACATTAGAGACTCCCCAAAAGACCTGATAAAGGCTTGTCCTTTGGGATATTTCTACCCACCCTGCCAGGGGATAAGTAAGTCAACACCTCCTAGGGCGGGGATTAAAAAGATGCTTTCCCCTCTGGCCCCCTCCTTTTACCCACCCTAACCGCTTTGACGCCCTTTCTGGCCTGATAGACATTGACTGACTGCATTGGGGCTTAGACAATGCCGACCTGCCTTATTAGTGCTACAAATCCTAGACGATGACTTCATTATTTATGGGGTATCCTCTTTCTTAAAATGTGTTGTGAATTACAGGAAATGCTTATGATTATGGACGATGTATGAATTCTCTTTTATTGTGTATTTTATATTGTGTAAAATGTTCCTTTTATCATGAGATTTTTACTTATTGCTGTGCTTTTATGATTTATGTTCTAAATCAAATAAAGCCATTTTTTGATTTGATTTGATTTGACTGACTGCATGTTCAGTCACATAGTCCTGTCAATTGGAAAAGATCCTGCTCAAGGTGCACTGCTCCAGGTAGAGCTGTAGATTCAGATGGTATTGGGTATAGGCAACAAACTGCTTTATCTGGCTTTACATTGTTAAACATCAGCAGCCCTAGTATTGATATAGTGAACATCACAAGTCTCACCCAGAACATAACTCCAGTCTCCACTGTAAATTCAGAGGGGGGCGGGTCAGGTACAGTAACCCTGCTCACCATGCCCGCCATGCAATCAACAAAGGGGGGCATGGTGAGCCAGGTATATGCTAACCCGCCCTGTAAAATAATTTCATGGAACATCGCAGGTATACGAGCAAAATTAGCCAATGAGGATTGGGTGGATTACATCAAGGGCTTTGATATTATCTGCCTTCAAGAAACATGGCACCAGGCTGATATTTTGTTGGACGGTTATTGTTCTTTTTCCATCCCCGCAATAACATCACTGGCTGGGAGGGCGAAAGGAGGGCTTGTGACTCTAATCTCAGTTAAATATGGGTACATACAACCCATGTTGTAAAGACCTCACCTTGGTATCAGCTAATCCTCATTTCCAACCTATGTCGGGCAAAGTTACTGCTAGTAAACTGGTATTACAATATCTTTGACCAGAACAGCAGTTACGTGATTGAGGACCTACAGGCGCTGATTAACGATATTGCGGGGAAGTGGCAGCCCTTGTGTATCCTCTGGGTGGGGTCTTTAATTGCACAACTTGCTCTTTTAACGACAGTGGAGTCTGTGGGCTGTTAAACACAGAGGGTCAGCCGCAGCCACACTTCATCCATACTCCACAGGGTGAGGCCCTGAATTCCATTATTATTGATAAGGAACTGGGTCTCATTAATACAAATAATTTGGTCTGCAGCTCTATACCCCAGTGTCCCACTTATGTTGGAGGAGGTAGAGAAAGCACAATTGATTTTATGTTTATTAATAGGAAGTATATTTCGCTTGTTGGTGACTTCGAGGTAGCGCCAAATACTGCAAGTGACCATAAGCCTTTAACTGTTCTCTTCTGTATAATAGCTAGGGTTGGGCAAGGCGATGGTCCCCCTATTGATTTCAATCAAAAGAAAAGGAATGCGACTAAAATGTGGTAAAATAGATCCTACTCAATTTGAAGTCAAAACTGTTTTGACAAACCTAAATCTTATCATGAGCTGTCTCCATGCTGATTCTCCCCCTGATAAGGTGGTATATGACTTTGAACTGATCTGTGCATATGTGGCAAAAGATCTGACCAGATCACCTTGTAGATGGAAACCTCAGGAGGTGCGTTGGTTTAACGCTGAGTGTTCTAGGGCGCACAAGAATCTTAAAACTGCCTTTCACACCAACCCCCGTGATAGAACACTAATTAAAAATTTAAGGCAGACCTAGAAGCACACTACTAAATTAAGACAAGAGGAACTTAGGAGTTTGGCCTGGGAGGACTTGGAGAGAGCGAGCACCCTGAAAGACTCTAAGGGGCATATTCTCAAGAACGTGTGATAACTATCGCAAATTTAGCTTAATGCAACTTTGCATATCGCAGTCTATCACGGGAAAACAACGCCGTGTTAACGTAGTAAACTCAACCTGGCGGCACCATGCGATAGTCCCACGATAATGCGTCAAATGACCGCGTTAAAATTAACACGACGCCGAAAAAATTTGAAAAACGAACGCGAATAAAGTTGCGATGAGGCCAACCGCGATGCAAAAATCTGCGATAACCAGCGACAGGCCTGCAATTCCCACGCGTCATGCGGGAAACTGCACTATAAAAACAACAAAAAAAATATAAAAAATCAAGCTGCGTAGCACCATGGATGCACCTGGACCGAGTGCAGATGACAACCCGAACCCCACAAGCCCCACGGAGGACCAGCCAGGAACCCCGTGTTCGGGGAAGGGCAAGGAGAAGAGGAAGAGGAAGACGGGGTTCAGTCCGCAGGAAGACCGGATCATCGTCACAGAGGTGATAGAACACTACCAACAACTGTTCGTCACCTCCACTGCGTCATTGGCAACAGAAACAGAAATATGGCAGTCCATCGTCACCAACGTGAATGCAGTCGGAGTGTCGATTAGGTCAATGGAGGAGGTCAAGAGGCGCTGGCATGACATGAACAGCCAAACCAGGCAGAAACTCGCTGCCAACAGGAAGGCAGCAACGGCGACTGGAGGTTGGAGTCCTGCGCCACAGGAGGAGCTGGATGAGCTGGAGGAAATGGTGGCCACAGTCATCAGTGTGGAGACGATGCAAGAAGTTGGGGGTCTGGACACTGCTCGATATGACCTGACCCAACAGCAACTGGGTGAGTAACGACCAGGGACTGAGGGGCCGGGGGAGATGGGCACAATGGCACACATGCACAAGTATGCGTAGCACACTGCACACCCACAATGACCGTGGAACATGTCCCGGATACCCTTGGCACACTGCAGCACACATAGAAACACCAGGTAGGCCCCCATCCACTATGTGCACAAAGGGGCCCCCCTCCATATCACCAATGCCACAACCTACCCATGCACATGTGCTGAATCCAGAAAAGCAGCGGCTCTGTGAGCCACACTGACAATGCAAGTGACACTGCATGACAGATAGCATGGCTGCAGTCACAATACATGACATGGTGCACGAGACGACATTGAGGTGTCTGAGTGTGGACCGCATCCGTAAAGGAGCAGGTCACATTCTGACACATCCACGTGCACCTAAAACCCATGACGTCAAAAACACATCTGCAGACAAACAATGCACCAGAGTACAAAAATTGTCCAAGAGCACAAATGACCCAAGTCGCAAACATCCCAGCAACCGAAAAGCACACGACTCAAAGGGCTAAGGGGCCGCCAAATCAGAGTTGCAGGGGCGACTCTCCCACAATGCATCACACACATAGCAATCACGGTACATCAACATTGACGACAATGTGGCACAAAGTGCAACACTTACACGACAGGACAGAGGACACAACTGGTGCCGCTCGTGCGTAGACACTGGCCAATCACATCTGGCATTGCATGACACTGTGAGATGATAATGTACGAGCACAACCACACATCCGTCATGTAGTCGAAATGTCCACTGTCTCCCATCAAATAGCCAGCTTCACCAAAACAGTCACAATGTACATTGTCATGCAGTCTGAATGTAAACATCTACAAAGCATCAACATACATGGAACACACTGTTAACCTGCATCTCCCCTTTACATTGCAGAGGGACAATCAACACCTCCTGCAGAGCAGACCACACATCTCTTCATTGATGATGAAGAGGACCCCCTGGCCATCTGCTCCGACACCCTCCAACGACTTGTGTACAGCCTCCGCACCCCACCCCAAGGAGCAGGGCAGCCCAGCTGCTTCGAGGTGAGCCCACTCCTTGCACAGACCACACAGCAGGAAGAACACACCACCACGGCTGGCTCCCAGGATCCCCACGACCAACACATGGAATTTCAACGCCATGTGTTAGGGTGCCAGGAGAAGCTGGCTGATCAGTTGCGGGTGGGGTTGGACCTCATGGCAGCCAAACTCAATGCCATACGTGGGTGTCTCAGTGCCATCAGGGACCATGTACAGTCCCTAACGGACACCCACTGTCCGCACCATGCTCACCAACAAACCTTGGCTGACATCGCTGGGGCCATTACTCGAATACAAGAACTGTCTAGTCAGACAGCATCCAGCGACGACAGCACAGAGTTGGCACAGATGTGGAGGACAATGGAGAGCATGGAGCCGATGCAGCCTGGAAGTATGGCTGCCACGGCTGAACACCAGCGAGATGTAGCTGGGATCTTCCATGCCTTGCAGATCCTCATCTTGCCATTGCTGCCACTGAGCCTGTACCAGATGACTGCTGCAGGAGCCTCGACACACACGTCTCCGCCCCCTGACGTGTCATTGCCACACAGTGATGCAGCCCTATCACCTTCGCACACTGATGTGTCAGTGGCACACAGTGATGCTGCCTTATCACCTTTGCACCCTGATGTGTCAGTGGCACACAGTGATGCTGCCCTATCACCTTCGCACCCTGATGTGTCAGTGGCACACAGTGATGCAGCCATGACACCAACACACACGCCTGACCCACCGGACACAGAAGACGTCTCAGAGGAGTAAGATGTGGAGGGTAATGCATGTGTGAGGAAGGAGGTAGTAGCATCCGTACCCGCCATATGGCCTGTCCCTGCCTGGTTCAGCCCTATACATCATGCCCTGGAACAACAATTCCCACTGTCCCCCGAAACACTCTGCGACATTCACCTGGACCCCGACATGGACTGCCATATCTGCTCTGGTACCAATGACACAGCATTCCGGCTGCGGACTGAACTCTTTCTCTTATTTTTTTTTTTTAAAGTTTTATAGAGCGCAAACCAGACCTGTGAGGGTATCAGAGCGCTTTACAGGATTGACGGGTGGTATACAAAAGACATCGGAGGGGAGGATACCATTGGGATAAAAACAGGTAGATACATTATACAAGGAAAACAAGCGGTCTCAGGTCCCGGATACATTTGGGATAAAAACAGGTAGATACATTATACAAGACAACACGCAGTCTCCACTCTAGGGTGGGATGCCCAGAAGTGCAGGGAAGGTATCATCTGAAAAAGCAGCGGATAATGATGTAATGGTGGGTAGAACAGGTCGCTGAGGTGATTATAATGTGATCGTTAGGCGAGGAATTTGCCCATTAGGAAAGTTTTGGTCTCCTTTTTAAAGCGGGCCAAAGACGAAAGTCTTCTGATGGTGGGCGGGAGAGAGTTCCATATTCTTGGAGCAGCCCCAGAGAAGGCCCGATTGTAGTTTTTTTTTTCCGGAAGCGTGCTGGTTGGAGCAAATGGTCTCCGGCAGATCGGGAGTTTCTGGCTTCTCCGGTTATCACGAGTTTCTGGGCGAGAAATGCAGGGGAATTGGAGTATAGAGCCTTGTGAGTAATGCAGGCCAGCTTAAGTTGGATTCTGGCCTCTAGAGGAAGCCAGTTCAGAGCTTTAAGGTAGGGAGAGATGTGGTCGAATTTCTTTGAACCTGTTGGGAGTCTGGCGCCGGCGTTGAGGCAGGCTTTCAATGGGGCCAGAGAGTTCTTGGGTAGACCTGAGAGAGTAGAGCATCCATATTCTAGTCTGGAGATGACTAGTGTAGGAGAGTAGTATCTGCTTCTTATATTTACCCCCACTTTTTGCTGATGTTTCACTGTTTTCAACTGAGTCTGACTGGGATCATGCTATTCAGGATCCCAGTCTATCTGCTTTCTCCTCTAAATTGATTCCATGTACTTTAGGTACACTCCAGATTGGATTCTGTGGCACCCTTATCAGTCCCTAGTATATGGTACACCATGTACCCAGGGCATAGGTACCCCAGAGGCCTACCAGGGGCTGCAGCATGTATTGTGCCACCCCTGAGAAGCCATTCAAAATGACACTACTGGTCTGCCACAGCAGCCTGTGTAAGGTGGTGCATGCACCCCTTACTGAGATATAGGTAACCTATATCTCTTCTGATCACTACACATATAAACCTATCAGTCACCCCTATGGCAGGCCTTAACAATCCTGAAGGCAGGGTGCTGGGTTTTATGTGAGAGGGTGCCCATGCATGAGCAGAGCCCCTCTGCAGCCTTCGGAACCTATTCTCCGGGGTTGTATGTGATGCAGTCATAGCATATATACTTAAGTGCATTATAACTTAACGGTAAATGCTAACTTTAAAACGGCTGCACAGAAACATGTCGTGTTTGGTGTTAAACACCTTGGAATCATACCTCCCCGCCAGTAACTGGCGGGGGAGGTATGATTCCACCCTCCTAGAGGGAGAAATATGACAACACCGGTACGGTACACCCGGTACCAGCTTTCTCGACCTGGGCATCACAAAATGGATGCTGCCAGCCACAGACACGAGTCTGCCCTCCTGCTGCTGGATGAAACTCCGGCAGGGGAAGGTTTGACAATAGGTTTCCTGTCACAGGGAGGTGTGACCATCTCCCAGACAGACTTTAGTGTATTGGGGCTGGGTAGGTGCACTCTGAGAGTGCTTTGAAGTCTGCACTGGGGGCACATTTGGTGTCCCTGTGCATAGTCCAGTTCAAACTGGTTGCAGGAGCCATTTGCTCCTGCTCTGCCGCGAAACTGGACAAAGGACATGGGTGTAGCCACGCCTCTGTCCTGGCCCTCCCATAGGTGGGTCCCCAGAGTTTGCCCATCCCTTGCTTGGGTATAGAGAAGGAACCCCTGACTAAAAGACTTTGGATTTTACCTGGACTAAACTCTGCTACAGAAACCAAGTACTTCGACGATCTACACTACGCTGGATGACTGAAGAATCTCCCTTGGTGTAAAGGAGTTACTCCCCTGCAAGGCAGGCACCTTTAACGCATCTGACCGGTCTGCATCTCCCGAGCTCCTGAGGACTCCGAAGATTTCTGCAACACAGGAGGTGGGTTCCTGAGGTCTCTGAGGTTGATCTGTGCTCTCAGCAATTCTGAGGCCCGTATTCCTCGTGGTGACCGTGTAACCCGAACCCCTGTGCACCGCGTACATTTGCAGCAGCATATGCTTTTTGGCAACCCCTGAGGCTGTGCTTTGGACTACGTGTAGTCCTGACCCTAAGCAGCATTTTCACTGAATATTGCCAGCCTACACTCCACTAGTGTTCCGTGGGCTGGTACTTTGTGATTCAGCTCAAGGTCCCTTCGCGATCCCTGGTCCGTTGGCCTGTGGGTCCCTGTGAAGGTAACTTTGACGTTCCTTGGGCTTCCCTGGTTGCTCCAGATGTGTCCTGACTCTCCATAGCTTGGAGAGTCCCCAGGACCTTGCTGGTCCTCACCGAAGCATCTTTCCTCTGCCCGCGTGGGTTGCAGTTGCCAAGGCTTGTTGGTGTTCAATCTGGACACTGACCCCCCAGCACTCGACATCCTTTGTGGGACAGCTCACCTCCAGACTTTGGTCATCGTCGACGTCTCCTGGTCCCCGTGGCTGCAGAGTCAAGCTTCACCTCTTCGCACCTGAAACACCCGACATCAGTGGGCATTTGTGTATCATGCCCCTGGTCACCCTGAAGTGACCCAGACTCTGTCCCTCTGCTTTCAGGTTCTTCTCAGCTCCGATCCAGGCTTGGATCACACCGGACACTTTTCATCTTCCCGGCAGCAGCTCTTCTTCGCATCACGCCATTGAAATCAACGAGCGTTTCCGACACCACTTGACCCCTATGCACCCGGCTCCTCTGGGATAGGTAACACAGGTACCTCGGTACTCTAAAGGGTGCTGGCCTTGGAACCTTCTATGTTCCAAAGGGTTTGCTTAAAGTCCTCTCCGAAGTGTCCTTAAACTGTAATTATCCAACCGCGACTTTCCCATAGAGTTGTACGGAGCTCGCACCGGTGTTCACACACTGCACCCGTCCTCGCTGGGTCCCCTGTGTCACTACCTTGGGTGGTTCCTTGGGGTCCCAGCGATTGTGTCTAGTCAAGTCGAGGTTGTTATACCACTTTCTTAATATATGGTTTGGTCTCCCCCTGGAGCCCACTGTGTATTGTGCTATGTACTGTTGTTCTAGTGATTTAATATTGTGTGCTTTCTTCTCTAATCTCATAAAGAGGTTAGTAGAGAGTGTTTAGTAATAAATACATATATTTTATATATACCTTGTGTGGTTCTCTTTTCATTTGGTCATTTCGGAGGTTATGATCTGGTGAAACAAGCTGCTTTACATTCCTTCGACACTTAGCCTGAAGGCTGCTCTCCATAGCTACCACTAGGATAGCTTTCAATAAAGGTTGTCTTTAACCTAATCATCAATAAGGGTCGTTTGGACTGGTGCAAGGTGCCCACTTTAATTAGTGGACAGCATATACCAGGCCAACTTCTCACAACTAGTGCCTGGATTGCTGTTTTTAGGTCGGAAGTGTCGAGGAAGGGTTTCAGGTTTCTTAGGTAACTCAGGTGAAATCTGGCAGTTTTGGCCATCGATTTGATATGGCCCCGCATGTTCAAGCTGCCGTCTAGGGTTATTCCAAGGGATTTAGCAGAGTCCACAATGGTAGGATGGCAGTTTAGCGCTGTGATGGCCTTGATCCATTCCTGGATGTCTGGATTGGTTTTGGGTGGGGAGATTAGAAGAAACTCAGTTTTATTTGCGTTAAGTTTGAGCTGGTTAGAGGTGAGCCAGTGAACAGTCAGCTTCAAGGCCTCATTCAGGGAGAGAATGTCCTCAGGGGAAGAGATTTTAATGTAGATCTGTGTGTCGTCGGCATACATGTGGTAGGAGATATTGGCGGTGCGTAGCACCTCTGTGAGCGGTTCAAGGTAACGATTGAAGAGGGTAGGGGACAGGGTTGATCCTTGGGGGACTCCAACCGTGATCGGAGAGGGAGCGGATAAGTTACCATTGATTAGGACTCTCTGTGAGCGATTCTGGAGGAAGGACCTAAACCATTCAAGGACGGTGCCATCCAAACCCATCCTGAGTTTGAGGTGTTCAAGGAGTGCATCATGGTTAACCGTATGGAACGCCGAGGATAGGTCTAGGAGGATTAGGAGACAGGTTTTGCCTTGGTCGAGGGCTTGGAGGGCGTCATCCACGATGTGGAGGAGGGTGGTTTCCATGCTGTGTCCAGGTCTGAACCCGGATTAGAAGTCATCTAGTAGGTGGAAGTTGGTGATGTGTAGGCTCAGCTGCTGTTGCACACATTTCTCCAGAACTTTGGCTAGGAGTGGGATTTTTGATATAGGTCTATAGGTGTCGGCAGAAGCAGGATCCAGCATAGGTTTTTTTAAGATGGGGACGACTTGGCCGGCTTTAAGAGAGTCCGGTATCGAACCCTGTAGGAGGGAAGCGTTGATTATTGCAGTCCAGGAAGGGATGATAGCCTGAGAGGCAGCGGCTAGGCAGTTAGAGGGGAGAGGATCGTTGAAGTGATTGTTCGGGTTTAAGGAGGCTAGAATTTTCGAGATAGAGTGTTCGTCATAGACTTTAAAGTTGGACCAGTGTGCTTGTTTTTTGGGTGAAGTCTGGGAGGGCAGCGCGGAGAGAAGAGCTAGAGCCGACGGAGTTTGGGAGTAAGTTGCGGATTTAAGTTCGTTTCCTAGGGCAGCGATTTTGTCGCAGAAGAAGGAGGAAAATTCCTCGCATGATATTAGGGATTTAGGGGTTTCTTTGGAGGTTTTTGCTAGTTTGTTGGATTGGTGTTTGATCAAATAGCTTACGAGGTCTATTCTTGGCGTTCTCTAGTTCTGTTCTGAAGAATTCTTTTTTTGAGTTCAGTATTTTCCTATTGTAGGCATTTCTGGCCTGGCGGAGAAGTTTTAGATGGGCTGCTGACGGGTGCTGTTTCCAGTTCAGATTAACATTGCATCCCCCCAAGGACTCTGGTTGGCCCCCCACTGGGCAAACATTTTATGTGGGCTTTAAATGGCCATGTACTGCTCCAGCTCCGACACTTCCCAGAATGTGAATAAAACATTCCAAATCACACAGATGTGTCATGTCTATGTTCACTCACGTATAAAAGTATGGATGAATGTAGGGACATTGATTGCACTAAAAGGTACACCCTGGTGAATGTCATCAATGCGCATGTTTGACCCTGACCCACATGGCCAATTAGATGACTGTGAAGGTGTGAACTAGCTGTGGCCTCATTGCACATGAACAACAATCTCGTTACCCCCCAACGTAGCCCCACGTCCATGTATTAAATAGGGCTATGTGTAGAAATGTCAAATTCGGCAGCAGTCCTGAAGTGGTGTCCCCCATCACGTGACAACAGAACGTCTCTTCGCATACCTACTCACACACATCTGTGTGGACACAGTCTGTTCTGATGGATAACCTTGATCTACATGGCAAGAAGTTGGACACCATACTCACATTGCTGGAGACACGTAAGAGCACAGGTCTGCCAGCAACTATCCCAAACACAAGGTCTGGCTCACAGAGGTGGAGCTGTCAATAGGGACTCACCCACAATTTACAAGCGTCAGTCAATCCCTCCCTGTGTATGGACAATGCTCATGGAGGCACACGATTTGTCATTATAATCAACACTCATCACCGATGTACACTAGTAAAGTTGCGTAGACTTTATTAGCATGTGCGTGTCAGTACGGGCATGGCAAGGGCCACAACATGCAGACCAATGTTTAAGACACTTACAGGCAGCTTAGGAACATGTCAAGGTGCAAGAAATGGGGTGGCAAACATGAACTCAGACGGTAACTGATGCGCAACACTGCCAGTGATCCCAACAGATGCAGCATTGGTGCACGGTACAGTTCCACGTGACAGGGGTTGTGCATGTGCCTGGGATTGCCAGCCATTGCCTTTATTGGTCTCGTAGCACCGGCACTCTTCTGACAGGCGGCACTTATGTGGATGATATGCCACTGCTCGGAGCAATGAGTCGTATTTGTGTGCAACGTTTGGACGTATGGGTAGTTTTTTACTTATGTGTCAAGGGCATCCCATGCAGGTGTACCTCAAGCAGGGACAAGTGTGTGTGGGGTGTGGACACGTTGGTCTTTCATTCGCGCAGTTCGTGGTGTGGGAGTCATCATGATCTGGTATGGTATCTCTCGCAGGGAGTGCCAGCCACATTCAAGACCAAGGTCGGGAATTCAGATGTCCTTCCGCCTTGTGTCTAGAGACAAAGGATCTTTCATACCTAATGTTAGTCTGACTACTGCTTGCATTTTTGGTATGTGATGTGGCCTTCGCGTTGCAATTGATGCCAGGCCTTTGACTTAGTGTGCATCAATAGCGATACACACTCAACAGTTGGCATGTATGAGCCAAGAGCCCGATTGGCCTTAGGCTCCTTGTGCAATCTCTCTCTTTCTCTCTCTCTCTCTCTCTCTCTCTCTCTCTCTCTCTCTCTCTCTCTCTCTCTCCTCTCCCTCTCCCTCTCCCTCTCTTTCTCTCACTCTCTCTATCTCTATCTCTCTCTCTTTCGCTCGCTCTCTCTGTCCTTTAATGAGCGCATGACACACCTTCTTATCTAGCATTTTGTTTTGCAGGCTATGACTTACAGATTGTCCTGAGAGGACCCGCCATGACTCTTCAAAATAGTTGTTTTGTGTTTATTCTGAATGAAACTAATTATTTGGAAATTCTAAGATGAATGTATGATTCTCATTTTTCTGACCACACATGTATGTTAGGTGTTGTAATTGTGCGTCATCAGGCACATTGTTTTGTTCATGATTTCGTGACGTTGATGTGACATGTCTTTGTCCGGGGGTGGGTGGGGGGGTGCCCGGAGTGGGGCCCGGGGGGGAGGAGGGTGGAGGTGGTGGGGTCCTGGGGGTGGTGGGGGTGGTTGTTGTGGCCCTCTTAGGTGTCCGAGCTGCATGATCAGTGGCTCCATGGCATCTGTTGTTCTTTATGTGTGGCTCTGGGCTGGGCTCCCTTTGATGGTGCAGGTTGTCGTCCGACTTTACACCAGGTCAGAGCAGGTGTTAAATCCCTGCTGCTATCGCGCCTTATTGCCTGTTTTGTGATCTTATCGCAAATCTGGCTGGTCGTTGAGAATGTTGCGAAGAGGCGTTTTCGCTGCTTTTTGCTCAGGAACGCCTACTCTGCATCTCATTAGCGATAATTGCCGGGGTCATCTGTGGCGATGTGTTTTGCGGATACTGTCACAGGAAAACTGGTGGTATCGGCTGTTAGCACCAGCTTGTGAATGGGGCGATAGATTTATCGCGACTTTGGTTGCAATAAAGTGCCGATAACTCGGCGATAGATCCTTGAGAATATCCCCCTAAGAGTTTCTGGGACATAATCAATCACCCTCTATTTAAAGATGAGCCTAAACCCTTGGATTCATTGATCCTAGGGGCAACCTGGGAATCCCACTTCTCAGCAATATTTAATCAAAAAAATGTCTCAACGGTTGAAGGAAGTGGGGACCCGGCCTTTGACCTAACCGCGGCCTCACAACTATGCTCATCAATCACAGTGGCAGAGATTGAGGAGGCCCTTGCAAGGATAATTAGTATGAAAGCCCCTGGCCCTGGTGGGGTCCCTTTGGACTTGTTCAAAAGAAACCCCAAACTATGGGCACCCCTGCTCACCAATGTTTTTAAAGCTGTAGTGATTGGCCCCATTCCATCATCCTGGAAGGAGGCAATTGTGGTTCCAGTATACAAGAAAGGTAACAGGAGTGACCCTGCCTCTTATAGACCAATCTCATTAATTGATGCAACGGCGAAAGTATTGGGGAGGGTTATTCTTGCGCGTCTTGAAACTTGGGCGAATAGCACAGGGATTGTGTCTAGATTGCAATATGGCTTTAGAAGGGGGATGGGTACCACAGAACTGGGCCTCAATCTGTCCCTTATCATGGGCAAGTACATGAAGGCCCGGAGGGGATCTATCCATCTGGCTTTCATGGACTTGACCAGTGCTTTCGACACTGTCAATCGGGACACATTGTGGGAACTAATGGACCAAATGGGTTTTGAAGAGGCTCTTGTATCCCTCCTAAGTAGACTCCATACTTCTACAACGGTTGCCATGCGTTATGGCCCTAGGGGGGAGAAGACGGGGCCCATCGTTTCCACTGAAGGTGTTCGGCAGGGCTGCATTTTGGCTCCATTCTTGTTTTTATTGTACACAAATGTTTTAGAGGCTTTTTTATTTGAGAAGGAACTTGACTTTCCAAAAATTGGAGGCAACATTTTTCCAATGCTATCTTATGCGGATGATACCGTTTTACTGGCCCTGACAGCCAATAGCCTCCAAAAGTCATTAAATACTTTTACCGATTTTATGGCAGCGTTGGATCTAAAAGTAAATTTTATCAAATCTTATGTTATGATGTGTGGCTCTAAAGTTACTAAAACGAGGAGATTTGAGGTTGGGGGTAAGCCCATTGACAATCTGCAAACTTTTACATATTTAGGGAATATTTTTAGCGACAATCTGAATTGGGATCACCTCATCACAGCTAGAGTACAACATACGAGTCAGGTTGTGGAGGGGTTATTTCGCTTTGCCCGTAAGCTAGGCCATAAACCAGTGACAGAATTAGTTAGCCTCTACAAAGCTAAATGTCTCCCTGTGGCAACCTATGGGGCGGGGCGGGGGTTTGGGGCTACCATAAAACCTGTCACCTGCAGGTTTTGGAAAATAAATGTATTAAGAGATTGTTGTTGGCCCCAAATAGTGCACCTACACTTTTGTCACCAGGAGCTTGGGTTGGCCTACCTTGAGGATCGAATTGACATCGCCCTATTGCTATTGTGGGCTAAGATCTGGTTATCTGAGGATTTAACTTTCTCTAGGGACGTTATCAAAGACTGTGCTAACCTAGATAGCGCATTGTCGGTCCCATGGCTCCGATTTGTGAAGGGCAAATTATACGAGCTAGGTTTGGGGCACTATTATGACAACCCTGTAAGTATTGATACAAAGGCGAAAGATGTCATAAAGGAGGCATTTTATGCAAAGGCATACCTGCATCGTGCACAAATGGTAGCAGTTTGCACCCCATGTTCAATTCCTGGTGAACAGAAATTCTATTTAACCTTTACCATTAATGTTCAAACTCGATTTTACTTGACTAGGTTTCGATTAAGCACATTGCACTTTTTAGTGGCATTCCCTAAACAATCAGGTTGGGCTCACAGTTTACCATCTTGCCCGTGTGATAACCCGTCAGTACAGAGCACGTTGCACTTTATTCTGTTCTGTCCTCTCTATAAGGAACCGAGGGGGAAATTTGTAACCCCAATTTTGAGGGAAATACGGCCATGCACCTACATTAGTGGTTTTAATGTTTTACAGTCCTGGTCTACTTCAACTACTTGCATTGCTGTCTCGAATTTTATTAGAGTTGCTATGGCTACAAGAAAACGTTATGAGCTACTGTAATTTAATTAAAACCTGTGTTACTCTTTTATGAAAATTAATTAAACGGATGAAATCGTATGGGTGACACCTGAGATGCATGACTGGGGGATTCGATGTTTCATTTAAAACTTGTTTTGAAACTTATATCGCTCATTTTTCCATGCCTCTGTAACCATGATTCGAAAAACTTTATCTTTGTAATATGTTTTGTGAACTTTTATGGTTCTTGAAACCGAATAAAGATTTTATGATGATGATGACTTTATAAGTTGGACAATCCCTGTAAATGAGTGAAATCAAAAATTGAAATTGAAGGTAAAACTTCCTGTCAGACCCCACTTCAGAAAAGATCACACTGATATCAGGGACTTGTGGTGTATCATTCCGCCTCCCATAGACTGCAATGCAATGTACGAGGGACTATTTTAAATCTCAAAAGTATGTACTATCACCACACTGTTTGTCACACTCAGAGGCATAATGTCAAGAACGTGTGATAACCATCGCAAGAGTAACTTAACGCAACCTCCAACATCGCAGTCTATCGCGGGAAATTTACGCCGTGTTAACCAAGTATTCACAACACGGCGCTACCATGCGATAGTCCCCAGATAACGCGTCAACTGACCGCGTTAAAATCAACGCCACGCCGCAAAAATGCGAAACACTAACGCAAAAAAAGCTGCGAAGAGGCCAATTGCGATACAAAAATTAGCGAAAACCAGCTACAGGCCTGCAATTCCCACGCGTCAGGCGGGAACAATCACCATAAAAGTAGAAAAAAACAGACAAACATGCCAAACAACAGTGAAGCACAATGGACGTTGCCGGAGCAAGTACGGAGGAGAACCAGAACCCCACAAGCCCCCAGGAGGAACAGCCTGGGACTTCGGGGTCAGGGAAGGGCAAGGACAAGAAGAGTAGGTAGAAGCGGTTCAGTCCGCAGGAAAACAGGATCCTGATAACAGAGGTGGTAGAACACCATCAACAACTGTTCTTCACCTCCACTGTGTCATGTACAAGGTCAAGAGGCGCTGGAATTATGTCAAGCACAAAACCAAACTGAAACTCGCTGCCAACCGGAAGGCAGCAATGCAGACTGGAGGTGGGAGCCCAGCGCCACAGGAGGAGCTGGACAACATGGAGGAATTGGTGTCCACAGTCATCAGTGGGGAGACGGTGGCAGGAGTTGGGGGACCCGACACTGCTCAACAGGACCGGACACAACAGCAAGAGGGTGAGTAACGAACAGGGACTGGGGGGACGGGGGGAGATGGGCACAATGGCACACATGCACAATTAAGTACAGCACATCTGCGGACAGACCATGCCCCAGACACCCACAGCCCAACAAGAGACCAATGTACCCAAGTATGCAACATCTCAGCACTGTACAAGCACAGAAGTCAAAGGCACACCGCATGAAAGGGATAAGGGGCAGCAAAATCAGAGCTGCAGGGGCGACTCACCCAAAATGCAGCACACACACATCACATGCAGAGCACCTCAACATTGACAATGATGTGACACAATCCGCAAAACACCTACAACGGAACACAGGACACAACTGGTGCCGCTTGGGTGCAGACACTGGCCAATCACATTTGGCATTGCAGGGAAATGTGAGTTGATAATGTACAAGTACAAACACACACACGTCTGTTGTTGAAATGTCCACTGTCCCCCATCAAATAGGCAGCACCTCCCAAACAGCCACAATGTACCCAGTCATGCTGTCTGTATGAAAACATATACAATGCGACACCATACATGTGGACACATTGTTTAACTGCATCTCTCCTTCACATTGCAGAGGGAGAATCAACACCTCCTGCAGAGCAGTCCCAACCTCTCTTCTCTGATGATGAAGAGGACCACCACAGCTTCGACTCGGACACCCTCCAACAGCTCGTGGACAGCCTACGCACCCCATCTTCAGGAGCTGGGCAGCCCAGCTGCTACGAGGAGACCCCACCCTCTGCACAGACCACACAGCAGACAGCACCCACCACCACGGCTGCCTCCCAGGACCCCCACAAAGAACACGTGGCCTTCCAACGCCGTGTTTTGGGGTGCCAGGAGAATCTGGCTGAACAGGTGCGGGTGGGCTTCGACCGCATGGCAGACAAAATAGATGCCATACGTGGGTGTCTAAGTCCCATCAGGGACCACTCACGGTCCCTAACTGACACCCACAGTCTGCTCCATGCTCTCCAACGGACCATGGCTGACATCGCTGGAGCCCTGACTCAGAGAATAGAACATCTGTCCAGTCAGAGTGGCTCTAGCGATGTCACATGGGAGTTGGGAAACATGCGCAGGTTGATGGAGACCATGGTGCGGGCGAATGCGGAACGAGCGGCTGCCACGGCTGCACACCAGCGAGAGGTAGCTGGGTTCCTCAATGTCCTCAGGACCATCCTCATGGCACTGGTGCCACAAGGCCTGGGGATGATGCATGCTGCTGCTACCACTCCATCCACATCTCCGCCCCCTGAAGTGTCAGTGCCACACAGTGCTAGAGACAGAACACCACCACCCACACGTGAGGCACATGAAACAGCAGAGGACGAAGATGCGGATGAATCTGCCTTGGTGGTAAGAAGGAAGCAGTAGCATGCATCTCCGCCATTGGGCCGGCTTCAGCTTGGTACTGCCCTCTGCATCATCACCTTCCACTGTCCCCCGATGCACTCTGCGACACTCACCTTGGACCGCGACATGGACTGCCATATGCTGTTTGATCGCCAATGACACAGCAATCAGACTGCGGACTGAACTCTTCCTCTTCCTTTGGATTTGTCATTCCCTGAAGGACCCTGGCTGGCCCTCCATGGGCCAACATCGTCATGTGGGGTTTGCATGGCCATGTACTGCTCCAGATGCAACACTCCACTGAATGTGCATTAAACATTCATGTTCACACAGATGTGTCATGTCTAAGGTCTGTCAAGTGTGGAAGTATGGATGAATGTAGGCTCACTGGTCTCCTCTTACGTCCATGTGGCTCATGTCGCAGAGCAGGGGTCACAGGGTGACACATTGCCGAGTGCGGTCCGGGTGGCACTGACACAACAACAGGGACACACGCATGAGTCACTTCCTTGTCCAGCCCAGTACGGAACCACGCCCAGGGCCCCGGGGTCATTTACAAACCCTTACGCTGGACTGGCATACGCCAGGCCAGCCCACTCTGCTTATGCTCACAAGGGGGGACGGCAATGCACATGTCCCATGTCTTCCCTATAGTGATCTGCTGCTCACAGAACTAGTTGTCAGCATGCCACAGCCACTCCCTCACGGCTGGTTTACACCCACTCCACACCCATCCAGCACACGCGTCACAGCACATGTGACACTGCCAATAAAAAGGGCCGGGCGCACGTGCTCGATGCCATTTCCACTCTCTATCGGGGTGCATCCGTGTGGTGTCAATGTGGGCATGAGGGCCTCGGGCACTGCAACATCACATTCCCCAGGACCGGAGGTGACATGATGGCATTCGCAACACGATACCCAATCATACAGTGTCCATGACTTGCGGGGCACAGACTTGGTGGCACGAGATACATTGTGGCCGGCACAGGCACACTGCCACAGGATGGTGACTTTGGGTGCACTGAGGTAGGGGCACCTTAAGTGCTGAGCGGGTGTGCAGCCTGCGATGATGCCCCGTCCCGGCGGTCCGGAATGCTCAGGTTTTGTGTGCCCTGCTGGACCGCAGTGTAGGCCAGAGCCAGCGGGCAGCATGGGCCTACCACCACGTGGCGTCACATCCCGGATAACAGAGTTAGTGGCACCTCAAGGGCTGAGCGGGTGTGCAGCCTACGGTGATGCCCGGTGCACTTGTATGTCCTCTGCCATGGTGAAATCAAGACCCAGCATCAAATGTGAGACCTGGTGGCCTGCGGAGCGGGGCTGCATGGTGTGGAGGGTGCCATGTCCGCGGGCCCCAGGCATGTGGCTTGCAGCGGCATGTGGTGGGCCCTCATTGCTACACGCCAAGGGCGGAAGGTGAGCAGTGAGACCTGGGTGCGCAGGGGCGGACATGCACCGCTGGGCGGCGGGAGGAGCTGGGGTGCATCTGCCTGGGTGCGCAGGGGTGGGCATGCACCGCTGGGCGGCCGGAGGGGCTGGGGTGCATTTGCCTGGGTGCACAGGGGCGGGCATGCGATGATGTCTTGTGCAATTGTATGGACTTTGCCATTCATGTATCTGGACTCTGTTTCAGATGATGGATCTGTTACAGATGTGTGACCTGGTGAACTGCACTACATACCGGCACGTGGTTGGAGACACACCGGTGGCAGCAGGTGAGCAGTGTGGCCTGGCTGTGCATTGTCGGCACTCTCTCTCCCTTTCCATCTCTTCTGTTGTCTTTCTCTCGCTCCCTCTCTCTGTCCGTCTTTCTGTCGCTCCCTCTCTCTGTCCGTCTTTCTGTCACTCCCCCTCTCTGTCCGTCTTTCTCTCGCTCACTCTCTCTGTCTGTCTTTCTCTCGCTCCCTCTCTCTGTCCGTCTTTCTCTCGCTCCCTCTCTCTGTCCATCTTTCTCTCGCTCCCTCTCTCTGTCCGTCTTTCTGTCGCTCCCCCTCTCTGTCCGTCTTTCTGTCGCTCCCTCTCTCTGTCTGTCTTTCTGTCGCTCCCCCTCTCTGTCCGTCTTTCTCTCGCTCCCTCTCTCTGTCCGTCTTTCTCTCTCTCCCTCTCTCTGTCCGTCTTTCTCTCGCTCCCTCTCTCTGTCTCTTTCTCTCTCTCTCTCCTTCGCTCTCTCTCTGTCCTTTGATGTGCGCAAGACACACCTTCTCATCATGATTTTTGTCTTGCAGGCTGTGGCCTACGGATTGTCCCGAGTGGAGCCGCCATGTGTCTTCATTTCTGTTCTGTGTGTCTTTGATTATATTTCATTTGTTACATCGAAGGTGGATGTGTGATGCTCATTTTTGTGACGACGCATGCATGTCAACAAATGTGATTGTGCGACATCAGGAGGATTATTTGTTACGTGATTCCGTGTAATTGATGTGGCATGCCTTTGGCCGGGGGGGGTTCCCGGGGAGGGGGGTTCTGGGGGTGGTGGTGGTGAGTGTTGTGGCCCTGTTGGGGCTCCGAGCTGCATGATCAGTGGCTCCATGGCATCTGTTGCCCTTCAGGTGTTGATCTGGGCTTGGTTCCCTTTCTGGTGCTGGTTGTGGTCCGACTTTGCACCAGGTCAGAGCAGGTGTTAGTTTCCTGCAGCTAACGTGTCTTATCGCCTGTTTTGTGTTCTTATCGCCGATCTGGCTGTTTGTTAAGAATGTTGCGGAGTGATGTTTTCGCTGATTTTTGCACGGGAACTCCTACTCTGCATCTCATTAGCGATAGTTGCCGGGGTCATCCGTGGCGATGTTTGTTGCGGATGCTATCGCGGGAAAACTGGTGCTGTCGGCTGTTTGCACCGGCTTGTGAATGGTGCGTTAAATTTATCGCGACGTTGGCTGCGATAAAGTGGCGATAACTCGGCGATAGCTCCTTGAGAATATGGCCCTCAATTATTTCTCTAATTTCGCCTGCATTCATTACATACAAAAAACAATCATGTCCTGCTACTTTCTCCCAGCACTTGGACAATCAGTAGGGTTTCTTTAATGTGATAAGCTGCATTTTTGAA
Source organism: Calotriton arnoldi (assembly GCA_963921515.1). Lineage (NCBI taxonomy): Eukaryota > Metazoa > Chordata > Amphibia > Caudata > Salamandridae > Calotriton > Calotriton arnoldi. The sequence goes on along the minus strand of CAWUFW010008467.1, from coordinate 141,095 downwards.
TGCCTATGCTTACATCGATTTTCCTATTTAAGCCATATATTTATTGGCTTTGCCAGTGCTTGTATAATACTTATCGTGTCCATTGTGTCTAGCAGTGATAACCAGATCTACGGCGTGAGAGCGAGCGTAAGAGTGTGAGGCCTACTCAGTCTTACGGCAGCAGGTATAAAAACATTTTTTAACAATGTACTGGACACGTGCCACCTTGCAATTTTGCTAGCAATTGTAACTGCCTCACAAGCTTTCCAAGAAAATAACATTCGAGGGACACCTGCCTTCGCAGCTGCGGTCTGCATTGTTTTATCGCAGAAGCATCGTGCTAAACGGTGCACTTTTTTTTGGCTGATGCCCACTACGAATACTAAAGAGAGGCAAATTCGAGGGTTGAAACTCTGAGGACGGCACGCTGCTTTCATACTGTGGGGGATATTCACAAGAACGTGTGCTAAACATCACCCAAAAATGCTACGCAACTTTACACATCGCAGCCTATCGTGGGAAAATAACCCCATGTCAACGTGGAATTCACAACAAGGCGAACCATGCGATAGTCTGCCGAAACCACGGCCAATGTCCGCGATACAACCACCTCGACGGAGATAAAAACACAAGCCACAACACAAAAAAACGTGCGATGAGCCCATTTGCGATGAGTAAAGCAGGGATAAGCACCGCCAGGCCGGCGACACACACGGCAGGCGGGAATAAGCACAACAAAAGCCTGGAAAAGGAAGACAAACCAAACAGAAAACAACAGCCAAGCACAATGGAGGCAACCCGAGCCAGCAGACAACCCCACAAGCCCCATTGGCAACAAAACATTGTACATGGCAGGCCATCTTGGACAAGATGAATGCAGCCGGAGAGCAGAGGAGGATAATGGAAGAAAACCAGAACATCCAGAATGATGCGAAAGGCACAAACAAGCAGAAACACGCGAACAACAAGAAGGCAGCAATGCACACCGGAGGTGGGAGTCCAGCGCTACACCAGGAGCTGGATGACATGGAGGAAATGGTGTCCACCACATCAGTCTGGAGATGGTGGCAGGACTCGGGGCCCGGAAACTGCCCAAAACAACAGACACAACAGCAACAGGGAGAGGAACCAGCAGGGACTGGGGGGACTGGGGGAGATGGGTACAATGGCACACATGCGCAATTAAGCACAGCACACCTGCAGACAAACCATGCCCAAGAGTAACAACACCAACCAGGAGCACAAGTCACACAACCCGGCAAAATCACACCACTGAACAAGCACAGAAGTGAAAACCACACTGCCTGAAAGGGAGAAGGGTGAGCCAAATCAGAGCTGAAGGGACATCTCACACACAATGCAGCACACACACATAGGAAGCAGAGCACCCCAACATCGAACACAATGTGGTACAAACACCAACATCTGCACAACCTAACACAGGACACAAGTGCACCCGCCTGTGGCCGGTAAACGGCCATACGCATCTGGCTAAGCACGAAACAGGGACATGACAATGCACAAGTACAAACCCACAGTCCTGATGGGGTAGCAATGCACGTATGGCAGGGAGCCAGAGAGTCCGTGACACACACATTGGCATACAAATCAAGACACAACACAGTTGGAGACAAGTGAAAGAGAGGAAACTTTACCAACAAGTGCGTGTCAGTACGGCCAAGAGAAGTGCCATGATATGCAGACCAATGCAGCAGCATGTCTGAATGAGGAACGTAGGAAAGCGGCCATGTCCACCTCGGGGGAGTCCATCACCAACACAAGTCAGTGCCAACCCGCGTTGGTTGTCCGCGCCTGGATCATGAGTCCAGGCCAATGCAGCCATGTCCACTGTCGTCTTGGGACATGTGACCAGATTCCCAACATGCAACCAGGCGTCGGGACACGTGCAATGGGTCACATCCAGTTGTGGCTGCAGGTACCTTGTCACTCGTCCATGAACGTGCGTGCAGCTGCATAGGCCAACATCTCCATTGAGCGATCGTTGTCCACCACATCTGACATGTGGTCGACGTAATCCATCAGCTGAACCGGACAGATGTGCTGACTCCAACCACTGGACCCAATGTGCACCAAAGCCCAATCGGGTAGTGCCTCAATGTGCTCACTGCACACGACGACTCGTGCAATCTCCCAGGTCCAGTTTCCAGCATGCATGCCAAACATCCATGCATCCCATAAACGGGCATCACGGTGACACTCCTGGTCGTGGGCCAACAGGGGGCGCACACACACGTCGTAATCCAGGTCAGCTACCGTTACGTTGGAGAGGCAGACATCCACGGACCACTCGAATGTGCACGAGCGACAATGCAACACAGTCCTGGGGGTGGTGGCGGGCCTGGGGTGATTGCGGTGGGTGTTGTGGCCCTCATGGGTATCTGCGTTGCATGTTCATTGTCTCCAAGGCATCTGTGGGTCCTCCGGTGTGGCTCTTGGCTGGGCTCCCTTTTATGCTGCAGGTAGTCGTCCTGCTTAACACCAGCAAAAGGCAGGTGTTAATTCCCTGCTGCTAACGCAGCTTATCGCCTGTTTTTGCCTCGCATCGCAGATCTGGCAGTTCGTTGTGAAAGTGGTGTTGTGGTTTTTTCGTGTGTTTTTGCACGAGAACGCCTACTCTGCATCTCATTAGGGTTAGTTGGTGGTGTCCACCGTGGAGATACATTTTGGGGCAGTTATCGCTGGAATACTGGCGATGTCTGCAGTTTGCACCAGCTTGTGAATGGGGTGTTAAATCTATCTCCACTTTTGATGCGTTAAGGTGGAGATAAATCGGAGATAAGTCCTTTTGAATATCCCCCTGTGTATCCTCGAGTTATCAAACCAGCAAGTCCTGGAACGGGACAGCTAGACCTCTGCTTGGCCGGGCACAAAGGTGATACAGCGGTGTTTTTAAGGTGCACGCCTCACACGACGATGTAGGTACCACGCAGCACACACATCAGCGTGGTGGGTAAGCTGTTGTGGGGGGTGGCGTGTCCTTTGTGATGGAACTTTGACCTCGAGGGGTGTTCCCTTTTCAGTGCACAAGAGGTAGGGGGAGGGGCGAGTAAGGCGCTAGGCATATTTTTTCATTGTCCTGGATGCAACCAAAGGCATGTGGGAAGCTGTCGAGTCTCACCAGGGGAGAGTTGTGGCAATGTTTACTTTTTTGAGGGAGTTGGGGGGGAGGGGCGGTGTTGATGCCACTGGAAAGTTTCGAATGTAAAGGCGTATTCCTCCTGCAGTGGTGGGACGCAAAAATGATGGACATAACTCTGCCCAATTCTATCCAAGGATGCAGTCTAGCATAAGCCTTATTGCCTACCACTTCTCACCTGCCCAGCTCTGCCCCATTTTTCTATTGAGTAATGCAGTCTAGTGTGAGCCTGATTGTCTTCCACTGTCCAGATCTGCCTCATTCTACCAGGGCTGCAGTGTAGCGCCAGCCTTATTGTCTGGCACTGCTCGCCTGCCCAACTCTGCCCCATTGCTCTACCCAGGGCTGCAGTCTAGCAAGACCCTGACTGCCTGGCACTGCCCACCTCTGCCTCATTCTATCCAGGACTGCAGTCTAGCATCCTGACTGCCTGGCACTGCTCACCTCTGCCTCATTCTACCAGGTCTGCAGTCTAGTGTGAGCCTGACCGCCTGGCACTTTCCTCATCTGTCTCATTCTTTGAGGTCTGCAGTCTGGCATCCTGGCCGCCTGGCACTGCCCGCCTCTGCCCCATTCTACCAGGTCTGCAGTCTAGCATTCTATCATGTCTGCAGTCTAATGTGAGCCTAACCGCCTGTCACTGCCCACCTCTGCCTCATTCTACCCGGTCTGCAGTCTAGCGTGAGCCTGACCGCCTGGCACTGCCCACCTCTGCCTCATTCTATCTAGGGGTGCAGTCTAGCATCCTGGCCGCCTGGCACTGCCCACCGCTGCCTCATTCTACTAAGGTCTGCAGTCTAGCCTGAGCCTGACCGCCTGGCACTGCCCACCTCTGCCTCATTCTACCTGCGCTGCAGTCTAGTGTGAGCCTGTCCACCTGGCACTGCCCACCTCTGCCTCATTCTACTAGGGCTGCAGTCTAGCTCGAGCCTGTCCACCTGCCACTGCTCACCTCTGCCTCATTCTACCCAGTTCTGCAGTCTAGCGTGATCCTGTAGCCTGGCACTGCCCACCTGCCCTCCACTCACGGAGCCACCGCTCCTAAGCCGAGCAGATGATGCCACTGTTGTAACCCAGCTGCGTGCCTTCGTTCAGCGAGCCCAGCTGTGTACTAGAGCGGGCGGAACATGTAAACACCTCACACGTGCTGCATTAGCATGTTAATGTGTGCCACCTCCCTGCTGTAGAAAGGGAACGCTCTACTCCAACAGATGTACATGGGGAGAGCCGTCCAGACATGCCTCCAATGCCGCAGGCAGAACTCGGGCCTGACGCGGGGCCCTTGGACGTCACTTAGGACTCAGGTCTCACAACTTCTACCCATGGTACCCCTGCCCTGTCCTCTGTGACCCCGGGGTCTGACCCTCACCCGAGTCTTGCTGGGCACAAGGAAAGCAGGAATTAGAAACACTGGCTTGCATTTAGAACCCCGACTAAAATATAGCCTGCTGCAGCTGAGACCATCCCTCCCTCCCTCCATGCCTGCCATAAAGCACCGCCCGCCCTGCACCAGGAGGTGAAACCAGGGCCCTGCTACAGCTGGAGTGTTTTTATTAGGCCAAAGATAGCAATGGCATTACGCAATGCCACACTGCACACTCAAATCAAGGAGAGGGCAGGAAATAGCTGCCTCCTCCCGCTCTTCCTCCTGAGCCGTGACAGTGTAATCACAGAGCGAAAGGTATTGGAGCGCTTTGTTAGTGCTTATAGCTCGGATCATATGTAACTCTCACTTCACACTTTGTGTCTGTGTAATTTACAACACTTACACATCTTCTTCACTGCACTATTTATCACTACTTTGAAGACGTCACAGGCCGGTCTCTTCCTCTGATATTTACAATCTAACAAGCGGTCGAGAAGGCACTTTATTACAATGCAATAGGTCTCGCATTTGCGAGAGTTTAAGCTATTAGTATTGTAAATGACAATGCCTTTTATTTATGTTTTAAAACACAAAACATAAATAAAAGGCATTGTCATTTACGATGCCAATAGCTCAAACTCGCGTTAAAGCGAGAACTATTGCATTGCAAATGCTTGTTCTGTTTAGGGGCAGCATTGGCAGTATTGCTTTTCCCATTTGGCTCCACTCCTCACCACGATTTTTCATAGCTTTCTTCTCAACTTGCCAAAGTGGCAGTTGCAGCCTTGAACTCAGATTCAATTCATAGGAGCCCTCTTGAGTTCGATACAGGGCGAGGTCTTCCTCCCATTGAAAAGAATACTCTGCTTCAGCTCCTTTTGCAGAATGTCCTAGCTCAAGTATCAGCCAGTCTGCAAGAACAAATGGAAGTGCAGGATCATATGGTAGCCACTGTGTTTACAGTTCCCTGGGCAAGGTTGCATTTGCGTCCATTACTCTGGCATCTGCACAAGTTCATCATCTTTCCAGTTCTCAACGTGGAGATATGTGTACCAGTCTCCCAGACAATCATCCAGGTGCTGAAGTGGTGGTTCCATACTCCCAACCTCTAGAAGTGGATGGTTATTCACCCTTCTGCTCCCAAGATCCTGATGACAGATGCATATTCTCTGGTTTGGGATGCCACGTTGGATGCCCTTTCTCTACAGGCCCATTGTAGGGCATTGGAAGCGAACAGGCCATCCAATTGGAGGGAGCTATTTGCAGTGGATAGAGCGCTGCGCTGCTTCCAGCCCCATGTAGAGGGGTTCAATGTCATGGTCTGCTCGGACAATACTGTGACTGCTGCGAACATCAATCATCAGGGCAGTACACACAGTCAGTCTCTGAATCTGGTGGCATGTTCATTGGCTTAGTGGGCGGAGATCCATCTCCTCTCTCTATCAGCGATCCATATCAGAGGCTTGGCCAATACGACTGCTGATGTGCTCATTCGCAAGTTTCTATGTTTTCTCACTCTGCAGTTGGCCAAGAGGACCTTTCAGATGATCTGCAGGAGGTCATGTCATCCAGCCGTTGATCTCTTCGCATCCAAGGAGGATGCACTGCTCCCGTTGTTCTGCTCAAGAGTGAGCGAAATGGGGGCTTAAGGGGTGGATGCATTGACTCTGTCATTGTCTCCTCTTCTCCTGTATGCTTTTCCTCTTATCCAGAGGTTTCTGGGAAGGTCAGGCAGGAGAGGACGGACGTGGTTGCAGTTTTTCTCTTCTGCCCCGGTGGTCTTGGTTTCCTCTGTTGAAGAGTCTTGTGGTGTTGCCTCCATGGAGTCTGCACTGGATTCTTTCACAGCTGGAGTCTCTGGACCTTCCTTCCCTGGTTCCTCTTACCCTCGCAGTTTGGAGGTTGAACGGAGAGCTTTAGAGAGGTAAGGCCTTTCCTCTCATGTGGCTTCAGGGGTACAGGGGTCCAGGAGGGGATCTCGTCCTATTCTAGGCACTGGGCTAATTTTGATAAGTGGTGAATTTCTCATAATCTGTCTTTTGTCGCTTGCCCTACTAATGTTTTTCTACAGTTCTTTTTGGGTCTGAGAAAGGTTACTCTTTTTCCACTTTGAAAGGTCAATGGGTGGCAATTCCAGCTTTCTGCGATTCTGTCAGTCTCTCTGCTGACGCAATTCTTTTGGTGTCCCAATTGTTTCAGAGTCTTTCTCTTTCCTCTCCGCCTGTGCCTCCTCCTATTTCTTCAGGGGATCTTCCTTTGCTTCTCAAGATTCTTCAGTCTCCACCTTTTGAACCTTTGGAAACAGTGGATGTTAAGGGGCATATTATCAAGAACGGCGTTAAAATTATCGCCGGTTTAGCGGCAGAAAACTGCCGCTAAAGCGACGATAAGGGGCTTGATAATATGCCCTGGAGAATTCCAATAGAAGCCCATGTTCTGGTGTCAACATGGGCTTCTATTGGAATTCTCCAGGGCATATTATCAAGCCCATTATCGCCACTTTAGCGGCAGTTTTCTGCCGCTAAACCGGCGTTAATTTTTAACGCCGTTCTTGATAATATGCCCCTAAGTTTTTGTCTTTTAAATCTGCCTTTTTGGTGGCTATTACTTTAACCTGGTGCTTGAATGAACTCTCTGCCTTATGCTGTTCCCCGCCTTTTCTTGGTTTTCTAGAGGATGCTGTTGTTTTACACTTGGATCATGTTTTCCTTCCTACGGTTCGATCAACATTTCACTCTTCTCAAGAATTGATTCTTCCTACTCTCTGTCCTTCTCCTTCTTCTGAGGAATATTGTTGCACTCTCTTGATGTTAAGTGTGCCTTATCTGTTTATATCGGCAGTTCTGCTTCCTAGCGGACTTCAGATTCCTTGTTTGTGACTTTTTGTTTGTCTGGACGTGGCAAGAAGGCATCTAAGGTTACCATTGGTTGGTGGATCAAAGATTCTATTAAATTGTGGTATCAGGGTGTTGCTCTCCCTGTTCCTGCCACTGTGCAAACTTGTTGCACTGGGGGGTTTCTGCTTCATGGTCAGAGCTCAAGGGTGTCCTTTGGAGGAGATCTGCCCGGCTGGCACCTGGACTTCTGAGCACACGTTCATCAGACATTATTGGTTGAATTGTGTTCAAGCAACATTTAAAAACTTTGGGTCTGCTGTGCTACAGACGTTGATTCCAGATAACACTGTTTAAACTCTATTTCTTTTTGTATTTCTGATATAACATTAAATGCCTTGGGTGTGTATTTCCTTGTTATGTCAGCTTTTCTTGGTTTAGATGTGGGTGGTGATAAAGGCCTTCATCTGGAAATAAGTTTGCTTTGGTATATCTCATTAGTGATCAGTGGGTCGAGGACAAGGGACGTGGAGGTAATCCCCTGATTACTTACTGGTAATCTTCATTACTCCTAGTACTACTCGAACCAGTCGTACTCCCACCAACCTTCCCAGTATCAGGCCTTTGTGGTGCTTGGTAATACAGGAAGTGCTCAGGTGAGGCTATGTTCTTATAGTCCTAGCTGGAGCGTGGGTGGGGTTAGTTAAGTGTTTCCTATTTTGTTTCCTGTTTCTGATTGGTGACAGTCCTCATTAGTGATGACTGGGTCGAGAACGAGTAGGACTAGGAGTAAAGAGGATTACCGGTAAGTAATTAGGGCATTCTGCTCTGCACCAACAAAGATTTAATTCCGTGGCTGTCTGGTTACTCACATACATCTGCAGTGCATTAACTAATAGAGGTTTCATAAAGTAAGTTAACTTTTTATATTTTATTTCTCATTTAAGCTGCACATTATTTTAAATGTAGCTACCTGGAGGTGGAAGACCAAAAAAACTAAGGGCCTCATTTATGAAAAGTGACGCAATGCTGCATGAAAACAGCGATGCGTCACCTTTCATTGCACCCTCCTTGCGGCATGCTGGATGCGTCATATTTACAGTATGACGCATCATGTCGCAAAGGATTACAGATATGTCAGTATTTCTGACATATCTGTAGGCGCAAAAATGACGCATTGCTAGAGTGTGTCACAAAAGTGACGCAACTTCAGCAATGGGTCATTTAACATGGGCACGTCCCATTTCAAATGTGCCTGCGTCAGTCTTACGCCTGCTGTGATGCAGGCGTAAGGAATTGACGCATTTGCGTCCTAGAAGTGGCGCAGTGAAATCTTTGAGATTTCACTGCGTCACTTCTACCAGGCTTACTTGCGTCGGAACGCCCTCCCTGCATACATTATACCTGGCGCAGGTATAATGTGGAGCAGGGGTTTCCAAAGTGACGCATCTACCTAGATGCGTCACTTTGTAAATATGACCCAACATGGTGCATTTATTACGCCGCTGGTGCGTCACAAAAAGCGACGCACCGGCGACGCAAAAGTGACGCAAAGGCTCATAAATAAGCCCCTAACAGAATATTTTTGTTTTGTAGCCCCACCTTTGACCCTGCCCCCATGCTCACTGACCCCACCCCCATTGCATGCAGCGTCGCAGTTCTCATACTGTTTTTTAATGCACTTCGACCAGTGATGTAGTCACTTGTAGGTGAAAGGCTAACAAAATAGAGAAACATTTTTTATAGAGGTTTCTCTTCCCACACCCCCACGCCCCCACCCACTCCTAATGTACTTAGGATCATAGATTCCACGTCACCCCCACGCCCCTATGCCCCCACCCACTCCCACTGTAATTAGGATCATAGATTCCACATCACCCCCACGCCCCTACGCCCCCACCCACTCCCACTGTACTTAGGATCATAGATTCCACGTCACCTCCCCCCCATGCCCCTATGCCCCCACCCACTCCCAATGTACTTAGGATCATAGATTGCACGTCACCCCGAGCCCCCACCTGTGGTGTTGTAGGTCTGGGCCTAGTGCAGAGGACACAGAGAGCCGTACAGCGTGTGTCAGGTAGTGGCCAGTAACTCACTAACCACGCCCAGCATGATCTGGGCTATTTATTAGCACTCATACGTGCTGGCCGAGCGTACGCTGGGCCAGCCCATTACATTGCATAGCGGGATCGAACTGGGGGGAAAACACCCCTTACTCAATGGGCAATATGGAGCCGCCCAACCTGGACAACATTACATTCCTCCTTTACCCGAAGAACAAAACAAAAACAAAGGAGTGAGAACACCCAACAATTATAAACACCAGTACATGATAAACTAGATATCTATGGAACAGTCTTACTTGATCTGCAGACACCACCATGTCTTCTGCTTGGAGGTCGACAGCAGGCTACAAAGTCCTGATACTTCTGGGACGGCTTGGGGTAGGGCCGCAGGCAGTATCGACCCTGGCTGTTTCTGTCAGGGGGGGTCAGCAAAGGTTCTGCAGGGCTGCCATTGTCTCGTGTTGGTTGATCGCCCCTGAGTTCCTTGTCATGGGCCTTCTCGGGAGCGGGGGCGCTTATGTCACCTTCCGCGGTGACGGCTGTGGGACGGCCGTCCCCTCCCTGGGAACCGCGAGGAATGTCCGGTTCAGCCATCCTTGGCTCGTCGAGTGGCAGAAACTCCTCCGCGTCGTCAGCGGGGACTCTCTTGAAGAAGGATACGTTGCGGGTGACACTCTCGTGCCCCCGTGATGCCGTCACCATCGTACCTTTGATTCCAATCACTGTCCATGGATCCAGTTCAAATGGCAACCTGAACTTTCCGCCGGGATGGCGATCTCGCACCAGCACTCGGTCGCCGACAGTGATCGGGCTCTCCTTCGCATGCCTCCTCTGAGACGCCTCCTGGTTGGTCTTCATCCGCTTTGCCAGGGAATGGTTTGGAGGGTTCGGGGACTCTGCCCACAACGGATGGTGCGGGATGGTGTCTGTCACCGCTCGACCAAAACACAGGCGGCTCGGGGAGATGCCGGTGGTGCAATGGGGGGTGAGGCGATATTCGCGGAGAAAACTGTATAGTGCTTGTTCCAGGATGTGGCCATCGGCTAGGGCTATTTGGATCGTCTTGTTTAAGGTCCGCATCAGACGTTCTACTTCCCCATTCGCTTGGGGCCACCTAGGGGTTATCCGGCGGTGCTTGATCCGGTGGGAGGTCAGGTACTCGAGTAGCTCAGCACTGGTGAACGGCAGACCATTGTCTGTCCGGAGTACTCCAATCAGGCCATGGGTGGCCATAATCTTCTCCAGTTTGGGAATGACTTCTCCTGCTGACGTAGAGGAGACGATTTCGATTTCCGGGTATCGCGAGAAGTCATCCACGACTACTAGCATGTACTTCCCTCCCGGTAGGCTGCCATAATCTGCGCTGGCTCTTTCCCAGGGAGCATTGGGGCCTGCTTCGGTGATCACAGGCGCGGGTCTGCTGGGCAGGCTGGTTGCAAGGCAAACTGGGCAGCGTTGGATGATCGATTCGACCTGTTGATCTAGACCGGGGAACCAGACTTTGCTCCTGAGGCGGCTCTTTGATTTTACAATTCCCTGGTGTGCTCCATGTGCAAGGAGGGCTGCCTGTTGAGTCAGGCGTTCTGGCAGGACGAGGCGTGGGCCTCTCAGGAGACAACCATCTGCAGATACAGACAACTCGTGGCGCACTTGATGTAGAGCCTTTAAAGTGGTTTGGGCTTCTGTCGTGCGGAATGGTGTCGGGTTTTGTAACAGCTTCCAGTCTCCCGAGGTGATTGCCTGGATGGCGATCTGGAGGCAGTCATCCTCTCTTGTGGCTTGTATCACTTCATCCAGCGAGATCGGGAGCGGTCTGGACCGTTCGATTATCATTCGCACGTAGTCTTCCGTTGCTGCCGCTTCTGCAGCTTCTGGCTTGGTGACAGGTCTGGCATGCCTGGATAGGAAGTCCGCCGGATTTCGGGTGCCTGGTCTGTACTCTACGGTGAACTGGAATTCTTGTAGCTGCAACACCCATTTCTCTATCCGCGGGGGAGGACGCGATGATGATCCTTGAAACAGCGGGACGAGGGGCTTGTGGTCGGTGACCACTGTGAAAGGGTGTCCGTACAAGTAGATGTGGAAATGGCGGCATCCCCACAGGATCGCGATGGCTTCTTTCTCGATTTGAGAGTAGCGTTGTTCCGTGGGCGTAAGTGTCCTGCTGGCGTAGGCCACCGGGGCCCATTCTCCACAGGTCTGCTGTTGGGCTAGGACCGCTCCTAAGCCCGTGGGGCTGGCATCCACCACCAGCTGGGACTCGTGTCGGGGGTCGAAGTAAACCAACGTGGTGTCAGCTGAGAGAGCAGCTTTCGTGTGGCGGAATACCTCCTCTTGCTCCGCATCCCACACCCAGTGGCTGGTGGTTTTGGTGAGGTCACGGAGAGGCCCGGTCAGGTCCGAGAGGTTTTTGATGAAACGCCCGCAGTACGTGACCATGCCTAGGAAGCTGCGGACGCCGGACACTGATGTCGGGGCGGGCGCATTTTGTATGTCCTTGACTTTGTCCGGGTCGGGGCCAATGCCTTTGTCGGAGAAACGATAGCCGAAGAAACTGATGTCTCTCCTCAAGAACTCGCACTTTTCACGGTGGAGGGTGAGTCCACTGTCTCGGATGCGGGAGAACACAGCTTGGAGACGCTGGAGATGCTCTTCCAGCGTGGGTGCATGCACTAGAATGTCATCGCTCACGTTGAGCACACCTTCCAGCCCCTGGAGGACATTTTTGACGATGTTTTGGAACACTTGGGCAGCGCTGGAGATGCCAAAGTTGAGGCGGGTGTAGCGCCAGAGTCCTGCATGGGTGGAGAAAGTAGTGATGGGGCGAGAGTCTGGGTGGAGCGGGATCTGGTGATAGCCTGAGCGAAGGTCCATCTTCGAGAACCATTTGGAGCCAGCGAGCTCCCCTATGATGTCGTCTACTGTTGGAGTCAGGTGGCGCTCCCGTTTGATTGCGAGATTCCGGACCCTCATGTCCACACAGATGCGGACTGCTTCCGGCTGTTTCGGTTTCTTCGCGACGACAATGGGTGACACCCATGGGGTGGGGCCACGCACCCGTTCAATGATACCCGCTCTCTCCAGAAGGTGTAGCTCTGCTTCTACTTTGGGGCGGAGGTGGAAGGCAATCCTCCTGTGGCGGAGGGCGATCGGGGCAACGGACTTATCGATGTGCAGTCGGACTGCTGGACCCTTCAGGCATCCAATTCCTTCAAATAGCGTTCCGAAACCTTGCAGCAGGCGGTCTAGGTCATTGGCATGCACAGTGAATGCAAAGTGGATCAGGTTGAGATCCTGCGCGGTGCGGCAGCCAAGTAGAAATCCTGAACCTTCCTGTGACACATATACTTTGGCCTGTTGGTGTGCGGTCTCATGAGAGAGATTGGCCTGGAATACGCCACACAGCGTGAGTGGAGAACGGGTGCCGAAGGCATAGACTTGTACTCTGGTAGGGCGTAGCGTAGGAGGGTTGGGCAAACTCCTGTAGACGCTGGCAGCCAGGAGATTGATGGTAGCACCTGTGTCGATGAGGGCAGCTATGGCATGTTCTTGCACTTTGACCTTACACATGGGTGTAGCATGTTGGGTGGCCGGCAGAGCATTCAGCATTCGGACTACGTGGACAGTGGCAGCATCGGCTTCATCGTCGTCCATGTCACTGCCGGGGGGACCATCGGGGGGCGGTTCAATCGCGCGAACTCGCCATGGTGGGCCATTTTGCTTCCTCCTCTGTGTCGACCGGCATACTTTGGAGAAATGGTTCACTTTCCTGCACGCGCTGCAGGTCTTGCCATGCGCGGGGCAGGCTCCTTCGTGGGGTAACAGGCCCCCACACCACCCACATGGGCGACTACGGGAGTTCTGTTGGGAGATCGTAGTCTTTGGCCTCGTGGCTCTCTGTCGTGGCTCCTGAACGTCGGTGCGAAGGGCGCATACCGGTTCTTCCTTGACCGTGGTGGCCGGCTTGGGGTCCATGTGCGCCGCGCGGGCCTTGGACAATTCTTTGGAGCGGCCAAGTGTCAAGATGTCCCTCATGGACATGTTGTGCTCTTGCAGGACTCGTTCGCGCAGCTTGGAGGACGCGCAGCCTTGGATGAACTGGGCCCGGACTTCATCGTCCTCGTCTGGGAGGGTGCAGGTGCTCGCCAGCTCTTTTAGCCTCGCGTAGAAAACATCTACTGACTCCTCCGGCTGTTGGCGTGCCTGGTGGAGTAAGAAACGCTCGTAGTCGGGGTTGGCAAAAGGCTCGAAATAGGACGTAATGGCGTCGCGCATCGTGGCGTAATTTCGTGGAGGCCCCGCTTCCCGCACAGTCTTTGATATTTTATGGATGTCCGCCCCTCCGAGGTGAAGAAGCATGGGTCTCCTCCGTGGAGCAGGGATGTCCGCCGCGTCGAAATACGTTTCTAGGCGCTCGACCCATGCCTTCCAGCGTGCTGCTTGGGAGGGTGGGGGGCCTGTGACGGTGAATGGCTCCAGATGAGGCACTGACGTCATGTGGGCGATGCAGTGGGCGCGACTGGGGTGTCAGAACACTCGCAGTGGGACACCAGCAGGCAGGGCCCGTGATTAGGCGAGGTGCCAAGCGGGGCGCCGTAGGGTGGTGCAGGCAGCGAACCCTCGACGTCTGCAGTGTGGCTGCAAGGGGCGAGGTTCAGCAGGTGGGTGCGCACAGCCACAAGAGGGCGCTGTGGAGCGGATCCTGACAAGCTAGGCCCAAACGCTGCGTGTCCGTGCCAGATGGGAGCGCGCTGCCCCGTGGCGCCACGTGTGGCCAGACAGAGGCGGCCTGGAATGCCTCTGACGCAGGGAGAGAGAGATAAGGCCCAGCAGGGCCGTGGCTGGAGGTACGTGGCGTGGAAAGCGCCGGGAGGAGAGCGGCTGGGAGTGGGCGTCGTCACTCTTACCGCGAGCTTGAGGGCTGCAGGAGGTCCGTAGCGGAGATGGCCGGGTGCCGGAGGGCACGGAATGAATCCGCACGCACGCGCGTGCGTGTGCGGCCAGCAGAGCGGCCGTAGAGGATGTCGAAGGCGTCGGCTGTGGGCTGCTCGGGAAGCCGGCGCAGGGCCTCGCGAAGGCGGCAGCAGGTGTGCGGCCGAGAGCACAGCTTGCCAGGCGAAGGACGCGGCTGGGGCGTTCTCGCGGTGACGGTGCAGGCGGCAGGCACAGCCGGTGTGGTGAGTCACGGCGGGTGGGGAGACCACCTCGTCGCCAGTGTGGTGTTGTAGGTCTGGGCCTAGTGCAGAGGACACAGAGAGCCGTACATCGTGTGTCAGATAGTGGCCAGTAACTCACTAACCACGCCCAGCATGATCTGGGCTATTTATTAGCACTCATACGTGCTGGGCGAGCGTACGCTGGGCCAGCCCATTACATTGCATAGCGGGATCGGACTGGGGGGAAAACACCCCTTACTCAATGGGCAATATGGAGCCGCCCAACCTGGACAACATTACACCACCCACTCCTAATGTACTTAGGATCATGGATTCCACGTCCCCCCCCCACTCCCCAACGCCCCCACCCACTCCTAATGTACTTAGGATCATGGATTCCACGGCACCCCCACGCCCCTATGCCCCCACCCACTCCTAATGTACTTAGGATCATGGATTCCACGGCACCCCTACGCCCCCACCCTCTCCTAATGTACTTAGGATCATGGATTCCACGTCACCCCCACGCCCCTACGCCCCCACCCACTCCTAATGTACTTAGGATCATGGATTCCACGTCACCCCCACGCCCCTACGCCCCCACCCACTCCTAATGTACTTAGGATCATGGATTCCACGGCACCCCCACGCCCCCACGCTCCCACCCGCTCCTAATGTACTTAATCATAGATTCCACGTGAAAGAATAGCTGCTGCTTCCACATTAGTTAGTACAGACAGCTCTGAAAGTAGAGGTTGTGGCTACGTTCACGGTCAGCTCTGAAAGCAGAGGTTGTTGTTACTAGTTGGATTCTTTTCCACGAACGTCCCCTCCCCACCGCCACACAAACAACAATCTAACTGATACTGAATACAGTAATCTTTCCTTTACGATTTCAACATGACCTCAAGTCAATATGAGATCTTCTAAAAATTTTACTAATTTCCCTAATCAGTGCCACACGCAGTGCAACTGACTATGGAAATCAGACATTTTAACATGTGAATAAGATTGAATAAATGCAATGTCTTGCTATATCATTTTTACTTAAAACAAATAGAACGACATTATTTAATGATCTCGAGCGTGAGAAAGAAATGCGAACGCATTGATTAAAAGACAGATACAAGCTCCGAAAGTAGATCTTGTTGCTACGTTCACCGTGTGCGTTAATAGTAAACGTTGTTATGCTGGGTTGAATGTAGGCGCTGAATTCATTTCTAGTTCGGGATGCCTTCCCCCCCAACGTTCGCTCACTAATATCATCCAACAATCAACTTCAAGTGCCCTATACGTAGTAATCTTTCATTTTACAATTCTATTCAGATCTCTCCACGAGAGATCTTCCAAAAATTATACATACGTTTCTTCGCCAGTGCCACACGGGAGTGCAACTGACTACAGAACACCAACAACATACAAAGCTTGTTAGTTTAAAGGTTTAAAACATGCAATCTGTCCTGCTATATAAATTTTTACTTAAGACAATTAGAACGACATTATTTAATGATCTCGAGCGTGATAAAGAAATGCTAACCTATTTGGTAAAAGAGAGATACAAAATGTATGTTAAAATGCTTATAGACAGCTATCATTGGCTGTGGCGGCTGTTGGGCTTGCATACAATGCATTATGGGTACGTTGTATTTACCATATCTTCTTTTCCATGGCCTCTATTCGAGATTTCCTTCAGACTAAAGACTGCAATTCTACTGACTGCCGACAGAGGGCCGCACTCGGCATTACCTCGTCAACACTGCTCTCAGGATGGCTTCGAACTGCTTTGTGACATCACGTCTCCTCTTTGGGCCATATTCACAAGGAGCTATCCCCGAATTATCGGCACTTTATTGCAGCCAAACTCGTGATAAATTTACCGCCCCATTCACAAGCTTTTGCTAACAGCCCATATCACCAGTTTACCTGCGATAGCAGCCGCACAAAACATCGCCACAGAGGATCCCCGCAACTATCGCTAATGAGATGCAGAGGGCGTTCCCGTGCCAAAAGCCGCGACAACACCACACCTCAACTTTCACAACGGCCAGCCAGATCGGAGATAAAAACACAAAACCGGCGATAAGGCGCGTTAGCACCAGGAAATCTACACCTGCTCTGACCTGGTGTAAAGTCGGACGCCAGCCAGCACCACAAAATGGAGCCCAGCCCAGGGCCACATCGGAAGGGCAACAGATGCCACGGAGCCACTCATCATGCGGTCCCGACACCCAAGAGGGCCACAACACCCACCGACACCATCCCCCGGACCACCCATCCCTGGCACCCCCCTACCCCCCCAAACAAAGACATGCCACATCAGCTACACCTAAACATGTACATGTGATCTGCTTGATGTCGCACAAACACAACTGGTGCAATGCATGTGTCGTCTCGTCACAGAAATGAGCATCACACATTCACTTTCGAAGCAACAAATAATACTTTATTCAAATGAACAATGAAAGTAAATGAAGACACATGGCGGCTCCCCTCGGGACACTCGGTAGGTCACAGCCTCCAAGACAAAAAACATGATGAGAAGGTGTGTCCTGCGCACATCAAAGGACAGAGAGAGAGCCAAGGAGAGAGAGAGAAGAAGAGAGAGAGAGAGAGGGAGAGAGAGAGATAGAGAAGAAGAGAGAGAGGGGGAGAGAGAGAGAGAGAGAGAGAGGGAGAGAGAGAGAGAGAGAGGGCGAGAGAGAGAGAGAAGAGAGAGAGCGGGAGAGAAGAAGAGAGAGAGAGAAAGAAGAGAGAGAGAGGGGGAGAGAGAGAGCCGCCCCTGCGCACCCAGGCCACACTGCTCACCTGCTGCCACTGGTGTGTCTCCAACCACGTCCCGGTATGCATAGCAGTACACCAGGTCACATATCTGAGTCAGAGCCGTCATCTGAAACAGAGTCCAGATACATGACTGGCACAGTACACACACTTGCACAAGACAACATCGCCCGCCCGCCCATGCACACCCAGGCAGAGGCACCCCAGCCCCTCCCGCCGCCCATCGGAGCATGCCCCCCCAATCACACCCAGGCCTCACTGCTCACCTTCTGCCATTGGTGTGTCCACCAGTGGGCACAACACGTGTCCGTGCAAGCTCCAGGCCCCGGTCCCGCCACCATGGCATGGTCCACATCATGCGGATCCGCGCTGCGGCCCAGCAGGTCCCACACATGATGCTGAGTCCTGAGTCATCAATGGCGGAGACCACATCAGTGCACACGTCAACATCGCAGGCTGCACACCCGCTCAGTTTTGATTTGTACAGCATTACGTACATCAATTGTGTGTCTTGTGCACACCCGATCAGCCCAATGGGTGCCACTAACTCTGTGAACCTGGAAGCGACGCCACGTGGCGGTAGGCCCACGCTGGCCGCTGGATCTGGCCTACACTGCGGTCCAGCAGGGCACACAAAACCTGAGTCGACCGGACCGCCGGGACGGGGCATCATCGCAGGCTGCCCACCCGCTCAGCAGCTTAAGGTGCCACTGACTCAGTGCACCTAAAGTCACCGTCCCGTGGCGGGGTGCCTTTGCCGGCCGCAATGCTCCGGGTGCCACTAACCCTGTGCAACCCCAGTCAGCGCCACGTGGTTGTAGGCCCTGGCCGTACGCAAGGCTCCGGGTGCCACCAACCCTGTGCGCAACAACTCATGGGCCCTTTATGATTGTGAACCGTGGAGCGTCCGTCATCCAGTCACCACCTGAAGAGGGGAATGTGACGTCATCGGCCCCTTATGTTGACGGAGTCACATGGCCTGTGATGCCTGTGCCGGATGGGTGTGGTGTGCGTGCAAGCCTGCCCTCAGGGAGTGGCTGTGACATGCTGACAACTAGACCAGTGACCTGCACACCACCAGCGAGTTCGCCTGCGACGGGGAGCAATGAGGGCCCCCCCTCCGAGCGTAAGCGGAGTGGTCTGGCCTGCCGTAAGCCAGACCAGCGCAGGGCTTGCAACAATGACTCGTGGGCTCTGGGCGTGGTTCAGTCCAGGTCCGGACAAGGAAGTGAGTGATGCGTGTGTCCCTGTTGTAGTGCCCACGGGACCCGGTACACAAAATGCAATGTAGCACACTCTGACTGGCAACTCACAGGATGAGCATCATTGACGCAAGGGAAATCACTGTCCCTACATTCATCCACACATGCATACATGACTGATGAAAGACATGACACAGCAGTGCGTCACTGGATGTTTATTGCACATCCAGTGCAGTCATGCAGCTGGAGCGGAACAGGGCAATGCTGAGCACACTACACGCTATGGGCCCGTGGAGGGACAGCCAGAGTCCATCCGGGGTTGGCAAGTCCTGCAGAAGGGAAGGGTACAGTCCGCAATCTGCTCGCCGTGTCATTGGTCGTCAAACAGGATGTGGCAGTCCATGTCGCTGTCCAAGGTGAGTGCATCGGAGTGTGTCGGGGGTCAGTGGAAGGTCATGAGGCCATGTGCGGGACCAAGCAGAAACAAGCCAGGTGGCGGAAATGAATGCTAGTTCCTGGCCCTTCTGACCACAGGCCCATCCACGTCCTCGTTCCCGGGTGTGTGCTCTGCACCACCAGTGGGTGTTGCAGAACCGGCTGCGGCACTGTGTGCCACTGAGACATCAGGGGCCGGAGGAGGATTGTCGGCCGCACTGTGTGCCACTGACACATCAGGGGCCTGAGTGGATACGCCTGCCGCACTGGGAGGCACTGACACACCAGGGGGCGGGGATGTGGATGGTGTGGTGGCAGCAGCATTCATCAGCGCCATGCCTTGTGGGGGCAATACCATGATGGAGGCCTGCAGGGCATGATAGATCCCAGCTACATTTCGATGATGTGCGGCGGTGTCTGCCATCCTTTCCGCCTCCATCCGCACCATGTCCTCCATGAGCTTTCGCATGTGTGCCAGCTCACGGCTGGCATCGCTGGAGCCACTCTGAGTGGACAGCTGTTCTTCTCTCCGCGTCATGACTCCAGCGATGTCAGTCAGGGCTCATAGGAGACCATGGGGCAGACATAGGCACCCAAGGATGGCGTCCAGTTTGGCAGCCATGATGCCGAAGCCCACCCGCACCTGCTCAGCCGTCTCCCTCTGGCACTCCAGCACACGGCGTTGGAAGGCCATGTGTTGTTCCTGGAGGTCTTGGGAGAGTGCCGGGGCTGTGGGTGCCTCCTGCTGGGTGGTTTGGGTGGTGGGTGGGGTCTCATCGCTGTAGCTGGGCTGCCCTGATCCTGGAGGTGAGTCGCGGATGATGTCCATGAGGTCTTGGATGGTTTGGGGGTCTATGGTGGTGTTGTCCTCCTCGTCATCAGTGAAGAGTGGCTGGGACTGCTCTGCAGGTGGTGTTTACAGTGCCCCTGCAATGTGAGGGGGAGATGGTGTATTACAATGTGTCCACATGTATGTAGCCGCATGGTACATGTTGACATACAGACAGCATGGCATTGTACATTGTGACAGTCTGTGGATCTGGGCGAGGACCCAGAGTCATTGTGGGTGTGCACTGTGCTCTGCGTGATTGTGCATGTGTGCCATTGTGGCCATCCCCACCTGTCCCCCCAGTCCCTGGTGGTCACTCACCCTGTTGCGGTTGTGTTGTGTCCTGTCGAGCAGTGTCTGGTACCCCGACTCCGGCCACAGTTTCCACACTGATGACTGTCGACACGAGCTCCTCCATGTCATCCAGCTCCAGCTGTGGAGCTGGGCCCCCACCTCCGGTCAGCGTTGCTGCCTTCTGGTTGGCTGTGAGTTTCTCCTTGGTCTTCCGCTTGATGTCATTCCATCGCCTCTTGACCTCGTCCATTGTCCTCTTGTGCTCTCCGACGGCATTCACCTTGTCGACGATGTCTCGCCATATTCCAGTTTTGGTGCCCAGTGACACGTTGGAGGTGACGAACAGTTGTTGATGGTGTTCCATCACCTCCGTGACTATGATCCTATTCGCCTGCGGACTGAACTTCGTCTTCCTCGTCTTCTTGTCCTTGCCCTTCCCTGTCCCCGAGGTCCCAGGCTGGTCGTCCGGGGTGCTTGTGGGGTTGCGCTCGTCCTCTGCGCCTGCTCCGGCTGCCTCCATGGTGCTTGGGTGTGGGTCAGTTTGTGTGTGGGTGTTTTTTCTGCTTTTATGGTGATTTTTCACACTTGCCAGGTGTGTGTTGCAGGCCTGGCGCTGCTTATCGCGGATTTCCGCGGACATTGTCCGCATTGTCTGATTGCTATCGCATGCTACTGCCTTGTTGTGAATTCCACGTTGTCACGGGGTTATTTTCCCGCGATGGGATGCGATATTGAAAGTTGCGTTACGCTACTCTTGCGGTAGTTATCACACGTTCTTGTGAATATACCCCTTTGTATTTTCTACTGCCACAGTGGGAGAATGCATTTCGTGAAAAGCCATCTGGAGTAGGGATGCCACCTTTCTTAGAGAAAAATACAGGCCATTTGTTTAAGGAGTCTGCAAAGGCCCCCCCTTGACACTAAATATGGCTGTAAATAAAATGGTATATATTCATTTGTAACATGACTTTTCTGTCTTTGTTTTCTTTAATTATTAGTCATGTATCATTAACACAGCCCTAAAACACATTTAAAAGTGCTATTTATGTTTGCTGTTTGAATTATGCACAAATCTGTGCTTAAAGTACCTGCACTTTTGCTTATTTTTGTACTGGCTGGGACATCAAAGTAGAATGGTGCCGGTATAAATTCGATAAGCTGGCAACCCTAATCAGGAGATTGAAAGTTTGTTGCAGAATCAGCACATTATTTATTTCCTCCACCCCCTTCCATCCCAGATTGATGCCATAATAGCAATAGTTTAACTTATATCTGCAACTGTATGCCAGCTGTCAATACTATGCTGAGTTACTCCAAGGGGTATATGCATATTTAATTTAATTTATTTATTTAGAAAGTTTTGTGTAGCTCGAACATGACCCTAGAAGGTATCCGAGCGCTTTACAGAGGGATGCGACACATATGAGAGGGGGCAATCGTGGCAGAATCAAAGGAATAGACAAAAATAGCAATAGTTAAGTGACGACATGACAGACAAATATAGCAATAGTTACATAACAACGTAATAGTGGGCAAAATAATTAGTCAGCAGGATAAGGCGAGAAAGTCATCAGCGTGATAGTATATGAGGTGACTCAGGACCCCTACTGGACTTTAGGACAGGCAAGTATTCATCAGTAGCGCTTTCATTTCCTTTTTGAAGGACACTGTTGATGGAGTCAGTCTCATTTCCGTTGGAAGGGCGTACCAGATTCTTGGGGCGATTCCTGAGAAGGAACAGTTGTAGGTTTTTGTTTTTTTGAATTTCTTTGGTTTAAGTAGGAGGGTGCTAGAGCTCCTGGAGGTACGGGCACCACCCGACAGCTCAAGTTTTTTTGCGAGGTAAAGAGGTGTGTTGAAGTGAAAGGCTTTGTGGGTCATGCAGGCAAGTTTAAGGTGTATCCTTGCTTCGAAAGGTAGCCAGTTGAGTGTTTTCAGGTCCGGGGAGATGTGATTGTACTTCTTGGCGCCTGTGACAAGCCTGGCGGCCGCATGCAATGAGCCTCCGAGGGGGGACAGTCTGTACTTAGGCAGACCGCAGAGTGTTGCACTGCCATATTCCAATCGTGAGATGACTAGTGCTTGTACTGCCGACTTGAGGTCATCGGGGGGAAGTGATCCAGCGGGACACTAGCAACAAGTATTCACACACTAAATACTCACCTGGGCCCATACATTCACACTAGCTAGCAATCACCGCTGGGGGTATCAGTTGTACTCTAGTCAAGAATTCTGCTACCAATTTACCTTTTCTTGAAGAGTAATGACTTACCAATGGACTCTTAGAAGATAGGTTGATATGACTTTATATACATGCAACTTAATCACCTGAAATGACCACAGCCTCGGGAAGTTTTCAAATGTATATCTAAAATTTTGTTAAGAGTCAGAATACAAGACCACATAATACTTAATCAAATTTCAAGGAGGAAATACACTTAA
The DNA here is from genome assembly GCA_963921515.1 of Calotriton arnoldi. Classification (NCBI taxonomy): domain Eukaryota; kingdom Metazoa; phylum Chordata; class Amphibia; order Caudata; family Salamandridae; genus Calotriton; species Calotriton arnoldi. The sequence continues at coordinate 118,554 of CAWUFW010008467.1, read as the reverse complement.
GTCTAGTCATCAATAAATCACAATGACGGTACCTCAGAAAGGAGAGGATAGAGACAGCAGTACAAGTTAAGATTCACGATCTTATAGTTACCTAAAGGTGCGAAAACCAAACCCCTTGGCCAAGGAGTTGGGAAAGGGTCCCCAGGACAGGTTGGAGACCAAGACTTCAAGACAGGATTCAGGACAGGATAGATGACCTCTCTACCAACGACGCCTGCGCCGCTCCCCTCTCTGACACTCTGTTTCTCCTCGTGGTTCTTCCGTGTCTTCCCTCTAAGTGCGATCCGCCGCCCCCACCTCATGACCTCTTCGGACAGCGATTCGGTCTGCAATCGATCGTCTCAGCGTTAAGCCTCTCGAACTCTCAGCATCTAGTTCTAACTAATTAGCTAATTCTCTATTATACCTTTCTACGCCCATGTACCTCCCATTAATGTTTCAAAAAGTATGGGGCCACTAACTCTGATTGGACAGGGACAGGGGGTTGATCCTCACACCATATCAATTTTAGCTTATTTTCTTAAGTTAATTGTTTTAAATCCCACCCCTTCATTTTTATTACATTCACTTTTATTCCCACCCGTCTCACACCATTATCGATACAAAATGTATACAAAATGTGTCATATAGCCGGACATTCAGTCAATTCTTGAGTGTGATCAGCGGGTCATGTCCTTGGACGTTCTCCAAGTTGACTTCATCGCTTCCTCTTGCCATTTTTGGTTTGCGCATGCTCTGGTCACATGACTTTCGAGCTTCAGTTAGCCAACCCAGGCCCATAATACGAACTATTAGAAAGGTCAAAAAGAAACATATTAAAATCAGAAATAAAGGGGGCGTGGCCAAACGCGGATCGAAGATGGCCGCGTAGTGAAGTAGCTCCGCCGAGTGTCCCTGCCCCACGTCTATCCTGCGGACACATCCGTGACACCAGTCGACACCCCCCGAGATCGGAGTGGTAGCGGTCCCCAGCCCGCTTGTTCCGGCGCATCGAGCAGCCCCAACAGGGGAGATAGCAGCTCCGGAGTGTTGCGGCCTGCGGGAAATCTGAGCGCCGGGGCCCACAGTGAACAGTGGCGCCGGAGGGGAGTCCCGACCTGAGTGGTGGAGGTGCCGCCGTGCGATATCGAGGCGGGGCTACGGGGGGACAGGCGAGACCAGCAGCGGAGGTGGTGACTGCCCTTGGGCCCTGAAGCTGACAAAGCTCCCCCGCATTGACAACAGGAACTGCGGGAAGCGCACCCGCCGGGAGCAGAGTAATGGCGGCGGTGCGCTCCGACTGAGGGGAACCTCCCTGTTGCTTGTGGTCCCGGGGCCGGAAGACGCTGCACACAGGTACCGTAGCGGCGTTTGGTCACCCGCCTGGGTCCCGGGGGCGCTCAGCTGTCCGGACCCGACTTGAGGGACCCCACCCCCCCCCCCCCGGACAGTGCAGGACTTGCTCTCAGACCCCTGGGGCCTGCGCTGTAGCCGCCGGTATCCTACCTGATAGACCTTACTGGTGGGCACTGTGTGGTTGGTGCCTGTTGGAAAGTGGGTTATTGGTAGGGGCAAATGTAGGTCTGCCACTAGTAATAAGACCACAAACACTTGATAGGACTCAGCATAGGTCTAAGAAAATTATTCCTATGCTCAACCCCTGGTAACGTGGCTGCGAGCAGACAGGCTTAACTTCAAAGACAGGTATGTAAAGCATTTAAAAACACCAATTCAGTAAATAATTAAAACACAACACATAATAAAAATCCAACACCAATTTATAAAAATAGGAAATATTTTTATCTTTAAAATGACACCAAAACGACAAAAATCCAATGTAGGGAACCGGAGATATGAATTTTCAAAGTTTAAATAAAATCTAGCACTTAGAAGCATATAGCACCATATTGGGACATAGCCTCGCGATAGACCGGGCCAAAGTCAAAGTTTAAGGCCGACCGCGATGGAGCCCTGAGCGGATACTCCACGCGGAAGGTCCCGGTCAATGTTTTTACCTTCGCACTTAGAAACTTTTCTGGAGCTTTTCTCCTCGAGGCCCCTCGACGCTCTCCGTCAGTCCGGATCCGGTGTGGCTCCGCCGGGCAGCCTTTCGACGATCTCCCGGTGAACTTCCCTGGAGCGGACTTAGAAACTTTTTCAAGATCGCGTCTAGCGGGGCAATCCAACAATCCAGGCCGACACGCGATGGAAGGCAGGCGGATTGGCGCTCGCGGTTGATCCCGGTCGACTTTCTTACGAGCGGACTTAGAAGCTTTTCTGGAGCTTTTTCTCTTGGGGTCCCTCGATGCTCCTCATGTAGCCGGATCCGGTGAGGGTTCGCCGGCTTCAGATTTTCTCTAGTCCCGGTCAATCTCTGGAAGTCGATGCGATGGAGCTTTTAGCGGGACGAACCTGGTGGGCTTGGCCGGCTCGCGGTTGAAGGCAGGCGGCTTGGCTGACCAGGATGAGTCGGTCCCCCTATGGAGCTTTTTTCCAAAGTTCCTCCAAAGTTCCCCAAACTTCCTGAACTTCTTCCTGAAGTTCCTCAAAGGGTCCCAAAGTGTCTCAAACTTACTCCAAGGGTCTGGAAGCTCCAAGATGGTCCTTGAAAGTTGAGGACTTCAATTCCCACAATGCACTGGACGTCACCCTTACAAATCCACTGGTAGCTCCCCAGGTTGGTGATTCTTGGTGGTGAGGGTCCAGATGAGCTCTGTTAACCTGTAGCTTGCAGGGAGTCCACTCTTGAGTTCTTTTACTCAGCACAGTTAGTCCACAAAGCTGTAGTTTCAGGGGGTGCAGTCTCCAGAGGTCAGGCCTTAGAAGTCTTTGCACAGCAGAAGTTCCAGCAGGGCCAGTCTTGCTTTCTTCAGTTTCAAGCAGCAGATCTGAGGGGCTGGGCCTCTCTCAGATACTTATTCCACAGTCTCTGGGTCATCCAGGAGGTCAAGCTTCACCAATAGGAGTAGGGTAACTGCCCACTTGAGTGACTACTTCCTGCAGAGTGTGGCATTATTTTATCCCAGAGTGCAACAAAGCTTCCAAATCCATAATGGCTGATTTTCCAGCAAGGAGGTAAGAGCTGGCTAAACACTCCCACTGAGTTGGCTAATTAACCTAGCCTCTCCTCCCTACATCTGCACATACCTTCCTTAATCCTGCCATCTGGCTGGGGTGGGGGTTCAAAGCTGTTAATGACACTGCTCTGGGCTCTGCCCCTTTGAAGCTCATTGTTTACGACCCCTCCCCCTGGCCTGGCATTCCTGCAGAACAGCTCACTGCCCTCCCAGTCCATCTGGCTGACCCCAGGGGATCTTTATCACCTCTTCAGGCAGGCTGGCTAATCCTCTTAACTCTGACCAATCAGGGCAGAGCACTGGCAGGCTGGATTTGGAACTACAACTAAGAAAGTGTTATAACTTCTTGTCTGTTCACTTTGGGAAAAATTCAATAACATCATATTGTAGGATTTATCCATACCATTCTAGTGAGTCTTTGAATGGAATCTTTATCCCTGTCCTCTTAATAGTTATTGTTTAATAACTTTCCCCCATGTTATCCTATGGGCCATGGGGTTTGCAATGGGAAAAATGACGTGGGCCATTTTTCCAGCACCAGGACCTACAAAAACATATTTTATAAGTACTTGGCTTATTTTCACAGGACCCCCACCCCATAGGTCACCTAGGGGAGACCCTAGGGGTGTTGAATCTGTAAAAATATTGCAGATCCTCCAGGCCCAGTGCCCCCAGCATCAAAGTCGAATTTGGGCAGCACTTTAAACAATGGGGAGAGTGAAATGTGAATTTCACTTAACCCAGGGCATTTATAAACTCATTTTATAAGGGTCTACCTTATAGATACCTGACCCCCCACCCCTGGGATACCTAGGGGAGACCCTGGGGGTCATTATTATGCAAAAACATTTTAGGTTGACCAGTTTTAAGTGCCCCAAACCCCAAAGTCGAGTTTGGCCACAATTTGCATGTTTAAGAGCAGTCCTGGCACCCAGAGCTGCTTTTAAACTGACCACAGGCTTCAGCAGTGCACACATGCAAGTGCAAAAAGGCTGCTGGCCTCTAAACTGCCATGCCCCAGGATACTGGGGACTTCTAGGTAGTTTCAATCCCCTGCCCTATTATATACTAGGGGCTCATGGGGTAGGTCATGCCAATTACAGGGGTACCCCAACCCAAAGTGTACCCTAGTGTATGTAGGTGCTTTACTGTTATCTAAGTGTTTCAGCATGGCACTGGCCCTGGGCCTGGTTAAACAGAGCCCAGGGTCAGTCAGAGTCAGTTACCACCAGTTCCAGTCAGCAAAAAGTTGGGGGTGCCCAGGGCACAGGATGACTTTCCAACACAGCCCCCCCAAACGAAAGGTGAGGGGTTACTAACCTATACCCTGGTAGTCCTCCTCAGCTAAGTGGAAAAACCTGGAAAGTCCATCGGCATTGGCATGGGCAACCCCAGGTCTGTGTTCCACTGTAAAGTCCATTCCCTGTAGGGAAATGGACCACCTTAACAGCTTGGGATTCTCCCCTCTCATCTGCATGAGCCATCTGAGAGGCCTGTGGTCAGTTTGAACACGGAAGTGAGTCCCAAACAAATATGGTCTCAACTTTTTCAGTGACCACACCACAGCAAAAGCCTCCCTCTCAATGGCACTCCATCTCTGCTCTCTGGGAAGAAGCCTCCTGCTAATAAAGGCAACTGGCTGATCAAGGCCCCCTTCATTTAGTTGTGCCAACACTGCCCCAATCCCTTGCTCTGAAGCATCGGTCTGAACTACAAATTCCTTTGTGTAGTCAGGGGCCAGTAACACTGGTGCTGAACACATAGCAGCTTTCAGAGTGTCAAAAGCCTTCTGACACTCTGGGGTCCAAATCACCTTCTTGGGCCTCTTTTTAGAAGTCAGTTCTGTTAGGGGCCCCACAATGGTCCCATAATTTTGAACAAACCTTCTATAGTACCCTGTCAGTCCAAGGAAGGCCCTGACCTGAGTCTGGGTAACAGGTGCTGTCCAATCCAAAATAGTTTGGATTTTAGCTTGGAGAGGCTGTACATGGCCCCCACCTACCAGGTGGCCCAGGTACACTACAGAACTCTGCCCTATTTGGCACTTGCTTGCCTTAATAGTCAGGCCTGCCTGCTGCATGGCCTGAAGCACTTCCCTAAGGTGGCTTAAGTGATCTCCCCAGGTAGAACTATACACAGCTATGTCATCCAGGTAAGCTGCACTGAACTGTTCCAACCCAGACAAGACCCTGTTCACCAACCTTTGGAAGGTGGCAGGTGCATTCTTTAAACCAAAGGGCATTACCTTGAACTGATAATGTCCCTCTGGGGTGGAGAATGCTGACCTCTCCTTTGCTCCATCAGTGAGGGCAATCTGCCAGTAACCTGAAGTCAAATCAAAAGTACTCAGGTACTTAGCAGCCCCTAACCTATCAATGAGCTCATCAGCTCTAGGTATAGGGTGAGCGTCAGTCTTTGTGACTGCATTCAATCCTCTGTAGTCCACACAGAACCTTAACTCCTTGGGTCCACCCTGAGGATTAGGTTTAGGTACCAGCACCACTGGACTGGCCCATGGACTCTCAGACGGTTCAATTACCCCCAAGTCCAGCATCTTAGCAACCTCAGCTTTAATGCTGGCTCTGACATGGTCAGATGTCCTGTACAGTTTATTCTTGACAGGCAGGCTGTCACCAGTGTCAATGTGATGCACACACCACTCAGTGATGCCTGGGGTCAAGGAGAACAGGCCAGCAAACTGCTCCAGCACTTGCTTACAGTCTCTGTGCTGCTGGTCTGTCAACTTGGGAGAGAGTATCACCCCTCCACTGACCCATCTTGCACATTAGTGGAGAGGAGGTCGGGCACAGGCTCAGTTTCCTCCTCCACACCCTCATCAGTGACCAGTAACATGGTCATGTCTGCCCTGTCATGGTGGGGTTTCAATCTATTCACATGCAGGACCCTATGAGGGTTCCTGGGGGTGCCAAGGTCCACCAAATAGGTAACCTCACCCTTCTTTTCTAAGATTGGATAGGGCCCACTCCACTTGTCATGGAGGGCCCTGGGAGCCACAGGCTCCAACACCCACACCAATTGTCCTGGAGTATACTCAGGCATAGTAGCCTTCTGATCATACCAGTGCTTCATGAGCTCCTGGCTGGCCTCCAGTTTCCTGTTTGCCTTGTACATGTACTCGGCCATTCTAGATCTCAGGCCTAGCACATAGTCCAGCACATTGTCCTTTGCTTCTTTGAGAGGCTTCTCTAAAGACTCTCTCAGCAGGCTCAATGGCCCCCTCACAGGGTGTCCAAACACCAACTCAAAGGGACTGAAACCAACCCCTTTCTGTGGCACCTCCCTGTAAGCAAACAGTAAGCATGGGAGGAGAACATCCCATCTCCTCCTGAGTTTCTCTGACAACCCATTTATCATGCCCTTCAGGGTTTTGTTGAATCGCTCAACAAGACCATTTGCTTGTGGGTGATAGGGGGTGGTGAACTTGTAGTTGACACCACACTCATCCCACATAGCAGTCAGATAGCTGGACAGGAAGTTCGTGCCCCTATCTGACACCACCTCTTTTGGAAAACCCACTCTGGTAAACACACCAAGTAGTGCTCTAGCCACTGCAGGAGCATCAATGGTTCTAAGAGGTATGGCTTCAGGGTATCTAGTGGCATGGTCAACTACCACTAAGATATACCTATTCCCTGATGCAGTAGGTGGGTCCAGGGGACCAACAATGTCCATCCCCACCCTTTCAAAAGGAACCCCAACCACTGGCAGTGGTACTAGGGGAGCCTTTGTCTTGCCCCCTGCCTTGCCACTGGCCTGACAGGTGACACAGGAGCTGCAAAACTCCTTTACCTTTTCAGACATATGGGGCCAGTAGAAATGGTTCACCAACCGGTTCCATGTCTTTATCTGTCCCAAATGTCCTGCCAAGGGGATGTCATGACCCAAAGTCAGGATGAACTCTCTGTACCTCTGGGGCACCACCAACCTCCTGGTGGCCCCCTCCTTGAGGTTTCTGGCCTCAGTATAAAGCAGTCCATCTTCCCAGTAGATTCTATGAAACCCACTGTCATCCCCTTCCTCTTGCTTAGAAGCAATCCGCCTCAAGCCCTCAAGGGTGGGACAGTCACGCTGTCCCTGACTGAACTCCTCTCTGGAGGGTCCACCTGCTCCTGTCAGTTCTGCCAAATCTGACAGCTCTGGCAGGGATGGAGTCCCTCCCTCAGAGGCCAGATCCTCCCCATCAGGGTTAGATTCTGCCTGCACCTCTGGAGTTCCCTGGGCTGGCTCACCAGGCCCAGTACCCTTGTCCATGGATGCTTGGCCCTTTGTTCCAGGGTCCAAGTGTCCAGCCCCTCCCGTCTGGCTAGTCTGTGACCTAGTCACAGCACACACCCACTCAGGGAGCTCCAATATTTTCATATGGAGTCCTCTCTCCACCTCTGACCATGCAGAGGCTTCAAGGTCATTGCCCAGTAAACACTGGACTGGGAGCACCTTTGACACAGCTACCTTCATAGGGCCTGTCACACCTCCCCATTCCAAATCCACCACAGCCATAGGATGGAGTTTGGTGGTGCTGTCTGCATAAGTCACCTGGTGAAACTCACCAGGTAACAAACTCTCCGGGGGCACCAGCTCATCCAGGACCATAGTTACACTAGCCCCAGTGTCTCTGATAGCCTCCACCTCAGTCCCATTCACTTTAGGCCTCTGCCTGTACTTATCCATGTTTGGAGGTAAGGCAGTAAGGGTTGCAATATTCACCCCACCCAGGGACACTAAGGTTGCTTGCCCCACCTGATTACCCTCCACTGGGGCACCACTCTCCACCCCTACACTGACACTGGCAATCCCTGTGGATGGCCCCTTAGGGGGAGCTTTTTAGTGCAGACAGCATCTCCCTGCTTGTGCCCTGGCTGGTTACAGTCAAAGCACTTACCCACTTTTGAGGGATCAAAGAATTTACCATTCTTTCCCTGAATCCACCTCCCTTGGGTTTTGGGTTGGCTCGGGGCCCCCCTCCTTGTGCAGGTTTTTGTGGGTCTTTGGAGGACTCCTTAGGTTTTTGACCTTCATTTCCCTGGGCTTTCCCCTGGGGAGGGACCTGTCCTCCTTTCTTCTGGTCACCCCCTGGTGCTGAATGGAAACCCGGGTTCTCACCCACTCATCAGCTGACTCCCCCAACTCTCTGGGGTCTGTCAGCTTAGAGTCCACTAGATACTGGCGTAACTTCTCTTCTGCACAATGAGTCAAAATGTGTTCTTTCAAAAACAAATTATACAATCCCTCATAAGTGCTCACTTTGTTACCACAAATCCAGCCTTCCAGTGCCTTCACTGAAACATCCACAAAGTCTATCCAAGACTTGGAATTCAATTTCTGGGTGTTCCTAAACTTCACCCTGTACTGCTCTGGAGTCAGACCAAACCTCTTGACTAAGCAGGCTTTCATCTGCTGGTATGATTCTGCATCCTCTCCCTTCAGGGTCAGGAGCCTATCCCTCCCAGCTACTGGAATCAACTCCCACAGGAGTGCACCCCAATACCTAGAGTGGACCCTACTCATCTTAAGGGCCCTCTCAAAAGCTGCAAGCCATTTGTCAATGTCATCCCCCTCAGTGTACTTGGGCACAATACCCTTTGGAAGTTTAGGTTCAAATCTGCCACCCCTGGACATCTCAGCATCTTCTTCGCTTTCGCTGCCACCATTTCTCTTCTCCTCCTTCTCCCACCTCTTCTCAGCCAAATCCAGTTTCCTTTGCTCTAAAGCTATCAAAGCTAATTGAGCCTGAAGCTGTCTCTCTGCAAGGGACCGTAGTGGTTCCTGAGTAAGGGACCCTGCCCCACTCCCACCATCAGGATTCTGTTGGCTTACACTAGTTATAATGGAAGAGGCATCATCCTCAACCTCCTCCCCTCTGGGAGGAGGTAGGGGGAAACCCTCTATCCCCCTTGATTCTCCTCAGCTGCCTGGTCATGGGCTTGTATAAACTGAAACAACCCTGCCTTCCTATACCTCTTGGAAGCAGGCAGCCCCCTAAGCCTACACTGTTCCCTAAGCTCAGCCAACTTACACTGGGACAGTTTAGCCAGGTCCAACTCCATGGTTCCCTAGTTTTGGGTCACAACACTAGGCACAATAGACTTAGAACAATTTGGAAAAATCAAAACAATGGATTAAAAACAGTTTAGTCCAAATTCCAAAAATCAAACTCAAAAGTTTTGTTCTAAGGCAATTTAGAGGATTTTTATAATCTTAATTCATTCACTGAAAGGTGTATTTTTAAACACAAGTCCACATCCACACCGCTGAGCACCAAATGTTGGAAAGTGGGTTATTGGTAGGGGCAAATGTAGGTCTGCCACTAGTAATAAGACCACAAACACTTGATAGGACTCAGCATAGGTCTAAGAAAATTATTCCTATGCTCAACCCCTGGTAACGTGGCTGCGAGCAGACAGGCTTAACTTCAAAGACAGGTATGTAAAGCATTTAAAAACACCAATTCAGTAAATAATTAAAACACAACACATAATAAAAATCCAACACCAATTTATAAAAATAGGAAATATTTTTATCTTTAAAATGACACCAAAACGACAAAAATCCAATGTAGGGAACCGGAGATATGAATTTTCAAAGTTTAAATAAAATCTAGCACTTAGAAGCATATAGCACCATATTGGGACATAGCCTCGCGATAGACCGGGCCAAAGTCAAAGTTTAAGGCCGACCGCGATGGAGCCCTGAGCGGATACTCCACGCGGAAGGTCCCGGTCAATGTTTTTACCTTCGCACTTAGAAACTTTTCTGGAGCTTTTCTCCTCGAGGCCCCTCGACGCTCTCCGTCAGTCCGGATCCGGTGTGGCTCCGCCGGGCAGCCTTTCGACGATCTCCCGGTGAACTTCCCTGGAGCGGACTTAGAAACTTTTTCAAGATCGCGTCTGCGGGGCAATCCAACAATCCAGGCCGACACGCGATGGAAGGCAGGCGGATTGGCGCTCGCGGTTGATCCCGGTCGACTTTCTTACGAGCGGACTTAGAAGCTTTTCTGGAGCTTTTTCTCTTGGGGTCCCTCGATGCTCCTCATGTAGCCGGATCCGGTGAGGGTTCGCCGGCTTCAGATTTTCTCTAGTCCCGGTCAATCTCTGGAAGTCGATGCGATGGAGCTTTTAGCGGGACGAACCTGGTGGGCTTGGCCGGCTCGCGGTTGAAGGCAGGCGGCTTGGCTGACCAGGATGAGTCGGTCCCCCTATGGAGCTTTTTTCCAAAGTTCCTCCAAAGTTCCCCAAACTTCCTGAACTTCTTCCTGAAGTTCCTCAAAGGGTCCCAAAGTGTCTCAAACTTACTCCAAGGGTCTGGAAGCTCCAAGATGGTCCTTGAAAGTTGAGGACTTCAATTCCCACAATGCACTGGACGTCACCCTTACAAATCCACTGGTAGCTCCCCAGGTTGGTGATTCTTGGTGGTGAGGGTCCAGATGAGCTCTGTTAACCTGTAGCTTGCAGGGAGTCCACTCTTGAGTTCTTTTACTCAGCACAGTTAGTCCACAAAGCTGTAGTTTCAGGGGGTGCAGTCTCCAGAGGTCAGGCCTTAGAAGTCTTTGCACAGCAGAAGTTCCAGCAGGGCCAGTCTTGCTTTCTTCAGTTTCAAGCAGCAGATCTGAGGGGCTGGGCCTCTCTCAGATACTTATTCCACAGTCTCTGGGTCATCCAGGAGGTCAAGCTTCACCAATAGGAGTAGGGTAACTGCCCACTTGAGTGACTACTTCCTGCAGAGTGTGGCATTATTTTATCCCAGAGTGCAACAAAGCTTCCAAATCCATAATGGCTGATTTTCCAGCAAGGAGGTAAGAGCTGGCTAAACACTCCCACTGAGTTGGCTAATTAACCTAGCCTCTCCTCCCTACATCTGCACATACCTTCCTTAATCCTGCCATCTGGCTGGGGTGGGGGTTCAAAGCTGTTAATGACACTGCTCTGGGCTCTGCCCCTTTGAAGCTCATTGTTTACGACCCCTCCCCCTGGCCTGGCATTCCTGCAGAACAGCTCACTGCCCTCCCAGTCCATCTGGCTGACCCCAGGGGATCTTTATCACCTCTTCAGGCAGGCTGGCTAATCCTCTTAACTCTGACCAATCAGGGCAGAGCACTGGCAGGCTGGATTTGGAACTACAACTAAGAAAGTGTTATAACTTCTTGTCTGTTCACTTTGGGAAAAATTCAATAACATCATATTGTAGGATTTATCCATACCATTCTAGTGAGTCTTTGAATGGAATCTTTATCCCTGTCCTCTTAATAGTTATTGTTTAATAACTTTCCCCCATGTTATCCTATGGGCCATGGGGTTTGCAATGGGAAAAATGACGTGGGCCATTTTTCCAGCACCAGGACCTACAAAAACATATTTTATAAGTACTTGGCTTATTTTCACAGGACCCCCACCCCATAGGTCACCTAGGGAGACCCTAGGGGTGTTGAATCTGTAAAAATATTGCAGATCCTCCAGGCCCAGTGCCCCCAGCATCAAAGTCGAATTTGGGCAGCACTTTAAACAATGGGGAGAGTGAAATGTGAATTTCACTTAACCCAGGGCATTTATAAACTCATTTTATAAGGGTCTACCTTATAGATACCTGACCCCCCACCCCTGGGATACCTAGGGAGACCCTGGGGTCATTATTATGCAAAAACATTTTAGGTTGACCAGTTTTAAGTGCCCCAAACCCCAAAGTCGAGTTTGGCCACAATTTGCATGTTTAAGAGCAGTCCTGGCACCCAGAGCTGCTTTTAAACTGACCACAGGCTTCAGCAGTGCACACATGCAAGTGCAAAAAGGCTGCTGGCCTCTAAACTGCCATGCCCCAGGATACTGGGGACTTCTAGGTAGTTTCAATCCCTGCCCTATTATATACTAGGGGCTCATGGGGTAGGTCATGCCAATTACAGGGGTACCCCAACCCAAAGTGTACCCTAGTGTATGTAGGTGCTTTACTGTTATCTAAGTGTTTCAGCATGGCACTGGCCCTGGGCCTGGTTAAACAGAGCCCAGGGTCAGTCAGAGTCAGTTACCACCAGTTCCAGTCAGCAAAAAGTTGGGGGTGCCCAGGGCACAGGATGACTTTCCAACAGTGCCTCTGCCTGCTTCCACTACTCTAGCCCAGTTGGTTGTGTACGATGGCTGCTGCCAGGGATCGCAGGGGGACCGGGTCCCGTGGGGCGAAGCAGGTGCAGACTAACAAATTGGACAGATACACAGTCACTAAAGACCCTCAGCGGAGCCGACTGTCTGCAGAGACCAATCAGGGACACCCAGGGGAAGAGGAGCAAGAGCTATCTCTCGCGGATGTCATGGGGGCAATTGCTGGAGTTAAAACCTCTCTCGAGCACAAAATGGATGCCATGGCGATTGACATTAACCTTATTAGGTCCGACCTGGGGAAGCTTAACGAAAAGTCAAGCAGGTTGAGATAACGACCACCAGTCTCGTTGGGGATGTCACACAATTACAAAGGGAGATGCACGAACTCCAGGACTCACACAAGTACATGGACCTCAAGCTGGATGATTATGAAGGTCGACTCCGGCGCAATAATCTCCGCATCCTAGGAGTGCCGGAAAAGCGGAGGGGCAATCCCCGGACCTATTCGTTGAGGACCTCATTCTTAAACACCTGCAGCCCAAAGGCCTCAGCAAATTTTTTGTTATCGAACGTGCTCACAGGGTCCCGGGCGGCCGTCCCAAACCGGGCGCTCCCCGCGGCCCATGCTGGCTCGGGTCTTGAACTATCGGGACAGAGACACTATTCTCCAGAACTCCAGAGCGGGGGCACCCCTCCGATATGAAAATGCTGCCATCTCCTTCTTCCCGGACTTTACACAGAGAGTACAAAAGCAAAGGAGGTCTTTCCTCACTGTGAAGCGTGGCCTGAGAGAGAGGGGTCTGAAATACTCAATGCTGTTCCCGGCACGTCTCCGGGTGGAGGCGGAGGGACGGGCATGGTTTTTCGACGAGCCCGAGGCAGTGGCAGAGTGGATCGAGCATCGCGGAGCGAAGGGCCAGGCGGATCGCGGCACTGGGACACAGGCGGACATTTCACCGATCTGAAGTAGATCTCTGAGGATTGCGGCTTTGAACTACGTAATGGGGTCATCGATGTGGGATGGGCTGGGGTGAGCGGGATATCTGCGCTTTATTATGGGGACTGGTGATGACATATATGTTTCTTGACATTTACCTGCCAGGGGTGTTACACTCGGCCTGGTTAGGGGTGGGGACATGGAGCTCACTTTTCCCCCTTCTTTTCTTTCTCTGAATTTCTTTCTAGGGCGACAGGCACTCTGCAAGTTTTCGATGGGCAGTTCTAAGCCTAGAGTGCAGGGCAGCGGGGTGGGGGTTGTTGGGGTGGGACAATTTGTTTTTTTCTTTGTTATATTTGTTTCATTGGTGCAATGGACATATACACCTGCAATAGAGTTGCTGAAAGAGTACAAGCCCGGAGTTGCTGGATCTATATTCTGCAATACAGGCATGATGGGGGATAAAAATGTAGAAATTATGAGTTGGAATGTTAACGGGTTAGGGGACAAAATCAAACGAAGTGTAGTACTTCAATACATCAGGAGGCACTCACCCGATGTAGTCTTACTCCAGGAGACACATCTGGTTGGGAATCTATGCAAGGCAATGCACAGAGGGGGGTATAAACTGATTGCGCACTCTGGTTTCACCTCGGGATCCAGGGGTGTGGGTATTATGACAAGGAACAACTTCCCGCTGGCGGTTAGCTCCACATGGGGAGATGATAGAGGCAGATACGTCGGTGTTTCCGGGATGTGGGAGGGCCGGCACATTGCCTTTATGTCTGTCTATGTTCCCCCAGGCCTACAGGGTACAATGTTTGCTGATTTGGGTGCAGCCCTTCTCGCCCTTCCGGATGGGCTCCTGGTCCTGGGAGGAGACTTCAATGCAGTGGTTTCGGGTACGTTAGATAGATATCCCCCTCGAGAGATAGTACCGTCTGCCCGATGGTTGCCTGATTTCCTTGAGGCAATGGGACTGGTCGATGGCTGGAGAGTGTACCACCCGGGCCAGGTGCACCACACCTTCCACTCTGGGGCACACAACAGTCTCTCCCGTTTAGATTACTGTCTGGTACCAGCTGCGCAAGCGACATATATACACGACATCAAACACTTAGCCAGAGGTATCTCTGATCACTCACCTGTCTGGGTTCACCTGTTAGTAGGTATGGGCGGAGTGGGAAGATTGGCCCCAATTAACCCTTGGTACTTACGTAACCCCAAGATCCGTCAGGAGCTTATCAAAGCTATTGACGAATATTTTTCCGACAATGTGGGATCGGTGCCCTCTTCCCGGACCTTGTGGGAAGCATTCAAGGCAGTAATTCGGGGACAAGCCCTGTCTTTGATATCTAGCTCTAAGAGAGACAAGCAAAAGGAGGTCCTCGAACTTGAGACAGACATATATAGTCTAGAAAGGGAACTGGAATCTGGGGTTACGCCGGAGAAGATCCACTTGTTGAGTATGAAGCAGCACGACTATAAAGCGTTGGTCTCGGATAGGGCCAGGGCCCTGAGTAGAGAGCAGCAGGGCAGGCTTTATGACCAGGGAGACAAGGCCGGGAAGCTCATAGCGTGGCTGGACAAGAAGGAATGGGCGAGTCGGCTGGTCCCAGAGCTCAATGTACAAGGAGGCGTTTTGGTCACGGAACCGCAGGAAATAGCGGACAGGTTCGCTGATCATTTCCAATCGGTCTATACGGCGGTCTCCTCCCACACTGAAGCGGACTCTCAGGAGCTGTTGAGGGATATTAAGCTTCCCTGCCTCTCCCGTGAGGATCGAGACTATATGGATAGCCCCCTTACAGCCGATGAAACCGCGCAAGCGATCCGTTCCTTGAATTCTGGGAAAGCTTTGGGCCCGAATGGACTTCCCATTGAGCTCTACAAGTTGAGACCAGATAAACTAGCCCCATATTTGAACGCTATGTTTCTGGAATCTAGGGAGGTGGGAACGTTGCCCCGGGAACAACGAATGGCTACTATTGTCACCATCCACAAGGAAGGAAAGGATAAGGCGGAATGTGCCTCATATAGGCCCATCTCTCTTTTAAACGCCGAACCCAAGATTTTAGCCAAGCTCTTAGCCAACCGCTTGGTGAAGGTGATCGGAGGCCTGGTGCATCCAGATCAAACCGGGTTTATGCCTCATAGAAATACAGCTCTGAATCTCCGTAGAGTGCATGGGGTGATAGATAGAGCCGGCACCCTTTGCGAGCCGGCGGTGATTGTGTCTTTGGACGCGACCATGGCCTTCGACACTATCGAATGGCCATACCTATGGGCAGTTATGGTAAAGCTGGGATTTGGGCCGGAATACATTCAGTGGGTGCGTCTCTTATACTCTGAACCACTGGCTCAAGTGGTGGTGAACAACAAGGTGTCAGCCTCGTTCTTGCTCAGTCGGGGAACTCGACAGGGTTGCCCTCTGTCCCCCCTTCTTTTCTCTTTGGCCTTGGAGCCCCTGGCCGCCTGGATACGCTGGGATCCAAGGATAAGGGGTCTGCGGTGGTCCCCGGATGGGAGGACCGCATATCCTTATACGCGGATGACATTTTACTTTATTTGGCCTCCCCTAGGAACTCTCTTGTAGTGGTGATGGATATTCTCGCAGTTTTCGGCCGATTTTCTGGACTTTCTATCAATTGGGGAAAATCCCTATTATTTGTACTGAGGGGAGACCCTCCTGTCCCTCCCCGGAACTGTCCAATACAAACAAACTCGGTTGGATTCAAATATTTGGGGATATACATTTCACTGGACCCCTCGGTCCGCTATGCCCAAAACCTTCTTCCTCCTCTTCGCAGACTTAAAAGTGATATTAATAACTGGAAGACGCTCCCTATCTCACTCCTGGGCAGAGCTACTCTGTTTAAGATGATGGCCTTACCGCGATTCTTATATGCCCTACAAAATACCTTGGATGTAGTCCCAGCACGTTACTTTCGGGAGGTGGAGGGCCTGCAAAGAGACCTATTATGGGACGGCAGGCCTCGAATCGCCTTGAGCAAACTAACGTTGTCTTGGTATGATGGAGGCATCAGTCTCCCGATGTCAAGAAATACTATTGGGCTTCCCAACTGGCAGCCATTAATCATGGCACATACGGCCGTGTGGATGACCCGGGCTACGCCATGGACAGATGGCTCCTTCCGGGGGCACTTATGGTAGGGCGTTATACTCCCGACCTAACCGGTTCAAACTAACTGGCCCCACGAAGCACTCAGTGCAAATTTGGCATGACGCCACTAATTATCTTGGTTGGAGGCACAAACTCACATTGGCTACCCCTCTTTGGGACTCGGAGAAATTGGGTGACCTGTGGAAGACAAGGGGCTTTGATAGGTGGGACCTTATTGGGATTTCAGCTATTAAAGATGTCTGGGGAAAAGGGGAGCCCAAACCCTTCAGCACGCTTCAGGGCGAATATAAATTGGCGGATACTGAATTTTTTCGCTATTTACAGGTCTCACACTCACTTCAGTCTTTATGGCCTAAAGGGGCGGATCCCCCGGAGGTCTCCCCTCTGGAGGACAGAATCTTAGATGGTCATCTCCCTGACAAAACGATATCCTTAATTTACAAAAAACGAATTAATCACATGACAAACCCCTCCGGACACTGCGAGATAGGTGGGCACAAGATGGGATAGAACTGGACGACGAGGAGTGGCAAACAGCAGTATCCTCCCTAAAGAGGTGGCTATCCCGGCACGCTTGCGACTGGTTCAGCTGAAGATCCTCCATAGGATCTACATAACGGGCCCTAGATTAATACACATGGGGTGGTCGGAGACAGGGGAATGCAGGCGACGCTGTGGCCAGATCGGAACGTTTATGCACATCATTTGGGAATGCACACATATCAACTCTTATTGGCGTCAAGTGCACGACACGATCAACCAGGTAATGAGAATCTCCCTTCGTCCCGAGGCTAGACGATGCCTCCTTAATATCTGGGAGCCAACAGACTTGGACACTTCTCAGACACAATGGGTCACTCTGGGGCTCATGCTGGCAAAGAGAAATATTGCTCAACTCTGGGGGGCGGCACACACACCTACACTGGAGGCCTGGGAAAGAAACCTGGATTGGTGCATGTTTAGGGAAAAGACGGTGTATTTGGCAAGGGGGTGCCCAAGGAAGTGGAGTCGAGTCTGGAATCCGTGGAATTTGTATAGAGGAGAGATTTGTACGCCACCTTGTACTGTTGATTATGATGATCCTCTTCCTTAGTGATGTTCCTCACATGTGTACTGTCTGTTTATCCCTCCATTCATGCGTACTGAGAAAAGTAAACTACCTGGTCTCTTGTACTGTACCATTCACCAGCAACTGTTTAATAAAAAGAATTGTTAAAAAAAATCAGAAATAAATCCTTTCACTGTATACCACCTACTTCTATACTAACCCCATTTACTTAAAAATGCTCTCCCCGCATTAGTAACTTAGAAATAACACACATTAGTTTCAGCGGTGCAAAGGCTTAGCATGTGAGTATTAAAGCGGCCATTTTAGTACACACTGCGCAAAAACGAAAGGTTTCCCTCCAAGCATAGAAAGACATCATACCACGTGACATGGTTGACACATGCTCACTTGATTTCCTGCGCTTTAGCAGCCATTTTGGATTAGACTTGGGTTACTTGTTAGTCGAAACACATATGCACGTCTTCTATATAAAAGTGTATTCATGTTTGTATTGTTAATAAAGACATACAATGTTTTAATACGAGTTAACAATTATTATGAGAAGATTGCCTCCGAACAAGTCTCTTTGTGAGACCTTGCTCCATCAATCCCCTCTCTGATGACGTTTCTGAGCTATCAAAAAAAACTACTTATAAATCAGATGCCAACTTTAGCACATCTCAATCAATTCTCCATTTTGCTCTTTTTCTTTCTTATCATTTCTTTTTAACTTCTTATAAAGTTCACCTTTCAACTCTTCTAGTTCAATTTCTTCAAATTTTCTCTTCTTTCCCTTTCCATTCACTTTGTATGCTCCTTTCTTTCTACAACATTTGCACCATACCATGAATGTCAATACTATTATTGTTATACCTACTAATGGTACTAATATTTGACCTATAAGTCCTTTTCCTATATTAGTAAACCAAGTACCTATTGACGCAATACTTTTTGTAAGTCTTTCCCATACACTATCAACTTCCAGTGGTTTCAGTTACTTCTCAAGTTTAGTAATATTCTTTATATAACTTCCAATTTCCGTACTTTTGTCCGGAATATGCATGCAACAATGTTGCATTTTCAACATTTTACAGACTCCGCCCTCTATTGCTAATAATATATCAAGAGCAAGTCGATTTTGCATAACCATAGACCTAGTCACAACCATCTCCACATTAATCATTAAAAATCCTCCAGCATTATCCGTTGATAAACGATCAACCACTGTAGACAATTTGCATATTCTCCTTGAGTTCAGAATTATTCCCACTTAAGGTATCAGTGCACCAAATATATCTCCTACAATTTCTGAAAAACTAGCTCTTTTACTACGTGTTAGTTCTCTATCATTTTCATTGCTCCCAGTGTTTCTTTTGACGTGGTATACTTTTGGAAAAACTATTCCAAAATAACAACTACCATACCACCGTGCAGGAAGCCTAAAATACGCTTTATTCCCACACACATAATAGACTCCAGGAAAAACTGAATCCGTTCCTCCTTTTAACCCCTTGAGTGCTTATGACGGCACCACGCCATCATGAGTCACGGGTGGCGTGTGCTCATGACGGCGTGGTTCCGTCATGCCGCGGCCGCTCCGCCCACGCTGCATTAATTCCCCGCCTGTGCGGGCGAATTAATGAGCGGGCGTGGTCATGACGGAACCACGCCGTCATGAGCACATGCCGCCCGTGACTCATGACGGCGTGGTGCCGTCATGAGCACCGAAGCGCCGCGCTCACCCCCTATCCCCCCCCGCACCGCGGCGGAATTCGCGCTGCGGCGAAGGGGTTATTCCCCATCCTCCAAGAATTAAGAAATTGTGTTCACATTCACTGGTACCAATAAAAATATTGTTATATTCAGTCTTTAATCTATGTAGACAATTTTTCCCTGTCTTTACAAAATCTAGAGCCATAGCAGCTTGAGTCTTGCGAGGTGTATAAATACCCTCTTTTTCTGCCCATGGTGGAAGATGAGCTTTATGTTCAGAAGCCTTCTTTTGGAAATTCTGTCTTCTATCTTCAACTAAATTCAAAAATACCTTTTCTTCTTCATGTAATAAACAAGTTAAGTTGCTTCTATATGCATGTGTTATGTCTATCGATTTCATTGTTAAGAAAAATTCTCCCATAAACTGTGCATCTTGACTACTAAGCACTGGGTTCCGATTCTTTCGAATAGGAACCTCTGAAAATATCACATCTATATTTGAATAATAATACTGAAGTTTCCCTGTTCTATAAAATAAACTAGTTAGTACACTACACGATATGCCATAGGTTAGAGGCAAATGATGGTAAGTTATACCTTCAGCTACTGATGCAGGTAATTTCATACAGACATAACAATCGCTAACATCCATAGTATCTACGTATTGAAACAATAACTTGGTAAAAACATTTAAGCTAGTATCATTATCTGTTACAATGTGATGAAAATCTGGTTCATCTTCTGCTTCTATTTCTACTCTGTCACCTTTCATGTTAGCTACTTTCCCATTAGTATTGGTGTTATTCTTCTTATCCATTATCATAAGATAAGGAATTGCTACAATCAGGATTAACCATACTACAAGCACCAATACTAGGCTACATATGCATATGATACAGCATCTTTTGCAGCATTTGCGTTTCGGTCTCTCAGAAACCCTGTCTTCAGCCATTTTAGACCAAGAAGATTTATCTTCTTTCTTACACTTTAGAAACCTTTAATATTATCAAGGAGGTCTCACTTCTTTTTCATAAATCTGTTCCGCTTTTGTTTCTTCGGCACTCCCTTCACTATTTTCTGGACTCTCGAAGTCTTCGAGAATCATATAAATCCAATCAGGACCTTTGAACTTATTGTTCACAACTTTCAATCTTGGGCTTTTGTATTTTCCAGACCCACTTGCTTGTCCAGTTGGGCTTGTCACTTCATTCACTTGTTCTGGATCTCCACTTCTGGTTACTATGCGATATTTTACTCTTTTAATAACGCCAGGCCAATGATCACCTTTTCTGACCTTCTTTGCTTGCACTGCACTTTCACTTTCTGAGTCTCTTTCAAGTACTCTTTTATTTTCATTAATGTGTGGTACAATTTGATTATCTTCGTTTTCAGTTTCCCTCTCTGTCTGACCTCGTTCAGGTCTTATTGTTGATTCTTTCTTCGATTGAACGTGCTTATCTGCTAGCTGACCCTGTTCAGGATTGACGTTTTCTGGATTGACGTGTTCGGTTTTGATGTTCTTTGATTTTTCTTCTTCTTCCTGAACGTTTTTATCTTGTCCTAACTGGTCCTGATCAGGGCTTATTGCACTTTGTTCTTCTGCAGCCTGAACGTGTTCTTCTGATCCTGTCTGTCCCTGCTCAAACTTTGTTGTTTCGTTGTTAGTTTGAGCCCAGCTTCCTTTCCCTATCTGGGCCTACTCAGGTTCCCCTACAGTTTCAACCTCCCTATCCTGAGCACGTTCTTCTTCACCTATCTGGTCCTCTCTAATTTCATCTAATCTAGCTCTGCTTCTGGTTTTTATAAAGACTTCAGGTATGTCAACCACTGGTATCCAGTCCTGACTTGTGCTCGGTTGTTCTTCATCAGCTATTTCAGAATCTACCAATTGGGATTCTTCAGTTGTACAACCTCCAGTTTCCTCATTTATTTGTGCTGACTGAGGATTCTTCTCTTCAGGAGCTGGTACTCTCTTAGTGTGGCTTGCATGAATCCAATTAGGTAAACCTGCACATTTCACTGCTGTGTTTGTAACCAATATAACTTGACAAGGTTCGCCCCACCTGGGTGATAAACACGTTTCTCAAGTGTGATTCTTCACTACCACCCAATCTCCGGGGTTCAGATCATGCGCTTCATCAGGCTGCCTGGTAACTGCGTCTTCTCCAACCTGGTGAGAGACAGAACGCACTAGGTCAGCCAATGCTTTGCAATAATCTAGAACCATATCATCAGTTATATTCAGCAGCTTATTGCCAGGTACATGGGCTTGTCTCATTGCTCTTCCCATGATGATTTCATGTGGACTCAATCCTGTTGTCTTGTCATGAATACTTCTGAGTCCCATCAGAACAAGAGGCAATGCATCTGGCCAATCCAATGATGTGGATGCACATGCTTTTGCCAACCCTGATTTTATAGTGCCGTTCAATTGTTCAACCACTCCAGAAGCCTCTGGGCTGTATGCACAGTGCAGTTTTTGCTCAATTTTAAATGCTTCACAGATTATTCGAATTACATCATTATTGAAGTGACTTCCTCTATCTGATTCCATAGTTACTGGGAAACCGAACCGAGGAATAAACTCCCTCAATAGTAATCTTGCAACTGTTATGCTATCATTTCTCCTAGTAGGGTAAGCCTCCACCCACCTGGAAAACAAGCACACTATGACAAGTACATATTTCAATCCTTTGCATGGGGGTAGCTGTATAAAATCTAGCTGCAACCTTACAAATGGGCCTTCTGCTGTCCCAATTTTCCCAAAACTGACTACTGTTTTTCTGCCTGGATTATTCAATTGACAAGTTAGACATCTCTGGCAAAGACTTTCTGCTGCAACTCTAAATTTTGGATTGTACCAACTGTGTTTAAAAAGTCTAATCATTGCATCTCTGCCTATGTGTGTGTCTCCATGATACATTCTAGCCATTTGTGAAATCATGCAATCAGGCATAACTGGTCTGCCATCTGGATAAATCCATACATCATCATCTGCTCTTCTGGTACACCCTATTCTAATCCAGACATCCTTCTCACCCTCCTCTGCTTCATCCTGCAATCGTCTCACTTCATTCCATGTTTCTGGTGCTGAACATAGCATAAGTTGGCAGCTGATTCCCATTGTTTCAACCTTTCTGTTTACTGCCATTCTGTTTCTGGCACAGTATTGAGCACTTTGGTCCACATATCTTGTTACCAGCTACCACACAGTCATTTCCTGACTGGTGTGCGGCACATTTAACCACTGCCAATTCTTTTGGTAATTGTATTGCCTCCAACAATTCTTTTACTGAACTCCCATTTTTAATTGGGGATCCTGATGAAGTCATGAAATCCCTCTGCATCCAGAGCTGGCCAAAATCATGCACAACCCCGTAACCATATTGACTATCAGTAAATATGGTTACGTTCAAATTTTTCCCAATTTTGGAGGCTTTAATCAAAGCGATCAATTCAGCTACTTGTGCAGATTTGACTCCTGGTAAATAGGATGCTTCGACTATTCCAGTAAGTTCACATACAGCATAGGCTGCACTCAATTTGCCATCTTCATGCCTCAGGCATGAGCCATCAACAAACAACTCCCTGTCTGGATTTTTAAGGGGCATTTCTTGTATGTCAGGACGTGGCTTGGTGCACAACTCTGTTACCTCCAGACAATCATGTTCTGTGTCATCCCTGACTTCTTCACAATATGGATCTGGTAGTAACGTTGCAGGATTTACTGTAGTGCACCTGACTATGGTCACATTCTTAGCTCCTAGAATTATTCTCTCATACTTAGTCATCCGACTAGGAGTAAGATGCTGAGTTCGGGTCCTTGTCAAAAGAATCACAACTGAATGTGGGACGAATACCTTAACAGATTGTCCCATTACGATTGACTCACTTTGTTCAATGCTCATACAAGTTGCAGCTACTGCTTTTAAACAGCCAGGCAACGCGGCAGCCACTGGGTCTAATGTAGCAGAAAAGTATGCTATGGGACGTCTGTCCAACCCATGTCTTTGTGTTAAGACTGAAAGTGCACAACTTTCTCTCCCATAGCAGAATAATGCAAATTCCTTTGTATGATCAGGCATGCCCAAGGCAGGTGCCTCACATAAAGCATTCGCAATTTTACGAATGCACTTGCACTTTCATCATCCCATTCAACTGGGTCTTTTGCTTTCTTCTTTGTTAACTGAATTAAAGGCTTTGCTAGTAATGAAAAACCTACAATACATTGTCGACAGTATCCCACTACTCCAAGAAACATTCTCACTTCTCTCTGTGTTTTTGGCATCTTCATTTTCTTTATTATTTTTATTCTCTCAGAGGTTACTCTTCTTTTTCCCCTTTCAATTTGGTGTCCCAAATACTTAACTGCTGTTGTACAAAACTGTAATTTCTCAGGTGACACTTTGTGGCCTTCATCTGCTAGATGATTTAGCAATGCAATCAAGTCAGTGACACAGTCATCACGTGTTCTGGATGCGAACAATAAATCATCTATGTACTGAACCAATACTGAATTTCTGGGCATTACTAACTTCTCTAGACACTTTTTCAGTATCTGATTAAAAATGGAGGGACTTTCTGTGTACCCTTGAGGAACACAATTCCACACATAAATGTAGTTTTCAAATTTAAAGGAGAACAAATATTGACTATCTGGGTGCAACGGGATTGAAAAGAATGCTTGGCACAAATCGATTACTGTAAACCATCCTGCGTTCCATGGTATTTGATATAAGATCACAGCAGGATTGGGCACTATAGGACAACAAGGCACCACAATGTTATTTATTTTCCTCAGGTCTTGAACAATTCTATATTTCCCACTAGGCTCTTTCAAACCCATGATAGGTGAATTACAAGGACTACTCATGATTTCTCTTAAAATAACTTGTTTCACCATTCGGCTAATTTCTGCAGTAACTCCTGCTTTTACTTCAGCACTCATTTTATACTGTCTGGTATTTGGATAAATTGCACCTTCCTTTACAGTAACTTTTACTGGGTCTATATTTGCCATCAGACCTACTTCTTTTCCAGTAAAATCCCATACTTTTGGATTCACTGTAGTTTTTAACTCCTCTGGTAATTCATCTTTTGCTATCAACGAGAACATTTCATCTACTTCAGTACCTTGTTTTGCTAACATGATTTTATAGACATGATCTTCATCAGGGGTCTGAACTGCGACACCATCCGGTGTGCAGAAAATTGTGTAATTCATTTTGCACAGTAAATCTCTTCCCAATAAATTTACTGGGCTAGAGTCACACACCACAAATTGGTGCATTTCTTGGAAGTTTCCGATTCTTACTTCCATTGGTTCGGTAATTGGGGTTCTAATCTTTTGATTTGCAACACCTACAACTTGGATAGCTTCTCCAGAGAGAGGAAGGTTTGGAATGTCTGCTGTTCTTACAGTAGAACGGGTAGCACCAGTGTCCAAAAGAAAAGTAATATTGTTACGTTTTACTTTTCCCTCAACATATGGACCTGACTGATCTACCGGTAAGGATGCGCCAAGTACGCACTCCTCTTCCCCCTCTCTTAGGCACCGTCATTGACCTTCATTGACCTTCATATGGGTTAAAATTGTCTTGTAAAAGAAACTGCGAAGTCACATATTCATTCTTACCACTTCCTCCTTGAAATCCGATGTCTGTACCGTGCCTTGCTCTGCTCACATTATTCTGTATAGGGGCAGGTGGCGACTGACTCTGATGACTTACACTCTGCTGCGTGTCATTCTGCGTCTGTGGATTTAAATTATGATTTGGGCCATTATTATTTTGTACCTTTTTACACTCGTTCTTCCAATGCCCCAACTTACCGCATCCATGACAAGGAAATTTCTTTTTAGCCTCCTCTCTACTCATACGTCCCTTTACCTTTCCATCATTTCCTGTACTAACATTCGACCCAGAATCTTTTCCCTGAACATCAGATGGATTATCTAAATCAATTCCTTGTCGCTCAGCCATCTTCACTTGTGCCCACATCATCTTCTCTTGTAATTTCTTATGCCTTTCTTCAATATCATCCCCACAATACTTAGCATATTTCAGAATTTCGTCTATAGGTCTTCCTTGCCAACACAACATATGTCTCTTGATCATCTGACAAATCTCTGGTTTCAATCCATAAACAAATGGATATACAAACTGACTCATGTTTTTGTCTCCAATATCCTCAAAACCACTATACTGCTTGAATACCTGCAAAAGACGTTCATAGTACGCATGCACTGATTCATTTGCTTCTTGGGTAGTCCTGTCTATTTTCACCCAATCTGTCTCTTTATGCGGAATTTTCCCTTTCAAGAAAGTGATTACCTGATGATACTTTTTCATCACATCATCTGATGGGGCACCTGTCTTCGGATCTCTAGGGTACTCTTCACTAGGCCAATCTATTGTAATTTTACATTCCGTCCATAAATCGGCAGGTACCACTATGTCAAACAAACCATCTAAGTCCTTCAGCAAAACCTTTGAAACCTTCACAAACCTTTCAACCTGCGTGTACCATTCAACTGGTTTTTCTCTCAACTTTGGAAAATCATTTGTAAATGACAATAGATCTTGTCTACTCCAAGGGACATGAATATAACCTCCTCCCGGAACTTCTCTCATTGGGTACATCTGTTCTGTTTTTCCTGTTTCTTTCATTAAATATTCAGATGTTGTTCTATTTGAACGTGCCTCTTCCTTTTTCTTTGCCCATCTAGTTTTCCATCGCTCAAGTTCTCCCCACTTTTGCAGGATTGTCATTAATTCTTTAACTTGTAATTTTCTACCTGATGTATTCATATTTTCTAAATCCTTGTCAGTAAATTCTGCTCTATATGGTCTCTGCAATACTTTGGATTTCCATATTTCAATTCCCATTTCTGAAGCTAAATCGGTTAATTTTTCATGGAATATTTTTACATTTCTAGTTATGCTTCTACATACGAATAACAATTCTTCTTCACTGTAGGTATTTAACCTATCTACTCCCACGTTTCCTGCTATCATTTCTTCTAATTCAATTTTCAATTTATAAATGTCCAAAATCTTTGGAGGTGAACTCTGTTTGTCTATTCCTTGTGCCCATCTTTCTAAGTCTTCGGGAGTCACTACTGTCGCACTTTTAGTTCCTGAAGAGGTTATTATATTTACATCCTATGAGCAACCAGGCGTCGCTCTTCTGGGGGGGGTATTTACTGATTCTCGAATGGGTAAATCCATTAGTGAAATTACCGAATCACATTCACTGACATGATCATCAGTTATTACAATCTCATTTCTGAGATTATTCATTGGTGTAGTCATAACTGGGGGTTTCTGACAATTTGCTTTGTCTCCATATAAAGGAAGAACAGGACCAATTGTTACAGGTATAGTCAATGCTTCAGGATGTGTGTTCAACTGGGTTATTTTCTGTATTAATTCTGCTCTATTCTTGTCTAATGCCTCCTTTTCTTTATCATGAAGTACCCTATTCACTGGTGGATTATGCAATACTTGTGGGACTAACGGTGTTCCCAAGACGGGTGCACTTGGGGTACATCCACCTAGATTTTCTTGGTATGGTGTGGGATTTTTTAGCATTTGTTCCATGAATTCATCTTCTGATTCTCCAAACCCTGTCATGTGTTTAGTTTTCTCTTTACATTTGCTCCCTAGCTGTTCATCAACTGGCAGGACTGGGTATAAACCTTCTGTAATCATTGCTCATCTCCAATTTTTCATCTGACTTTCTCTTGACTCATTCTGATGTCTTGGGAAAAATCCCCTATAACCCCTATTACTCCTGGACCTGTCTCGCTCAAATGCTTCCACCTCGCATTCTTCCAGGGCTTCTTACTGTGTTAATCTAGGTCTGGGTTCTAATTCATTCATTCTCATTCTCAAATTTTGAAGTATTCTCCCATTGAAAGTACTGTTTTCTGGGAATGCTAATATTCCGTCATCCTTGGTATATTCTATCCAATTTTCCAACCACACACAAGTATGATAACCTCTGTCCATCATCATGAATGATGCGGGTGTCTTTGGTGGTGGAATAAGAACTCCTCTGGTCTTGATGGGCTTATCTTTCTTAAAATAATGTTTAATCTTTTGTAAGAATGACATTTTCCTCTTTTCTCCGTACATCTTTGGTGAATACCTATTTACTGCGTTACATTCTGCAAAACCTAAAAATCTCCTGTCTGGACGAGTCCCTATCAAAGTTGGATCCCGTTTCCACATACAGTCTCCACTGTCCACTAACACTGCGACTTCTATTTTGGCAACCAATCAAATTTAAGCTTACAATTGTCTCGGAACCAATCCTAGCGCGGCACCTCTGTGACGTCTATATCGCTCTTTCTAGCGACCCCTCCTTTACAATCTTTGCTTTTTTGTTCCTCACTGTTTCGACCAATCCCAGCGCGACACCTTTGAGGTCAGTATCACTCCTTCCTACTGACCCCTCCTTTACAAACTCACTCCACGCCCGCTGTTCCAACCAATCCCAGCGCGGCACCTGTGACGTCAGCTCTACTCCGGCAGCTGACTCTCCCTTTACAAAAATCGTACGCAAACTTAATTCTCAACACTTTTCTTTAAAATGTAATTAATAACAACATAGAAACATTCGCTACTGTGTCAGTTACTTTAAACTTCAAAGATAGAAATTTCCACACCTAGTAAAACCCTTCGGTTTACTAAACATGCACTATGAGTAAAACCCTTCCGTTTACTCTTCACATAAGCTCAGAAGAACCTGCTACTCCTTCAGTGTTACCCTTTCTAGGTGATATAACACCAAAATTTCACCAGCGAACCCCTTTGCTGTCAATCACGCACACACAGAGTCCCTAACCAGTACTGATAGCCCTACCTAACTTTTCAGTACTATTTCTGCCTGACCAGTAAACTCACTGCAGTATGGCTTCCACTTACCATCCGCTATTCAATTTTTCCCCCGGGGAATTCTGGACAACATAAAACAAAACTTAACGGATGTTAGTTCATAAAAGAAAAATATTTACCAACCATCTAATAAGATACAACCATCCTCTGCTACCAGAAAACTGATCCAGCGGGACACTAGCAACAAGTATTCACACACTAAATACTCACCTGGGCCCATACATTCACACTAGCTAGCAATCACCGCTGGGGGGTATCAGTTGTACTCTAGTCAAGAATTCTGCTACCAATTTACCTTTTCTTGAAGAGTAATGACTTACCAATGGACTTTTAGAAGATAGGTTGATATGACTTTATATACATGCAACTTACTTAATCACCTGAAATGACCACAGAATACTTAATCAAATTTCAAGGAGGAAATACACTTAAGTCTAGTCATCAATAAATCACAATGACGGTACCTCAGAAAGGAGAGGATAGAGACAGCAGTACAAGTTAAGATTCACGATCTTATAGTTACCTAAAGGTACAAAAACCAAACCCCTTGGCCAAGGAGTTGGGAAAGGGTCCTCAGGACAGGTTGGAGACCAAGACTTCAAGACAGGATTCAGGACAGGATAGATGGCCTCTCTACCAACGACGCCTCTGCCACTCCCCTCTCTGACACTCTGTTCCTCCTCGTGGTTCTTCCGCGTCTTCCCTCTAAGTGCGATCCGCTGCCCCCACCTCACGACCTCTTCGGACAGCAATTCCGTCTGCAATCGATCGTCTCAGCGTTAAGCCTCTCGAACTCTCAGCATCTAGTTCTAACTAATTAGCTAATTCTCTATCTATTATACCTTTCTACGCCCATGTACCTCCCATTAATGTTTCAAAAAGTATGGGGCCACTAACTCTGATTGGACAGGGACAGGGGGTTGATCCTCACACCATATCAATTTTAGCTTATTTTCTTAAGTTAATTGTTTTAAATCCCACCCCTTCATTTTTATTACATTCACTTTTATTCCCACCCGTCTCACACCATTATCGATACAAAATGTATACAAAATGTGTCATATAGCCAGACATTCAGTCAATTCTTGAGTGTGATCAGCGGGTCATGTCCTTGGACGTTCTCCAAGTTGACTTCATCGCTTCCTCTTGCCATTTTCGGTTTGCGCATGCTCTGGTCACATGACTTTCGAGCTTCAGTTAGCCAACCCAGGCCCATAATACAAACTATTAGAAAGGTCAAAAAGAAACATATTAAAATCAGAAATAAATGCTTTCACTGTATACCACCTACTTCTACACTAACCCCATTTACTTAAAAATGCTCTCCCCGCATTAGTAACTTAGAAATAACACACATTAGTTTCAGCGGTGCAAAGGCTTAGCATGTGAGTATTAAAGCGGCCATTTTAGTACACACTGTGCAAAAGCGAAAGGTTTCCCTCCAAGCATAGAAAGACGTCATACCACGTGACATGGTTGACACATGCGCACTGGTTTTCCCGCACTTTAGCAGCCATTTTGGATTAGACTTGGGTTACTTGTTAGTCGAAACACATATGCAAGCGTCTTCTATATAAAAGTGTATTCATGTTTGTATTGTTAATAAAGACATACAATGTTTTAATACGAGTTAACAATTATTATGAGAAGATTGCCTCCGAACAAGTCTCTTTGTGAGACCTTGCTCCATCAGAAGGAAAGGTTTTAGTTTCCTTAGGGTGCTCAGTTTGAAGTTCGCTCCTTTGGTAGAAGCACTAATGTGGTCCTGCATGCTCAAGTTCCTATCCAACACTATACCCAAGGATTTCGTAGAGTCTATGATATGTGGTGTGCAGTTGAGAGCAGACAGATTTTTCATGAATTCCTCAACGATGGGTCCTTGCTTGGGAGGGTATATGAGGAGGAATTCCGTTTTGAGGGTGTTTAATTTGAGATGGTTGAAGGTAAGCCAGTTGAGGGTTTTGTGTAAGGTTCCGTTGAGTGACTTGATGTTGTCAGCCGAGGAGATTTTCATGTACAGCGGGCTGTTGTCTGCATACATGTGGTATTGGATGTTAGATGCTTTGAGGATTTCAGTGAGGGGTTCAATGAATAGGTTAAAAAGAGTGGGTGAAAGCGAGGAGCCTTGGGGCACCCCCAGGGAGATGGGACTGGGATGGGAGAGGGATTGGTTGGATTTAATTCTCTGTGTTCTATTATGGAGAAAGGATGCGAACCATTTTAGTACTGCGCCAGACAGCCCCATCCTATGTTCCAGAAGGCTCAGGAGGTTGTCATGTTTGACCGAATCGAAGGCTGATGAGAGGTCGAGTAGGATTAATAGGCAGGATTCGTTCCGGTCAAGTAGGGTAAGCGCGTCATCAACTATGTGAGTGATGGTTGTTTCAGTGCTGTGGCCTTGACGGAAGCCAGATTGAAATTGATCAAGCAGCTGGAATTCCTCAATGTGGTTACATAGTTGTACCTGTACACATTTCTCAATGAGCTTTGCCAGAGTAGGGGTGTAAGTGATTGGTCGGAAGTCATTCAGCTCCTCAGGGTCCGCCGTAGGTTCCTTGAGGATGGGGAAAACTAGCCCGGAGATTAGGCAGTCAGGGATCTCACCTTGAAGTATACTATAGAAACTAGTAACTGTAAGTAACTAGTAACTGCAAGTTACTTACAGTTACTAGTAAACTACGCCAAATCTGGTAACGCCACTTTTTGACAGTTTCAAAATGCAGGGATGCGCCGTGTTTACCAGAATGCAGCGCACTCCTGCATTACCCCTAGCACTGGTGCTAAAAATGCTCCCTAGTGCCAGCGCAGGCACTCTAGCGCCATTTTGCTAGAGGGCCTGCGCTGTAGGTAGGGGTGATTGTTTATGTGCAGGAAGGGACACCTTTCTGCACATACACTATCTTAACAGGCGATTTGCTCTATGTGTGCTGCATTTTGCAGCACACATAGAAAGAGCAATATATGAGGAGAAATAAAATATTTCTCCTTGTATCGCCTGTTTAAAACCACGTATTCCTGGTAGTATTTTTGGCGCTGCCCATTCCTTGTAAATATAGAGGCAGCATCAAAAACCACTGGGTGTTGCAGCTGATCCGGCGGGTTACCAGCAACAAGTACTCACACACCATATACTCACCTGGGTCCATTCATTCACACTAACTAGTAAAACACCGCTGGGGTCAATTTGTACTCTTTATCCAGGTTCAGTTATTCGTTTCTCTCTAACCAACCTATTCACAAATTAAAGAGCATTACTTTTGTCAATGGATCTTTTCGTTAATCTAGTTGAGGATAATATGACTAAAAATCTCAGCTTAACTTAGCTCATTTATATGAAAATAATCACAGACTCGGGATAGTTTTAAATGTTTATCTAAATTAATTCATGTGAGATGAATGCATTTAGCTCAGCGCATAACCTCGTTTTTCATGGAGGAAGCTCATATATCCAAGTAAATCATCTAATTTAAGTAAAGCATCACAATGACAGTACCCCAGAAAGGAGAGGATAGACAGAGCAGTACAAGGCAAAACACAGTCTTATATTTACCTAAAGGTGTGAAAACCAAACCCCTCGGACAAGGAGTTGGAAAGGGTCCCCAGGAAATATCAGGCGACCAAGACTTCAGGGCAGGTTCTGGACAGGTTTCAGGACAGGATAGATGACCTCTCTAACGAACTACGCCAGCGTCACACCCCTCTCTGATACTATCTTCCTCCTCAATTCTTCCGCGATCTTCTTCTAATTATGTACCTCCTCGATTCTTCTGTGATCTTCTTCTAATTTTCTAAAGTTTTAGCTTAAGTTCTTCTTCTGCATTCGCTCAGCTCTCGGACAGCATCCCGGTCTCACAGCATTTCAGCAGCACTTCGCGTGTCGAATCCCTTTCAAACCGGCAGCATTTCGGTCTCTAATGGAATAGTCCCTCTAACTAACTAAACCTACAACTATTATACCTTTCTACACCCATGTTCCTCCCATTAATGTTTCTAAATTATGGGCCACTAACTCTGATTGGACGGGGCAAGAGGTTTGATCATCACACCACATTAAACTTGCAATAATTTCTTAAGACTATTGTAAAAGATCCCACCCCTTCATTTTTATTCATATTCTTTATTTTCCCACCCGCATTCACATCTTTATCAGTGCAAAAATATACATATAATGTTTGTTCCTTCCTTTCCCATGGTGATTTGCTTGTTCTCAGGACATATTGCAAGTGTAAATTTGGACGGGTTTCAAGGTCCATAACATGGCGACTGTTCTCTTTTCACTGTGCATGTTCTTTGGTCACATGTTGCTTCCATTAGCCACCCCAAGCCCAAAATACGAACTATTAGAAAGGTCAAAAAGAAACATATTAATTTCAAAATAAAATGATTTCACTGTATACCACCTATCTCTATTATAATCCCATTGACTTATAAATGCGTTTCCCGCATTAGCAGTTTAATAATAATACGATTTAGTTTCAGCAGTGCAGATGCTTAGCATGTGAGCTTTCAAGCAGCCATATTTGAGTGCTTTGCGCAGAAGCAAGGTTTCCCTCCAAGCAAAGAAAGACGTCATACTACGTAGACGTAGTTGACGCATGCGCAGTAGATTCCTGCGTTTTAGCAGCCATCTTGGATTAGACTCGAGTTACTGGTTAGTTAGAACACATAGGTAAGCTTCTTTTTGCTACTTATATGAATGTGGTGCAGGTTATTTTACACATCACACAAATTAATACGTGTTAGTAGTTAATGTGAGGGAATTGATTCCGAGCAAGTCTCTTTTACGAGTCCTTGCTCCATCAATCCCCTCTCTGGATGTTTCTGAGCCATCAAAAAAAAAAAAAAAACTACCCATCAAAATCAGATGCCAACTTTAGCACATCTCGATCACCTCATTATTCAAGTCTTTCATTTTCTTGTCCCTTTCCTTTAACCCTTTCACTCTCTTATAAAATTTGCTTTTTAAGTCTTCTTATTCAATTTCTTCAAACTTTCTCTTCTTACCCTTTCCATTCTTGTCATAAAATATTTTCTTTTTACAACATTTGCACCATATAATTGTTGTCAATACTATTATTAGTGGAGAGGTGTGGTGCAGCGGCCAGGGCAGCTGACTTCGGAGCACAGGGTTCACGGTTTGATCCCTGGCTCCGGTGGCAGCTAAACTCAGCACCATGTGACTCTGGGCAATAGCTCACTTAATTTCCACTATGGCCCCCAGCGCCTTGAGACCCGTAAGGGTGAGTAGCTGCGCTATATAAAAACAGACTTACTTACTTATGGTTATACCTACTAATGGTAATAATATTTGACCTATAAGTCCTTTCCTTATATTAGTAAACCAAGTACTTTTTGATGAAATACTCTTTGTTAGTCTTTCCCATACACTGTCAACTTCCAGTGGTTTTAGTTCTTTCTCAAGTTTAGTAATATTCTTTATATAACTTCCAATTTCTGTGCTTTTGTCAGGAATATAGGTGCAACAATGTTGCGTTTTCAACATTTTACAGACTCCGCCCTCTTTTGCTAATAATATATCAAGAGCAAGTCGATTTTGCAAAACCATAGACCTAATTGCAACCATTTCCGTATTGATCATTAAAAACCCTCCAGAAGTATCAGTTGATAAACGATCAACTACTGTGGATAACTGACAAATTCTTCTTGAGTTCAGAATGACTCCCACTGAAGGAATTAGTGCACTAAATATATCCCCTTCTTCTACGTGTTCGTTCTCTACTATTTTCATTGCTTCCAGTGATTCTTTTAACATGATATACCTTTGGAAAAACAATTCCAAAGTAACAGCTCCCGTACCACCGTGCAGGTAGCTTAAAATAAGCATTATTTCCACACACGTAGTATATTCCTGGAAATACTGAATCAGTTCCCCCTTTTAGTCCCCATCCTCCAATTACCAAGAAATTGTGTTCACATTCACTGGAACCAATAAATACATTGTTATAGTCAGTCTTTAATCTATGGAGGCAGCTCTTCCCTTTCTTTTCAAAATCTAGGGCCATCGCAGCATGAGTCTTGCCAGCTGTATAAATTCCCTCTTTCTCAGCCCATGGTGGAAAATGAGCTTCCTGTTCAGAAGCCTTTCTCTGGAAGTCCTGTCTCCTTCCTTCTTGTAAATTCAAAAATATTTTGTCTTCCTCGTGTAATGAACATGTTAAATTGTGTTTGTGTGCTTCTGCTATATCTATTGTTTTCATGGTTAAAAAATATACACCCATAAATTGTGCATCTTTAGTACTAAGAACTGGATTCATAGGGGCCTATTCCGATTCAGGCCGGAAAACGTGCCGACCGACTCGGTACGGGAATTTAGTCCGACCGACACGTACCAGCGCCGTCCGACCCGCGTAGTACGATGAAATGCATGTGAATCACGACCGACTCGTACGGAACACAAGCCGAACGCCCGACCCGGACGGAAACAAGCTATCCAGCCGGGAAACCACGCGAATCGAACCGACCGACACGCACCAGGAATCAACCCGAACGAAACGGACCCGCGAACTCCGACCCGCGCAATACGATGCAATGCGTGCAAAACCAGACCGACTCGCACGGAGCTCAAGGCGTACGACCGACACGCATACAAAACCCAGCCGAAACAACACAAAACTCCGCGACCGACTCGTACGCCGCACATGAAACCTAGCTGAAACACAGCGGGAACGAGTCGGACAAGATCGCACGAGACAACTGCAGCGTCCCACTCGGTCAGAAGAACGTCTCCTACATGCACAAAAAAGACAAAGGAAAAAACACACAAAAAAGGGCCAAACAAGCAATCACAAAGCCAATAAATACAGGTGGGAAAAAAAATGGAATAAGGACACCCCCCCAATTCCACCCATATAAAGGCCACAATTCCCTACCATGATCCTTTGCAAATTCCACTGACCTGCCAGCACACAACGCCATCAGACAGCAACCACAGACACACACACAGCTCATCCATCACACAAACCACACACCATTAGCACCTCAACAAATAGCACCCTCACACACACACCCAGCAAAACCTACACTCACCCACCCTCACCTGCACACACACACACACATCAATCACCCCCACCACCCATCACCATGCCCCCAAAGAAGAATCATAAGTTCCTAGATAGTGAATTGGAAGTCCTGGTAGACGAGATCCTCAGGGTAGAGCCACAGTTGTTTGGCACATTGGTCCAACAGACCCCCATGGCGCAGAAAACTAAGATGTGGGAGAGGATCGTCGACAGGGTCAACGCACAATCACCATGTTTGCGCACAAAGGAAGACACCCAGAACCGGTGGTATGATGTGCGCAGCAGGGTCAGGGACCTACTGAAGAAGGATTACGTCTTGAGTCAGCGCACCGGCAGTGGCCCTCCTGCCAAACCAGTATACCTCAGGCCCTGGGAGGAGAAGGTGTGGGCCATCCTACCACCAGTGAGCGTATATGGACTAACAAACATCCCAGAACTAATATACACAATATGGTGTGACAATACACACACATCACTGTCAAGGGGATAGTCAAACCATGCACCCTTAGCAAATCCACAGCAACCATAACATAATCATCCCAAGATGTGAATGCTAGTCAGACAAACACAATAGCTGCCATATCATAGTGATATGTAACTGTGTCATGACATGTACAAACCTAACAACAAATACAGCAAGGCAGTGGCAAAAATCTAACCAACAAACACTGTCAGACATCTTACCACCACTAGAACACCACCTCACTGGGAAGCTCACTGAAAGGAAGGAATTCTGTGTATGCTGGCGAAGTCAGTGTAGCCAATAGCATGATGGGAGTTGTAGTCACAGATATTGGTCACCCTCACAATTGGCCCATCAACACCACCCTGAACCATGCTCACATCACAGGGAGTGGAAAATGACTGACAAGATGGCTGACACTGGGTACTGCTGTGGGGAGCACAAGGCCCTGCTGGGAACTGTGCAACAACCAACAGCAGGACACCACTGACTGACATCCTGAAAGCCAACTTGCACTCCCTGCAATGGAAGCACGTTCCATGGTGGGATATCTGGCTGGGTGGGAAGGAGGACTCACAGCTCTGACCATAGTTCCCAGCAGCTTTTCTCACACACCCCCTTAACACAAACTCCACACAACTCACCTGGGAGAATGCATTGCCTCAGACTCTAATTAAATATCCCACAAAGAACTACCACACTGGGTTATGCTGTGTGAAGCACAGGGACACTTTTGGGACTTGTAGCCAAACAAACGCCAGGACAACACTGTCAGCCATCCTGTCAGCACAGGCACACTACCCCACAGGGAAGCAGAGTCAAAAAGAAAGAAGTGTGGGCATGCTGGGAAGGGGGGTGTAGCCAATAGCATGATGGGAGTGGTAGTCACAGCTCAACATCCCCCACCCACATGGCTCACACTGAAGCATGCACACATCACAGGGAGTGAAAAGCCACTTCAAAGATGTCTGACAATGGTGCTCTGTTTTGGGGAGCACAAGGCCCTGCTGGGAACTGTGCACCAACCAACAGCAGGACACCACTGACTGACATCCTGACAACCAACTTGCACTCCCTGCAATGGAAGCACGTTTCATGGTGGGATGTCTGGCCTGGGGGAGGAGGAGTGCCAGCTCCGACTACAGCTACCAGCAGGCCCTTCCACACACACCACTTACACTAACTCCAAACAACACACCTGGGACCGTGCTCTACAAGAGAGTGAGTGAAAAGCCACTTCCAAGATGTCTGACACTGGCCTCAGCTGTGGGGAGCACAAGGCCCTGCTGGGAACTGGGTACCAACAAACAACAGGACCACACTGTCAGCCATCTTGCCATTGCTCTCACACTCACACACAGTGAAGTCCACTCAAAAGGAAGGAAGTATGGGCATGCTGGGAAGGGGGGTGTAGCCAATAGCATGATGGGAGTGGTTTTCACAGCTCAACATCCCCCACCCACATGGCTCAGCAAGCTCACACTGAAGCATGCACACCTCACAGGGAGTGAAAAGCCACTTCAAAGATGTCTGACAATGGTGCTCTGTTGTGGAGAGCACAAGGCCCTGCTGGGAACTGTGCACCAACCAACAGCAGGACACCACTGACTGACATCCTGACAACCAACTTGCACTCCCTGCAATGGAAGCACATTTCATGGTGGGATGTCTGGCCTGGGGGGAGGAGAAGTGCCAGCTCCGACTACACCTACCAGCAGGCCCTTACACACACACCACTTACACTAACTCCAAACAACACACCTGGGACCGTGCTCTACAAGAGAGTGAGTGAAAAGCCTCTTCCAAGATGTCTGACACTGGCCTCAGCTGTGGGGAGCACAAGGCCCTGCTGGGAACTGGGCACCAACAAACAACAGGAACACACTGACTGGCATCCTGAAAGCCAACTTGCACTCCCTGCAATGGAAGCACGTTCCATGGTGGGATATCTGGCTGGGTGGGAAGGAGGACTCACAGCTCTGACCATAGTTCCCAGCAGCTTTTCTCACACACCCCCTTAACACAAACTCCACACAACTCACCTGGGAGAATGCATTGCCTCAGACTCTAATTAAATATCCCACAAAGAACTACCACACTGGGTTATGCTGTGTGAAGCACAGGGACACTTTTGGGACTTGTAGCCAAACAAACGCCAGGACAACACTGTCAGCCATCCTGTCAGCACAGGCACACTACCCCACAGGGAAGCAGAGTCAAAAGGAAAGAAGTGTGGGCATGCTGGGAAGGGGGGTGTAGCCAATAGCATGATGGGAGTGGTAGTCACAGCTCAACATCCCCCACCCACATGGCTCACACTGAAGCATGCACACATCACAGGGAGTGAAAAGCCACTTCAAAGATGTCTGACAATGGTGCTCTGTTTTGGGGAGCACAAGGCCCTGCTGGGAACTGTGCACCAACCAACAGCAGGACGCCACTGACTGACATCCTGACAACCAACTTGCACTCCCTGCAATGGAAGCACGTTTCATGGTGGGATGTCTGGCCTGGGGGGAGGAGGAGTGCCAGCTCCGACTACAGCTACCAGCAGGCCCTTCCACACACACCACTTACACTAACTCCAAACAACACACCTGGGACCGTGCTCTACAAGAGAGTGAGTGAAAAGCCACTTCCAAGATGTCTGACACTGGCCTCAGCTGTGGGGAGCACAAGGCCCTGCTGGGAACTGGGTACCAACAAACAACAGGACCACACTGTCAGCCATCTTGCCATTGCTCTCACACTCACACACAGTGAAGTCCACTCAAAAGGAAGGAAGTATGGGCATGCTGGGAAGGGGGGTGTAGCCAATAGCATGATGGGAGTGGTTTTCACAGCTCAACATCCCCCACCCACATGGCTCAGCAAGCTCACACTGAAGCATGCACACCTCACAGGGAGTGAAAAGCCACTTCATAGATGTCTGACACTGGCCTCAGCTGTGGGGAGCACAAGGCCCTGCTGGGAACTGGGCACCAACAAACAACAGGACCACACTGTCAGCCATCTTGCCATTGCTCTCACACTCACACACAGTGAAGTCCACTCAAAAGGAAGGAAGTATGGGAATGCTGGGAAGGGGGGTGTAGGCAATAGCATGATGGGAGTGGTAGTCACAGCTCAACATCCCCCACCCACATGGCCCAGCAAGCTCACACTGAAGCATGCACACCTCACAGGGAGTGAAAAGCCACTTCAAAGATGTCTGACACTGGCCTCAGCTGTGGGGAGCACAAGGCCCTGCTGGGAACTGGGCACCAACAAACAACAGGACCACACTGTCAGCCATCTTGCCATTGCTCTTACACTCACACACAGTGAAGCCCACTCAAAAGGAAGGAAGTATGGGCATGCTGGGAAGGGGGGTGTAGCCAATAGCATGATGGGAGTGGTAGTCACAGCTCAACATCCCCCACCCACATGGCTCAGCAAGCTCACACTGAAGCATGCACACCTCACAGGGAGTGAAAAGCCACTTCAAAGATGTCTGACAATGGTGCTCTGTTGTGGAGAGCACAAGGCCCTGCTGGGAACTGTGCACCAACCAACAGCAGGACACCACTGACTGACATCCTGACAACCAACTTGCACTCCCTGCAATGGAAGCACGTTTCATGGTGGGATGTCTGGCCTGGGGGGAGGAGAAGTGCCAGCTCCGACTACACCTACCAGCAGGCCCTTACACACACACCACTTACACTAACTCCAAACAACACACCTGGGACCGTGCTCTACAAGAGAGTGAGTGAAAAGCCTCTTCCAAGATGTCTGACACTGGCCTCAGCTGTGGGGAGCACAAGGCCCTGCTGGGAACTGGGCACCAACAAACAACAGGAACACACTGACTGGCATCCTGAAAGCCAACTTGCACTCCCTGCAATGGAAGCACGTTCCATGGTGGGATATCTGGCTGGGTGGGAAGGAGGACTCACAGCTCTGACCATAGTTCCCAGCAGCTTTTCTCACACACCCCCTTAACACAAACTCCACACAACTCACCTGGGAGAATGCATTGCCTCACACTCTAATTAAATATCCCACAAAGAACTACCACACTGGGTTATGCTGTGTGAAGCACAGGGACACTCTTGGGACTTGTAGCCAAACAAACGCCAGGACAACACTGTCAGCCATCCTGACAGCACAGGCACACTACCCCACAGGGAAGCAGAGTCAAAAGGAAGGAAGTATGGGCATGCTGGAAAGGGGGGGTGTAGGCAATGGCATGATGGGAGTTGTAGTCACAGATATTGGTCACCCTCACAATTGGCCCATCAACGCCACCCTGAACCATGCTCACATCAGAGGGAGTGGAAAAGGACTGACAAGATGGCTGACACTGGGTACTGCTGTGGGGAGCACAAGGCCCTGCTGGGAACTGGGCACCAACAAACAACAGGACCACATTGTCAGCCATCTTGCCATTGCTGTCACACTCACACACAGTGAAGTCCACACAAAAGGAAGGAAGGATGGGCATGCTGGGAAGGGGGGTGTAGCCAATAGCATGATGGGAGTTGTAGTCACAGATATTGGTCACCCTCACAATTGGCCCATCAACACCACCCTGAACCATGCTCACATTACAGGGAGTGGAAAAGGACTGACAAGATGGCTGACACTGGGTACTGCTGTGGGGAGCACAAGGCCCTACTTGGAACTGGGCACCAACCAACAGCAGGACACCACTGACTGACATCCTGACAGTCAACCTGCACCCACTGCAAGGGTGGCATGCTTCATGGTGGGATAACTGGGCTAGGGGGAGAAGGAGGGCCGGATGTCAACCAAATACAACCAATGCTGGCCATGCACACACCTCAACATTCACATTGAAAAGCCTCAGGTCTGCAGGACAATGTGCTACACCAATATCAACCTCTTACAGTTACAACTTAGGACAATGTAATGTACAGGCCCGCATCCAGAGGTACAGTCACAACTGTCAGGTGTGTGAACCATTGATGCCTGTAGAAATATAACATACATTGTGTGTCTCTTCCAAAAACAGGTGATGATGGGGACACAGCAGCAGGCGAGGAGGAGTCCCTGTCCCAGGCTCCGGGGGACACTGAGCTCACTGGCGTGGAACAGCCTCTGCACTCCTTGGATGGCGAAGACCTACCTGGCCCCTCTGGTGCGAGTCATCATGCAGCACCAGCAGAACCAACATCTGCACCCCCTGCACCTACCCCTCCAACAACTGCCAACACACAGACCACCCCCGCCGACACGGACAGACCAAGGACCACCAATGACAACAGCACAGGGATCCTGGCCCAACGTCGAGCTACGGACAATGACCCCAGTAACAACCCCCAAGGGGGCCTAGGGTCACCTGGGCGTGCCACCGCAGGTTCCGCACGTGTCGCCAGGGGTGGTGGGAGGGGTGGTAGGCAGAGGTCGCTGTTTGCAGAGGGGTCTGGACTGCATGATGACCCACAACTGGCACGCATTGCTGAGGCGTACCAGAATAGCACCGGAGAGGTCAGCCAGTTAGTGGGTATCCTCAAGGACATCCAACAGCAGCAGGCTGCCCATCATGCCCGCTTGGACTCACACATGTCCCGTGTGGAGACACACATGTCAATCATGGAGTCCAAGTGGGTCACATGGCAAGAACTGACAGCCGTGCATAGGGACATATTCACATGGCTCTGCCAGAATAGAACCAACATGGCCACACCTCCCTGTGTGCCCACAACATCTGGTGCTGCAACAACTGCAACTGCCACAGGGAGGGAGGAGGACTCTGGCGGAGAGTCCACTGCACCGCAGCAGCCTGCACGTGAGGGTCCCCCCCAAAGAAGAGGGGTCGTCCGAGGAAGTAAAACTGAGAGGTTGATGGCCATGTACATCCCCCAGGAAGCCAACACCTGTTCTGGAAAGTCTCCTTACTGTGCAAACTGTTGACCCTGTAGAATGCAACAACTCTCCCACATGACATGGGGAGTCTAAGTTGGACTAATGTATCAGATGACTGTGGACTTCACTCAGGACATTTCTGCTACCAAGACTTCCAACTCATCTGGGAACTTCGGAGCACAATCCCAATGTACAGCACCCACCATCCTGTGCACTATACTCACACATGTTTCTAAATAAAATCACTACTACACCATACTTGCCTCTGTTGTGATTCCAACGTGGTTGCTGTAATGGGGATGATGATCTGCTAAATTACACTGTGTATGCTAACTGCTACAGCAAGTACAACACCGTCATGTGAGTCATGGTGAC
Source organism: Calotriton arnoldi (assembly GCA_963921515.1). Taxonomy (NCBI): domain Eukaryota; kingdom Metazoa; phylum Chordata; class Amphibia; order Caudata; family Salamandridae; genus Calotriton; species Calotriton arnoldi. Next base: position 76,902 of record CAWUFW010008467.1, on the reverse strand, counting down.
GTGACACATATGAGGGAGACACACCACCAGGGCTACACAACACAGAGACACCAGGGCCATTGGACTCTTCGCCTACACTGATGTTGCCAGGAAATACTGTGGAATGCACAGACACCACACCTATTCAGAGTCTGTGTCAACTAGCCCACAGGTGCAGCAAGCAAATGTCAGTCAGATGTGTGACCACAGACAACACACATCCCAAAGTGAAGCACAGGTTTATTACACATTTGCAACATGTTGTTTCCACTACAAATGCAAGGTAATCACACATGGCTGTGGCCACAAAGTCAAAAAGTGCAGAAGATAGAAAGTCCAGGGGTGTGTGGCACATCACCTGTAGGGAAACGACTGCTGCCACCCTGAAAGCGGAATCATGGAGTCGGGGATCCAAGTTGACCAAACAACTCTGTAAGCACCCTGTGAAGGACAGACATGACACACAGTCAAAACCACTGAAGAACAGCACAGAACTGCAATACTCATGCCCTATACATGTCACAAGATCACTACACAAAACAAAGTTAGCATGTCAACACTGTTGGGCAGTACAGACTACCTGCAAGAACACATCACTGCACGCATCCAGTCAAGTAGCACATGGCCACACTCAAACAGCACCAGAGCACCACCCACACATATCATGCAAACTCACATCATTGACATGACAACTCTCTGGATACTCACATTCAGCTGAAGAAGTTGGTGATGAGCTGTGTGCGGACATCACCATCATCATCATCATCACTGGCATCGTGGCCCAGGCCAGGATCCTCCACAAGTGGCGGACGTTGGTCATCGTCATCCAGGATGAGAGGCAACTCCTTCCGCACTGCCAGGTTGTGGAGCATGCAGCAGACGATGACAATCTTGCACACCTTTGCTGGGGCATATGGGAGGGCCCCTCCTGTCTTGTCCAGGCAGCGGAAGCGGCTCTTCAGGAGACCAAAGGTCCGCTCGATCACTCTCCTGGTCCGACCATGTGCCTCATTGTAGCGCATCTGGGCTGGTGTCACAGGGTTCCTGAGGGGTTTCAGCAACCACGGCATGTTGGGGTATCCGGAGTCACCTACAGACAGACAATTGCACATTAGCTCAGTTGGAAAAGTGGGCGGAATACAACATAGCAGAACACACACAATGGTACAAAGTCAGTACACACAGACAAGCCAGGCACGCTGGTTCGGCATCTGTGACATCATCCTCGGGATGCGACTACTCCTCATCACATAGGCATCGTGAGCAGAACCGGGGAAACGGGCACACACATGTGTGATGGTCATATCTGCAAGACATACCACCAGCGCATTGATCGAATGTTAATGTTTGCGGTTACGGTATGCCTGCTCATGTGCCTCTGGTGGTACCAAAGCCACATGTGTCCCATCAATGGAGCCAATTACATGTGGCATCCTCCCCAGGGCATAAAAGTCACTCTTAACATCAGTGAGTTGTCGATGTTTGGGGAAATAGATGTACTGGTTCAGGTTCCTCAACATAGCCTCCAAAACATCGCGTAGCACACGGCTGAACATAGTCTGTGACATCCCACCAGCAGTCGCCACAGTGTGTTGGAAGGTACTGGTGGCAAAGAAGTGTAGGGCTGCCATCACCTTCACCTTGGGGGTCAGCGCTGTAGGGTATGGGCGGCCAGGTTGCAAATGTGGGGCCAACTGCACCGCCAAGTCCTCGATCTGCGCCCTGTTGAACCGGTACTGTCGGATGCAGTCACGTTCCACAATCGTTGCAAGGCCTGGGAATGGTCTATGGACAGCTGGTGCCCTGCAGTGCATAGGTGAAGAAAGAAACATTGTCAGTCACCCCACATATGTGCCATTGACTATACTCAATATCACATGACACATTATTACGAGACACAAGTACATGATGTGTGTGCCGTTCAGAATGGACAGATATGGCATCTACATGGCCAACATCTAACATCACAGTTCTACATGTGTTCACAACAAGTTCCAGGTTCTGCAATGGGAAATCATTAGGCTGTGTCACAGTACCCATTTACTGCTTTCACGTTCCAAACACACACCACAGTGACATGTCTGGACAGATGCGCCACAGGCATCACAGCTCATTGACAGGTAGATTCCCAGGGACCCTGTATTGCCACATGGACACTGACATGACATGGCGTATCATGTACACGCCAGCAAAACAACCATGACTCCCACAGGGAGTGGCCCCTGTTGCCTCTGCAGGACAGACATGGACGTCTGTGACACACACACGCACAACATCAAAGTCCATGCACAAACAACGTGGATGTGGAGACTGTCTCCCATTGTGCACATGGAATCAGAGACATTGTAAACACAACATGCACACAGACTGTGGAGGGCCATCACTATTGTGGCAATGGGTCACCCTGTGACGTACATAGCTTCCCACATGGTACTCTGGGGGTATGTGACATGACATACACATACACAACTTGGAAATGTGACCATGCCACATGCTCTGAAATGAACAGTTGCACATCACAGTGGTCATGTGCACAACACACACAGGATCATGTCCCCATGAAACGTGCACAGCCTGAGAGTGGCTGCCCCCAAGTGCCACCCCAAAGACCACATGTTGACCCCCATACACAGAAAACAGTAATGCAGCCTTACATGCCTTATGATACAGTGTAGACAGGCTGTGGTGTTGTAGGTGTGCCCCTGAGTCCCTGGCAAGTATATGTGGCTGGCATACATTCACCAGTGACAAGCATGGTGACATATGCGAGTGACCTGTACAGGGACGCGTCGTACACCAATGGACCCATCGGTGCGCACGCATTGGCCATTGCATTTGATGTGTGCGGGTACGTGTTGGTTCCTGGAATACGCGTTGTACAGCAATGGACCGATCGGTGTGCCCGCCCGGCCCATTGCATCTGTTGTGAGCGGGTACGCGTTGTACAGCAATGGACCGATCGGTGCGCACGCATTGGCCATTGCATATGATGTGTGCGGGTACGCGTTGTATCCCGAAATACGCGTTGTACAGCAATGGACCGATCGGTGCGCACGCATTGGCCATTGCATATGATGTGAGCGGGTACGCGTCGTACAGCAATGGACCGATCGGGGCGCACGCATTGGCCATTGCATATGATGTGTGCGGGTACGCGTTGTATCCCGAAATATGCGTTGTACAGCAATGGACCGAACGGTGCGCACGCATTGGCTGGGGCCTGGCATGGCAACGGACGTGTTTTCGAAGCTCCAACGAATCTGATGCAGTGAATTCAGTTGGCCAGCCACAACAATGTTGCAAAATCATGGGTGTCATGAAGTTGAAGTTTTGAAGGATGCTGTGGGCGTGTATTAGTGCTGCTATTCCATGGATTGGTCAGATTCAGAAGATGCAAACGACTTGGACCTATCACTTTGGACACATGGGACAGTATCTGCCTCTGCAGCACACATATAATGCTGGCTGTTCCCCTGAGAGCTCACTTGCCTGCACTACATGCTCCAGGACGACATCTGCCACCAACACTGCTGCTGTCTCTGCATCCTCTGGCTACTGCAATGGCACGTACTGTGGATAGAGCCACAGCCTTCAGCCTTGAGGAGAACCAGGCCCTGCTGTACGGGAAACCAGGGGAGCAGGTGAGTGTGCTGTCCACTGCCTTACTAATTGTGCATGTTGTCTGACTAGCAGGACTTACAGTGTGCACACCACTGGCTAGCATGCTCACTGAGTAGTTGTCACACCCCAAAGTGTGTAGTTACATGCACTGAACAGGTACAGTGCAGTAACAGTGCAATCCAACAAGGTTTACTTCCCATGCAATGATACCATGTAGTTACTGCTGGCAAACTGTCCATAGCCATCTTGCACTGCCTGTGTACATCATATGCCCCTGTGATTGAGACATGTATATCGAACTGTGTGATGCACGGATATGTTGCATGTGTAGTAATGGCCTTTTCACTTTGTCATCCTCACAGGTTGATGCCCACCAGAAGCAGGAAATCTGGCTGACCATCGCCCGGGCTGTAAGATCCGTGGGGGTCTACAAGCGCCGGATCCGCAACTGCCAGAAGAGGTGGCAGGACCTTCGGGGCTGGACCCGGAGGATCGCAAGGGTCCAGCTGAAGCTGTCGCCTCCTCGCAGGAGGGGCGGACACCGGACCCTGACCCCCCACATGCTCCGGATCCTGGCGGTGGTCTTCTCTGACTTGGATGGGCAGCTGAAGGCAAGACAGCAGCAAGGAGGGGGTGAGTCCATGACTGCACTGTGCACTTTGTCTGACATGCTATGTGCCCTCCTCTGGCCTGGTTAAACTTCCACAGTACATCAGTCATGTGGTCCAGGACCCATGTCCCTCAATTGTGACATGCCCACTCCTCATCTGATACGCATATGTGTGGCCCTTACAGTCAGGAAATTGTGTCACTTGGGGACTGTGTCATTGCATTTAGCTTCGCTCAAGGTGGGGGACAGCATTTGTTCCCGTGACTATGTTGTGGGATTCATGGGTGGGTCAATTGCTTACACAATGCCTAAGTTCTGACATGTAATCTGGGTGTAACTTTGATATGTGGTCCACTTGCTGATCTGAATCACCACATGTCCCTGGGGTATTTGGCACACACCCATGCTACCGGTGGGAACAATGTTTGGGCCTCAGGAGTATGTGTATCAAGTGTGTCACACATGCGTAGCCACCTGCCTACTGTCCAGGACTCATCCCTCTTACAGGTGGAGCTGGACAGTCATGCCTACTCCAGGGCATACAATACACTCTGTACTCCCACTCCCGTGTATCATCTGGCATGTTGTGATCAGTGAAATGTTCCCTCAGGTGTCTGCCTCTGTGTCATTGTGCTGTGTCTTCGTTGTCAGGACTACTGGTATGTTTATCGGTTAGGGATCAGCATGCCATCTGAGATGTGACCATGATAGATGATACTTCTGTGACTTATAGGTGTTTGATCACTTGACTGTGCACACAGGTGTATGCGACTGTGACTTTCAGGCAGCTGTTTTTCATTCACAGCACACTGTGAGGTGCTCAGGTTCAGAGAGTTGTGTTTCTTGTCCCCCATATGTCCAATTGGTATGACGTGGACAAATACTAGTTCAGATGATGTGGTTTGTGGGGGATGGACATGTGCACTTGTCAGTTACATAACTTGCATTCCCCATGTCCTAGGATTGTGACACAGTGCAGACTGTTGTTGGCTGGCTGCCATGGCCATGTGACTGGAGACAGTGATGTATGACTTTGCACGCATGCCTGTGTCATGGCATTAAACTTCCTAAGAGTGATCCTGCAGGTGAGTGACATGTGCAACATGCACCCCATTGTGGCATTGACTATCCGGACATGGGTGCATCATGGTGTCTGGTGCTGGTATGCATCACATGCATTTCTATTTAGACTCTGACCATCCCTTTATCCGGACACCTGCACTGACTCAGTGGCAAGAGATGTGATGTGTGCATGTTCACATACTTCACCGTGTTCCCTGCAATGTCCAACAACTGTGTAGGTGGTGCATGTGTCCACACTGGGGTCTTACCATCAGACAGGCACCAGACAGATGAGTGCAAGGGCAGGAGGGGTGTGAGTCCCATGGTTGACCATCAGACTGACAATTGGCTTCCCAGAATCTGTGTGAGGACTTTTGGCATTGTTCAACTAAGGATGCCAGGGCTTGTTCTGTAATGTGCTGTACTTACTGTGGTGTGTGCGGTCAGTGCAGGTGACTGATGTTTGTCTGTTTCCCTAATTGTTTGCAGATACATCCACGGCCACAGGAGGGGACAGCTCCACGGACCAGGAGGAGCTGCAGAGCCAGACTGGGTCAGCAGCCGACGAGTGGTCGGAGGGACCCAGTGGCACGGAGGGCGAGGGGAGCCACACCGAGGAGTCCTCAGCACCATCCACCTCAGCTGAGGACCACAGCAGCTCGGAGGATGACTCCCTTGTGGAGGCGGGTCTTAGGAGCCACCAAAGCCCAGCTAGTCTGTCTGGCCCCGCCACCACCACCACCGCCCTCCCATTGGCTCCCATTCCTGAGGTCCGTGGAGGCTCCCGTGCTCGGGAGCGTGTCTCCTTCGTGCCAGTCACCGCACCCCCTGCCCCTGTGTCCCCTGCTGCCCTGAGTGAGGAGTCTGTGTACCTACTTCGGCAGCTCCATGTAGGCTAGACAGCAATGCTGAGTGTCCTCCATGCACACACCACTCTGTTGACACAGCTAGTGTCGTTCATGGAGGGCATCTCGACGGGTATGTCTGCCCTACAGAGGAGCAATAAGTCCATGGACTCCTCCCTGACGGCAGCAGTGTCCCTCCTCCAACAGTCCCTCACCCCTCCTACCTCTGCCCCATCCACACTTCCTGGCACCCTACCTGTCCAAAGCACATGCACACCTGCACAATCACCCAAACACACAGACACGAGCAGCACAGACACACCCAAAAGAAAGGCAAGACGTGCACACAAGCATCCTCAGGGGACTGATACCACACACACAGGGGATGGGGAACAGACACACACACAGGCATCCACAGTCACTCCGCAGTCCTCCAAATCCTCTCCCTCCAAGACCCCTTCCCTTGCCTCACCTGCAACCCCACCTACACAGCAGCTCTTCCTCTGTGACCTCGGCCTCTTCCCCTCCGATCCTGCTGATCCAGCATACCGGGGGAAGAGGAAGTCCACCCACACAGAGGGAGTGCCCCTCGCCCCCGGACACCCTCCCCCAGGTGCAGGCAGACAGAGGACCCCATTCGGAAGTCCCCCCGGACCAGGAAGGGCAAGACCCCACCACCACCACCACACAGCTCCACCACCCAGTCTCTCTCCTCCATCCCCCAGGCCACCACTCCACAGGTTCCCCCGCCACACCCTGCCCCAGGTTCCCCCACACACCGATACTGCATCCCCAAACTGCTTAGGCCCTCCCCCCCGCCACTTGCTCTTCCACACCCAACCCAGATGCTCTGCCTGTTTGCGCCACTGGTGTGGAGACCGGGTCCCCCCCTCTGTCCTGCCCACCTCATCTGCCCACCCTTCCAGTCCCTTGGAGTCATGCACTGCAGTGGAGTCCACAACCACCCCGTCTGACTCGGGCACTGCAGTGGGGACCCAGTCCACTACATCAGACCAGCCCACTGCAGTGGTTGCAGCACCCACACTAACTGACTTGTGTACCACAGTGGTGCCGGCCCCCTGAGTCAGACACCTCCACTGCAGTTGCCGGTGACACTCCTGCACCCACCACCCCTTCACTGCCTCACTCTGCCATCCCCTGATCCTGTCCCTGTGGTGCCTGGCCTGCCCCTTGTATGCCCTTCCAATGGGGATGTCCCCTGTCCGTACCAGTGCAGGCAAGCAATGGGTGACAAGTTGTCACATATCACCCTGTTGGGACTGTGTATTTGGACTGGCCATTGGCCTTAGTTTCTTTTGGACTTCAGATTTTTCATTGACATTTGCTGAATAAAGCCTCTTTTTGTTTAATTGTGGTTTTTCTTTTGATGTACATGATGTAGATGAGTAGCATCCTGCATTTGCAGTTGTAATAGTGTTCAGATCCGGAAAATGAAGTGTTGCTGTGATGGACTCCATGTTGTCCATGGGATATGTGTCCTGTTGTAGTCTGGATCTATGGCATCCTTTGCTGCAGTCTGAGGGTGTAATGTTCAGCATTTGACACAGGGATGTACGTTTTGCATTTGTAAATGAACATCTTTGTCTTACACTGATGCACATCTGGTGGGCTTACCACTGTTCAATGTTTCTATTTCCCTGACTGTGTGCCCATCTCCACTGGACATGCAGTTTAGCACATCAATGTTGAAGGACTCATCTATGTATACAGTGCAACTTGCTTGACACGTGTTTTGGGTGTATGCAGATGACTGACGTGACACTCCCGTACCCAGGCTGATGTGAGCAGAGCCTTCTGTGTGTTGTAGTTGTTGACTCACTGACGGAGTGTTCTGCTGACATGTTTGAGTCGTGCACAGACAAGGTTTGGCACAGCGGACCTTCCACAGGAGTGGAGTGCCCTCATGGCAGTGTGTAATCCTGTGACATTGCGTGGGCCCGTGTTGTGTGTTGTGTAAGCATGTCTGTGCGTGTTCCCTTCCCTTTTCCTACACAGGCTGTGTCCCTACGGATGTTCCTGTTTGTGATGCTTGCTGAGTTGTTCTGTGTTCATCCAGCATCTTGGACCTGGTTTCTCCGGGATGTGGGTGCATGGCAAACTAATGTTCATCAGGTTGTCATCCCAGGTTGTCTTTGTTGTCAGGGCTGGGGATGTGGGCAAATGCAGATGGGACACATTCAGGATTCCACTTGGCACTTGTTGGTTACACAAGTCATGTAATTTACAGTTTGTGTTAGCTTTCAGTGATTGTGACACGTTGTGTGTGTGTGACTGCTGCCACTCCTCAGGGTCAGAGCTGCAATGTTGGAAGTTGTGTACGTGAGTTCTTTGTGTGTCACCTTGGCTTCTTCATTGGTGTGTGACTATGGCCAGGATCCCATTGATTGTGGTGGATTTCACGTCATGCCCATGTACGGCGCACTGTGCTGTGTGTCAGACATTGACGAGTCTTGTTGACTGGCCATGTGTGATGGGTTTCTGCACCTTAGTTCCCACCACCACCCATGGGATTGTCATGGGTGCATGTGCAATGTCACCAGTCCATGTGAGCTTCACTGCTGCACATTGGTGGAAATCAGGGTGTGTGGTTTTGAGTGTGTGCAAATGTGAGCAATTGCATGGCTAGAGCCCTACCTCCATATTGGCCTTGGCTGGCAGGCAGTGCTGATTGATTTGTGCTTGTGTAGGTGTGATGGTAGTTTGTTGCTCAGGACACATGGCTGTGGTTCACAGTGTGAACGACATCTACCTTTGTCATCACAGTGGGATTATCATGCAGGCTAGTGTCAGCACAATGTGGGGTCCCTGGGGGTAGTGCTGTGGTGGGTCTGTCTCTTGCTGTGTTAGTTGCTGTTCCTACAAGCTTGTGTGACATGTGTAATTTGGGCTCCCTCTCATCTAACAATGCCTGATTGCCCACATAGGGGAATCCGATCCATGAGTTACTTTTGTATGGCACTGTATACACATCTGTGTGATTGGAATTCAGGCCTCCTCATGTGTTGTGTGGTTGCCTGGGGACACTGGCACACACCCCCATCACCTGTTGTGTTTGATATGCAGTGTGAGTCTGCCTGTTTGTGTTTGTGCATTTGCACCACTGCATTGGCATATCTTGAGTGTGCCATTGGCTGTATGTTGTTTGGTGGCTTTCCCCTGCTGTCCCTGGGACTCCTAGGTCATCAGTCAGCACAATAATCATGGTTTGTATGTCCCATTGATGCCATGGTATGGTATTTGTTCACCTGACATCTACAGTCTCCACAGGATATCTACATTTGTGTGTCCATTGGTGCAGATATGTGGGTCAGCATTATGATGGTCACTTCTGTCATTGTGTTATTTGTGAATGTTGACAATGTGGGCCCCCATGGGTGATGTTTGTATGCACATGGCCAAAATGATGTTTCAGTGACACTGCACTGTTTGCCTCGCCCAATCTATGTTGCTATGGGACACAAGCACTACTATGCCACTGATGTGTTTGTTGTTGTGTGACCAGGAATCATCCATGCAGTTTGGCTTTGGCAGCTTTTACCATGACTAAACTTACCTTATGATCACTGTGGTGATGGGGCTTTGGGCCCCATTGCCACACTGTTCAAAATGTGCATCAGCTATGGACCCCGCACTTACCTTTTGGTCACTGTGGTGATGGGGCTTTAGGCCCCATTGCCACACTGTTCAAAATGTGCATCAGCTATGGACCCCGCACTTACCTTTTGGTCACTGTGGTGATGGGGCTTTAGGCCCCATTGCCACACTGTTCAAAATGTGCATCAGCTATGGACCCCACACTTACCTTTTGGTCACTGTGGTGATGGGGCTTTAGGCCCCATTGCCACACTGTTCAAAATGCGCATCAGCTATGGACCCCACACTTACCTTTTGGTCACTGTGGTGATGGGGCTTTAGGCCCCATTGCCACACTGGTCCAAATGTGCATCAGCTATGGACCCCACACTTACCTTTAGGTCACTGTGGTGATGGGGCTTTAGGCCCCAATGCCATACTGTTCAAAATGTGCATCAGCTACGGACCCCACACTTACCTTTTGGTCACTGTGGTGATGGGGTGTTCGACCCCATTGCCACAGTGGGCATGGTCGGCTTGCATTGTGGAGGCCACACACATTTGTGTGTGACACATGTGATAGGGGGTCACATTGTATGTTCAATGTCATGTTCAGTCTTGTAGGCATTTGACACAGACTACACACGCTTGTCATGGTGTTGGGGGGGATGTAATTTTCAGACATTCCTTATGTGGGAGTATGGTGGTTGTGTCATGAATTACCCGTCCTATGAGTAGGGGTGGTGGGAGTGGTAGGCATCCATCCCCCTAAGGGTGGGGATGGTAGTAGTGGCAGGCATCCAGCCACCCCTGAGTGGGGATGGTAGTAGTGACAGGCATCCAGGCCCCTATGAGTAGGGGTGGTGGTAGTGGTAGGCATCCATCCCCTATGGGTGGGGATGGTAGTAGTGACAGGCATCCAGGCCCCCATGAGTAGGGGTGGTGGTAGTGGTAGGCATCCATCCCCCTAAGGGTGGGGATGGTAGTAGTGGCAGGCATCCATCCCCCCATGAGTGGGGATGGTAGTAGTGATAGGCATCCAGGCCCCCTTGAGTAGGGGTGGTGGTAGTGGTAGGCATCCAGCCCCCCCCTGAGTAGGGGTGGTGGTAGTGGCAGGCATCCAGCCCCCCCTGAGTAGGGGTGGTGGTAGTGGTAGGCATCCATCCCCCCATGAGTGGGGATGGTAGTAGTGACAGGCATCCAGGCCCCTATGAGTAGGGGTGGTGGTAGTGGTAGGCATCCATTCCCCTATGGGTGGGGATGGTAGTACTGACAGGCATCCAGGCCCCTATGAGTAGGGGTGGTGGTAGTGGTAGGCATCCATCCCCCTAAGGGTGGGGATGGTAGTAGTGGCAGGCATCCATCCCCCCATGAGTGGGGATGGTAGTAGTGACAGGCATCCAGGCCCCCATGAGTAGGGGTGGTGGTAGTGGCAGGCATCCAGCCCCCCCTGAGTAGGGGTGGTGGTAGTGGCAGGCATCCAGCCCCCCCTGAGTAGGGGTGGTGGTAGTGGTAGGCATCCATCCCCCCATGAGTGGGGATGGTAGTAGTGACAGGCATCCAGGCCCCTATGAGTAGGGGTGGTGGTAGTGGTAGGCATCCATCCCCCTATGGGTGGGGATGGTAGTACTGACAGGCATCCAGGCCCCTATGAGTAGGGGTGGTGGTAGTGGTAGGCATCCATCCCCCTAAGGGTGGGGATGGTAGTAGTGGCAGGCATCCATCCCCCATGAGTGGGGATGGTAGTAGTGACAGGCATCCAGGCCCCCATGAGTAGGGGTGGTGGTAGTGGCAGGCATCCAGCCCCCCTTGAGTAGGGGTGGTGGTAGTGGTAGGCATCCATCCCCCCATGAGTGGGGATGGTAGTAGTGACAGGCATCCAGGCCCCTATGAGTAGGGGTGGTGGTAGTGGTAGGCATCCATCCCCCTAAGGGTGGGGATGGTAGTAGTGGCAGGCATCCATCCCCCTAATGGAGCAAGGTTTCATAAACGAAACTTGCTTGTATTCAATCCTCCTCACAGTATTAATTTATTAAAAACTTGTATTGTTAATACTAACCTTTGCATTCACAACACAAAAGGGAAGGACGCTTGCCTATGTGTTTTACTAATGAATAACGCTTGTCTGTAATCCAAAATGGCCACTAAAGCGCGGGAACCTCACTGCGCATGTCGCAACCTGATCACATGGTGTGACGTCTTTCTTTGCTTGGTGGGAAATGTCTGCTTCTGCGCAGTGTGCATTAAAATGGCTGCTTGATGTTTTCACATGCTTCAGCTTGCTCTCATGTCATTACTAAATTGTCGTTTCTTAACGCTACTAATGCGGGATAGAAGTTATAATTAAATGGGAATAGAGTAGAAAAAGTGGGCATACAGTGAAACATTTTATTTGTGATTTTAATATTTTCTTCTTGCATTTTATTAGTTCGTAAAACTTGGGCCTGGGTTGGTGACTTGAAATTCGAGAGATGATGGTTCTGCGCATGTGTCCTGTGTGCCTGCCAAGTGAAGTCAACCTGGACCACGTCCAAGGCCATGACCTGCTGGCCGAAGATGTTGTACTTTTGCCTTTCCTGTTGTACATGATACATTGTATATGAAGAAAGTTTTACATTTGTCATGAGACGGGTGGGAAATAAAGTGAATGTATTAATTTGAAGGGGCGGGAATCTAAAGACAATAGGCTTTACAATTTAGGCCAAATTGATATGGTGCGAGAATCCACCCCCTGTCCCTGTCCAATCAGAACTAGTGGTCCCATATTTTAGCAACATTAATGGGAGGTACATGGGCGTAGAAGGGTATAACAGATATAGATTTAGCTAATTAGTTTAGTCGGAAGTCTTGAAGTCTGAGGAAGGAGATGCTGCAAGAAGAATAGGCGTCCATACTGACAGAAGAGCTCCAGACCGCCAAGCTGATCGATTGCAGAGGTCCTGAGGAGGGGGCGGCGGAGTCCATTAGACGGGAGAATCGAGGAGAAGCCGAGTACCAGAGAGGGGAACGACGTAGGCGTCGTTATAGAGAGGTCACCAGTCCTGTCCTGAAACCTGAAGGAGGTCTTTGCTCTTCATCTTTCCTGGGTCCTATTCTTTCCAACTCCTTGGCTAAGGGGTTTGGTTCTCGCACTTAGGTAAATATAATGCAACCTTTAGTTGCGCTGCTGCCTCTATCCTCTCCTTTCCTGAGAACCGTCATTAATTAGCAAAAATTATTCTATGCTTTTTCTTGGGTATTTCGATCAAGTACCGTGTTTTTCTGTATTTTACTCTGCTAAAATCTTTAGATAAATATTTTAAAACTTCCTGACTCAGTGGTTATTTCAGGATTATGTACTGTAATGAATGTCACTCATTTTAAATTTCCCAATTAGCAAAGAATTCATTGGTAAGTCATTACTCTTCGATCAGAAGGTAATTGGTAGCGGGGATTTTGATAAAAGAGTACATCTGACACCCCAGCGTAAGTATTAGCGTAGTATGAATGTATGGGCCCAAGTGAGCGTTATGTGTATGAATGCGGTTTGCTAATATTGCGCTGGATCAGAATTCTGGTAATCAGAGGATGGTTACTCTTTGTTAATTGGGTAATGAGAATTTTTATTTGTATTTTTATGAACTAACATCCGCTTGTTTTAGAGTTTTGTTTTATGTTGTCCAGAATACCCCGGGGTAAAAAGAATAGCGGGCGGTAAGTAGAAGCCATGCTGCAGTGAGGTTATCTGCCAGGCAGAAATAGTACTGAAAAGTTAAGCAGGGCTATCAGTACTAGTTAGGGACTCTATGCGTGTAAGTAATAGCAGAAGGAGTACGCTGGTGAAAATCTGATGTTATATCACCTAGAAACGGTAACATTGAAGAAGTAACAGGTATTTTGGAAGCTTGTCTGAAGAGTAAACGGAAGGGTTTTTACTCGTAGTGTATGTTAGTAAACGGAAAGGTTTTACTAAGTGTGAGAGAAACTATCTTTTTCGAATTAGAGAAACTGGCACGATAGCGAATGTTTTATGTTGTTACTGAATTTAATTAAGAATTGTAGAAAATAAGTTTTGCGTAAGATTTTTGTAAAGGGAGAGTCAGTTGCCAGAGAGGGAGCTGACGTCGTAAAACGCCGCGCTGGGATTGGTTGGATCAGCGGGCGTGGAGAGACTCTTGTAAAGGAGGGGTCAGTAGTTAGGAGTAGTACTGACGTCATAGGTGCCGCGCTGGGATTGGTTGAATCAGCGAGGGACAGAGAAGCGCAGATTGTAAAGGAGGGGTTGACAGACAAACATCACCAAAAGGCCGCGCACGGATTGGTTCAGAAATAAAAGTAAGCAGACATTTGATTGGTCGAAATTATAGAAGCAAAATTCTTAGTGGATTAGGGATTGCATGTTAAAACGCGATCCAACTTTAACAGGAACTCGTCCGGATAGGAGATATTTAGGCTTTGCAGAATATAATTTTATACATCGATATTTTCCAAAGATGTACGGAGAAAAGAGAAAAATTTCATTTTTACAAAAGATTAAAAATTATTTTAAAAAGGACAAACCAATCAAAACTAGAGAAGGAATTATCATTCCCCCAGCTAAAACGCCCGCTTCATTCATGATGATGGAGAGAGGTTACCATACTTGTATTTGGATAGAGAATTGGATAGAATATACCAAAAATGATGGAATATTAGCATTTCCCGAGAATGGCATGTTCAATGGGCGAATTCTTCAAAATTTGAGATTGAGGATGAATGACTTAGAACCAAGACCTAGACTAACCCAATACGAAGCCTTAGAAGAGTGGGAAACTGAGGCATTTGAACGTGATCGATCAAGAAGTAATAGAAGTTACCGGGGATTTTTCCCTAGATATCACAATGAGTCAAGGGACGGGCAGATGAAACAATGGAGAAGGGCAATGCTTACAGAAGGACTGTATCCATTATTCACAGCAGAAGAGAAATTAGGAAGCAAATGCACAGAAAAGACAAAACATTTAATGAGAAGTGAGGATTCTGAAGATGAATTTATAGAAGAATTGTTAAGGAATCCCCCACCATATCAGGAAGGGACAAGTGGATGCACCCCAAGTGCACCACCGTTAAAAACTCCATTGGTACCACAGGTAATGCATGAATTCACCCCTAGTAGAATACTTCACGACAAAGAAAAAGAAGCCCTAGAGAAGACCAGAGCAGAATTAATACAGAAAATAACACAGATAAAAGTACATCCTGACTCACTAACCATACCAGTAACAATTGGTCCAGTAGTCCCATTATATGGAAGTCAGGGAAGCTGTCCTCCACCGATACTTGCACCTACTCCTGTGAATAATCCCAAACCTGAAGCTCCAGTTATAATTGAAGATCACTTTAGTGACAGTGAATCAACAATATCTTTGATGGATTTACCCATTCGAGATTCAGTTAATATTACTCCGAAAAGAACTACACCTGGATGTTCAAAAGATATAAGTTTCAGTAACTTCATCAGGAGCGAAAAATGCCACAATAGTCACACCTGAAGATCTAGAAAGGTGGGCACAAGAATCAGATAAACAGTGCACACCTCCAAAAATAATGGACATTCATAAATTGAAAATTGAATTAGAAGAAATAATAGCAGGAAATGTAGGACTAGATCGTTTAAATACCTATGATGATGAAGAATTATTATTAATGTGCAGGAGTATCACAATAAATGTAAGATTATTTCATGAAAAGTTGTCCAATCTAGCCCTACAGATGGGAATAGAAATAGGGAGATCAAAGGTGTTACAGAAACCCTATAGAGCAGAATTTTCAGAAAAGGATTTAGAAAACATGAACGCCTCTGGAAGAAAATTACAGGTAAAGGAAAAAATGGGGAGACCTTGATAAATGGAGAACTAGGTGGGCCAAGAAAAAGGAAGAAGCACGAACGAGTAGAACAGCATCCGAATATGTGATGAAAGAGACAGAAAAAGCTGATCAAATGTACCCAATGCGAGAAGTTGCAGGGGGAGGATATGTGCAGGTCCCCTGGAGCAGACAGGATATTTTATCATTTACAAATGATTTTCCAAAGCTGAGAGAAAAGCCAATTGAATGGTATAAGCAGGTTGAGAGGTTTGTGAAGGTGTCAAAGGTATTGTTGAAGGATTTGGATGGTCTGTTTGACATAGTGGTACCTGCCGATTTATGGACAGATTGTAAAATCACAGTCGATTGGCCAAGTGATGAGTATCCTAGAGACCCAAAGACAGGTGCCCCGTCAAGTGATGTAATGAAGAAGTATCAGCAGGTGATAACTTACCTGAAAGGGAAAATACCACCAAAAGAAACAGATTGGGTGAAAATAGATCGAACCACCCAAGAAGCCAGTGAATCGGTACATTCCTATTATGAGCGTCTATTGCAGGTATTTAAACAGTATAGTGGATTTGAAGACATTGGAGACAAGAACATGAGTCAGTTTGTGTATCGATTTGTCTACGGTTTGAAGCCAGAAATTTGTCAAATGATTAAGCAGCATATACTTTGTTGGCAGGGGAAGCCGATTGACGAAATTTTGAAATATGCGAAATATTGTGGAGATGATATTGAGGATAGGCACAAGAAATTGCAGGAAAAGGTAATGTGGGCACAGGTGAAAATGGCTGAGAAAGAGGGAATTAATTTGGATAATCCAAATGAAAATCAAGGAAAGGATTCTGGAACGAGTGGTGATTCTGGGAATGGTGGGAAAATGAGAGGACGAATGAGTAGAGAAGAAGCTAAAAAGAAATTTCCTTGTCATGGATGCGGAAAATTGGGGCATTGGAAGGACGAGTGTAAAAAGATTCGAAATAATAATGGCCCAAATCATAATTTAAATTCACAGATGCAGAATGACTCACAGCAGGGTGTAAATCCTCAGAGTCAGTTGCCACCTCCACCTGTTCAGGGTAATGTAAGCAGAGCAAAGCACGGTACAGACATCGGATATCCAGGAGGAAGTGGTAAGAATGATTATATAACCTCACAATTTCTTTTGCAGGACGATTTCTGTCAATTCAGTTCATGACGGTGCCTAGGAGAGGGGAAGAAGGAGTGCGTACTTGGCGCATCCTTACAGGTAGATCAGTCAGGTCCATATGTTGAAGGTAATGTGAAGGGTAATGATATTACTTTTCTTTTGGACACTGGTGCTACCTGGTCTACTGTAAGAACAGCAGACATTCCAGACCTTCCTCTCTCTGGTGAAGATATCCAAGTAGTAGGGGTTGCTAATCAAAGGATTAGAACACCTCTTACCGAACCAATGGAAGTTAAAATCGGAAATTTCAGAGAAATGCACCAATTTGTAGTGTGCGATTCTAGCCCAGTGAATTTATTAGGTAGGGATTTACTGTGCAAAATGAACTGTACAATTTTCTGCACACCGGATGGTGTGGCAGTTCAGACACCAGACGAAGACCATGTATATAAAATTATGGTTGCAAAACAGGGTACAGAAGTAGATGAGATGTTTTCAGTATTAACAAAAGATGAGTTGCCAGAAGAATTAAAAGGTACAGTAAACCCCATAGTATGGGATTTCACAGGAAAAGAAGTAGGACTTATGGCTAAAATAGACCCAGTTAAAATTACTGTAAAAGAAGGTGCGATTTTCCCAAACACCAGACAGTACAAAATGAGTGCAGAAGTTAAGGCAGGAGTCATTGAAGAAATCAATCGAATGGTCGAACAAAATATACTGAAAGAAGTAATGAGTAGTCCATGTAATTCACCAATAATGGGCTTAAAGAAACCTAGCGGAAAATATAGGATTGTTCAGGACCTGAGGAAAATAAATAAGATTGAGGAACCATGTTTTCCTATAGTGCCAAATCCTGCAGTGATTCTGTACCAGATCCCTTGGAGTGCAGGATGGTTCACAGTGATTGACCTATGTCAAGCGTTCTTTTCAATACCATTGCACCCAGACAGCCAGTATCTTTTTTCATTTAAATTTGAGAACAAAGTCTATGTATGGAATCGTGTTCCTCAGGGGTACACAGAATGTCCTTCTATTTTCAATCAGATATTGAAAAAGTGTCTTGAAAATTTGGTGATGCCAGGAAGCTCAGTCTTAGTCCAATATATCGACGACTTGTTAGTGGCATCGAACACCAGAGAGGACTGTGTTGTTGATTCCATAGCACTATTAAATCTTTTGGCCGAGGAAGGGCATAAAGTCTCACCTGAAAAGTTGCAATTTTGTACAACAGCTGTTAAATATCTGGGACACCAAATTGAGAGGGGAAAAGGAAGAGTAACCTCTGAAAGAGTAAAATTAATAAAGAAAATGCAAATGCCTGTAACCCAAAGACAAGTGAGAATGTTCCTAGGAATAGTAGGTTACTGTCGACAATGGATACCAGGATTTTCCATGTTAGCTAAGCCCTTAATTAACATGACAAAAAAGAAGGCAAAGGACCCTGTTGAGTGGGAGGATGAAAGTGTAGAAGCTTTTGTAAAATTGAGAAACGCCCTTTGTTCAGCACCTGCCTTAGGCATGCCTGATTATAAAAGAGAATTTGCATTGTTCTGCCATGAAAGAGAAAATTGTGCACTTTCTGTCCTAACTCAGAGACACGGATTAGACAGACGTCCTATAGCATATTTCTCTGCTATGTTGGACCCAGTAGCAGCCGCGTTGCCGGGATGCTTAAAAGCAGTGGCAGCTACTTGTTTGAGCATTGAACAAAGTGAGTCGATTGTGATGGGACATCCTGTAAAAGTGTATGTTCCACATGCAGTTGTGATTCTGTTGACAAGAACCCGAACTCAGCATCTTACTCCTAGTCGGCTGACTAAATATGAGAGAATAATAATGGGTGCTGAAAATGTGACCATGGTAAGGTGTACTATAATAAATCCAGCAACCTTACTACCAGACCCATATCACGAGAAAATTAAAGATGACGAAGAAGATGAACATGATTGTATACAGATTACAGAGTTATGCACAAAACCTCGCCCAGACATAGAGGAACAGCCTCTTAAAAAGCCAGACAGGGAGCTATTTGTTGATGGTTCATGTCAAAGACATGAAGACGGTAAACTAACTGCTGCCTATGCGGTATGTGAATTAACTGGAATAGTCGAAGCATCCTATTTACCCGGAGTCAAATCTGCACAAGTAGCTGAATTGATTGCGTTGATAAAAGCTTGCACAATTGGGAGGAATCAGAGAGTAACTATATTTACTGATAGTCAATATGGTTACGGGGTGGTGCATGATTTTGGCCAACTATGGATGCAGAGGGATTTCATGACTTCTTCAGGATCCCCCATTAAAAATGGACAATTTGTAAGGGAATTACTGGAAGCAATACAATCACCAAAAGAATTGGCTGTGGTGAAATGTGCCGCACACCAGTCAGGAGATGACTGGGTGGTAATCGGCAACAGATATGCAGATCTGGTGGCTCAACATTGTGCTAAAACCAGACTGTCAGTCAATAAGAGGGTGGAAAGAATGGGAATCAGCTGCCAACTTATGCTGTATATGCCACCTGAAACTTGGAATGATGTCAAGAAATTGCAAGATGAGGTTGATGAAAGTGAAAGGAATTTGTGGATCAAAGTAGGTTGTTCCCAAAGAAGAGAGGATGAAGTATGGATCAGTGCAGATGGTAGACCAGTCATGCCAGACTGTTTACTCTCACAAATGGCCAGGATGCATCATGGAGACACACACATAGGGAGAGATGCAATGATTAGGCTGTTCAGACAAAATTGGTACAATCCCAAGTTCAGGGCTGTTGCAGAGAGTCTTTGCCAGAGATGTCTAACTTGCCAAATGCACAATCCAGGCAGGAAAACGTTAATTGGGTTTGGAAAGATTGGAAAGGCAGAGGGTCCGTTTATAAGACTCCAGTTCGACTTCATGCAGTTACCACCATGCAGAGGGCTGAAATATGTACTAGTCATAGTGTGTCTGTTTTCAAAGTGGGTGGAGGCTTATCCTACTAGGAGAAATGACAGCATTACAGTTGCAAAACTGTTGCTACGAGAGCTCATTCCTAGGTTTGGTTTTCCAGTATCTTTGGAATCAGATAGAGGAAAATATTTTAACAGCGAAGTGATCCAGATAATCTGTGAAGCATTCCAAATTAAACAAAAACTGCACTGTGCATATCGCCCAGAAGCTTCTGGAGTGGTTGAACAACTGAATGGCACTATAAAGTCAAGATTGGGAAAAATGTGTGCATCAACATCATTAGAGTGGCCAGATGCATTGCCACTTGTCTTGATGGGACTCAGAAGCATACCTGACAGAACTACAGGATTGAGCCCACACGAAATAATGATGGGAAGAGCAATGAGACAAACACATGTTCCCACAAATAAACTGGTGAATATATCTGATGATATGGTCCTGGACTATTGCAAAGGATTGGCTGACCTAGTGCGTTCTGTCTCTCACCAGGTTGGAGAAGACGCAGTTTCCAGGCAGCCTGAACAAGAACATGATCTGAATCCTGGTGATTGGGTGGTAGTGAAGAATCACACCAGAGAAACGTGTCTATCACCCAGGTGGAGCAGACCTTGTCAAGTCATATTGACCACAAATACAGCAGTGAAGTGTGCAGGATTTCCTAATTGGATTCACGTAAGCCACACAAAGAGAGTACCAGACCCTGAAGAAGGGAATCTACAGACAACACCAATCACTGAAGAAGCTGAAGGTTGCCCAGCTGAAGAATCTCAGGCTCGAGATTCGAGAGAAGCTGAAGAGGAACAACCGAGCACAAGTCAGGATTGGATACCAGTGGTAGAGGTCCCTGAAGTTTATCACAGAACAAGAAGTCAAACGAGATTGGAAGAAATTGAAGAAGATCAGATAGGTGAAGAAGAAGCAGTTCAGGAACAAGAAGAAGAGACACTAAAAGATCCTGAACAAGATCAGATAGGGAAAGAAAATTGGACTCAAAACAGTGAAGATCTAATAGACTTTGAGCAGGGACAGACAGGTTTAGAAGAATCCGGTCAGGCTGCAGAAGTTCACAGTGCAATAAGCCCTGATCAGAACCAGTTAGATCAAGAAGAATACACAGAAGAAAAAGAAATCGATAAAAATGAACATGAAATAATAAACAAAGAACAAGTTCAATTATTGGAAACTCACAGCGGAGCTGCAGAAGAGAAACCAATAAGGCCTGAAAAGGAACAACTAAGAAAAACAGAAATTGCAGAAAACGAAACAGTGCCAAGCAGTGAAAATAAAAAGAACACTGAAGACGAAGATAAAGAAACAGTGCAAACAAAGAAAACAAGAAAAGGAGATCATTGGCCAAGTGTCATTAAAAGAGTAAAGTACCACATAACAACCAGAAGTGAAGATCCAGATCAAGTGCAGGAAGTAACATGTCAAACTGATCAAGAGAAAAAGTCAGGGAAAAGAAAAAGCAAAAGACTGGAACTTGTGAATAACAAATTCAAGGGTCCTGACTGGACTTACATCATTCTAGAAGATTTTGAAAGCTCAGAATCAAGTGAAAGTGGTGACGAAGGAACAAGTGCAGAACTTACGTACGAAAAAGAAACAAGACCACCCTGACTAAGCAAAAGAATCACCTAAAGAATAGAAGAAAAGATAAGAAGAGCAATCTTCCTTGTCGAAAAATGCCTGACGAGAGAGTTGCTGGAAGACCAAAACGAAAATGTTGCAGAAGATGCTGTGCAATTTGCATATGTAGTCTAGTATTGGTGCTTATAGTATGGTTAGTCCTGATTGTAGCAGTTCCTTACCTTATGATAATGGATAAAAAGATTAATAATGAAACAAAGGAGAGGACAGCAAACATGAAGGGCAATAGTGTAGAACTAATGGCAAAAGATGAAGCAGAAATTCATCATGAAATAGCTGATAATGACACTAGTTTAAACGTTTTCACAAAGTTATTGTTTCAGTACGTAGACACCATGGAAGTTACCTGAATCAGTAGCAGAAGGATTAACATACCATCATTTACTACTGACATATGGCATCTCATGTAGTGTATTAACAAGTTTATTTTATAGAACAGGGAAACTTCAGTATTATTATTCAAACTTAGATGTGATATTTTCTGAGGTTCCGATTCGAAAGAGTATGAACCCCGTGCTTAGTAGTCAAGACGCACAGTTTATGGGAGAGTTTTTCTTAACAATGAAATCCATAGACTTAACACATGCACATAGACACAATCTAACATGTTCTTTACAAGAAGAAGAAAAGATATTTTTGAATTTAGTAGAAGATAGAAGACAGGATTTTCAAAAGAAAGCTTCTGAGCATAAGGCTCATTTACCACCTTGGGCAGAGAAAGAAGGGAGTTACACACCTGGCAAGGCTCAAGCTGCTAAGGCTCTGGATTTCGTAAAGACAGGAAAAATTTGTCTTCATAGGTTAAAAACTGACTATAACAATGTTTTCATCGGTACCAGTGAACGTGAACACAATTTCTTAATTCTTGGGGGTTGGGGAATCAAAGGAGGAACAGATTCAGTTTTTCCTGGAATCTATTATGTGTGTGGGAATAAGGCTTACTTTAGGCTTCCTGCACGGTGGTATGGAAGTTGTTATTTTGGAATAGTATTTCTGAAAATATACCACGTAAAAAGAAACACTGGGAGCAATGAAAACAATAGTGAATTAACACGTAGTAAAAGAGCTAGTTTTTTTGAAATTGTAGGTGATATATTTGGTGCATATACCTTCAGTGGGAATAATTCTGAACTCAAGGAAAATATGTAAATTGTCTACAGTGGTTGATCGTTTATCAACGGATACTGCTGGAGGTTTTCTCATGATTAATGCGGAGATGGTTGCGATTAGATCTATGGTGATGCAAAATCGACTTGCGCTTGATATTATATTGGCAAAAGAAGGTGGAGTCTGTAAATTATTGAAGACGAAACACTGTTGCACTTATATTCCTGATAAGAGTGCAGAAATTGGAACGTATATACAGAACATAACTAAACTTGAGAATGAACTTAAACCACTGGAAGTTGATAGTGTATGGGAAAGGTTGACAAATATTATCTCGTCAATTGGAACCTGGTTTGCTAATGTAGGGAAAGGACTTATAGGTCTAATATTAGTACCCTTAGCAGGGATAGCAATAATAGTACTGTCAATAACAATATGGTGTAAATGTTGTAGAAAGAATGGAACATATAAGGTGACAGGAAGAGGAAAGAAAAGAAAGATTGATGAAATAGAACTTGAAGAATGGAGAAGTGAATTATACAAGAAATTAAAAGGAGATTGTAAAAATAGAAAGTGTAAAAATGAGAATGAAGTAACTTGCTAGAAGTTGGCATCTGATTGTGGGTAGTATTTTGATGGCTCAGAAACGCTCAGAAACGCCATCAGAGAGGGGATTGATGGAGCAAGGTTTCATAAACGAAACTTGCTTGTATTCAATCCTCCTCACAGTATTAATTTATTAAAAACTTGTATTGTTAATACTAACCTTTGCATTCACAACACAAAAGGGAAGGACGCTTGCCTATGTGTTTTACTAATGAATAACGCTTGTCTGTAATCCAAAATGGCCGCTAAAGCGCGGGAACCTCACTGCGCATGTCGCAACCTGATCACATGGTGTGACGTCTTTCTTTGCTTGGTGGGAAATTTCTGCTTCTGCGCAGTGTGCATTAAAATGGCTGCTTGATGTTTTCACATGCTTCAGCTTGCTCTCATGTCATTACTAAATTGTCGTTTCTTAACGCTACTAATGCGGGATAGAAGTTATAATTAAATGGGAATAGAGTAGAAAAAGTGGGCATATATTGAAACATTTTATTTGTGATTTTAATATTTTCTTCTTGCATTTTATTAGTTCGTAAAACTTGGGCCTGGGTTGGTGACTTGAAACTCGAGAGATGATGGTTCTGCGCATGTGTCCTGTGTGCCTGCCAAGTGAAGTCAACCTGGACCACTTCCAAGGCCGTGACTTGCTGGCCGAAGATGTTGTACTTTTGCCTTTCCTGTCGTACATGATACATTGTATATGAAGAAAGTTTTACATTTGTCATGAGACGGGTGGGAAATAAAGTGAATGTATTAATTTGAAGGGGTGGGAATCTAAAGACAATAGGCTTTACAATTTAGGCCAAATTGATATGGTGCGAGAATCCACCCCCTGTCCCTGTCCAATCAGAACTAGTGTCCCATATTTTAGTAACATTAATGGGAGGTACATGGGCGTAGAAGGGTATAACAGATATAGATTTAGCTAATTAGTTTAGTCGGAAGTCTTGAAGACTGAGGAAGGAGATGCTGCAAGAAGAATAGGCGTCCATACTGACAGAAGAGCTCCAGACCGCCAAGCTGATCGATTGCAGAGGTCCTGAGGAGGGGGCGGCAGAGTCCATTAGACGGGAGAATCGAGGAGAAGCCGAGTACCAGAGAGGGGAACGACGCAGGCGTCGTTATAGAGAGGTCACCAGTCCTGTCCTGAAACCTGAAGGAGGTCTTTGCTCTTCATCTTTCCTGGGTCCTATTCTTTCCAACTCCTTGGCTAAGGGGTTTGGTTCTCGCACTTAGGTAAATATAATGCAACCTTTAGTTGCGCTGCTGTCTCTATCCTCTCCTTTCCTGAGAACCGTCATTAATTAGCAATAATTATTCTATGCTTTTTCTTGGGTATTTCGATCAAGTACCGTGTTTTTCTGTATTTTACTCTGCTAAAATCTTTAGATAAATATTTTAAAACTTCCTGACTCAGTGGTTATTTCAGGATTATGTACTGTAATGAATGTCACTCATTTTAAATTTCCCAATTAGCAAAGGATTCATTGGTAAGTCATTACTCTTCAATCAGAAGGTAATTGTTAGCAGGGATTTTGATAAAAGAGTACATCTGACACCCCAGCGTAAGTATTAGCGTAGTATGAATGTATGGGCCCAAGTGAGCGTTATGTGTATGAATGCGGTTTGCTAATATTGCGCTGGATCACCCCCATGAGTGGGGATGGTAGTAGTGACAGGCATCCAGGCCCCCATGAGTAGGGGTGGTGGTAGTGGCAGGCATCCAGCCCCCCCTGAGTGGGGATGGTAGTAGTGGCAGGCATCCAGCCCCCCCTGAGTAGGGGTGGTGGTAGTGGTAGGCATTCATTCCCCTAAGGGTGGGGATGGTAGTAATGGCAGGCCTCCAGCCCCCCCTGAGTAGGGGTGGTGGTAGTGGCAGGCATCCAGCCCCCCCTGAGTAGGGGTGGTGGTAGTGGTAGGCATCCAGCCCCCTAAGGGTGGGGATGGTAGTAGTGGCAGGCATCCAGACCCCCCTGAGTAGGGGTGGTGGTAGGCATCCATCCCCCTAAGGGTGGGGATGGTAGTAGTGGCAGGCATCCAGCCACCCCTGAGTGGGGATGGTAGTAGTGACAGGCATCCAGGCCCCATGAGTAGGGGTGTTGGTTAGTGGTAGGCATCCATCCCCCCATGAGTGGGGATGGTAGTAGTGACAGGCATCCAGGCCCCCATGAGTGGGGATGGTAGTAGTGACAGGCATCCAGGCCCCCATGAGTAGGGTTGGTGGTAGTGGCAGGCATCCAGCCCCCCCTGAGTAGGGGTGGTGGTAGTGGCAGGCATCCAGCCCCCTCTGAGTAGGGGTGGTGGTAGTGGTAGGCATCCATCCCCCCATGAGTGGGGATGGTAGTAGTGACAGGCATCCAGCCCCCTATGAGTAGGGGTGGTGGTAGTGGTAGGCATCCATCCCCCTATGGGTGGGGATGGTAGTAGTGACAGGCATCCAGGCCCCTATGAGCAGGGGTGGTGGTAGTGGTAGGCATCCATCCCCCTAAGGGTGGGGATGGTAGTAGTGACAGGCATCCAGGCCCCCATGAGTAGGGGTGGTGGTAGTGGCAGGCATCCAGCCCTCCCTGAGTAGGGGTGGTGGTAGTGGCAGGCATCCAGCCCCCCCTGAGTAGGGGTGGTGGTAGTGGTAGGCATCCATCCCCCCATGAGTGGGGATGGTAGTAGTGACAGGCATCCAGGCCCCTATGAGTAGGGGTGGTGGTAGTGGTAGGCATTCGTCCCCCTAAGGGTGGGGATGGTAGTAGTGGCAGGCATCCAGCCCCCCCTGAGTAGGGGGGGTGTTAGTGGTAGGCATCCATCCCCCTATGGGTGTGTATGGCATTGGTGATGCCCATCCCACCCCTATGGTTCTGCTGTTGCTAGTGTACGTCATTTGTGCATCCCTGTGTGTGGCATATTTCGGGTACGTGTCGTTTGTTTGTGTTGTTGGTGTTTGACTTACCGTCTGCGCCGTTTGCGTCCGTACCGGTCCCGGTAATGGATGTAGAGTATTGGTAGGACCTGCGCGATGGGATTCATGCTTGGGTCGTCTCGTTCGGGTTTCGCGTGTCTTCGACTCGTACTCGTTGCTGGCTTGTTCGTCTCGTAGCCGTGGATCTTCTTGTGGTGCGAATCGGAGCTTATGTACGGCTCTCCTGGATGCTCAAACGTGCCGGACGTAGCGACGGCTTCGGCGCGTACGGAAGGCGCATCGTACTAGTCCGGCCAGAAGGTGCTGTGTATTTGCTTCCGTGCGGCTCGAATCGGGCGCGGAACAGGAGCTGAAATGGGTGAGTACGGCTCGCTCGGAATCTGGGCTGTTATGCGCATCGTACTTGTTCGTTCGGACGAGTGTTCGAATCGGTCGGGAAACACGCGTTCGGCTTGTATTTTTTCCGGACGAATACTGTTAGGTGCGCTTCCGGCCGAGATCGGAATCGACCCCATAATCTTGCGAATAGGAACCTCAGGAAATATCACATCTATATTTGAATAATAATACTGTAATTTTCCTGTTCTATAAAATAAACTGGTCAGTACACTACATGAAATACCATATGTTAAGGGTAAATGATGGTATGTTATACCCTCAGCTACTGATGCAGGTACTTTCATACATACATAACAATCACACATCTCCATTGTGTCTACATACTGAAAAAGCAATTTTGTGAAAACATTTAAACTCGTATCATTATCTGTTACAATGTGATGAAAATCTGTCTCATCTGATGCTTCTAATTCTACTCTATCACCTTTCATGTTAGCTATTTTCTCATTAGTGTCTGTGTTATTCTTCTTATCCTTTACCATTAGGTAAGGGATAGCTACTGTCAAAACTAACCAAACCACAATCACTAACAATATGCTACATATGCACAATCTACAACATCTCTGTATACAGTTTTGTTTTGGTCTCTCAGAAACCCTGTCTTCAGCCATTTTAGACTAAGAAGATTTCTCTTCTTTTCTCTTGTTTAAGAGTTTTCTTTAATTTTCTCAAGGAGGTCTCACTCCACTTTCGTCAATCTGCTCTGTTTCTATTTCTTCATCACTTTCTTCATCCAAATCTAGTTTCTCGAAATCTTCAAGAATCACGTAAGTCCACTCAGGACCTTTGAACTTTTTGTTCAGAATTCTCAGTCTTTGGCTTTTGCGTTTTATCAATCAATCAATCAATCATGTCACTTATAAAGCGCACTACATACCCGCGAGGGTCTCAAGGCGCTGGGGGAAGAGGGGGGTGGTGCTGCTACTGATTGAAGAGCCAGGTCTTGAGGAGTCTTCTGAAGGCCAGTAGGTCTTGGGTCTGTCGGAGGTTGGTGGGGAGGGTGTTCCAGGTCTTGGCGGCGAGGTGGGAGAAGGATCTGCCGCCGGTGTAGTTTTCCGGATGCGGGGGACTGTGGTGAGGGCGAGGCTGGTCGAGCGGAGCTGGCGGGTGGGGGTGTAGAAGCTGAGTCGTCTGTTGAGATAGGCTGGTCCGGAGTTGTGGAGTGCTTTGTGTGCGTGGGTGAGGAGCTTGAAGGTTATCCTCTTGTTGACAGGGAGCCAGTGCAGGTCTCTCAGGTGGGGTGTTATGTGGCTGCGTCGGGGGATGTCGAGGATAAGACGTGCAGAGGCGTTCTGGATGCGTTGCAGCCGTCTCAGGAGCTTAGCCGTCGTTCCTGCGTAGAGGGCGTTTCCGTAGTCCAGCCTGCTGGTGACGAGGGCCTGGGTGACTGTTTTCTTGTTTCGGTGGGGATCCACTTGAAGATCCTGCGGAGCATTCGGAGGATGTTGAAGCAGGATGAGGAAACGGCGTTGACCTGCTTAGTCATGGAGAGGGTGGGGTCGAGGATGACCTCTAGGTTGCGTACGTGGTCGGTGGGTGACGGGGCTGTTCCCAGTGATGTTGGCCACCAGGAGTCGTCCCAGGCTGAAGGGTTGGAACCAAGGATGAGGACCTCCGTCTTGTCCGAGTTCAGCTTCAGGCGGCTGGTCCTCATCCATTCGGCGACGGCCTTCATTCCTTCGTGGAGGTGGGCTTTGGCGGTGTGAGGGTCTTTGGTGAGGGAGAGGATCAGCTGGGTATCGTCGGCGTAGGAGATGATGTTGAAGGTTGTGCTGTCGGGCGACGTGGGCGAGGGGTGCCATGTAGATGTTGAACAGCGTTGGGCTGAGGGAGGAGCCTTGGGGTACGCCGCAGATGATCTTGGTGGCCTTGGATCGGAAGGGGCGAGGCGGACGCTTTGTGTTCTGCCGGAAAGGAAGGATGTGGTCCAGTCCAGGGCCTTCTCTTGGATCCCGGCGTCGTGAAGGCGTGTTCGTAGTGTGTGGTGGCAGACCGTGTCGAAGGCGGCTGATAGGTCCAGGAGGATGAGGGCTGCTGTTTCTCCGTTGTCTAGCAGGGACCTGATGTCATCGGTGGCGGCGATGAGGGCGGTTTCGGTGCTGTGGTTGCTGCGGAAGCCGGACTGGGAAGGGTCCAGGATGTTGTTCTCCTCGAGGTAGCGGGTCAGTTGTTTGTTGACGATTTTCTCAGTGACCTTCGCGGGGAACGGGAGCAGAGAGATGGGTCGGAAGTTCTTGAGGTCCTGGGGGTCTGCCTTGGGTTTTTTGAGTAAGGCGGTGATCTCGGCGTGCTTCCAGCTTTCCGGGAAGGTTGCTGTCTCGAAGGAGATGTTGATTAATTTCCGGAGATGGGGCGCGATGGCTGTACTGGCTTTGTTGAAGATGTGGTGAGGGCACGGGTCTAGCGGTGAACCGGAGTGGATGGTGTTCATGATCTCGCTGGTGTCCTCGTCGTTGATGTTGGTCCAGGAGAGCAGGCGGTTGGTGGTTGTGGGGGTAGTGGTCTCGGTGGTTGCCGGGGCGGTCGTGGTATTGAAGCTGTCGTGGATGTCGGCGATTTTGCGGTGGAAGAAGGTGGCCAGTGAATCGCACAGGTCTCGCGACGGCTGGATGTCGGTGGTGTTGGAGCTGGGGTTGGAGAGTTCCTTCACGATGTTGAAGAGCTCTTTGCTGTTGTGTGCGTTGTTGTCTAGGCGGTCTTTGAGTGAGGCCCTTTTGGCGGATCTGATGAGGTGATGGTGACTGCGGGTGGCGCTCTTGTGGGCGGCGTAGCTGTCCGCTGTCCGTTCGTGGAGCCAGATCTTCTCCAGTTTTCGGCATGTTCGTTTGGAGGCCTGGAGGTCTTCGGTGAACCAGGTGGCTTTCTTGCTGGTGTGGCTGTTGGGCGGATTCTTGAGCGGGGCGAGGGTGTTGGCGCAGTCGTCGATCCACTGTCTGAGGTTGTGGGCGGCGGTGTCGGGGTCGGAGGGTTTGGCGGGTGGGCTCAGGGCGAGGGTTGCGGTTAGCTGGTCTTCCGTGACTCTGCTCCAGCAGCGGCGAGGCATTTGTTCGGTGCGGTGGTGAGTGGTGGGCTTCCTGTAGGTGAAGTGGATGCAGTGGTGGTCAGTCCAGTGGGGTTCGGAGGTGTGGTTGAAGGTGACGTGTGGGCTTGCGGAAAAGATGGAGTCAAGCGTGTGGCCGGCGGCGTGAGTGGGTGTAGTCACGAGCTGTCTGAGTCCGAGGGTGGCGAGGTTGTCGATCAGGGTGGTGGAGTTGGTGTCCTTGTTGTTCTCGAGGTGGAAGTTCAGGTCCCCGAGGAGGATGTAGTCCGTGGAGGCGATGGCGTGTGTGCTGACGAATTCAGCGATGGAATCGCTGAACTGTGGTCGGGGTCCGGGGGTCTGTAGATGAGGGTTCCTCTGAGGGTGGTGTTGGGATCGGTGTGGATCTGGAAGTGCATGTGTTCGGCGGTGCTGAGGGTGTCGTCGGTGTTGGTTGAGACTCTGAGGGTGTTCCTGTGGACGATGGCGATGCCTCCTCCGACTCCGTTGGTGCGGTCCCTGTGGGTGATCTTGTATCCGTCCGGGATGGCAATGGCGATGTCGGGGGCTGAAGCGGGATTCAGCCAGGTCTCCGTCAGGAATGCGACGTCTGGGGAGGTTGAGTCGAGAAGGTCCCAGAGTTCGATGGCGTGTTTGCGGCGGAGCGGGTGTTGAGGAGGATGCATCTGAGGTAGTTGGGTTCTTTCCTGGGCGGTGGTTTGGCGGGGCGGGTGCTGGCGAAGCTGCAGTTCCGGCAGGTGAAGGGCCCTTGGGTGCGCTTTGGGGTGGCCTGGTAGCAGGCGTGATCTTTTCCGGGGTTGAGTGCGTGGAGGGTGCTGGCGTCGTATCGGCGTCTGTTGATGTGGCGGGCGCGGGGGATGCCCGGACCAGGGGGTCTGGCGCTGGGCGCGGTCACGGCGCGGACGGGCGCCATAAATGGGGAGGTGGGAGGGAGGAGCAGGGAATGGGGCAGCGAATGGGCAGTGAGGGGGCGGGGCCGCAGGCGCAGCGGCGGGAAACAGGCACAGAAGGAAAACGAGCACAATCAGGGCATCAAGGGGGCACAGAAAGGAAAAAAAACGAGCACAATGAGGGGCAGCAAGGGGGCACAGAAAGGAAAAAGCGAGCACAATCAGGGGCAGCAAGGGGGGCACAGAAAGGAAAAAACAAGCACAATCAGGGGCAGCAAGGGGGGCACAGAAAGGAAAAAACGAGCACAATCAGGGGCAGCAAGGGGGCACAGAAAGGAAAAACGAGCACAATCAGGGGCAGCAAGGGGGCAGAGAAAGGAAAAACGAGCACAATCAGGGGCAGCAAGGGGGCACAGAAAGGAAAAAAGCGAGCACAATCAGGGGCAGCAAGGGGGCACAGAAAGGAAAAAACGAGCACAATCAAGGGCAGCAAGGGGGCACAGAAAGGAAAAACGAGCACAATCAGGGGCAGCAAGGGGGCACAGAAAGGAAAAAACGAGCACAATCAGGGGCAGCAAGGGGGCACAGAAAGGAAAAAACGAGCACAATCAGGGGCAGCAAGGGGGCACAGAAAGGAAAAAAAACGAGCACAATGAGGGGCAGCAAGGGGGCACAGAAAGGAAAAACGAGCACAATCAGGGGCAGCAAGGGGGCACAGAAAGGAAAAAACGAGCACAATCGGGCAGCAAGGGGGGCACAGAAAGGAAAAAACGAGCACAATCAGGGGCAGCAAGGGGGGCACAGAAAGGAAAAACGAGCACAATCAGGGGCAGCAAGGGGGCACAGAAAGGAAAAACGAGCACAATCAGGGGCAGCAAGGGGGCACAGAAAGGAAAAAGCGAGCACAATCAGGGGCAGCAAGGGGGCACAGAAAGGAAAAACGAGCACAATCAGGGCCAGCAAGGGGGCACAGAAAGGAAAAAACGAGCACAATCAGGGGCAGCAAGGGGGCACAGAAAGGAAAAAACGAGCACAATCAGGGGCAGCAAGGGGGCACAGAAAGGAAAAACGAGCACAATCAGGGGCAGCAAGGGGGCACAGAAAGGAAAAACGAGCACAATCAGGGGCAGCAAGGGGGCACAGAAAGGAAAAACGAGGCACAATCAGGGGCAGCAAGGGGGCACAGAAAGGAAAAACTAGCACAATCAGGGGCAGCAGCAGGGCACACAGACGGAGCTGTGTGGTGGGGGAGCGACCTACCAGTCAAGGTCAGGGGTTTTACAGTTCCACCTGTTTGTTCAGACTGACTTGTTACTTTGTTTACTTGTTCTGGCTCTTCACCTCTGGTGACTATATGATATTTTAATCTTTTGATAATTCTTGGCCAATTATCTCCTTTTTCTCATCCTTTTAGATTGCACTGCACCTTCGCTTTCTGTGTCTCTTTCGAGAGCTCTTTTATTGTCATTAATTTGTGGCACAATTTGGTTATCTTCGCCTTCCAATTCCCTCTCTCTCTGACCTTGTTCAGGTCTTATTGCTGTGACTTTGTCTGCCTGAACATGTTCTTCTCCTATCTGATCCTGTTCAGGTTCTGCATTTATTTGTTTCCTTTCTTCCCCCTGAACGTGTTCTTCTACTCCTAACTGGTCCTGTTCAGTTGTCACTGCACTTTGTTCTCCTGCAGCCTGAATGTGTTCTTCTAAACCTATCTGTCCCTGCTCAAACTCTTTTATTTCACTGTCAGTTTGAGCCCAATATTCTCTCCTTATCTGTACCTGCTCAGGTTCTCCAACAGTTTCAATTTCTCTTTCCTGAGCTTGTTCTTCTTCACCTGTCTGGTCCTCTCTAATTTATTCTAATCTAGCTTTGCTTCTTGTTTTGATTAATACCTCGGGTATGTCAACCACTGGTATCCAGTCCTGACTTGTGCTCGGTTGCTCTCCGTCAGCTACTTTAGAATCTACCAATTGGGATTCTTCAGTTGTGCAACCTTCAGCTTCTTCAATTGTTTGGATCGGTTGAGGATTTTCGTCATCAGGGGCTGGTACCCTCTTAGTATGACTGGCATGAACCCAATTAGGTAAACCTGCACATTTCACTGCTGTATTCGTAACCAATATAACCTGACGAGGCTTATCCCACCTTGGTGACAAACACGTCTCTCGGGTGTGATTCTTCACTACCACCCAGACTCCGGGATTCAGATCATGCGCTTGTTCCGGCTGCCTGGTAACTGCGTCTCCTCCAACCTGGTGGGAGACAGAACACACCAGGTCGGCCGATCCTTTGCATTAATCTAAAACAATCATCAGTTATATTCAGCAGCTTATGGCCTGGTACATGGGCTTGTCTCATCGCTCTTCCCATGATAATCTCATGGGGACTCAATCCTGTATTTCTATCAGGAATGCTTCTGAGTCCCATCAAAACATGTGGCAATGTATCTGCCCATTCCAGTGATGTTGATGCACACATTTTGGTCAATCTTGACTTAATTGTGCCATTCATTTGCTCAACCACTCCAGAGGCCTCTGGGCGGTATGCACAGTGCAATATTTGTTCAATTTTGAATGCTTCACAGAGTATTCGAATTACGTCATTATTAAAGTGAGTTCCTCTATCTGATTCCAAAGTTACTGGAAAACCAAAACGAGGTATAAGCT
This sequence comes from Calotriton arnoldi, assembly GCA_963921515.1. NCBI lineage: Eukaryota > Metazoa > Chordata > Amphibia > Caudata > Salamandridae > Calotriton > Calotriton arnoldi. Next base: position 43,985 of record CAWUFW010008467.1, on the reverse strand, counting down.
CTCTTAACAACAATTTTGCAACTGTTATGCTGTCATTCCTCCTAGTTGGGTAAGCTTCCACCCATCGTGAAAATAGACACACTATAACAAGTATGTATTTCAATCCTCTGCATGCTGGTAATTGTATGAAGTCTAATTGTAACCTTACAAATGGACCTTCTGCTTTTCCAATTCTCCCAGAACTGACCACTGTTTTCCTGCCTGGATTATTCTGTTGACAAATTAAGCATCGTTGGCAAAGACTCTCTGCAATTGTCCTAAACTTTGCATTGTACCAATTCTGTCTGAAAAGTCTGATCATGGCGTCCCTGCCTATATGCGTGTCTCCATGAAACATCCTAGCCATTTGTGAAATCATGCAGTCTGGCATGACTGGTCTGCCATCTCAATACACCCACACCTCATCATCTGCTCTTCTTGTACAACCTATTTTAATCCGTCCCTCCTTTTCACTTTCATCCACGTCATCCTGCAATTGTCTTACTTCATCCCATGTCTCTGGAGCTGAACATAGCATAAGTTGGCAGCTGATTCCCATTATTTCAATTTTTCTGTTTACTGCCACCCTGTTTCTAGCGCAGTATTGAGCAATTTGGTCTGAATATCGATTCCCAGCTACCACACAGTCATCTCCTGACTGGTGAGCGGCACATTTTACCACAGCCAATTCTTTTGGTAATTGTATTGCCTCCAATAATTCTTTTACGAACTTTCTGTTTTTTATTGGGGATCCTGAAGAAGTCATGAAATCCCTCTGCATCCAGAGCTGGCCAAAATCATGCACAACCCCGTAACCATATTGGCTATGAGTAAATATGGTCACTTTCCGATTTTTTCCCATTTACAAGCTTTAATCAGAGCTATCAATTTGGCTACTTGTGCAGATTTGACTCCGGGTAAATACGATGCTTCGACTATTTCAGTAAGTTTACAGACAGCATAAGCTGCACTCAATCCTCCATCCTCATGTCTTAGACATGAACCGTCAACAAACAATTCATGGTCTACTTCTTTCAATGGCTCTTCCTGAATATCAGGACGTGGCTTGGTGCACAGTTCTGTCACATCCAAGCAGTCATGTTCTGAATCATCCCTAACTTCTTTGCAACGAGAGTCTGGCAACAATGTTGCTGGGTTCACTGTTGTGCACCTAATCACTGTCACGTTTTCTGCTCCCAGAATTATTCTCTCGTATTTAGTCATCCGACTAGGTGCAAGATGCTGCGTTCGAGTCCTTTTAAAAGAATCTCGACTGAATGAGGAACGTAAACCTTCACAGGATGTCCCATCACTATTGACTCACTTTGTTCTAGACTCATACATGTTGCTGCTACAGCTTTTAAGCATCCTGGCAATGCTGCCGCCACTTGGTCTAAAGTAGCAGAAAAGTACGCTACTGGACGTCTGCTCAGCCCATGCCTTTGTGTTAGGACTGAAAGTGCACAACCTTCTCTTTCACAACAGAATAAAGCAAATTCTTTTGTATAATCAGGCATGCCCAAGGCAGGTGCCTCACATAAGGAATTTCGTAATTTCACAAATGCACCTACACTCATCCCATTCTACTGGATCTTTTGCTCTCTTCTTTGTTAACTGAATCAATGGCTTGGCCAATAATGAAAAACCCACAATCCATTGTCGACAATATCCTACCACTCCCAGAAACATCCTGATCTCCCTCTGTGTTTGCGGCAACTGCATCTGTTTTATTATTTGTATTCTCTCAGGTGTCACTTTCCATACTCCTCTTTCAAATTGATGACCCAAATATTTGACTCCTGTTCGACAAAATTGTAGTTTCTCAGGTGACACTTTGGGGTCGATTCCGATTCGGGCCGGAAAAAGCACCGACCGACTCGGATCCGGAAAAAATACCGACCGACACGTACCCGTGGCGCCCGACACGCCAAGTACGATGCAAGGCGCGAAAACTCCGACCGACACGTAACGAAACCAAGTCGACCGACCGAGCCGCACGGAAAACAGCAATCCGGCCGGAAAAACACGCGAATCCAACCGACCAACACGCACCCGGAACAAATCCGACCGAAACGTACACGCGAACTCCAAACCGGAAAGTACGATGCAAGGCGCGAAAACCACGAGCGAGTCGGACGGAGGACAAGCCGGACGACCGACACGCATACAAAACCGAGCCGAAGCAACACAATACACCGCGACCGACGCGTACGCAGCATAGAAAACTGCACAAACACAGCGTGAACGAAACGGAAAACACCGTACGAGACCAATGCAGGGTCCGACTCGGTCACAAGAACGTTTCCAACACACACAAACAGCACAAAGGAAAAATCACCCAAAAAAGGCCAAACAAGCAATTACCAAGCCAATAAACACTGGGGGGGGTGGGGACAGAGAACAAAGACACACCCACAACTCCACCTATATAAAGGACACAAATCACTACCATGAGCCTTTGCAAATGCCATTCCACTGCCAGCACCCAAGAGAAAGCAACCACACACCCACAGCTCATCCCTCACACAAGCCACACACCATCAGCACACCAACAAATACCTACCTCACATACACCCAGCAAAACACACACTCACACACCCTCACCTGCACACCAACACACACATCACTCACCATCACCACCCATCACCATGCCCCCCAAGAAGAATCACAAGTTCCTAGATTGTGAATTGGAAGTCCTGGTAGACGAGATCCTCAGGGTAGAGCCACAGCTGTTTGGCACATTGGTCCAACAGACCCCCATGTCGCAGAAAACCAAGATGTGGGAGAGGATCATCAACAGGGTGAACGCACAATCACCATGTCTGCGCACAAAGACCGACATCCAGAACAGGTGGTATGACGTGCGCAGGAGGGTCCGGGAGCTGCTCAAGAAAGACTACCTCATCAGCCAATACACCGGCAGTGGCCCTCCTGCCAAGCCAGTATACCTCAGGCCCTGGGAGGAGAAGGTGCGGGCCATCCTTCCGCCAGTGAGCGTATATGGACTAGAGAACATCCCAGAGCCTGGTGAGTACAGAACAAATGTACACAATTTTCTGACACAAAACACACACACATCACTGTCAAGGGGAGAGTCAAACCATGCACTCATAGCAATTACACAGCAACCAGAACAGAATCATCCCAAAATGTGTATGTCAGTCAGATAAACACAACACATGCCATCAAAAAAGTTACATCCAACCGTGCCATCACATGTACAAACACAACTACAACTACAGCTAGGCAGTGGCACAAATAGAACTAACAAACACATCCAGACATGTAGCCACCACAACAACACCAACACACAGTGAAGACCACTCAAAGGAAGGAATTCTGTGTATGCTGGCCAAGTCTGTGTAGCCAATAGCATCATGGGAGTCGCAGTCACACATATTGCCCCGCCTCACAACTGTCCCATCAACACCACCATGAACCATGCGCACATCACAGGGAGTGGAGAAGGACTCACAAGATGGCTGACACTGGCTACTGCTGTGGGGAGCACAAGGCCCTGCTGGCAACTGTGCACCAACAAACAGCAGGACACCACTGACTGACATCCTGAGAGACAACTTCCACTCCCTGCAATGCAAGCACGTTCCATGGTGGGATATCTGGCTGGCTGGGTGGGAAGGGGGACTTGCAGCACTGACTATACTCACCAGCACCTCCCCTCACACCCCCCCAACACAAACTCCACAGTACCCACCTGGTAGAATGCAATGCCCTCCATCCTAACACAAGATCCCACAAAGCACCACCACCCTGGGTTATGTTGTGTGAAGAACAGGGACACTCTTGGGACTCTTAGCCAAACAACTGCCAGGACAACACTCCCAGCCATCCTGTCAGCACAGCCAGCCCACCCCACAGGGAAGCAGAGTCAAAAGGAAGGAAGCATGGGCATGCTGGGAAGGGGGTGGAGGCAATAGCATGATGGGAGTCGTAGTCACAGACATTGCTCAGCCTCACAACTGGCCCATCAACACCACCCTGAACCATGCTCACATCACAGGCAGTGGAGAAGGACTCACAAGATGGCTGACACTGGCTACTGCTGTGGGGAGCACAAGGCCCTGCTGGCAACTGTGCACCAACAAACAGCAGGACACCACTGACTGACATCCTGAGAGACAACTTCCACTCCCTGCAATGCAAGCACGTTCCATGGTGGGATATCTGGCTGGCTGGGTGGGAAGGGGGACTTGCAGCACTGACTATACTCACCAGCACCTCCCCTCACACCCCCCAACACAAACTCCACAGTACCCACCTGGTAGAATGCAATGCCCTCCATCCTAACACAAGATCCCACAAAGCACCACCACCCTGGGTTATGTTGTGTGAAGAACAGGGACACTCTTGGGACTCTTAGCCAAACAACTGCCAGGACAACACTCCCAGCCATCCTGTCAGCACAGCCAGCCCACCCCACAGGGAAGCAGAGTCAAAAGGAAGGAAGCATGGGCATGCTGGGAAGGGGGTGGAGGCAATAGCATGATGGGAGTCGTAGTCACAGACATTGCTCAGCCTCACAACTGGCCCATCAACACCACCCTGAACCATGCTCACATCACAGGCAGTGGAGAAGGACTCACAAGATGGCTGACACTGGCTACTGCTGTGGGGAGCACAAGGCCCTGCTGGCAACTGTGCACCAACAAACAGCAGGACACCACTGACTGACATCCTGAGAGACAACTTCCACTCCCTGCAATGCAAGCACGTTCCATGGTGGGATATCTGGCTGGCTGGGTGGGAAGGGGGACTTGCAGCACTGACTATACTCACCAGCACCTCCCCTCACACCCCCCCAACACAAACTCCACAGTACCCACCTGGTAGAATGCAATGCCCTCCATCCTAACACAAGATCCCACAAAGCACCACCACCCTGGGTTATGTTGTGTGAAGAACAGGGACACTCTTGGGACTCTTAGCCAAACAACTGCCAGGACAACACTCCCAGCCATCCTGTCAGCACAGCCAGCCCACCCCACAGGGAAGCAGAGTCAAAAGGAAGGAAGCATGGGCATGCTGGGAAGGGGGTGGAGGCAATAGCATGATGGGAGTCGTAGTCACAGACATTGCTCAGCCTCACAACTGGCCCATCAACACCACCCTGAACCATGCTCACATCACAGGCAGTGGAGAAGGACTCACAAGATGGCTGACACTGGCTACTGCTGTGGGGAGCACAAGGCCCTGCTGGCAACTGTGCACCAACAAACAGCAGGACACCACTGACTGACATCCTGAGAGACAACTTCCACTCCCTGCAATGCAAGCACGTTCCATGGTGGGATAACTGACTGGCTGTGTGGGTGGGAAGGAGGTCCGGCTGTCAACCAAACACAAGCAATGCAGACCATGTTCACACCCCAGAAAATACATAGAAATGCCCAAATAATGCAGGACAATGTGCCACACCAATATCAACCCCTGACTGTGACGACTTAGGACAATGCGATGTACAGGCCCGCACCCAGAGGCACAGTCACAACTGTCATGTGTGTCAACCATTGATGCCTGCAGAAACATGACATACATTGTTTGTGTCTCCCAAAAACAGGTGATGATGGGGACACAGCAGCAGACGCTGAGGAGTCCCAGTCCCAGGCTCAAGAGGATGCCGAGCTCACTGGCGTCGTACAGCCTCTGTCCTCCTCGGACGATGAAGAACAACCTGGCACATCCGGTGCAAGTCAACATGCAGCACCAGCAGGACCACCAGCTGCAGCACCAGCAGGACCACCAGCTGCACCCCCTGCACCCACCCCTACAACGACTGTCACCACAAATACCATCCCTGCCGACATGGACAGAATAAGGAGCAACACCAGCACAGTGACCCTGGACCAACCTGGGGCCATGGACACCACCACCACCACCAACCGCCAAGGTGGACCAGGGTTATCTGTGCGTGCCACTGCACACACTGCACATGTCAGCAGGGGTGGTGGGAGGGGTGGGAGACAGAGGTCGCTGCTTGCAGACGTTGCTGGTGTGCATGACGACCCACAACTGGTACGCATAGCTGATGCGTACCAGTCCAGCACCGGAGAGCTCAGCCAGGTAGTGGGGCTCCTCAGAGACATTAAACAGCAGCAGGCTGCCCATCATGCCCGCTTGGACTCCCACATGTCCCACGTGGAGTCACACATGTCCCGTGTGGACTCACACATGTCCCGCGTGGAGTCCAAGTGGGATGCACTGCATGAGATGACGGCGGTGCACAGGGACATTTTACAATGCCTCCGCCAGATGAACAGCAACCAGTCCACACCTCCCTGTGTGCCAACAACATCTGGTGCCGAACAAACTGCAACTGCCACAGGGAGGGAGGAGGACTCTGGCGGAGAGTCCCCTGCACCGCAGCAGCCTGCACTTGAGGGCCCCCCAAGAAGAGGGGTCGTCCGAGGAGGGAAAAGTGAGAGGCCGATGGCCAAGCGCAACTCCCAGGAAGCCTGAACCTGTTCTGGATGTTCGCCTTTGTGCACAGACTGTTCACCCTGTTGACGGCAACACTACTCCCACACATTGCATGGGGAGTACAAGTTGGACCAATGTGTCAGACAACTGTGGCCCCGATACTGGGGATCCTGTCTACCCGGACTTTCAATTCACCTAGGAACTTGGGATTGCAAGATTCATGTACAGCACAACCCATCCTATGCACTATTAACACAAATGTATCACAATAAACACACAAATACACCATACTTGCCTCTGTCGTGATTCCAACGTGGGTGCTGTTATGGGGATGATGAACTGCAAAATTACACTGTGTATGCGAACTGCAACAGCAAGGACAACACAGGCATGTGAGTACAGGCAACGTGACACACATGAGGGAGACACACCACCAGGGCTACACGACACATACACACCTAGGCCATCTGACTCATTGCCTACACTGATGTTGCCAGGGAAGACGGTGCAATGCACAGACGCCACACCCATTCCCAGTTGTAGTCAAGTAGCCCACTGGTGCAGTAAGCAAATGGCAGTCAAATGTGTGACCACAGACAACGCACATCACAAAGTGAAGCACAGGTTTATTACACAGTTGCAACATGCCGTAACCACTACAGATGCAAGGTAACCCCACCTGGTAGCGGGCACACAGTCAACAACTGTAGACGGAAGGAAGTCCATGGGTGTGGCGCACATCACCTGTAGGGACACAACAGCTACCAGCCTGGATGTGCAATCACGTCGTCGGTGGACACAGTTGACCAAACGAATCTGAAAGTACCCTGTGAAGGACAGAAATGACACACAGTCAAAAGCAATGGAGTACAGGACAGAACAGCAAAACTCATGCACAATACATGTTACAAGATACCCACCCAGAACCAAGTTAGCATGTCAACACTGTTGGGGAGTACAGCCCACCTGTCACCACACATCGCAACACACATCCAGTCAAGTAGCCCATGGACACACTCCAACAGCACCAGAGCACCACCCACACATCATGCCAACTCACATCATTGACATGACACCTCAGGATACTCACATTCAGCTAAAGAAGTTGGTGATGAGCTGTGTGCGGACATCACCATCACCATCATCATCATCATCATCGTCACTGGCATCGTGGTCCAGGCCAGGATCCTCCACAGGTGGCGGATGTTGGTCATTGTCATCCTGGATGAGAGGCAACTCCTTCCGCACTGCCAGGTTGTGGAGCATGCAGCAGACGATGATAATCTTGCACACTTTCGCAGGGGCATATGGGAGGGACCCTCCGGTCTTGTCCAGGCAGCGGAAGCGGCTCTTCAGGAGACCAAAGGTCCGCTCAATCACTCTCCTGGTCCGACCATGTGCCTCATTGTAGCGCATCTGGGCAGGTGTCACAGGGTTCCTGAGGGGTGTCAGCAACCACGGCATGTTGGGGTATCCCGAGTCACCTACGGACAGACAAGTGCACATTAGCTGACTTGGAAAAGTGGGCGGAATACTACAGATCAGATCACACACAATGGCACAAAGTCAGTACACACCGACAAGCCAGGCACGCTGGTTCTGCATCTGTGCCATCATCCTGGGGATGCGACTACTCCTCATCACAAAGGCATCGTGTGCTGAACCAGGGAAACGGGCACACACGTGTGTGATGGTCATGTCTGCAAGACACACCACCAGTGCATTGACCGAGTGGTAGTGCTTGCGGTTCCTGTAGGCCTGCTCCTGGGCCTGTGGTGGTACCAAAGCCACATGTGTCCCATCAATGGAGCCAATTACATGCGGCATCCTCCCCAGGGCATAAAAGTCACTCTTCACGTCAGTGAGTCGTCGCAGTCTAGGGAAATAGATGTACCGGTTCAGGAAGAGCAACATTGCCGCCAAAACATCGCGGAGCACACGGCTGAACATGGTCTGTGACATCCCACCAGCAGTCGCCACAGTATGTTGGAAGGTACCGGTGGCAAAGAAGTGTAGGGCTGCCATCACCTTCACCTTGGGGGTCAGCGCTGTAGGATACGGCCGGCCAGGCTGCAAATGTGGGGACAACTGCACTGCCAAATCCTCAATCAGCTGCCTGGTGAAGCGGTACCGTCGGATGCTGTCCCGTTCCACCATCGTTGCCAGGTCTGGGAATGGCCGATGGACAGCAGGAGCCCTGCAGTGCAGAGGAGAAGTAAGCAAGATTGTCAGTCACCCCACATATGCGGCATTGAACACACTCAAGATCCCAACATACATCATTATGAGGCACAACTACATGAAGTGTGCAGTACCGGAAGGACATGTATGGTACGTACATGGCCAACATCTGTCAACACGGTCCTACAGGTGGCATCAATTTGTCCCAGGTTGGCCCATTGGATATCATGATGCCGTGTCACAGTTCCCATCTCCTGCTGCCGTGTCACAATCACCCCCACAGTGACATGTGAGGACAGATGTGCCCCAGGCACCACAGCTCAACGACAGGTACATTCCCAGGGACCCTGTAATGCCACATGGACACTGGCATCACATGGAGTATCATGTGTACACCACAGCAAAACAAACATGACCCCCACAGGTAGTGGCCCCACTTGCCACGGCAGGACAGACATGGATGTCTGTGACACACACGCACAACATCAGAGTCCATGCACACACAACGTGGATGTGGAGACTGTCTCCCATTGTGCACATGAAATCAGAGACATTGTAAACACTACATGCACAAAGACTGTGGAGGTCCATCACTATTGTGCCACTGGGACACCCTGGCTCAAACATACCGTCCCACATGGGACTCACGGGGTATGTGACATGACATACACAAACACCACTGTGAAATGTGACCATGGCACATGCACAGATATGAACAGTTGCACATCACAGTGGTCACGTACACGTAACACCCAGGATCCTGTCCCCATGAACACGTGCACAGCCTGGGGGTGGCTGCCCACAGGTGACACCCACAGGACAACATGTACACCAACATACACACAATAGGAAATGCAGCCTTACATGCCTTATGATAAGGTTTGGACAGGCTGTCGTGATGTAGGTGTGCCCCTCACTCCCTGGGAGCTATCTGTGGCTGGCATATGTCCATCTGAGACAGGCATGCTGACATATGCCAGTCACATGTACAGTGATGCGTTGTACTGCAATGGACCGATCGGTGCCTCCGGCCGGCCCATTGCATTCAATGTGTGCGGGTACGCGTTGTACCCCTGTGCGCGTTGAACTGCAATGGACCGATCGGTGCCTCCGGCCGGCCCATTGCTTTCAATGTGTGCGGGTACGCGTTGTACCCCTGTGCGCGTTGAACTGCAATGGACCGATCGGTGCCTCCGGCCGGCCCATTGCTTTCAATGTGTGCGGGTACGCGTTGTACCCCTGTGCGCGTTGTACTGCAATGGACCGATCGGTGCGCACCCATTGACAATGGGCTTGCCTGGCAACGGACGCGTTTTCGAATTCCGAACGAGTCGGTTGCTGGAAAATCAGTTGGTCACCCACAACAATGTTGCAAAATCATGTATGTCATGAAGTTGAAGATTTGAAGGATGCTGTGGGCGTGTTTTGGTGCTGCTATTCCATGGATTGGCCAGATTCAGAAGATGCAAACGACTTGGACCTATCACTTTGGACACAAGGGACAGTATCTGCCTCTCCAGCACATATATATTGCTGGCTGGTCCCCTGAGAGCCCACTTGCCTGCACTACATGCTCCAAGACGACATCTGCCACTGCACTGCTGCTGTCTCTGCCCCTCTGGACCCTGCAATGGCACGTACTGTGGAGAGAGCCCCAGCCTTCAGCCTTGAAGAGAACCAGGCCCTGCTGGACAGCCTACTTCCACAGTACAGCAAGCTGTATGGGACACCAGGGGAGCAGGTGAGTGTCCTGTGCACTGCCTTTCTGAATGTGCATTTTGTCTGACTAGCAAGGCTGAGAGTCTGCACGCCACTGGCTAGCAGGCTCACTGAGTAGTTGTCACCCCCCATAGTGTGTAGTGACTTGCACTGGACAGGTATGGTGCAGTGACAGTGCTTCTGAACAGGGTTTTACTCCCCATGCAATGATACCATGTAGTGACTTCTGGAAAACTGTCCATGGGCAGCCGTGCACTGCCTGTGTACACCATGTGCCCCTGTGATTGCGACATGTATATGCAACTGTGTCATGCACGGATATGTTGCATGTGTAGTAATGGCCTTATCACTTTGTCATCCTGACAGGCTTCTGCCCATCGGAAGCAGGAGATCTGGAAGGACATCGTCCGGGCTGTCCGGTCCGTGGGGGTCTACAAGCGCCGGATCCGCAACTGCCAAAAGAGGTGGCAGGACCTTCGGGGCTGGACCCGGAGGATTGCACGGGTCCAGCTGAAGCTGTCGCCTCCTCGCAGGAGGGGCGGAACACGGACCCTGACCCCCCACATGCTCAGGATCCTGGCGGTGGTCTTTCCAGACCTGGATGGGCAGCTGAAGGCCAGAGAGCAGCAAGGAGGGGGTGAGTCAAAGACTGCACTGTGAACTCTGTCTAACATGCTATGTGCCCTCCTCGGGCCTGGTTAAACTGCCACAGTACAGCAGTCATGTTGTCCAGGAGCCATGTCCCTCTATTGTGCACTGCCCACTCCTCATCTGATACCCAGGTGTGGCCCTTACATGCAGGGAATACTGTCACTTAGGACTGTGTCCTTGCAGTTTGCTTGACTCAAGGTGGGAGACAGCATCTGTTTCCCTGACTCTGTGGTGGGCATCATGGGTGGGTCCATTGCTTACACAATGCCTGTATTCTGACATGTATTCAGCGTGTTACTTTGATCTGTGGTCCAATTGCTGAGCTGATCCACCACATGTGGCTGGGGTATCTGGCACACACCCATGCTGCGGGTGGGAACAATGTTTGGGCCCCAGGAGTATGTATATGACGTGTGTCACACATACTTAGCCAGCTGCCTACAGTCCAGGGCTCATCCCTCATTCATGTGGGGCTGGACAGTCATGCCTACTCCAGGCCATACAATACACTCTGTACTCCCACTCCCGTGTATCAGCTGACACATTGTGCGCAGTGATTTGACCCCTCAGGTGTCTGCCTCTGTGTCAGTGTGCTGTGGATTAGTCGCCAGGACTGCTGTGGAGTTTCTTGGTAGGGGCTCAGCATGCCACTGGAGATGTGACCATAGGAGACGATACTTGTGTGTCACATAGGTGTCTGATCAGCTGCCCATGCAGACTGGGGCATGTGAATGTGAAGTTCAGGCAGCTGTTCCCCATTCACAGCAGAGTGTGAGGGGCTCAGGTTCAGAGGGTAGTGTCACAGGTCTCCCATATGTCCAATAGGTATGACCTGGACAGATGAGGGTTGAGAGGATGTGTTGTGGGGGGATGTACATGTGCACTTGTGCAGCTCCAGGACTTGCATTCCCCATGACCTACTATTGTGACACAGTGCAGAGTGTTGTTGTCTGGCTGCAAAGTCATACATCACTGAGACAGTGATGTATGACTTTGCAGTCATGCCTCCGCCATGGCATGTGTCTACTGATTGGTGAGCCTGCAGGGGAGTGACATGTGCTACATGCACACCATAGTGGCGCTGGCTATCAGGACATGGGTGCATCATGGTGTCTGTCGCTGGTATGCATCACATGCATTTCCTATTTGACTCTGGGCATCCCTTTCATCCGGAAACCTGTACTGACTCAGTGGCAAGAGCTGTGATGTGTGCATGTCCACATGCCACACCGTGTCCTCTGCACTGTCCAACTACTGTGTACTTGGTGCATGTGTCCACACTGGGGTGTTGCAATCCAACAGACACCAGACAGATGGGTGCAAGGCCATGTGGGATGTGAGTGCCATGCTTGGCATCAGACTGACAATTGGCTTCTCCTGTTCAGTTAGGGCACTTTTAGCAATGTACAACTAATGATGCCAGGGCTTGCTCTGTGATGTGCTGTGCTCACAGTGGTGTGTGCGTTTTGTGCAGGTGACTGATGTCTGTCTGTTTCCCCATTGTTTGCAGATACATCCACGGCCACGGAAGGGGACAGCTCCACGGACCAGGAGGAGCCAGAGAGCCAGACTGGGTCAGCAGCCGAGGAGTGGTCGGAGGGACCCAGTGGCACGGAGGGCGAGGGGAGCCACACCGAGGAGTCCTCAGCAGCATCCACCTCAGCTGAGGACCAGAGCAACTCGGAGGATGACTCCCTTGTGGAGGCGGGTGTCAGCAGCCACCACACCCCAGCTAGTGTTGCTGTCCCCGCCACCACCAGCACCACCACCGCCCTCCCATCGGCTCCCATTCCCCAGGTCCGTGGAGGCTCCCATGTCCGGGAGCGTGTCTCCTTTGGGCCAGGCACCGCAGCCCCTGCCCCTGTGTCCCCTGCTGCCCTGAGTGAGGAGTCTGTGTACCTCCTTCGCCAGCTCCATGTAGGCCAGACAGCCATGCTGAGTGTCCTCCATGCGCACACCGCGCTGTTGACTCAGCTGGTGTCGTTCATGGAGGGCATCTCATCGGGCATGTCTGACCTACAGAGGGGCAATAGGTCCATGGACTCCTCCCTGACGGCAGCAGTGTCCCTCCTCAAACGGTCCCTCACCCCTCCTGCCTCTGCTCCATCCACACTCCCCAGCACCTTACCCATCCCAAGCACACACACACCGGCACAGGCACACACCAGCACACACACATCCAGCACACTTACACACACGCCAATGACAAAACGCACACGCACGCACATTCAGGGGACTGAAGCCAGACTCACAGGGGATGGGGCCCTGGAACACACACACGCATCCACATGCACTGCGCAGTCCTCAGTTCCCTCTCCCTCCAAAGCACCCTCCCTTGCCTCACCTGCAACCCCAAAGTCACAGCAGCTCTTCCTCTGTGACCTCGGCCTCTTCCCCACCGATGAAGCTGCTCCAGCATCCCGGGGGAAGAGGAAGCCCACCCACACGGAGCAGAGTGCCCCTCGCCCCCGGACACCCTCCCCCAGGCGCAGACGGACTGAGGCCCCCACCCGCAAGTCCCCACGGAGTCCTAAGAGCAAGACCCCGCCACCGCCCTGCAGCTCAAGCACCAGGTCTCCTTCCTCCATCCCTCAGGCCCCCACTCCACAGGTGCCCCCACCACACCCTGCCCCAGGTTCCCCCACCCACAGATATACCATCCCCAAGAGGCTCCGGCCTTCTCCCCCTGCCACTTGCTCTCCCAGCACCACACCCCCCGCTGCGCTTGTCTGTGCCACTGATGTGGTGAGGGTGTCCTCCCCTCTGTCCAACCCACCTTGCCTGTTCCCCATTCTCCTCCCCTGGAGGTAGGCACTGCAGTGGAGTCCACTACCGCCCTGTCTGACTTGGGCACTGCAGTGGCGGACCTGTCCACTCCATCTGCAGGGTCCACTGCAGTTGTGCCGGCACCCACGACATCTGAGTCATGCCCCCCAGTTGTGCCGGCACACACCATGTCAGACACCTCCACTGCAGTTGTCAGTGGCTCTCCAGCACCCACCACCCCTTCCCTGACTCCCCCTGGTGAGCCCTGATCCTGTCCCTGCGGTGCCTGGCCTGCCCCCCGGTTGCCCCTCCTAGTGGATTGTCCCTGGTTTTGTGCAGGCATGCGTAGGGTGACATCTGCCAGTGTCACCCTGTTTGAACTTTGACAATGGACTGGCCATTGGCCTTTGCTCTTTTTTTCTGGACGTCGTTTTCATTCAACACATATGCTGAATAAAGCAACTTTCTTTTCTCTAGTGCTCATGCTTCAGATGTACATGTTGTTGGTGCTGCTAACCATGCCCTTGCTGCAGTGATGGTGATATCTGGTCTCATGATTATGAAGTGTTACTGTGCAGGAACCCATGTGGTCCAGGGGGAATGTGTCCTATCATGTGGTGTATCCATGTCATCCATAGCAGCATCTGAGGGTGTCATGTGTTCAGTATTTGGCAATGGGATTTCCTACTTACATTAGCAATTTCATATCTGTGGCTTCCACCCCTGCACATCTGTTGTGCCTTCCATTGTTGGATTTGTCTACTTCCCTGACCGTGTTGCCATCTCCACTGGACATGCAGGTTTGGGCATCAATGGGGAAGGACTCATCCGTGTAGTCAGTGCAACATTGCTATACAAGTGTGTTGGATCTGTGCTGATGATTCCGTTGGCACATCCATGACCAGGCTGATGTGACGGGAGCCCTCATTTGGTGCTAATTGTTGATTGTGTGACCAAGTGCTCAGCTGACATGATGGGGCCCTACTGAGGCAACATATGGCACAGCTTTCCTCACACAGGAGTGGAGTCCCCTCATGGCAGTGTGTACACGTGTGACATTGCCTGCGCCCAAGGTGTGTGTTGTATGTGCATGTCTGTGTGTTCACTTCCATTTATCTGCGCATGCTGTGATCCCTAGTGTTGTACCTGTTTGTGATGCTTGCTGACTTGAGCTATGTTCCCCCAAAGTCTTCTCCCTGTGTTCTCTGTGATGTGGGTGCATGGCACATTACTGGTCATCAGGGTGTCACCCATAGGTGTGTTTGCTGTCAGGGCTGAGTTTGTGTGCAGACGCAGATGGGTCACAGTCAGGTTTCCCCTTGGCACTTGTTGTTTGCCCCTGTCATGTGATTTTCAGTTCGTGTTATCTTTAAGTTATTGTGACACGTTGTGTGTGTGACTGCTGGCACTCCTCAGGGTCCGGGCTGCGATGTTGGTTGTTGTCTATGTGTGTTCTTTGTGGGTGACCTTGGCTTCTTCATTGGTGTGTGACTGTGGCTGGGATCCCATTGGTTGGTGTGGTATCGCCGTCATGTCCATGTACAGCGTAGTGTGCAGTGTGTCAGACATTCAGGAGTCTTGTTGAGTGGCCATGTGTGATGTGTTTCTGCACCTTGGTTCCCACCCACCACCCTGGAATAGTCATGGGTGCATGTGCAATGTCACCAGTGCATGTGTACTTCACTGCTGCACATTGTTGGAGGTCGAGGGGTGTGGTCTTGAGTGTGTGCAGATGGGAGTTGTTGCCCAGCTGGACCCCTGCCTCCATGTTGGCCTTGGCTTACTGGCCATGCTGATTGATTTGTGCTTGTGTCGGTGTGATGGTAGTTTGTTGCTCAGGACACATGACTGTGGTTCACAGTGTGAACCACATTCAGCTTTGTCATCAGAGTGGGAATTTTATGCAGCCAAGGGTCACCACATTGTGGGGGCCCTGGGGGTGGTGCTGTGGTGTGTCTGTGTCTTGCTGTGTCAGTTGTTGTTCCTACGTTCCTGTGTGACATGTGTGTTTTGTGCTCCCTCTCATCTGACAATGCCTGCTTGCCCACATAGGGGATTTGGATCCATGAGTTACCTTAGTGTGGCACTGTATGCACATCTGTATGATTGGTATTCAGCTCTCCTCATGTGTTGTGTGGTTACCTGGGGACACTGGCACCCCCCTCACCTGCTGTGTATGATGTCAGTGTTGGTCTGCCTGTTTGTGTTTGTGCATCTGCACCACTGCATTGGCATATCTTGGGTGTGCCATTGGCTGTATGTTGTTTGGTGTGTTTCCCCTGCTGTCCCTGGGACTCCTAGGTCATCGGTCAGCACAGTGATCATGGTTTGTGTGTCCCATTGCTGCCATGGTATGGTATCTGTTCACCTCACATCTGCTGTCTCCACAGGATATCTGCATTTGTGTGCCCATTGGTGCAAATATGTGGTTCTGCATTCTGATGGTCACTTCTGTCATTGTGTCATTGATGAATGTTGACGGTGTCAGCCACCATGGGTGTTGTTTGTCTGCACATGGCCAAAGGAATGTCTCATTTGCACTGCAGTATTTGGCTCACCCAATTTATGTTGCAATGGGACACATACACTACTTTGCCACAGATGAGTTTTTGGTTCTGTGACCAGGAATGATCCATGCAGTTTGGCAGTTGCAGCTCTTTCTTTGTCAACACTTACCTTTTGGTCACTGTGATGATGGGGGTGTAGACCCCATTGCCACAATGGTCAAAATGTGCTTCAGCTATGGACCCCACACTTCCCTTTTGGTCACTGTGATGATGGGGGTTTAGACCCCATTGCCACAATGGTCAAAATGTGCTTCAGCTATGGACCCCACACTTCCCTTTTGGTCACTGTGATGATGGGGGTTTAGACCCCATTGCCACAATGGTCAAAATGTGCTTCAGCTATGGACCCCACACTTCCCTTTTGGTCACTGTGATGATGGGGGTTTAGACCCCATTGCCACAATGGTCAAAATGGGCTTCAGCTATGGACCCCACACTTCCCTTTTGGTCACTGTGATGATGGGGGTTTAGACCCTATTGCCACAATGGTCAAAATGTGCTTCAGCTATGGACCCCACACTTACCTTTTGGTCACTGTGATGATGGGGGTTTAGGCCCCATTGCCACAATGGTCATGGGCTGCTTGCATTGTGGGTGCCACACACATATATGTGTGGCACATGTGCTAGGGGGTCACATTGTATGTTCAAAGTCATGTTCGGTGTTGTAGGCATTTGACACAGCCTACACACGCTTGTCATGGTGGTGGGGGGATGTCTTTATCTTGCATTCCCTAGGTTGTGGTGTGCTGGTTGTGTCATGCATTGTCCATCCTATGAGTGGGGGTGGTAGTAGTGGTAGGCATCCAGCCCCCCTGGCTAAGGGTGGTAGTAGTGGTAGGCATCCAGCCCCCCTGGCTAAGGGTGGTAGTAGTGGTAGGCATCCAGCCCCCCTGGCTAAGGGTGGTAGTAGTGGTAGGCATCCAGCCCCCCTGGCTAAGGGTGGTAGTAGTGGTAGGCATCCTGCCCCCCTGGGTGAGGGTGGTAGTAGTGGTAGGCATCCAGCCCCCCTGGCTAAGGGTGGTAGTAGTGGTAGGCATCCAGCCCCCCTGGCTAAGGGTGGTAGTAGTGGTAGGCATCCATCCCCCTGGCTAAGGGTGGTAGTAGTGGTAGGCATCCAGCCCCCCTGGCTAAGGGTGGTAGTAGTGGTAGGCATCCTGCCCCCTGGGTGAGGGTGGTAGTAGTGGTAGGCATCCAGCCCCCCTGGCTAAGGGTGGTAGTAGTGGTAGGCATCCTGCCCCCCTGGGTGAGGGTGGTAGTAGTGGTAGGCATCCAGCCCCCCTGGCTAAGGGTGGTAGTAGTGGTAGGCATCGTGCCCCCCTGGGTGAGGGTGGTAGTGGTGGTAGGCATCCAGCCCCCTGGGTGAGGGTGGTAGTAGTGGTAGGCATCCAGGCCCCCTGGCTAAGGGTGGTGGTAGGCATCCAGCCCCCCTGGGTGAGGGTGGTAGTAGTGGTAGGCATCCAGCCCCCCTGGCTAAGGGTGGTAGTAGTGGTAGGCATCCAGCCCCCCCTGGGTGAGGGTGGTAGTAGTGGTAGGCATCCAGCCCCCCCTGGCTAAGGGTGGTAGTAGTGGTAGGCATCCAGCCCCACCTGGCTAAGGGTGGTAGTAGTGGTAGGCATCCAGCCCCCCTGGCTAAGGGTGGTAGTAGTGGTAGGCATCCAGCCCCCCTGGCTAAGGGTGGTAGTAGTGGTAGGCATCCAGCCCCCTGGCTAAGGGTGGTAGTAGTGGTAGGCATCCAGCCCCCCTGGCTAAGGGTGGTAGTAGTGGTAGGCATCCTGCCCCCCTGGGTGAGGGTGGTAGTAGTGGTAGGCATCCAGCCCCCCTGGCTAAGGGTGGTAGTAGTGGTAGGCATCCAGCCCCCTGGCTAAGGGTGGTAGTAGTGGTAGGCATCCAGCCCCCCTGGCTAAGGGTGGTAGTAGTGGTAGGCATCCAGCCCCCCTGGCTAAGGGTGGTAGTAGTGGTAGGCATCCTGCCCCCTGGGTGAGGGTGGTAGTAGTGGTAGGCATCCAGCCCCCCTGGCTAAGGGTGGTAGTAGTGGTAGGCATCCAGCCCCCCTGGCTAAGGGTGGTAGTAGTGGTAGGCATCCAGCCCCCCTGGGTAAGGGTGGTAGTAGTGGTAGGCATCCAGCCCCCCTGGGTAGGGGGTGGTGGTGCGCATCCAGGCCCCTGTGTGCATATGTGGCATTGGTGATGGGCATCCCGCCCCTATGGTGCTGCTGTTGCTGGTGTAAGTATATTCAGCATCCCCGTGTGTGTGTGTGATGTGTCGTGTACGTGTTGTATGTGTTTTGTGGTTGGTGTCTGGCTTACCTTCTGCGCCGTACGCGTCCGTGCCTGTTCCGGTAGTAAATGTAGAATATCGGTATGATCGGGACGAAGGGATTCATGGTTGGTTCGTGTCGTTCGTCCTTCTAGTTGCTTGGCCTCGTCCTCGTCGCTTCGCGTCGTCCTCGTCGGTGCCGTGTTCGTCTCGGAGCCGTGGATCGTGTTGTGGCGCGAATCGGAGCTTATGTGCGCCTCTCCCAGATGCTTTGACGTGCCGTGCGTAGCGACGGGTTCGGAGCGTACGGAAAGCGCATCGTACTTGTCCGGCCGGACGAGGCTGCATTTTCCCTTCCGTGCGACTCGATTCGGCGTTTCCGGATTCGCCTCGGTCGGAGTACAGGACCTGGTTTGGGTGAGTACGGCTCGGCCGGATTTTTTGCTGTTGTGCGCATCGTACTTGCTCGTTCGGTGTACTGTACGGATCGGTCGGGAAACAGGCTTTCGCATGGCTTTTTTCCCGACCGAATGGTATTGGGTGCGCCTCCGACCGAGATCGGAATCTGCCCCTTTGTGTCCGCCATCAGCCAAATGATTTAACAATGCAATTGAATCAGTAACACAATCATCTCGTGTTCTAGAGGCTACTAGTAAATCATCTATGTACTGAACCAAAACTGAGTTTCTAGGCATAACTAACTTTTCTAAACACTTTTTTAATATCTGGTTAAATATGGAAGGACTTTGGGTGTACCCTTGAGGGACACGATTCCATACATAAATTCGATCTTCAAATTTAAAAGAAAACAAATATTGACTATCTGGATGTAATGGAATCGAGAAAAATGCTTGGTATAAATCAATCACTGTGAACCATCCTGCATTCCAGGGTATCTGATATAAAATCACTGCTGGATTTGGCACTACAGGACAACAAGGAACAACAATTTTATTTATTTTCCTTAAATCTTGCACAATCCTATATTTTCCACTAGGCTTTTTAAGACCCATGATAGGCGAATTACAATCACTCCTCATTATTTCTCTCAATATGCCTTGTTTAATCATTCGATCAATTTCAGCAACTACTCCTTCTTTTAACTCTGCACTCATTTTGTACTGTCTGGTATTTGGGTAAACTGCTCCTTCTTTCACAGTTACTTTCACTGGATCTACATTTGCCATCAATCCCACTTCTTTTCCAGTGAAATCCCAGACATCGGGATTCACTGTGGTTTTCAATTCATCAGGTAGCTCATCTCTCGTTATTAATGAAAACATTTCATCCACTTCTGTGCCTTGTTTTGCTAGCATTATTTTATAGACAAGGTCTTCATCAGGGGTCTGAATAGCAACACCATCCGGTGTGCAAAAAATTGTGCAATTCATTTTGCACAATAAATCCCTTCCCAGTAAATTTACTGGACTAGAATCACACACCACAAATTGGTGCACTTCTTTGAAGTTACCAATTCGTACTTCCATTGGCTCTGTAATTGGGGTTCTGATCTTTTGATTTGCTACACCTACCACTTAGATGGCTTCTCCATAGAGAGGGAGGTTTGGGATGTCTGCTGTTCTTACAGTAGAACGGGTAGCACCATTGTCCAACAGAAAAGTGATGTTGTTACCTTTTACTTTTCCCTCAACACATGGACCTGACTGATCTACCGACAAGGATGCGCCAAGTATGCACTCCTTCTCCCCCTCTCTTAGGCACCGTCATTGTTCACCCTCACTCTCAAAATCACCCTGCAAGAGAAATTGTGAAATCACAGAATTGTTCTTACCACTTCCTCCTTGAAATCCGACGTCTGCACCGTGCCATGCTCTGCTCACATTACCCTGTATAGGGGCAGGTGGCAACTGACCCTGGAGATTAACAACCTGCTGCGGTTGATTCAATAGCACCTCATTCTGCGTCTGTGGATTTAAATTTTGATTTGGGCCATTATTATTCTGTATTTTCTTACACTCGTTCTTCCAATGCCCTAACTTCCCGCACCCATGACAAGGAAATTTCTTCTTTGCTTCCTCTCTACTCATTCGTCCCTTTGCTTTCCCTCCATTTCCTGCAATATTGTTTGATCCTGATTCTTTTCCCTGATTATCTGATTGATTATCTAAATCAATTCCTTGTCGCTCAGCCAATTTCACTTGTGCCTGCATCACTTTTTCCTGTAGCTTCTTATGTCTTTCTTCAATTTCATCTCCCCAATACTTAGCATACTTCAAGATCTCATCAATTGGTTTTTCCTGCCAACACAACGTGTGTCTCTGAATCATCTGGCAGATTTCTGGCTTCAAAGCATACACAAACCGATACACAAATTGACTCATATTTTTGTTTCCAATTTCTTCAAATCCACTATACTGTTTAAACACCTGTAACAGGCGTTCATAATACGCATGTACAGACTCATTAGTTTCTTGAGTTGTTCTGTCTATTTTCACCCAATCTGTCTCTTTTGGTGGGATCTTTCCTTTCAAGAAAGTAATCACCTGGTGATATTTCTTCATCACATCATCGGCTGGAGCTCCTGTTTTCGGATCTCTGGGATATTCCTCACTAGGCCAATCAACTGTAATTTTACATTCTGTCCACAAATCTGCAGGTACCACTATGTCAAACAGACCATCCAAATCTTTCAACAAAACCTTCGAAACCTTTACAAATCTTTCAACCTGCTTGTACCATTCAACTGGCTTTTCTCTCAGCTTTGAGAAATCATTTGTAAATGACAAATTATCTTGTCTACTCCATGGGACATGAACATACCCCCCTCCAGGAACCTGTCTCATCGGACACAACCTTTCTACTTTTCCTGATTCTTTTAATAAATATTCAGATGTTGTTCGGGTTGCCTTTGCGTCTTCCTTTTTCTTTGTCCACCTAGTTTTCCATCTATCTAGGTCTCCCCATTTTTGTAGAATGGTCATTAATTCTTTAACCTGTAATTTCCTCCCAGACAGAAAACTGCTGCTAAAGCGGCGATAATGGGCTTGATAATATGCCCTTGAGAATTCCAATAGAAGCCCATGTTCTGGTGTCAACCTGGGCTTCTATTGGAATTCTCAAGGGCATATTATCAAGCGCATTATCGCCGCTTTAGCGGCAGTTTTCTGACGCTAAAGCGGCGATAATTTTAACGCCGTTCTTGATAATATGCCCCTTGGTGTTTAATCTATCCACTCCCACATTTCCAGCTATCATTTCTTCTAATTCTACTTTCAATTTATAGATATCCAAAATCTTTTGGGGTGAACTATGCTTGTCTATTCCCTGTGCCCACCTTTCTAGATCTTCAGGAGTCACTACTGTTGCACTTCTGCTCCCTGTAGATGTCACTATGTCCACGTCTTTTGAACAACTGAGGGTAACTCTTCTTGGGGTAGTATTTACTGGTTCTCTAATCGGTAAATCCATTAATGAAATCACTGAATCACATTCACTGATATGATCATCAGTTATTACAGTTTCTTTTCTGGGATTGTTCAAAGGACAACGCTACAACTGGTTGCGTTTGACAGTTTGCTTTATTTCCATATAATGGAACAACAGGACCAATAGTTACTGGTATAGTCAATGCTTCAGGATGTGTACCCAATTGGGTCATTTTCTGTATTAATTCTGCTCTATTTTTATCTAATGCTTCTCTTTCCTTATCCTGAAGTACTCTATTAACTGGTGGATTATACAGAACTTGCGGTACCAACGGCGTTCTCAAAATTGGTGCACTTGGGGTATATCCACTAGGACCTTCTTGATATGGTGGGGGGTTCTTTGTTAGCATATCTTCCATAAATTCATCTTCTGATTCTCCAAACCCTGTCATGTGTTTAGTTTTCTCTTTACATTTGCCCCCTGAAGATTCGTCAGTCATTAAGACTGGATAGAAGCCTTCAGTAATCATTGCTCGTCTCCACTGTTTCATCTGACTTTCTCTTCTCTCATTCTTATGGCTGGGGAAAAATCCTCTATAACCCGTATTACTTCTAGATCTGTCACGCTCATATGCTTCAGTTTCCCATTCTTCTAGTGCTTCGTACTGTGTTAATCTAGGTCTGGGTTCTAATTCATTCATTCTCATTCTTAAATTCTGAAGAACTCTCCCATTGAATGTACCATGTTCTGGGAAAGCTAGTATTCCATCGTCTTTTGTGTATTCTATCCAATTTTCTAGCCACACACATGTATGGTAACCCCTTTCCATCATCATAAATGATGCTGGTGTCTTTGGTGGTGGAATAAGTATTCCTTCTCTAGTTTTGATGGGCTTAACTTTCTTAAAGTAATTTTTAATTTTCAGTAAAAATGACGTTTTACTCTTTTCTCCGTACATTTTGGGTAAATACCTATTTATACAATTGTATCTTGTAAATCCTAAATATCTCCTGTCTGGGCGATTCCCTATTAAAGTCAGATCGCGTTTCCACATGCAGTTTCCACTGTCCACTAATATTGCGACTTCTATTTTGCCAACCAATCAGATTCAGACTTACACTCGTTGTTTGACCAATCCTAGCGCGGCCTTTTTGTGACATCTATTTCACTCCTTGCCACTAACCCCTCCTTTACAATCTGCACGTGTTTGTCCCACGGTGTTTCGACCAATCCCAGTGTGGCACCTATGACGTCAGTATTACTCCTCACTACTGACCCCTCCTTTCCAAGCTTGCTTCACGCCCGCTGGTTCAACCAATCCCAGCGCGGCACCCTGTGATGTCAGCGCGACTCCGGCAACTGACCCTCCCTTCACAAAAATTATACGTAAACTTATTTTCTCTGCACTTTCATTAAATTCTCATTAATAACAACATAAAAACATTCGCTACTCTGCCTGTTCCACTAAACCAAAAGGATAGATTACTTACACACCGAGTAAACTTTCTGTTTACTATACATACACTATGAGTAAAACCCTTCCGCTTACTCTTCACTTAAGCTCAGAAGAACCTGTTACTCATCCAGTGTTACCCTTTCTAGGTGATATAACACTAAAATTTCACCAGCAAACCCTTTGCTGTCAATCACGCACTCATACAGAAAAATAGTCCCTAACTAGTACTGATAGCCCTGCATAACTTCTCAGCACTATTTCCAGCAGACGAGTAACCTCACTGCAGTATGGCTTCCACTTACCATCCGCTATTCAATTTCCCCGGGGATTTCTGGACAACATAAAACAAGACTTAACGAATGTGTTAAAACATAAATCCAAATCTCAACAAAGAAAAATACTTATTATCCAACTAGTTAAGAAAAACCATACCTCTGCTACCAAGAAACTGATCCAGCGGGTTACCAGCAACAAGTACTCACACACCATATACTAACCCTGGGCGTAGTTCGCGTAGTGCCGTTACGTGTAGCTCCGCGAAGTGCACTACGTACTCTACGCGTAGCTACGCGAACTGCGTAGTGCGGTAGGGAAATGCTGTTCGCACTGATTGCACAGTGCCGGATGCTTGTCCGCACTGTGCAATCATTGCAAACGGCATCTTGCACAGTGCAAGCGGTCGTTTTCTGCCGCTCGAGTAGATTTGTCCTCGAGCGGCAGCTTTCTCAACGCGGACTGGTAGTTTCTCATCACGAGCGGTCGCGAGCATACGTGACCACTCGCAATGAGAAACCTGACCTCCCCACGTTGAGAATCTCGCCGGGAGGTTTATTTTCCACGCTCGCGATCGGCAACTTGATGTTGCTGATCGCGAACGAGGAAAAAGTCTCGCCGGGATGTTGATTTTGCTCGCTCGCGGTCGCCAACTTGACGTTGAGGGTGTGAGCAAGCAAAAAATGCCCGCTACGCTATGCATTTTTGCACTGTGCTACGTGCAATTTGCGTAGCACGTAGTAGCGCAAACTACCCAAACTCCGCGAGCGTAGCATAGTTTTCCGCCCAGGCCTACCATATACTCACCTGGGCCCATTCATTCACACTAACTAGTAAAACACTGCTGGGGTCAATTTGTACTCTTTATCCAGGTTCAGTTATTCGTTTCTCTCTAACCAACCTATTCACAAATTAAAGAGCATTACTTTTGTCAATTGATCTTTTCGTTAATCTAGTTGAGGATAATATGACTATAAATCTTAGCTTAACTCAGCTCATTTATATGAAAATAATCACAGACTCTGGATAGTTTTAAATGTTTATCTAAATTAATTCATGTGAGACAAATGCATTTAGCACAGCGCATAACCTCGTTTTTCATGGAGGAAGCTCATATATCCAAGTAAATAATCTAATTTAAGTAAAGCATCACAATGACAGTACCCCAGAAAGGAGAGGATAGAGAGAGCAATACAAGGTAAAACACAATCTTATATCTACCTAAAGGTAACCGTGGGTGCTCACGGAGCATGCAAAGTTTGTGCTACCGCACGTAGCAGAGTGAAAAACTGTGGCAGTAGTATAATAAATACCTACAAATGCTTTGATAAAGCAATTTTCTATGCTAAACAGCATATAACCAATTTACAAAAGTGAACTTTGACAAGGAAAATATCAAGCAATGACTAGAGGTGATGATTTTGGGGTCCCCCCTAACCTAGGGGGAGGACCAAGCAGATGCCTTGAACACAAAAAGCATATCATGTGAACGATTCAGTGGTGGTCCCTTCCTCCTAGGACCACCCCAAGCACAGTTATGGGCAAAAATACAATCCCAACCAAAGGCCCTGCAAAGCATTATGGGACAAGATTAGCAGTGGGCAGTGAATATTATAGTGTCCAATATCAAAATAATTCTGCAGTTCAACTAGTCGTTACTAGATGTCCCTCACGAGTCAAATGCAAAAGCATTGAAATTATTAATACATCAAGCTGCAGTTCCACTAGTCGTTACTAGATGTCCCTCACGAGTCAAATGCAAAAGCATTGAAACCCTTTCATGAAGCTTTTGCATTTGACTCGTGGCAATTATTGTACAGTGCAGTCAAGCACACAGCTACGCACTATGCAAACCAAACCCCTCGGACAAGGAGTTGGTAAGGGTCCCCAGGAAAGATCAGGCGACCAAGACTTCAGGACAGGTTCTGAACAGGATTCAGGACAGGATAGATGACCTCTCTGATACTATCTTCCTCCTTGATTCTTCCATGATCTTCTTCTAATTATGCACCTCCTCGATTCTTCCGCGATCTTCTTCTAATTTTCTAAAGTTTTAGCTTAAGTTCTTCTTCTGCATTCTCTCAGCTCTCGGACAGCATCCCGGTCTCACAGCATTTCAGCAGCACTTCGCTTGTCGAATCCCTTTCAAACCGGCAGCATTTCGGTCTGTAATCTCTAATGGAATGATCCCTCTAACTAACTAAACCTACAACTATTATACTTTTCTACACCCATGTTCCTCCCATTAATGTTTCTAAATTATGGGCCACTAACTTTGATTGGACGGGGCAAGGGGTTTGATCATCACACCACATTAAACTTGCAATAATTTCTTAAGACTATTGTAAAAGATCCCACCCCTTCATTTTTATTCATATTCTTTATTTTCCCACCCACATTCACATCTTTATCAGTGCAAAAATATACAAAAATATACATATAATGTTTGTCCCTTTCTTTCCCATGGTGGTTTGCTTGTTCTCAGGACATGTTGCAAGTGTAAATTTGGACGGGTTTCAAGGTCCATAACATGGCGATTGTTCTCTTTTCACTGCGCATGTTCTTTGGTCACATGTTGCTCTTGCTTCCATTAGCCACCCCAGGCCCAAAATACGAACTATTAGAAAGGTCAAAAAGAAACATATTAATTTCAAAATATAATGATTTCACTCTATACCACCTATCTCTATTATAATCCCATTGACTTATAAATGCTTTCCCCGCATTAGCAGTTTAATAATAATACGATTTAGTTTCAGCAGTGCAGATGCTTAGCATATGAGCTTTCAAGCGGCCATATTTGAGTGCTTTGCGCAGAAGCAAGGTTTCCCTCCAAGCAAAGAAAGACGTCATACTACGTAGACGTAGTTGACGCATGCGCAGTAGATTCCCGCGTTTTAGCAGCCATCTTGTGTTAGACTCGAGTTACTGGTTAGTTAGAACACATAGGCAAGCTTCTTTTTGCTACTTATATGAATGTGGTGCAGGTTATTTTACACATCACACAAATTAATACGTGTTAGTAGTTAATGTGAGGGAATTGCTTCCGAGCAAGTCTCTTTTACGAGTCCTTGCTCCATCACTGCGAAACGCCCACTGCAACACTCATTGCACGCCTCTTTCACGCTAAGTGCTGCTTGAATAGGGGCATTATTTTCAAGGTGGCGCTAAGCCACAAAAAGTGCCTTGCAAATATGGCGTAGTAGTTAATGCCACAGGAGCGTTGAAAAAAGTGAAGCTCTGGTGGCATTAGGGGCTTGTACATATGCCCCCAGGTGTCCGGGAATACATCCTGCACTCAGACAACACCCTCCTCATTCTCACTGCTCACCCTTCATTTTCATGTTCACCCTGCACTCAAAGCGATCATACTGCACTCACACTGCTCACCCTCCTCCTACCCTGCACTCACACGAGCACATCACTCACTCTGCAACCACATGACACTCCACTCACTTGTCACTTTCACCGCTTATGCTACACTCACGCTGTTACCCTGCACTCACACCGTTCATCCTTCTCTTACCCTGTGCTCACACAAGCACACCACTCACCCTGCACTCACAGTGACCACACTGCACATATGCCCCTTGCCATGAACTCACGCTGTTCTCTCTCCAATTAGCCCGCAGTCACATGAGCATACCTCTCACCCTGCACCCACAGTGATCACACTGCACTCACACCACTCACCTTGCACTCATGATTTTTACCCTGCACTTACATGAGCACACTACTCACCCTGCACTCATATGATACTTCACTCACCTGTCACTCTCACTGCTCACTCTGCAATCTCACTCAAACATGCACATCACTCACCATGCATTAATTCCTCCCACTCTGCTCTCTCACCTGTACCCAAACTCATATGTCACATCACTCACCCGGCAGTCACTCCCTCTCAACCTAGTCTCACACTGTCACATCGCTCACTTTGCACTCACATAGGCTCACCCTTCACTCACATTTGCACAGTACTCACACCACGCAAACAAGCACAGCACTCAGCCAGGAGTCACACCGCTCACTCTGAACTTCCACCTCTCACCCTTCACTCACACAGACAAACCTCTCAGCCTGCACTCATACAGGCACTCTGTTCATCCAGCCTGCACACAAGGACAATAGTCTGCCGGAACTCATAGGGACACACCACATGCTCTGCACTAACTCCTCTTACCATGCACTCACCAGTCATTCTCAGAGATCACCCTTCACTCTCGCCGCTCACCCTGCACTGCACACAGGCACAACACTTACCCTGCATTTACAGTGCTCACAACAGCCTATACTCACTCCTCCCACCCGACACTCACATGGGCCCTCCTCTCACATTGCATTCATGCAGCTCACCCAACCCTTACATTGGCACATTTTTCACCCTACACTTGCACCACTCATGCTGCACTCACTCACACTATTCACCATCACCCAGCACTTACATGAGCACACCTCTTACTCTGTACTCATAAAAATTACACACCTCTCATGAATATGCACATATTTCTACAAAGGCACCCACAGAATACCTGCTCTTTCGGTAGTTCTAGATGCCTACTTAATTCCATCAGCAACAACGAGGCTGGAGCAAGAGGGGAGAGTGGACAGAGAATATGGGATGGAGCAAGGAGAGAGACTAGGGCAGAGGCTTTGGGGTATGGCGATGGATTGAGGATCGTGTGAGACCTTCAGCCATTCCTGGCTTTCCATTCACCACTTGTAGTTTTTAAGTTGGGTCTCAAAAACCCCAAAATGCAAAGTGTTACTGGATAAAATCTATGGTTGCCAAAGAAGTCAATCATTTCATGAGATCAGTTGGATGCTGTGATATTACATGGTAGAATGTGGAGTCGTTCATTTCCAATACTGTACCTGCTTGATCCATACGTGAAACCACATATAAGCCTCGTACAGCAATTTTAAGGAAGTGTACTTTTAATTCACATAATACTTGTAACAAACATTGATAAGGCAACATATTCTTTTTGAATAGATAATATATTTTTATTAAGCTTCACTAAGAGGCAAGGCAGGTATATCAGAAGCAGCAGGGCAAGCTTTTCTAACACAATAAAAGCAGATTGACTAATGGAAGTGTGAGTGGTAGGGTGTCTGTGTGCATATGTGACAGAGTACAAATGTACGAAAGAGTGCAAGTGATTTAGTGAGAATGTGTGCGAAAGAGAATGTGTGTTTCAGTGTATGTGTGTTATGTGTGCAAGTGTGCTATTAGTCTGGCATACTGGAGGTCATTCTTGCCTTATGGACAAGGGCACTAATAGAATATGGATGGGAGGTGTTACCTATGGCAAACTGCAGGCCCTGACATGCTTCTATTAAGACACCATCATTGGCTGTGGGGACTCAAACTGTCTTACTGAGTAAGCCCCTAGCCCAGCCATACCCAGGACAGAAACACAGAACACGCGCCACCACACCTGGCCGAAGGCCCTGACATAATGCACATAATTCTTAAAATATGGGGTGGATCTATAGCAAAATGTTGGAAGTGATATTTGAGGTAACTTTTGTTATTAGATTTCCTGTACTCCTTTTATAGGGGGTGTGAATGGCAAAATGCTGAGCCTTGTATATTAGAGGGATCTTTTAGTGGTACCCATGGCTGTGGCTGAAGTATCCATGGTAAACTTCTGGCACTGTCATATTGAATGTACTCCTTGGCATAAGGGGCTCACTCATGAACAAATGAAGACCTTTGTATAGTAGAACTAATTTCTGACTTAAGACATTTGAAAAAAAACAAGATCTACTCCAAGGAAAGGCCTGGTTTCCCTTGTGCACCATGATAGTACTCAAATATTTCATTAAAGCCCATAAGGGTCTTCGTTTTTTTAGCAAATTTGATCCCAAAAGTTTCAAAAAGTTCTCAAGGGAGAAGTCTACTTTCCCTTAAATCATCTCTAAGAAATCTGTTAACTTGTTTTGCTTGCTGGAATTTGGGGGAAGTATTACACCTCAACACTTAAATAGATCTTGTTCCTCATATAATGGTTATGAGGTTAGATATCACCCCATTTCTGGAAATGCTTCTCCTGCCCCATTGTTAGGAGTAGGACAGGCTTTCGGGCAGTGCGACTGGTGCAGCCGCAGCTGGCGTTGACCTTGGTGGGGGGGGGGGGCATTGTGTTAAAAAAAAAAAATCGTTTAAAAGCACATCTACATCCTTGTGCATCAGGGCATTTTCAGGCAAGAATAAAAAATATCAAGATAACTCTGGTGATTAATGTTCTTACTAGTGAGAATTCATAATTTTGTCTAGTTGGATTTTTGGCTCATCGTAAGGTAGCACGGAGGGTTAATGTGCCTGCTGCAAAGAATGTGTACCATGCAGTTCACAGAAGTTAGTGTAAGTGAACTCTGAGTAGCGCTATCAAATTTTTTAATGTATGCCAGAGAGAGGCTATGGAGAGATGAGGTGCACTGTTGGAGAGTGGTAGTGAGGGAATTCATGGAGAAGGAGGATATGGGGGTGGAGAGCGCCACAAAAGACTGCCATAACGGCCACCACCAATGCTCGAGCCGGCTGTGAATGGGAGTCTTAGCTCCCCCGAAGTTTGGGTCCAGTTGCGGCCTTGCCCATCACTGTACTGATAGTGTGTCTCAGACAAGGGCTTTGCATAGATGCCAAGCTTTCAGTTGCCATGTGGGTGACATTTCCATGTTTTTGTATGCTTCTGTGTGACATTTAAGTTGTTTAAGTGTGACACACTGCATGACACTTTTTCCCACTGGAACAGTGCAGTAACGAACATGTAAAAAAACAGATTATCTGAAATGACCCCCTTTTTAGGTTGAGCCTAGACAGCGTTTGCACTGTCACATAGCGACCTGTTGTATATGCCTAGTGGAGTTCAACTCCACCTATTGCTTGGCATTGCTTTTCATTTGTCTATTTCAGTATCCTTTAAAAATCCTTGCTTGCTAGTGGCCAGTCCTGCCTCTTTGTCCCTCCTTTTTCTCTTTCATTCTTCCCATGGTGCAGGGACTAAGTACGGTATCATTATGCCATGGCTATTGATCTGCTCCTTGGGGTACTATTTATTTCTTGGTTCCTGCTCTGTTACTGTTTGCCTGTGCTTGCATGTTAATGCAGCATTTGTCCCTTCCATTTGCGTGTTAGGCGACTGCATGTTTTTTCTTACTTTTGTCCCCCACTTGGGAGGTATCAGAGCTCAGGCTCAAACATGGTTCCAGAGCTTCAAAGTCGGCCTCTCTAGTCATAACGCCATATCCTCTTCATTGCTCCATTCTGCCTGCTCCCCCCTCACCAATCACAGGATGTTGAGCCTCCCGTTAGACTTGAACCCTATTACTCAGCTTCAGCATCCTCCCCAACTCCATTATATTTACATCTCCCCATTCACCCTATTTTTCTTTTACTCTTTTTACAATTTTTAATAAAGACCGTCAGTTGGGCTTTTTTTGGTAGGATATTAATTTGGTTTTTGGCTTCCTTATGAGGGTGATTGGGCTTGTTTTGCTTTGCCACTGATAACGCAGATCAACAAATTGACCGTAGCTTTGATGTTTTAAATAAAGCATGCTGGATGCGTTCACAGAAAAAACGGTATCGTTCACTTTGCACAAAGTTTCTGGAAGTCATAATTTCTGCACTCATTCCCATTTAGGATGTTTTACTGACTTCTAGTATATATACAGCTCATGTATTATTTTACCAATTAAAGATGGCCAGCCGATTTTTCCTTGTTTCTAAAATCGTGTTGGAAAACAGCCTCTCCTCCGTCTGTATTTGCTTTGTTGTCGTTCAAAGGCGGCCGAAAAGTTTGACTGTCTGCGTTGATACACTTGACCTTCCTTCATTTTGACGGTTGGTGGTGCTGACGGACTAGACTGGGTCTCGCTTCCTGTTTGTTCTTGTCCATCTATCCGCATACCTTACAGCGGCCGTAACACGATACTATCACAGCAATTGCAAGTAGAGAGACTCCAAGGCAGAACCCAAGGATTAAAAGTGATAAGTCTAATGTTGTCTCTGGGTACGTTACTTTGTGGCGGGGCGGTCCTGTACAGTTGCAAATTTTTCAAACAGGTCTTGCTTTTAAACTACAGTTCATAGTCTATGAGAGACTTATAATTTTCCGTCCCATGTGTTGTAACTGCGCTTGCTACCCTCTCACAAGGCATTGACGCTCCTTACAGGGATTAGCATGCTACTCTGGCCCGGACCTCAAGGTTAGTGGATTGATTAAGTCGTTATTGGTATTAATTGTGTGCTCTAAAGAAAAGCAGTCCATTTGTTTACTTCAGATTCTTTGTTGTCAATTAATTGTAGTTAGGTGTGCCCATTAGTGAGTCAATGTGAAACAAACAGGTGGGTAAAAGGGGCCTTTCGTTACCATTTTATCAAAGCTGCTCATCTCCTAGCTGCAAGCAGCATTGTGCTGGAATTGCAAATATGTGTGGGAGTACGTGAATTGCTCCCACCCTGATAAGCCTGGAAGGAGTGCGTTATAATTACCTGTAGTCTGCACTCACATGTATTTGTTGCTACTAATGTATTAATGAAGATGATGGTCTGACACTTTTAAAAGTATCCCCGTAAATGATAACAATTTATACGTGTGTTTAGAATGTAACTAATAGGATTGTGATAGTTACATATTAATAATCCATTTAAAAGAGTCTTAAATGTGTTACAGGGGTAGATAATCTATTACTGTGCCTTCGAAAATTTAAATGTATATGTGTGTAGAATGTGAATTGAAAAACTATATTAATATATCAAAGTGTAATTCGTATTGATATTTGCGTTAACAATTTCTAATGAACGTGTTGAGAAAATAAATTTAAATGTGTAATAGATATGTGCACATAATGTAACCTGTGCAGATGTTAACTTAGCTTGACTTGAGGACCCGAATTTCATTATACTTGAAGTTCACGTTTTCAGCTAACACTTGAATTTACCTTTCATTCTTTGCCAGTAGAAATGTTACGTGCATTTGTGTTCCCACTGCAGGTGGACAAGGCTTCGTAATTGAGAGAAAGAGTCACTGTTCTTAGTAGATAGTAAGATATGTGAAGAAGAACTTGTTATATTCCCGGGGGTGCAGGGACAGAAAATCGAATCAAAAATATAGAATTGCACAAATATCGAGTTAAAAATATTGTGGGTCAGAAATATCGACAGACAAATTCTCGTGGTCAAGAATATAGGTAAGTAATATCGAAGTTAAAAATATCTTAGTGTAAAATATCGTTTGCAAAAATATAGGGCACCATTACGATGGTGGGCGGACTTTGTCCGCCCGCCACCGTAACGGTACATGGGACCGACCGCCTGAGGTGCAGCGGTCCCGCTGTGCCCATTAGGGTGGCGGTCGCATACCGCATATTGAACATTGTGGCGGGCGGTGCTTCAAGCAGCACCCACCACAATGTTCAATATGCATGTTGTGCATTGGCATGCACAACGTGACAGGCACCGCGCGGTGCCTGCCACCTTGTGTATGCCAATGAAGTGGAGTACCATAGGTACCACCCAAGTGCAGCCACCAACCCCCCCACCCCTCTGGGGGCCCATAACGGGGCCCCAAAGCAAACTCCGCCACCATATTGTCTCCCTTTTCCGCCCGGCCGGCAATCCGACCGGCGGAAAAGCGGCAGACGGTCTTTCCATCCACCGCGGTGCCCCTCGCCATTCTAATATGGTGGGGGGTGCAACAGGGGCATTTGGCGGGCGGATCGCCACCGCCGGCCCGGTGGTGGTCACCGCTGGCCCGGCGGTGGCGATCCGCTCACAACTAATGACCCCCTTAGTTGTTAAAAATATCGATTTGTTATTATTGTTATGTATTTTAGTATATATTTTATATGTACGTGATGTATTTATTTTGCATAAGAATGTGTACAATTTTTAATAGTTATTAATTTTATTTTATTTTATTTTTGCTATTTTTAGTTCTGGAGCGGGTTGAGGGTTTATAGGGGAATAGGGTGGGAAGTAATTTAATTATATAAAATGTATTGATCATTTTTAGTAGTTATTAATATTTTTTTATTTGAATTTTGCGTTTCTAGTTCCGTAGTGGGTTGTGGGTTTATAGGGAAATAGGGTGGGAAGTAATTTAATTATATTAAATTCATTGAATATTTTGTATTTATTAATATTTGTTTAATTGAGATGTTATAGTGTTAAATGTGCAAAGTAATTTATTATTAATTAATTAATAATTGGTTGTTAATTAATTTTAATTAGTGAATTGGTAATTAATTATTGTAATAGTGTAATTAATGTTAAGTGTGTGTTGTGGTGTTTATAAGTGTAAAGGGTGGGAAGGGTGGGAAGTAATTTATTTTTAATTGATGAATTAATAATTATTTGTTAATTAATTGTAATTAATTCATTAGTAATTAATTATGGTAATTGTGTAATTAATTTTAGGTGTGTGTTGTGTTTATAGGAGTAAACAGTGGTAAGTAATTTGTGTTTGATAAATTATTATATAGTTGTTAATTAATGTTTATTATTTAATATTTATTTTGTGTAATTGTTTATTTTTGTGTGTTGTATTTACTTTTAAAGGGGTGAAAGGTGGGTATTAAATACATTGTAATTATTTAATTATTAGTTGTAGATAGTAATAGTTTTACTGTTAAAAATAATATTTAATTGTGTTTTTTTTATAGTTTAATTTAGGTGTGTGTTGTGGATATTATAGTGTTAAAGCATGTGTACTCAATGAATGTATTTTTATTAATAATATATTTTTAATTGATTATTAATTATGTTAATTATGGAAATAAATGTAATAAAAAATGTTGAATTGTTTTGTTACTGGTGTGGTGTTATAGGGTAAAAAATAAAATAAATACATTTATGCTTTAAATATTTGTTTGTTTGTTAATATTTGCTACTTTTAAATAATTATTGTTTATAAATGTATCTATTAATGTATTTTATATATTATTTGTAAGTTTTTGTTATATGTAATTAATTTGATAATATTTGTTTTTTTTATATGTTTAATATATTTAATTTTATATTTTGTAAATATTGTTTATTTATTTTTATAATTTTTTTAATTTTGTAATCATTTTTGGTTTTTTTCAATTGTTTAAGTGTTATTAGTAATTTTTGCCCCTCCGCTATCCAACACTTTCCCTACTGTTGCACTCACTTAAGTGGGAAAAGTAATTTTTACCCCTCCGCTATCAAACATTTTCCCTACTGTTGCACTCTTTGGAGTGGGAATAGTAATTTTTATCCCTCCGCTATCTAATACTTTCCCTACTGTTGCACTTATTGGAGTGGAATAGTAATTTTTGCGTCTCCGCTATCCAACACTTTCCCTACTGTTGCACTCACTGGAGTGGGAATAGTAATTTTGCCCCTCCTCTATCAAACATTTTCCCTACTGTTGCACTCACTGGAGTTGGAATAGTAAATTTACGTTCTCCACTATCGAACGCTTACCCTACTTTTGCACTCAGTGGAGTGGGAATAGTAATTTTTACCCCTCCGCTATCCAACACTTTCCCTACTGTTGCACTCTTTGGAGTGAGAATAGTAATTTTTACCTCTCCGCTATCCAACACTTACCCTACTGTTGCACTCTTTGGAGTGGGAATAGTAATTTTTACCCCTCCGCTATCCAACACTTTCCCTACTGTTTCACTCTTTGGAGAGGGAGTAGTAATTTTTTCCCCTCCGCTATCCGACACTTTCCCTACTGTTGCTATCACTGGAGTGGGAATAGTAGTTTTTACCCCTCCGCTATCCACCACTTTCCCTACTGTTGCACTCATTGGAGTTGGAATAGTACATTTAATTATTCCGCTATCCAACACTTTCCCTACTGTTGCATTTATTGTATTGGGAAATGTAAGTTTACATTTTTTTAATAGTTTAATGTTTTAATTTATTCTAGAATGTTTTTTTATTTTAAATAATTGATATATATATATATATATTTTTTATTTTGATATAATTTTAAAGTTTTAAAATTAAAGAAAAATATTATTTAATAAAATATTTTAAAGTAAATATATGTATATGTATAAATTATTATGTTTGTGTGTTTATATTTTTTTTAATTACGTTTATTTGTTATATTTGGTTAAAATGTATATTAAATGTAATTTAATTTGTTAAAAATAATATTATTATTTAATATATTTAATATATATTATTTCATTTTATATATATTTTTAATCGATATTTTTTTCATCTATATTTTTTACCTTGATATTTTGGATTCATTATTTTTGTACTTACCTGTTAAGGTATGGGAATCAATATTTTTGCAGTAGATATATTTTTTTCGATATTTAGAACATCGATGTTTGTGACATCGATATTCTATCAGTGAACCATTCCCGGGTTAGGCCCATGAAGCGAAGCAGCTCATTCCTACATTGTCCTCACAAATAACATTTCCAGCTGTGACCTTTAGCACACATTTTCATGCACGACAATGTTGGATTAGTTTCTCTGAAACTAAACTTGTTTTACATCTAGCTTCTGGCAACATTATCACAACGCCCTGCACATCATGTAGAAGGTCTTGTTTTGTACCACGTACAAATGTCATCACTATCTTCATCCACGGAGCGACAAGGCTATCGAAATATCCATAACATCACTAATCTATGAACACTTCGCCAGGCTGCTTTCTATTATAAAAGATGAGCATCCCGATAGATTAGTAGAGGAGACACTTCTACTGACACGAAGGTCCTGGCATGCTGAGAAATCATCTTGCAGCAGTCTGGAATTCCATAAGGGGTGTCCAATTTGAGACCAAGACGGTGTCCTTCATTCTTTCCCATCAGGTAATGGGGTTGGATCGTCCTTTGGAGGGATTCTTGGCTTTACACCTACACACACTCTAGGAACATTTAGAGTAGGGGTTACATAGTAGGAGTACACTAGATTACTGCCTTAGTCATATGCCTGCATATATACAACTGTTTAGCACCATGGTAGAACTCTACCTACTATTTACAATTTTGGTGCTTGTAATCACGTTTATCTGCTTCTGTATCCTAATCATTACAGCACATGTATTTTATGCAAGAATAACGTTGGTTCAATAAATATTATTGAAAATGTCCCACTATCTATTCTCTGTATATTTCTCTGAGTAGTACGTAAGCAAGAGTGACAGTGCGAACGATTCTGTACCATTTCCATGATCCCTGAGGAGACAGGGTTGTCATGTTTAGTGGTTGCCAGAAACCATTCGCTCCCTGTTAGGCTAGGGGGGCTTATGGTAGCACTGTGAGCTAGCTGGTTTATAGGCCAACATATCCTGCGGGGTGTCTGGAATCAGTCTTGGCACCAAGCCCTTAGTTTATGTTGTCCAAACAATGCGCAGGGCATACAGATTGGTAGGACCTACACGACATGGCGCCACCAACGTTGGTTAGGCGCTATTTAATGGTCAAATCTGAGTAGTCCAGTCATGCGTTCTCAGAGACCCCTACTCACATTTAACTGGAGATGTCCGTAGTGA
Source organism: Calotriton arnoldi (assembly GCA_963921515.1). Taxonomy (NCBI): domain Eukaryota; kingdom Metazoa; phylum Chordata; class Amphibia; order Caudata; family Salamandridae; genus Calotriton; species Calotriton arnoldi. The sequence goes on along the minus strand of CAWUFW010008467.1, from coordinate 6,808 downwards.
GAAGGGAAACAAATCCGCCTCGGCTGAGTAAGTACACCCTATGTATTGGCTGTGGGTTTATCAAGCTTGAAGGATGTAAAATTCCCGCAAGGTGCATACCAAATCTCATTAAATTCATTTTTATATCAAATACCTTTTTCTTTAACAATGTCCAAACACGGAGATGACATTGGAGGACAATTAGGTGGATTAAATATTTCAGAAAATTGCAGACAGGCAGTTACCATGAAATTATTACAACATGGCCTCCCGGTGATGGATGGAGATGTTACCTTCGTGGTTGAGGCACACGAAGCATACAGAACAGAGGTATTCTACTCTTGGGTTAAATTCCCACCTGCAGATGCACTCACACAGTTGTTCCATACCTACATTGAAGTTGAACCTTCTGAGGAGTATTTCCCATACGTGGACTTAGAAGTCCTGTTAACGTACCAAGAACACATTAATTTGTTTAAAGGCACCCTACCCCATCCAACTAAACATGTGAGACTCGGTCCGCTCAGCAGAAACGGAGCAGCCACGCCTGTCTTAGCATCATACAATGAGAACGGGGCAGGTCCTGCCTTGATTCTAGGCATGAAACAAATGGGCAATCTTGCCAAGGTATCAGCAATTATGTTAAGTAACATAAAAGGGGAGGCAGCAGCGGTGGCTATTCACCAACACCTGAGAGAATTCACTCCCGCACATCAGGAATGTGAATTTCCTAAGATCATCGAGGCAGAGATAATCTGCGAGCCAAACGCTGGACAAAAGTAATTCTGAAAAGGATAACTCTAAGCAGGCACCTGATTCTTCAAAGATGGGTGGTCCCATCCTCCTAGGACCACCCCAAGCACAGATATGGGCAAAAATACAATCCCAACCAAAGGCCCTGCAAAGCATTATGGGACGATATTCTAGAGTGCAGTGAATATTATAGTATCCAATATCAAAACATTCCTCAAGAGGCAGGCTCTCGGGCTCAGCCGAGAGCTAATACTATAATATTCACTGCACTCTAGTATTTCGCCCCATAATGCTTTGCCGGGCCTTTCGTTGGCATTGTATTTTTGCCCATAACTGTGCTAGGGGTGGTCCTAGGAGGATAAGACTACCACCAAATCATTCAGCATGATATGCTCTTTGTGTTCAACCCCTAGGTTAGGGGTGACCTCAAAATCATCACCTCTCTCATTGCCTGGTATTTGTTAGAGTTCACTTTTGTGAATTGGTTATATGCTTTTTAGCATGTAAAGGTAAAATTGTTTTATCAATGGGTTGTTGGTGTAGTAGCTAACTCTGCTACGTGGCGAGTCGGAATTATTGCTTCAATTCCGTGTTTTTAATGTAATGCGTAGTTAACAAATCTCCACAGCCTCCAGTAGCAGAGCGGAGTTCATTGCCCTTGGTTATCTGATCGGTGAAGAGCGAAAAACAAGTGAAGAGTGAAAACATGCTCTCCCCACTTTGCAGCTACGTGCGTTCATTGCCCATGGTTATCTGATCGGTGAAGAGCAAAAAACAAGTGAAGAGCGAAAATATGCTCTCCCCACTTTGCAGCTACGTGCGAGCAGAGAAAATGGAGTCTGTTACACAAGATGGAATCAGCACAGAAAATTGAGTCAATTATGCCAAATGGAGCCAATGGTCAATATATCATTCTTACTATCAGTACATTCCACCCTTTGACCATTGGCTTTCATAACATATCGGTCTAAGATCAACTGCTTTAGGTTGAAGCATAGATAAGAGATTAGGTGCACAGTGGATACAACAACATAATGATATCAAGATACATATTGCTAATATTATCCCGCCTAAAACGGAGTGAAGTTTACCAAAATCCGGCAACCACCCAAACAACCAATCCCACCACCCTTTTTCTACATCCTGCTTGGCATCTTTAGCTAACTTGTGTAAAGCTTCAATGTGGGATTGAATTGACTTAGAATGATTTGAAAGATTAAACCAACACATTCCCTCAAAGTCTGAACATCCGTGATCATGTTTCAAAAGTAAATAATCAATTGCAGCTCTGTTCTGTAATATAGCTTTTCTTGCCCCCGCACATCTAATAATAAATCTGCTAAAGCAACTGATGTATGATTAATATTTTTCACCATCAAACATGCTAATTCACTAACAGTCCTAGAATTATAAATGGTTAGGCCCGGAATTCCTACTATTGAAGCAGCTAAACTAATATATTAAGACTTAGATAGTAAATGAATTTCAGAATCACAATGTTCACTGAGTTGAACAGCTTCTCTCGTATTCCGGACATGTGATAATGGGTCTAATGGGAACATCATGAGGCCTAATCTAGTAAAGGCACACGGTCCACCTGTGATATTTGCTGGAATGTATGTATATGTAACATTACCACATGAGAATAACCACCCTACAGGCAATTTAACATGCCAGAAATGACTGGCAGCAGATACTACATTTTTGCAGATCATGTTGTTTTGCATATTTTTGCATGTACTTTCATTTCGATTTTTGCATAGAGTTTGTTGTTCCCACGTCATTTGTGACTCAGTTCCTTCAAGTCGTATTTGAGCACATTTACCAATGGTAATGGGGTCACAAGTCAAATTATAGCAAATGTTGCCTTCAGAGATATTGAACGTTATCACTTGTGTTAGATTTTTCCAAGTATCATCAGTAGTTTCTGGACAAAATCGGCAAAACTCATAAGGTGACAAATGAGTTCTCACATCATGTTCCTCAACTGCCCCGTCTGCATTTGTGACATTGAATGTCTGCAACAGTACATCGACAGGGGTAGGTATAGCTACGAGACACGTGGAAATAATATCCATGGTGCTTTTCATGTTTGTCATGCAAAAGTACGACCTGTTGAGGACTGTCTGTGCAAGATAGGACCACACATTGTCAGGTCGAGTCAGCAGTGCTGTTGATTTGCGCAGTTGGCTGGCCACTTCGGAGTAAGAGGCTCCCGGTCCCTCCCGGCCCCACTCGAACACGACCAAAGACACGTCAGCGAGCTCAAGCAGAGCACAGACACGCCATGCCGTGATCTAAAAGAACAGAGAACAAACAAGTTTTATTCATTCTCGCAAGTAACATTTATCAGCAGGCACATGTTCCCATTTTTCCTGCCCTGGCTTCATGATTAACAGGACGTTGTCCTTTCCTGTTGCAATAACCTCTGCCTGTTCGGGGGGACTATTTGGAGATTCTACCCACACCTTGGCTCATGGATTCTTGTCAGTAGAGCCAAACCCACCTTTCCCACGCACGGTGAGAAGGGCTGGGGCAGTCCCTTTCTTGACTATCCCTCCGTATACTGGCATGATCACTATTTGAGCGACTCTGTCTCCAGGTTGTATTATCAAATCAGCGTCTCCACTATTCAGTAGGGTGACCTTGATTTCACCTTGATAGTCTGCATCAATGACCCCTCCCAGCACTTGAATGCCCGTTAGAGCCAATCCAGATCGAGGGGCAATCAAGCCAAAGTGCTCTGGGGAAACTGGATTCCCACTCCTGTCTCAATGAGTGCTATATCTCTTGGTTTGAATCTGTACAGTTTCAAAGCATGCAGATCAAGACCTGCAGCCTCCGGTGTCACCCGGTACGGAGCCAAAGCACCCAGGAGCTGTCTCCCAGTAGAGAATGGTATTGGTGGCTGCATGAGGCTGAATCTGCAAGGCGGGAGTTAGCATTCGCATCAAAGGGGTTTCTGCATTTGCTAAGGGTCGATTGTTCAGTATTTGCAATGCCTCATTTAAATGAACTCTTCAATTTTCCAATGACCCATCAGACAACTTTCTCAATTGATCTTTTAACAATCCATTCATGCGCTCAATCAGACCTGAAGCCTGCGGGTAATACGGAATATGAAAGACCCACTCAATGTTGTGTTGTACACAGTAATCCTGCACCAATTTGCCTTTGAAATGAGACCCATTGTCACTTTGAATCTGTAATGGAATTCCATAATACAAAATCAGCAAGTCTAACGTTTTCAATGTGTTCAACTGAGTAGCATGTTTACATGGAAATGCTATCAAATATCCAGAGTATGTGTCTACATCCGTGCACACATATTGACATCCTCGACTAGTTGGCAGGGGCCCAATGTAATCAATCTGCCAGATCTGTGCTGGTAATTTTCCTCTGCCTAGCTGGCCTCTCACTATCTGTGGGACTGGCCTATGTTGGGTATGCTGACAAATAGGACATTGTGAGATCACAGTTTTAATCAGATCTAGGGGAATGTGTATCTCTCTATTCTCTGCCCACCTGCTAGTAATCTTTTCTCCAAAGTGTCCGCACTTCTGATGTGCCCATTTCGCAATCCCAACCAGGTCAGAATCTTGCGTTGCCACCTCGGCCTCCAAAATCTTAGCTTTTTCATCTGTGAGGGAATTAAACCAGCGGTTGAGTGAGTTGGTGGAACAGTGAGCATCTACATGATACACAGTAACTGTGCTTTGTGGCAACATGTTCCAGATCTCTTTCCACCGTTCCTTACCCCACACTTCTTTTGAATATATCATCCAGTTATGGGCATGCCACGTGGGAAGCCAAGTGGCTAACCCATTGGCAGTGGACCACGAGTCAGTGTATATATGACATTTTCCTGGCAATTCTTGTTTCAAAGCTTGACACAGTATATTGTTCTGCCAACTGGCTACTCTTTCCCTCTCCAGTAGTGGTCAACAATTACTTGGTCACAGGATTGTATGACACCGCCTTCCAGTGCCTTTTAGCCCCTACATACCTGGCTGAACCATCAGTCAACCACACATGCTTCCTGTCCTCTAAGGACAATTCTCCAAATGGCCTACCCCACTTCACAGGAGACTCCTGTATCTCAGGTACATCATGCAACACCTCTGTATCTCCCATTGGGGCTTGTGCCACCTGCTCATGCAACACCACAGTGCCTTTAGGACCTACTCGGGCCCTATCCTGTATGTAGCACTTCCATTTGATTATGCTGGCCTCTTGCGCATGTCCTATTCTGTGAGTCTTGGGGGAACTCATCACCCATTGCATAATAGGAATCTCAGGTCTCAAAATCACATTGTGCCCTAGGGTCAATTGCTCAGTATCCACCAGGGCCCAATAACATGCAAGCAACTGTTTTTCAAAAGGAGTGTACCGCTCTCCAGCATCTGGCAATTTCTTTGTCCAAAATCCTAAAGGCACCCTCGTTTTTCCTTGCTTCTGCCACAGACTCCAATTAGCATACAGTCCTTGCACTGTCACATTCAGCTCAACATCCCCCTCCCGCACTGGCCACAGATCCAAAGCACGCTGTATAGCCTCTATTGCTGATTCAAATGTAATTTGCTGTTGCTCTCCCCATTCAAATGCATTTTTCTTTCACGTAACTTTGTACAAAGGGGCCAAAAGTGAGGGATGTGCTGTCTCCAAAAACCAAACAATCCAATGAACGACAGGGCTTCTTCCTATTTCGTGGCACACAAATACTTTGATCTTTTGTTTCACCTGGGGCACCACCTCTCTGTGTCCCAGATGCCATTGAATACCCAAAAACTTCACATTTTGAGAGGGTCCTTGTACCTTTGCGAGATTTATCTCCCACCCTTTACTCTGCAAATGCTCCACAATCCTGTCCAACTGAATCTGCAGTTGCTCTTGTGTCTCTCCCTGTATCATTACGTCATCAATGTAATGGCAAAGCTGTACTCCAGGAATAACTGGTACCTCATCTAAATGCTCTGCCACCAGCCGGTGACAGATAGTAGGACTGTGTAAGTACCCAATAGGAAGACTTCTGAATGTTAGTTGTCTATCATTCCATGAGAAAGAGAATTGTTCTTGGCATTCAGGGGCTATTTGTATAGAAAAGAAAGCATTGGCAATATCAATAGTCACAGCATGCTTTTGTATTTTCTCAATTAAGGTAACAGTATCTGGGACAGCGGCAGACAAAGGAGGTGTGTGCATGTTCAATTCACGATAATCAACTGTCATGCGCCAAGTATTGTCACTTTTGCGCACAGGCCACACGGGTGTTTTTCCAGGCGGTAGTGATTAGAGTCACCACCCCTGCCTCTATCAAGTCCTGTATGGTTGCACTGATCTCCTCATGCCCTCCTGGAATTCTGTACTGTTTCAAATGAATTACCTTAGTAGCCTGGGGCACCTTCACTGGAGGAATCTTCAAGTGACCTACTCTTACAGCGCCAACTGAAATGTACCTTTTTGATCCAAATTGATAGTACCCATCCTCCAAATATAGAGTCATTCCCTTCAAGATATAAATTCCAATAATATATTCGGAGAGGGGCACAATCAATACAGTGTACTCTCTTTTTGGTATTCTCCCTATTTTCATTTGGACCTTTGTCTGCACTGCTGGTGTCTCTTTTCCGCCTAAGCCTGTAATTGTGAAATACTGTCCTTTAAAAGTTTTGGGATTTCCATATATCAAAGTGGCCTCTGCTCCGGTATCTACTAGAGCTCAGGCCCTCTGAACATTACAATGTTTTCAATGACATCTATGTCAACATAAGGTCTATTGTCTTTGCGAGCCCATCTATGTACCGGAACTTGACCTATTTCCTAATCTGCTTTAAATCTGTCAACTTTTGCCCAGGTCAAATCCGGGTACAACCTGTCATACTCTCGGGGGAACTCCTCCCCCCTCCGGTTCTCACTGAGCCATTCACTCTCTGAATCTCTCCCTTCCTTCGTACTCAAATGGGCAGCTCTCTCCCCCTCCTTTTCCTCCTCATCCACCTCTGGCTTTCTTCGCATTTTATTTTGTTTATTCACTCTCCTGCTTCCTTCCTTTTGTCCAACCCTCTTTTCCGATACA